>JAITYX010000138.1:0-660691 GCA_021018815.1 Talinum fruticosum
GTGAAGGTTTGCTCTTGGAGAAACTTAGTCACCCTAGAGGGGGCGAATAGGGTGATGAGGAAATTTGAACAAAGAATGGAAGATTAAAAGCTGAGCCCGACTTTGAGACAGTGCGAGTCTAGATTCGACTCGGAAAAGTGTTAACTCGAAATTACGTGGAAACCCTCCGGGGCGAGAAAACCATGGTCGAGTGCTAATCCAAGCACCAAGTCAAATCCACTATTTTGAATCCACAAAATATATTAGAAAGACTTAACAGAATTGCTCCCTCGGACAATTCCTTACACGATTATCCTAGACTTAGAAGTTCCCTTATACGATCTAGTGCTTCCTAACTGAGGTAACCTTTACGAGTTAGGGACAACTAAGCTGAGTTAACCCTTACAGCTCAGTCAAGGGACCTTACTCAGAAAGTAAGAATAAGTGTTTGTGATCGATTACAAGACCTTACAACTCGGAAAGATATTAAGTACAGAGTTGGAGTTGTAAGTAGAAGATTGAATGTGAATACAAAGACTTTTGCTTAAGTATGTGTATTGACAATGGTTCCAGTAATCTTAAAGTCTTGAGAGTTGGCTTCTATTTATAGATGACCAAGCAGATTAGCCGTTGTGACTATCTTTTGATTAGAAGTCCTTTGTGACGATTGCAATGGCTTTTCTAAGTGACTCGGAAAATATCCGTTAAGGTGTGAACATTTGGCAACAACTCTTTGACTCCTTTGGATGTCCCAATTCACTGGTGGTGTTTGAAAAGTAGGGTGGAAACCACCGTTGAGCTTGACATTGCAGATTTCCAGTTTTGGAAATAGACAACCACGACATAGTGTACTGGGCCTTGGTCGAAGTAGAAAAAGCCTTGTCTGCTGGTGATTTGACATCTTAAAGCCGGTTACTTTTGTAATTCAAAAGTAGGATAACCTTGTTTGAATAACCTACAAACGTAAATCAATTTGGTTCTCAAAGTATAAAATACTTTGGTCCAAGGTTAGACATAAATAATAAATTAATTAAGATAATTAAGTGCATAATTATCCGAGTCTCGAAGGAGTGGAAGTTTCGAGTCTAATATCCACTATGCTCAAATTCCATTTGAGTTAGTCTAGAAGTAAGTCAAGTTAGATGAGGAATATTAGAGTAGTAATACTTGAACTTAGACAGGCATGGTTCAAACAAAGCATGCTTGACTTAAAGACAGGAATTAACACTATAATTCAATCGAGGCTTAAAACATGAAGTCGAAGCGAGTTTATGTACATTAGAGAAAATGTTTGAACATGCAATAAGTCTAAGTGTTATCTAAGTGACTTAGAGCTGTATGTGAGCCGATAAGCAAGAGTATGCTTTACGAGTCGATCAGAATCAGGTGAGAACATATGCAATGGTTTTGTAACACTCGGAAAAGATTACGTATCACTCAAAAAGTTTACGAAGCACTTAGAATGACTTGTAATCAAAACTTACAAGAGATAAAGTCATGTACTGATCCCTTGATGGTACTCAAAATGACATTTATCCAAAGTTTGAGTCTTCAACATGATAGATTAATCTCTAAACATAAGTATTCTAGGCCTTCAAAACACTCATGAACATGATAAACACAACCTTCTATTGATCAAATTCGAGAATTCAAGCACAAATCATGGAAAACTAATAAAACTTCATTGTTTCGGATTAAAAATCCCTCGAAAAACTAAACTACTCACACATGTTTATTGAAAGCTTAAATAAAATCCAATACATTGAAATCAAACCTTAAATTGCAATAAATGAACAAGTAGATGATAGGCTTGAAGTGCTCCACTTGAATCTCTCGACTTCAAATGAAATCCCATGATTGGTTCAATCTTCTTCTTCGATGTTCAAAGTTTAGTTTGATATGGATGAATGGAGGAAGGAAAAATGGTGATGGTTGAGTGGTGGATGAACTATGGATGGATGCAGGAATTGATTTCGATCGCCTCCCGAAAATTAGCTTAAATAAGCCATTAAGAAGCAATCAAGAGCTGAAACCCTCAAAGCCAAGATCCTCTCGGCACAATTTACCTCCAACACGGGCCGTCTCCTCAGACACGGGCTACCGGTTCTTGATGCGAGGCAAGCTCACCTCCAACACGGGTCGTGTCCTCTGACATGGGCTGCCCATGTTGGTTACTAGAAATGCAAACTTTGAGAAATCAAGGGGAACGAGCCGTTTTGAGCTGCAAAGTCGGACCATGTTGGTCTTCTTAAGGCTCGAAACACTCACTAATCTTGGGAATACTTGGTATTGGTGATCAAATCTGCAAAATCATCTCCAACCTCCAAAACACAAGCATAAAACTGAAAATGGAGCACAAACACACTCCTATTAACCAATTTTCCCAAAGAAAAGCATCAAAACGCCTAAGAAACTAATGCATTTTATTCACTTATCATAAGCCTAAGATAATTGTGTACTTAATTATCTTAATTAAATTATTATATATGCCTAATCTTGGACCAAAGTATTTTATACTTTGAGAACCAAAGTGGTTTACTTTTATAGATTATCCAAACGAGGTTATCTCATTTTTGAATTACAAAAGTAACCTGCAGTCATCAATCACCGAGTAGACAAGGCTTATCTACTTCCGAACAAGGCTAAGACATCGTGTCGGGGTTGTCCGTTTCCAAAGCTGGAAAACTTCAACGCTACGCTCGGCGGTGGTTTCCACCTTACTTTTCGGACATCACCGAGTTGACTAGAGCACCTTTAGGAGCCAGAGCCGATGCACAACGTTTACATCCCAACGGATCTTTTCGAGTGATTCAAAAGAGCCGATTACTGACGGCCGATAAAGACTTACGTTAAGAAACGAGACACAAGAGCTAATCTACTTGGTCATCTATATAGAAGTTACTTCACAAGACTTGAAGCTTCTTGAATACATTGCTGAAACTATATCTCTTAGTATAATACTCATTCAATCTTCTTCCTACGACTCCAAGTCTGTACTTGACAATTTTACGAAGTCTTCACTCACCAATAACACAGGAAATGTTGAAATTTAGGATCAACATAAAAACCCCAATAAGTTAAAATTTAGAAAATGTTGAAATCGGAAGAACAAAAGTAATTTATTTCACTCCTTACAGAATTTATAGATGTCTTTATATGGTCCTACAAAGACAAGTGAGGGATAGATCCGAGCGTAGCAAAACGTAAAATTCCACTCTACAAAGAACTTAAGCTAGTTTAGCATAAATTTAGGAGGATAAAACCTGAGTGGGTACTAAAGATCAAAGAAGAAGTTCGAAGCAACTAGAAGTCATGTTTGTTAAATTGGTTCACTACCCTTCATGGGTAGCAAATGTAGTGCAAGTTCCGAAGAATGATGGTCGGGTCAGCATGTACATTGACTTCAAGGATCTGAATAAGGCAAGCCTTGAGGATGACTTTCCATTACCCCATATAAACATTTTAGTTGACAACACGACTGATAATGCCTTACTTTCACTAATGGATGGTTGTGGCTAATATAACTAATTGAAGGTGGCCAAATAAGACATGGAAAAACCACCTTCATCACTCAATAGGGGACGTTATGTTATGATACCATTTGGACTCAAGAATGCTTGGAGCTACGTATCAAAGAACAGCCACAACATTGTTGCATGACATGATACAGAAAGTGGCCAAAGCATATGTCGACGACATGATCATCAAGTCCAACGATAAGCCAAGGCACCTACCTAGACTTAAGAAATTCTTTCAAAGACTACGGAAATATAGAATGCATCTTAACCCACGAAGTGTGCCTTCGAGGTAACATTAGGCAAACTGTTCAGCTATGCGGTCAGTCTTAGAGGAATTGAACTAGATTTATCAAAGATCAAAGCCATCTAAGAAATACCACTGTGGAATACAGAGAAGGAAATACGGGGTTTTTGGGGCGTTTGTAGTATATTAGTCATTTCATGTCAAAACCGACTATGGTCCGCGAACCTATCTTCAAGAAGCTCAAAAGGGAGCTATGCCTATTTGGGATGAGGAGTGCCAAATAACATTCGATAAGGTTAAGGAATATCTATCTAATTCACCAGTTTGAATTCCACAATAACCTGGAAAACCATTGCTCTTATACCTCGCCACGACAAACACCGCAATGGGAGCCATGTTAACTAAACGAGACAGAAAAAAGGAACAAGAGGTGTGTTATCTATGATTACGAGACTCAATATACTCCCCTAGATAAGACATCATTGGCTTTAGTCTAGGCTATCAAGAAGTGTAGACACTATATGCTAGGCGACACGGTACAAGCGATGACCGCTAATGGACCTCATCAATTATATTCTAGATCAACATAATATCAGCAGACAAGATAGTTAGATGAATGGTCATGTTATTAGAGTTTGAACTTAAGTATATCCCACAAAAGGTGAATAAGGGGAGCGTAGTCTCGGAATTCCTAGCTGATCAACCAATGACCAAAGTACAACTCGATCAATTTGATTTTTCATATGCGGGGTCTTATATATAGAATTCGACGTATGGATGATGTAATCTTATATTGCTATAAGTCGAAGGGAGTTGGAGTAGGGATCCTTTTAGTTTCTCCAGAGGGAGCACATACTCCCATTTTAGTCAAATTGGACTTCGAATTCACCAACAACGTTATGAAATACGAGGCGTGTATTACTAGATTACAAGCTCCTATAGAGATAAGAGCCAAGAACATCAAGGTCTACGGGAACTCTAAGTTTGATCATGAATCAGATTTCACATAAATGGAAAGTATATAGTGAAGCCTTGGCATCCTACCAAGTGCATTTAATAGAGTTAGAAAACATTTTGACAGAATATCATACACCTACCTTCCTAGGCATGACAATCGGTTCCCGAATGCCTTAGCCAAATTAGCACCCATAATCAATATCCCTAGTGGAATTCATTTAATGCCCATTCATATAGAACAGAGGAATCAACCTGCACACGTATACGCATTAGAAGTGTTTAGTACTCGACCAAACTAGTTGGCACCATGACATTTAGTGATATTTAAAAAGCGAAGAATAGCCATCCGACTCCACACCTATAGCCCAATGAGCTATCCACATATTAGCTGCACAATTTTTCATAAACCATGGACAATTGTACAAGAAAACCAACATGGGATTAAGCTTACTTTGTGTCAATCAACATGAAGCAAAGCGCATAATGGCTGACGTTCATGGTAGGGAATGTGGACCTCATATGAATGAAGAAATGTTGGTTGAGAAAATTCGCCGATTAGGGTGATATTGGTCAACCATGTGATGGGGAGAACACCTTAAGCCAAACTCTAACCGATACGAGAGCTAGCATGTTGGGCCCTCACAGTTGACACAGTACATCAAGGGGATTTTGGCCACACTCGAATTACTTATCCGCCTCCTCGAGCTGGAGTAAGGTAATCGGACAAGTCAGAAAAATTTGGAGATAATAAGCCAAGTGATCTTTTTCTTAGTCGTAAGTTTTTGAGCTGAGACCCATTTTGTAGATACACTCGGATCTACTTGAGCATCATCTAGGCGTTATCAGCAGAGCCGAGAGAAGGAAAGTTTAAGGATCAGAAGTAGAAGAATTTGGTGATAACGATTGTAGCTATCACTGGACTCGGAACCGTACAATTTTGTACTATTGATTTCGTGGTCCTCCTCCTTTCTTTCTACTATCCTTTTTCCGCTGTCATTATTTACATTTTGTCCTTGTTTTTGACCTTTTATTTTGCTAGATGCATCATAGCCTTTGATTATAAAATGGGATTTATAACCCTTATATTAGAGTGATGTAAACTAGCTAAGAGGCCTATAAATAGGCATGGGTTTTCACTTGTAAAAACCAGCTCTTATTTTGATATTAGCTATATGCTAAGTAAAGTTGAGCCAAGATCCTTTCAAACCCAAAATTCTCTTTTTCTTGTCTAATTAGTGGCATAATTAGGTCTGTGTTCTAAAAAGTCTAGTTATACTTAGTGGCATAATTAGTGTGGTGATGTTTGTATCACTAAATGTGATTAGTGCCTTAGTCTTATTCTTGGTGGTGATATCTCGTATCCTTGGATAGTTCTAGTTTATCTTGTTCTTACCCTATTAGTGTCTGCTTACCTCGTTAATCATCTCCTCACTAGTGATTAGCCTAGTTCTTGTTGATTACTTGTTCTATTGTTCATTTTCGAGTCCATTCCGAGTCACTCGGAATTGTATTACGCGCACTCTATTTCCTGGATCGGTGTAGCCTGTCTTCTTGGCATATCAATTTTGGTATTAAAGCTTTGGAGCCTTTCCTAGGCTAAGCTTCCTTAACCCCTGACATAACCCTTTTAGCTCAAACACATCACTCGACAAAGAACCCACAGATGAAGATGAGTGGAAGTATGATATTAGAGGAGCGTTTTCATATACTCATGAACAACTATGATGAGTTGCGTTCTCATAACATCTATCTCAGGAAGCAACTTGAAGACATCATGAAGAACAAGCGACATGAGTTAGACGAATCACCGCCCGACTCACCACCTCATACCCACTCACACAGGGATGAATATGGAGATAGCAAGCCTTTTGCTTCCTCTAGTGAGCTTGAGAAAAGAGGAGAAAGAAGAGCAAGATAGCACCACTCACCTCGCCTAAACTTAGATTTCGAGTTGAAATCCCAAAGTTTGATGGTCGCCTTAACCCGAGAGGAGTTTCGGACTACTTGCAAACAATCGAGAGAATCTTTTACTACAAAGAAGTGAAGGATGAAAAGAAGGTAAAGCTTGTTACTATAAACCTGGTGGGAAAATTTGGTGAAGAAGCTTGCTATTTAGAGGAAACCTAAGATCGAAGTTGGGAGAAGATGAGATCCGAAATGAAAGCCCAATTTCTACCCCAACTTACATCCAAGATAACTATTCTAAGTTGCAAAACCTACAACAAGGCTCGATGAGTGCGGAAGAGTACGCCTGGGAGTTCAAGAAGTTTATGATTAAATGTGATCCGTAAAAGTCCGAGGATCGGACCGTAGTCGAATATCCGGGAAGACCGGACCCGCGGTATACCAATCTTGTGGAGTTGCAATAGTACTTTAAATTTGATGAGGTGTGTCTACTAGCACACAAGGTGGAGTAGCAAAGGAAGGTTAGAACCTTTAACAAAGAAGCTCCCAAAACTCAACCACCAAAGCTAACTTAGTTTCGTAAGGGATATTCTAACCCTATTTTTCGGTCTAAGTCTGTTGCCCCGAAACCCGGCTTCCGAGTCTAAGCATCCTATTTTTGAGACTCGGACTCATAACAAGCCTCGTGATAGTTAGACCAGCAAGTGTTTTAAGTGTCGTGGATTGGATAATTTGTTTCGAGCGTCCTAATTGAAGGGTAGTCACTATCACTGAGAGTGATGAACCAATATGGGATGAGTATGAGGCTGAAGAAGAACTATGCCTTGCTGAGGGTACAGAAGAGATTGTTGAAGAGGCTAATGAAGGAGAGTTGTGATAATGAGAGCCTTGAGCGGATACAAGGATCCAAGTGACGCTCGAGAGGAGAATATATTCCACACAAGGGGAACCATCAAAGGGAATGTTTGCTCGATTATCATTAATGAAGGGAGTTGCACCAACGTGGCTTCTATGACCATGGTAGAGAAGCTTCGATTACAAATTGAATTGCACTCGCACCCCTATAACATACAATGGCTGAGTCAAGGTAAGGGCCTCGAGTTATTTCTCATTGCCTAATATCTTTCGAGTATTTGGAAGTTATATGTTGATGTTATACCTATGGATGCATGTCATTTACTTCTTGGGAGACCTTGGTTGTTTGACCGTAGAGTTCTATATGATGGGTTCAAAAACACATACACCCTCACTTAGAATGGCAACAAAATAACCTTAGCCCCACTTGACCCCTCACAACTACCAAAATCCAAACCCCCTCAAACACCCAGCCCATCCGAGTTACTTCGACCTTAGGGAAACCTATCTGCAGCCCATGCATCATGAACTCGGACCCTCGAGAGAGCTGATTCTTTTGAGTCATAACAATTCGAGTCCTTAAAACTCGGACACCCCTTAGTCGAAACACTTATCACCCCATACATCCATGTTTTTCCTAATGAGATACCTCTTGGCCTACCCCCCAAAAGAAATATCCAACACCATATTGACCTTATCCTAGGATCAATCTTGCCAAATAAACCAGCGTACTGAATGAACCCTAAAGACACCTCGAAGTGCAAAGACAAGTTGAGGAGATAGTGTCTAAAGGTCTAGTTAGAATAAGTATGAGCCCTTGTGCTGTGCCAGCATTATTGTACCTAAGAAGGATGGTTCTGTTCTATGAGGATGTGTATAGGTAGCCATGTTATAAACAAGAGTACTTGTCAAGTAGAGGCATCCTATACCACGACTTGAAGATATGTTCGATGAGTTACACTGTTCTAAGGTCTTTTTAAGATCGACCTTAGAAGTGGATATTATCAAATCAAAATCAAACAGGGAGATGAATGGAACACTTGCTTTCAAAACTAAGGGAGGTTTATATGAGTGGCTTGTCATGCCCTTTGGTTTGACTAATCCTCCAAGCACCTTCATGTGATTAATGAATTAGGTTTTTAGACCATTCATTGGGAAGTTTGTTGTGGTCTAGTTTGATGACATTCCGATCTACAGTTAGAATGAGCACGAACATTTTGACCACCTCCGACAAGTTGTTCAACTGTTGGTAAAAGAGAAGTTGTATGGGAACTTGAAGAAGTCTTCATTCTTCAACTCGAAGTTACATTTTTGTTTATGTTGTTTCAGCTAAAGGAGTAAAGGTTGATGAGAGCAAGATTGAGGCTATTCTGTGTTGTCCTACTCCTAAAAGCATACATGATGTGCGAAGCTTCCATGGGCTTGCATCTTTTTATAGGAGGTTTATCAAAGACTTCAGCACTATCACTGCCCCTATGACCGAGGTGCTAAGAAACAGCTCTTTTGTTTGGACACCTCGGGCTCGAAGTCTTTTGAAGCTATCAAGACAAAACTAACTCAGGCTCTGTCTTAACGTTACCCAATTTTGAGAAAATCTTTGAAGTTGAATGTAATGCCTCAGGTGTAGGGATTAGTGGAGTCCGCACTCGGGAAGGTCGTCCTATTGCTTATTTGAGTGACAAGTTATGTGATATAAACTAAAGATACCCTACTAATGACAAGGAATTGTATGCTATCATTCGGTCATTAGAGTATTGGAGTCATTACTTAGTGGCCCATAAGTTCATACCGCACTCGGATCATGAAGCTCTCAAGTATATTCAGGGCGGACACAAGTTGAACCCACAACATGTGAAATGGGTTGAGTACCTTCGGACCTTTCATTTCTCAATCAAGCACAAATATGGAAAGCTTAACAAGGGTGTTGATGCTCTGTCTAGAAGGTACTTACTATTATTTCAATTTGAGAGTTGTGTTTTTGGTTTTGAATATTTGAAGTGTTTGTATAAGGATGATAAGGATTGTGAAATCCTATACCAAGAATGCCAAGCTCGACCCAAGGGTGAATTCCAAATCCAAGGAATATACTTATTCAAGGGGTATCAGATTTTGTATGCCTCACTATGGCACGAGAGAGTTGATTATTAGAGAAGTCCATTCCGGAAGACTTGATGGCCATTTCGGAGAGAAAGAGGCAACTCATATGCTCAAAGAGCATTATTTTTGACCAAGCATGGACAAAGATGTTCAATACATCATCAAGCGATGTGTGGTATGCCAATATGCCAAGAGCCATTCCCTACCTCAATGACTTTACACTCCACTACCCGTCCCAACTCAGCCCTGGGTGGATATAAGTCTAGACTTTATTATGGGTCTACCTCGGACTCGAAAGGGAAGGATTCTATTCTAGTTGTCGTTGATCGATTTTCAAAGATGGCTCACTTCATTGTTTGCAACAAGACTAATGATGCTACACTCGTTGCTGATTCAGGGAAGTGGTAAGACTACATGGGATCCCAAAGACAATGGTCTCGAGATAGAGATGCGACATGAATTGATTAATGACCATGGTAGTCATTTCATGAAAGAGGTAGCGAATTTACTCGAACAAGTACAAGATCAAGCATCATAATTCTTCTCCTTATCACTCTCGGATCAACGGAGCAGTCGAAGCCGCTAACAAAAACATTAAAAAGATAGTGGAGAAAATTGGGAGACCGAACCTCGATTAAAACGTCGATGACAACAACCTCTTACTCCCTAGTGTATGGCATGGAAGCAGTTCGTCTAATAGAAATTGTCATCCCCTCTTTGCGAATCATAGTAGAAAGTAAGACTCCTAAAGTACAATGGGCCAAAGCACGTTACGAGAAGTTCGTTTTACTAGATGAAAAGTGCTTGGACACTCTATATAATGTCCAAATATACCTGGTGCATATATCAAGGCAAATTAACAAAAATTCAAGTCTCATCATTTATAAGTTAGAGATTTGTTTCTTCACGAAATTAGAGCCCCAATTCAGGACCCTATAGGAAAATTCAAGCCCAATTTGTACAGCCCATACATACTTTGTCAAATACTACCAAAAGGAGCAGTTAAACCGACGGACTTAGGCGGAGAAGAAATGTTTTAGTACACTAACTTGGATCAATTGAGATGGTTATCCTAAAATTAGACGGTTTCTACGATTTCCCTGGCCCAGCCCAATCAGGCCATAGCCTTGGCTGACGCCGGCCACCGCCCGATCAACGGCGGGATGGCCGGCCGAACTCCTTTAAGCTAATATTTATTTTTCGGCGTTTAACTATTTTTAAGGCGATCCACTTTAGATGGTCCAATTATTAATTGATTCCTTTAGGTGAGCGATAAAATTGATAAAGTATATAAGTGAGCATAAAACTTACTTTTGCTTTATTAATAATAAAAGGCAAGCCTAATGCCTACCATCTCCAT
Source organism: Talinum fruticosum (assembly GCA_021018815.1). Lineage (NCBI taxonomy): Eukaryota > Viridiplantae > Streptophyta > Magnoliopsida > Caryophyllales > Talinaceae > Talinum > Talinum fruticosum. The sequence goes on from JAITYX010000138.1 coordinate 10,916, forward strand.
AGCTAAACAAAAAGGGGAAATACCAAGCATAATACTTGGAAAATATATTGTTCTAAAGAGGCAAAACAAAAAAGTATCCTAAATTTTTATTCTTTCTTAATGCTTCGCAGGAACACCTCCTCTTTGATCGTGTTCTCTAGCCCTTAGTAGCTTGTGTCTTTCAGGATCAGTCTCCTTTATGCATTCCGAGATAAAATTTAGAGACAACAGTAGATCATTTGTCTACGGGTTTCAATAGCCAAGGCAAGCTCATCCAATATTCGAGAGACAGCGAGTAAATCAACGGAGGCGGGCTTAATATAATCCAGGTAAGGGATGTCCTAGACTCATCCCACTTGCCGCATTACATGATCTCCGAAATAATATGTACTGGTTTCAAGTCCCGGAAAACGTAAAAAGGCATTTCTTTTAATGTGTGTCATAAACCGGGATACCCTCCAATGCTCGATGCACCACTTGACAGGACGTCGTACCTTAAACCAAGTTCCCCACCAAGATGCTACCCTCTCAATCACCAAAATATGCCTTTGTTTCTAACAAAATTGAGTAGCCAGATATTAGTCAAGTTTTTCAGGTCCCCATACCATCTCAAAGTGCTGTACAAGCCAGATCCGCACAATAAAGATAAAAACAAAATTAGTAGCGTCCTACATGGCAAGATTCATCCCAATTTACGGCCCAATAAGAGAAAATTTAAAATAAAAAGAGAAAACAAAATGCCGAGAGATTTTGGGCCCGCCCGTGTAAGAACCACGGCCCATCCCTCCGTAAGGGAACCAGATTGAGACCGAGTTTCCCAACGAATATCGACTCTCTTTGGGTTTTGAAGATTATTTTTGAAGATTGATTTTTGAAAGTAGAGATGTGTCCCTTATTGAGATTGTTTATTTCTAGAATATAATTTTGAAAAGGCGATTTGGCAATTTTAATTAATCATTTTATTTTTGATTATTAATTTTAGAGAAGTTTGGGGATATCATAATTCAAATAACAAAAAAATAAAATCAACATTCTGCTGCAAGCCATTTAGGCCAAAAAGGTGATAAAACCAGTTTGGACCTAAAGCGAAGCCAAGTTAGCAGCCGGCGCCGATCTAACCGATGACGAGTGTCAACTATGAGGCCAAGACTGAGAAATCAGTCACGGTCCTATGGCCTCGGCTAGTGAAAAAGTAATTTAAATTTTTTCACGTTTTAAATCGAAATGCTTGAGATGCAATTCAAGAGAAGTAAAATAGAAAAAGGGGAATTACCAGTCGGTTTTAAGAATAAAAATTAACAAAAATAAAAAGAATACTCTTCCGATCTTAGTATAGAAAAATTAAGCTTGAAAGAGGTTCAAAAAAGGGTTTTTGGATTAAAGTAAACTATACTTTGGGGATAATAGACGTTTATATACCCAACTATAAAGTTGACTCGATCATCACCGTACTTTGGGGGTGATTTTCTTTTCTAAAATAAGACCTATTTAGGGGCGGTAATTCGATTATTTTATGATTTGTCAAGTTGAGAATAATTGATTTAGTGGGGTGTGGCATAGTAATTCTCCTTTACTTAGCTTGACATGTCCTATGACAACAATAGCTGGTGGTTTAGAAAAAAAAATCACCCCTAAAGTACTGGGCATGAACAATCAACTTTATAGTTTGGTATATAAACGTCCAGTACCCTTAATGTATAGCTTATTTTAATCCAAAACCGAGAATCCGATGTTCGTGGGTGAAGGTAAGAAATGTAGGAATAAGCCCTCCATTTCGCCCGTTAATAGACGGCCTTTATTAAGTCGATTATGAGTAAAAATAGTGTTTAAATAGGAAAACATACAACTACTAATCTTGGATCGCGAACCGAATCTGGAAGTGTGATGGTGGATGAACGAGATTAAAGTAGGCTATTTTGTGTATTTGTGAAGGTAGAGTAGTGTAGGAAAATGATGAAAATGCTTGGTAGAGTAATGATTAGCTAAAAATGAGCCAAGAGATCAGAATACTCACTAAGCATTCAGTAGTTCTTAGCCTTCTATTTATAGCTTAATGACTTCTATCAAGATGAGGGTTTAGGCCTTCTATTTATAGGAGAACATTTAGGTCACAAAAATGACCTAAAAGTTCAACAAGTAGTTGAACCAGATCGGCCAGAATCCGAGAAAAATTGGATAAATCATTTTGGACTGAAAATCCCACAGGATATGTTGAGAAGAGCGGCGCCGACCCAAAACGATGTTGCTTGGAAAACTAACCTTCCATGTCTCAGTTGGTTCTCTTGAGCAAAAAGTACTGCTTTGGCGTGAAGAGCCATGAAGGGCGACGTCGACCTCAAATGGTGTCGTTTGGTGAACTTGAGTTTCATGCCTTGCTTAGGTGCTTAGAGCAATATGCAACACTTCGGCGTGAACAACCATGAACTGCAGTGCTGGCATAAACGACGTCATATGGTCGGTTTGGGGTTCCGTGCCTGAGTTTACGGCTAAGTGAAAAACTAAAGCGCTGCGTTTTTCCTAATCCGGCCTTCGCAGCTTTTCTTTTTGGAACTTTCTATTTTTAAAAGTTTCTATTTTTTGGCAGGTTTCTATTTTCTAAGGGTTTTACTTTGGTGCGGGTTTGCATTTCCTAGTTGGGAGCCTGACCCGGGCTTGGTTCGGCCGGAACAAAATGGGTTTGTAGGTCAATCCAAGTAAAAAGCTACTTTTTCTAGTGCTAATGGGTTTTTGTGGCTTACTAGCTTCCATCACGTCAATCATACTATGACTATGATCCGAGTACACAAATAGGAGTGGGATTTCATCACCGGGCCAACATATAAAATAAATAGAAAAGGGATGACACTTTTAGGTGTCCACAATCGACGTCGGACGACCTTCCTACCTCGACGCTACCTTCTGGCCCTGCTGGCCTATTCCCGACCGTTTTAGTACTGCTTTTGTGCAACAACAGGGGTTGCATGCGAAGCCCTTGTTTGGATCTACTTCAACTCGATCGAGCACTAGGATGGTTTCTGCAATGATCGGAGGGGTCAGGGATTAGTAATCCCCTAATTGTTTAATGATGTTCGAGGAACGCAACAGTCGCAAAATCCCTATGGCCTCCCAGCAATAGGAAGCCACCTATTAGGCATGTAATAATGGCCTGATGCCTTTGAATGAGTGGCGGTCCCAAGGCAAACATAGGACAAAAGTGAGTGATCGGGTTAGTCAGATTCACTTTGTCCCCGACCAGAATCCACCTCAGATTCTTCTTATTCAGACTCAGCAGATGTTTATAGGTTCCCGCCATATTAATTGATGGCGTAGGAACTACAGGTTTGGTTCGAGGTTGGCGGATGCCCAAAATGACATTGAACTCCTCAAGAAGGGGATGTTATTGTGTATCCTAGAACCTGAATACATGATATTTAAGATCCTAGGAGGCCACTCGTTGTGACGCTCGACTTAAAGGAAAGTCTAAACAAGAAAGTTCTATTTATATATGTGACTATTTATTAAATAACTCGAATTGAAGATTGATTATAAATTTTATGTAGTGCTAGTTAAACTACATAGCAAGTATTTATTTATATGGTTGCTAGTCTTTAGCCAAGTTAATTGAAAATAATATTAGGAGTAAGTTTAGAAATATTTATTGGGCTTGCTTAGATGGAATAGTACCATAGGTTGATTAACATCCTAAATTTTAAACATGCAAAACATGCTCATATCTTCCAAAAATCTGAGTATTTAGGCAAAAGAAAAAAAAAATCTGATAGCTTGTACCCTTTCCTTGGCCTATTACTGCCACCATCATCCCTAGCCTACTAGCTCCTAGTCCCCCATGCTTCACCATGATTGCACCCACTCCAAATCTGGTTTATAGATCAAAGGTGAGACACAAACCAAAGGGGGGCTCATTTTCTCTGGAAAAGGAAATCCAGCAACTCCAAATAAAGAGAGGAGAGAAGAGAGAGAGGAAGGAAGGGAAATCAAAGGAGACATTTTGCTTCAACCTCTCTTGGTCAAGCTTCAATTCCTTCATCTTTAAGCACTTTTACTGAGGATAAAGGTGAGAATAAAGGTAGAAAAATTGAAGGAAGGATCAAGATTACAACCATCAAGGACTTAACACCAATCATAATTAAGGTGGGTTTCCTTCTTCTCCCTAATGTATATTACTTTCCAACCAAAATGAATTTCATAAGGGTGCTTGTATACCAACCTTGAATGCTTAAAACTTCAAGAAATTGTTGCATGCATGTGTTTTGGAGTGGTTCGTTGATATAAATATGCTAGGAGAGTGTTAGAGAGGGAAAAGGAGTAGAAACATGATCATCACCATGTACTTGGTTATACTTCTCTTTGTGGCTATAATTTCATGCATGAAGATGGAAGTGTATCAAATATGTTTAAATCTTTATGAAATTTTGGTGTTGTTGGGGTTGGGTTTGACATTTGTTAGAGAATATGCTTGTTATAATGCTCTTGGGAACCGATGATTGGAAATGTGTGTTTGCCCAAAACTTGGTATGGAAAAAATACGTATCTTGCATGTGCATTTTAATGGGTTTTATTGAGCTGATATGTTACTTACAATGCTGAAATGAACCTTTCATAGACATCCCACAAGGACAAGAAAATATGAGTTTGGGAGCCACTGCCACCCACCACGGGTATCCCCACAGGCTATGGGGTAGGCCGTGGTGGCCAGCACCGATTTATTTAACCCAAAACACCCACCACGGGTGCCCCCGCAGGCTGTGGGGTAGGCCGTGGTGGCCAACAGCGATTTATTTAACCCAAATTAGCCACCGCGGGTGCTCCCATCGGCTGCGGGGTAGTCCGTGGTGGCCACCAGAAATTCTCACTGACCATAGGAAGGCCCTTTATGACCTTTAGAGCCAACCATAGACCTCCAAGGGCTGTGGGAAGGTCTATGGAAACCTCCAAAGCAATTTTGAACCCCCACAACCTGTGGGCTTTGTCCCGTGATACTTGTAAACCTTGTATGTTGTGTCGACAAGCGAGTCTAAGACTTGAAGTATGACTTTGGGCCTCATGAAGCAATTTACCAAATACATATGTGAAGAAATGATAACCATAACGTTAAATGGGAAGTTGATTTCTTGGGTTTGAACACTTTGCCGGTACGAAATCTAGGAAGGTGACATGAGATCATATTCCGGCCTACGGGTAGCGGCTTTCACTCCTAGATCATGAGTCCTTCCGGGTAGTAAACTTGGGTATACGCATGAGTGGTTCCGAGTCCCAGTACCGTGGTACGTTGGGTCGGTTCACAGGCGTCAAAATACGAAATTTAGGAAGCTGACTTATTCCGGTCTGAGGGCAGCGACTTTCACTCCTAGATTACGAGTCCTCCCGGATAGGAAGCTTGAGTATACACGTGAGTGGTTTCGAATCCCTGTACCGTCGTACATTGGGTTGGCTCACAGGTGTCAAAATACCAAGTCTAGGAAGGTGACATATTCCGACCCACGGGTAGCGGCTTTCACTCCTAGATTACGAGTCCTTCCGGGTAGTAAACTTGGGTATACGCGTGAGTGGCTCCGAATCCCTGTACCGTGGTACATTGGGTCGGCTCATAGGCGTTGAAATACAAAATCTAGGAAGGTGACATATTCCGGCCTGAGGGCAGCGGCTTTCACCCCTAGATTACCAGTCCTCCCGGATAGGAAACTTGTACACACGCGTGAATGGTTCCGAATCCCAGTACCGTAGTACGTTGGGTCGGCTCACAGGCGTCATTTGAGTACCGGGGCACTAGTTTTTGCCCAAAGAAATTAAAGATGATAAAAAAATTAAGCTAAGTTTTAGATTGGGAATTGATTGGTTACACTTATGAAGGAAATGTGGTTCACTTGGGTTCAAATGCATTATGACTTTCCCATTCGATTAAGGGCGGAGTAAGGTAAGATTATTTTTATGATACGACTTGATTACTAATATTATGGTCATTAAGTATTGATTGCTACTATACTATATACGTGTATGCATGCAAAGTTATTTTAGTTTTTGGGAGGTGAAGGACTCCCATTGAGCTGTGGTCGCTCATCCCCCTACTTTTTCATCTTTTCGGATCCGAGCAACAGTAAGGTTCCTGAAAAGCTTTGTCATTTTGGAGGCCGTTTTGATACTCTTTTAGCGACAAGAAACTCTAATGCAGTGATTACTGATGTTTAATTATGTGTGCTTTCGAGTATGACGTGTAAAATTTATTTGGTAATCTCTGTAGCTAGAGGTTTGTTGGCATTGTAGACGCTCCGATTCGGCCTCGGTGGCCCCCACCAAGACATTGTCGGTGATGTACTTAATTTATGTTGTAGGGTCGTGTGAACCCAAATGTTAATTTGAAGTCGTATGAGTTCAAAACTCGAAGTAGATTCTCCTTTTAAAAAATAAAAAAAATGTGCATCGGGTGACTGTCTTGAATTTTAAAAGCATGTTTAGTTAGCTAGGTTGTTCCCTAATTTAGCCTTAAGGATTCTTGAAGAGGATCCTGGCGATGTGACGTCCCTAGCCGGGGCCCGGGCGTTACAACTGTAGCCCTTAACAATGTCCAATGGAGAGTGTTCAGCCTATAATTCGCTAACCCAGCTTGTCAACATCATTCATCTCATGCATCTAGTGGGTTAATTCAGTAATGAAATTCATTTTTGTGAATTAAAGAAATGAGGAAATCAAAAGTTTGTTTTGGATTGTTTTCAAAGAATTGCAAGGGACTTTTGATGGTGTAACTCTCGACGACCTGCCACGGCCCTTTTTATATATAAGATTTTTGAGGACCACAGTCCTCCTCACTAACGCTATGGCAGCCTGTCAGGCCCGGACCGCCCTTTGGTTGACACAGGTCGTATCTTCCTTTTTCTTTCAGTTCGAGCGTTTTCTACAATTAGGCCAACTTTCATATACGTAGCCTATTTTTTGTTAAGCCCACTTATTTAAGGGCCATAAAACTTACTATTTCTTATTTTCTTTTTTATTATTTTCTTTTAGGGGAAAGGGGCTAGTGCAATTTTTTCGCTTATCTTTGATTTTCTTCGCATCATATAAAGAAACATTTTATGTAAAGCATTTCGAGAACAAGTCCTTGCCTTCATCTCATTGCATAGAGTCAAATAGTACAAAGAAACGTTAATATTAACACTATAAAGCACCCTACAAGTGGTTATTCAATCTTCATCAATGTCATCATCACTAGCATCATCGAAGACATAATTGTTGATTTCCTCCAAAGATCAAAGTTGAAACTCGCCTATCTCCTGCTGCTTGTGAAATGCTAGCCCTGCAGTCCCAAGTCGGTTGTGAGGCCTCATAATAAGGCCCACTATATTACATTAATGAAAATCATACGGGTTGCCATAAGCATCGAGCGCTCGCAAAAGCATAACATTCATGCCAATATCAAAAGACCTAGGCGTAGCTCTAGAGGATTTAGGCCTGGGTACGAAGTGCTTGGCCCCGCTTAAGAAACACTATGACCGTGAGAGCGTCGGGATGAACATTGCGAAGAACTGACCCCAACAGAACTATTGGACAGCATTTGTTGGCTAGTGGCACAAGCTTAAGTCCCAGAGCTGCCAAGGAAACCTCCCGAAGGAGGCGACCTACAACGGCATTCCTACAACAGCGAAAGAGTGATTAGCACATGTACTAGGAACTCATGAGTTAGCACTTTAACTATCTACGCTCACCCGAAATGATCTCAAAGCCTGACCAGTAAATAAATCCTTGAACGCTTTAAGGGAAAACTGGAATCCAATAGACATCATCGAAGACTACTCCCGATCATACTACAATTCCATCACAGTTAACAAGACACTTTCAACTAAAAGTAAAATAGCATTATACTCTTATCGCTTTCTAGTTCTTCGGGAGCGGATGCCCGACAAATTCAAACTCAAGAATTTCAGGAATTCTCATAATGCATGAGGACTCTCCGAGAAGAGACACGTAGACCTCAAGACTCGGAATATGGATGTCAACCGGGAGAAGCTATGTTAACAATAAGGATAATTTCCACACTAGAAGTATTATTAGGTCAAGAGTGAACCGAAACTTACCAATCAGGTCATGATTTATCCCAAATATTAGACGTATGATGAGCCTACATATACAAGCTGTATATAGGGGTACCCGTTAGTTATTTTTCCTGCTCCTCTGGAGTTATTAAGTGGAAGTAAAACATGGTCATTCCTGGATTTTGGGGAACAAAAGGTTGCAACCTATTATAGCGGATTGGAGCCCTAACCAGATCATTAAGGTACCAACAAAAACCGAATGGACCCTCGAATAAAATTTGTTTCTCACTTAACTCTCTGCAAGGAGGGAGCTTAATTTGGGCCCAAGGGTGGATGTTGGCCTGCACACAGAGGACCCATGACATAACAAGGCAGAATTAACAAAATAAGGCGGCAAAACATGGTTGTTTGGCTAGCGCCGACCACACCATATTCACGCCTACAAGCCCATCAAAGGCCGTGGGTTGGGGCAAAAATTTGAGTTTAAAAGAAGAAAAATTGGACCATTTTAGCTCAAAATTTAAGGCGTAAAAGTGACATACCGTGCCCACGTTGTTGAGGGCGGACCTCAAGGAGGTGATTCCAAGTACACTTCGCTGCTAGAGGTGGACTTTAACCCATGCCACCGAAGCCGAGAAAAGAAGAGTGGTTCCTTGAACAGAGTGAAAATTATGGAACATATTCATATGACCATGGCTGCAAGTTTACAACGCAAGTAAGATTCTTATCCACACAAGACAAATATTTTTGGAGACTAAGAAGGATGAGCATACCTCGATAACCTTCCGCAAACCATATAAGGGCATGTAATTTTGCAAGTTCTTCTCGGCCGTTGTGTTCCTAACCTCGGAGCGTAGGCCCCTCATGAAACAAGTGTAAATGGGCATGCCCCAATTAAGGTCTTTAATTTTATCTAAGTTCAGCAAATAAAGGACGTTCACTTTAGAGTCTTGATCCGAAAAAATGGACATGCTTAGCATGAGAGCAAGCACTATTCTAACTTGTTGTTGTGGACTATGTTGAGCCACAACTCAACATTCTCAATGGCCTTGAAAAGAGTGGAATGTTTGAAGTAGTTGGCCCGAAGAAATCGGTTAGCTACGGGATCAAAGAGCTGAAGTAAATAGTTGCAATTTTTATGTAAGTCCTGGTAGTAAACTAATGTGGCGTTTGGTTGGATGTAATGCAATAGGGGTGTAATGTAATCAATTATGTAATGTAATGGGACAACAATTACATTACCATGTTTGGTTAGATAAAGAGTGTAATGTAATCATAATGCTAATGTATTATTTTAATGACCAAAGTTAGTAATTAAATTATTGTAGTGTAGATAAATGCTATCTAAATAAAAATTTTAGCTACATATTTAGATTTGAGATTTTAAAAATATTTTCTAACAAAAAATCAAGTTTTATTGCAAATATCAACTATATTATTCTTATAACAATAAATATAGTAATAAAGATAAATGTTATCCACACGAAAATATTTTAAATTCAAAATCATATTTGAGATTTTTTAATCTTTTATATCATATTTCTTAATTTTAAATTTTTTGGTGGCAAAAAGATCAATTCGATTATTCTAGTGGCAATAAATGTTCGTCGTAGTGAAAATAAATGTTATCCACATAACAAAATTTTAAACTCTAAATTTATATTTGAGCTTTTTTTAATCTCTTCTACCATATAATTAAGTTTTGAATTTTTTTCATGAATAAAAAATACAAACTAAAATTATTTTATTTATGATAAATATTTATTGAATTAAAGATAAGTGTTCACAAGTAGAAAAATTAGATCTAAAAATTTTAATTTAAGCTTCTTTTATCTTCTTAATTGAATACTTAAATTTTAAATCCAAAATATTAAAGTTAAAATTTTCTCTTAATGATTTAACGATCATATCATATATTAAGATAATAGAAGAAAAAAATTAGTTTCTTATCAAATGGATATATTTTTTACCTGCCGAGGAGAGAGAAAATGGATATGGAATTGAGGGGGAGAGAGAGAGAAAAAAAATTATTAGAAGTGTGTTAAAATTTGATCATAAGGATGGATGTAATCATGATTGTTTAGTAAATGTTCAAGTAATTGTAATTGCATAGGTAAATGTTAATGTGATTACAATGCAATTTTGATTGCATTACAAAGTTGTAACCAAACATGGTAATGTAATCACCATTACCAATTTGATTGCATTACCACTTTGATTACATCCAACCAAACATACCCTAAGGGTTCCCCGAAAAATCCAAACCCGTAAGAATGGCAAAATCAAGAGGGGTAATAGTCATTTCAACAAATGGGAGATGAAAGGCATTGGTAGTGCCCCAGAACCATTCGCAAATGGCTCTAGTAGGGTCACGTTCTTTTCGGTCGTACATATGACTTAAAGTAAGGAAAAGAGGGCCAAACCTAGCACTAGTCATGATTTGCTCCAAAGGATAGTTTTGTGCCTTGAAGGTGTCGAAAGACATGTTGATGGCACTCGCCACTCCGAATGGCACCCTTCTATAAAGCTGAAATCCAATAAAGTCTTCATTGAAGATGTTGTTTCAACACATGAAAAGAAAAACTCAAAGTCAAGAAGCTTACCATAGTAGATATGGCAAGAAATGAAACATGACTCTCGGCCTCCACCAAGAGGTCATGAGGGTTATCTTGGGTTAAGCCCTCAATTCTTATCCTTCTAATAAGATTAGCACATCTCTAAGACCTTTAAAGAAATTTTGTAAGAAAACCAACATAGTTTTCTCAAGGCAAAATGATAGCAAGCTAGAGAAAATTATAGCAAGCAAGAAGAAGCAAAGAGAAGAATAAGTGAAATGTGCAAAATAAACACACCAGGCTCCCTTTTATAGGAAACTTTAGCAACTTGACAAGTGCATGAGACAAAGTTAAAACAGCAGAAGGAGACCAAGCATGGAGACCAAGTACATGCGCTAAGACAAGGCCTTTCTAAAGCTTGGTCGATGTCGGCCACAAGGCCAAATCAATGTCAACTCGGCGGTAGCCTTGCATGTGTAGGCTGGAGCTAGCTAGTGTAGAGCCCCATCAACCGTGGCTAGTTACTTTTTGGAGTGTTATGCATCGAAGTGAATCTTTAAAGCCCACATCTTTAACTTTATCAAATTCATTCTTCAATCTATTTCAGACTGAGTTATTCATGTAAAAATACTGAACTTTTGTAAATACAATTATCCACTAACAAATATGCTAGTATAGTTGAATTATTAAGCCAAGCTTCGGATCAAAAAGAGGATCAAGCTTCAGCAGAAATTACCGAGCTTTAAGACTTTAATCAAGCCAAGCTCAGGACCATTTTATCGGATTTTAGAAGGCATGAATTGCGATCAAGTCCAGCTTGTTTTGGAGTTCAAGTTCAACAACAACCAATTCCGGATATCTCAAATCTGTCGACATTTGAAGCAATGCCTAAAAGAAACATAAGTACCCTTTAGTGTCTATTTTGACCTTTCGTCTTTCGGACTCCATCAAAGTAGCGGCTAGACACCGAAAACGTGTCACTCTTATCTCTATTATTTTGTTATTTTATTTTGTCGACTCGGTGATGAAATCCCAATTCGGTTGCGATCTCGGAGCACGGTCGAAGTCCGATTGGTTTGACAGAAGCAAATAAACCACAATGAACCCTTTAGCAACATAAAATAAGCATTCTTTTTAGGTTGGCCCACAAACCCATTTTTCTTTCAACCGAGACAAAGCCGGGGTCGGGATTCCTAGTCGGGAGGAGGTCGACACCTGGTTTCAAGCCCCGTTGCTCACTAAACACGAGTGTTTCATCTTCAACATCCCAACCTACGGAGTATAACATGGAGCTCAAAGTATTCGTACAATGTCATTTAGGCCGGCGCCACACTTCCTTGGCTTCCATGCCAAATCGCTGCATTTTGCTGCAAGTGCCCAACCCAGGATCGAAGTCAAATTCACCAAACGACACTCGTTTGAGGCCGGCGCCGTGATTCAAGGTTTACATTGCCAAAGCGTTGCATTTTGCTATAGTGTTCAACCTAGGCACGGAAGGTCGGTTCCAAGAGATGTCGTTTTGAGGCCGGTTCGCGCTTCTTGGCACCTCCTACAAGATTCATGGTCTAGGTTGATCTTATCCGACTTTTTCTAAGTTCCGGCCGGTTTAGTTCAGCTACTTGACGGTTGATTTGCTGCTTTGAGGTCATTTTTTATGACCTAGTCCCGTCCCTATAAATAGAGGAGTTTATTCCTCATTTAAAGTCTGCTGCATTTTGACGTTTGAGCCATGCTGAAAGCTGCTACATCTCAAACTTAAAAGTTGTTAAATCAATACCCTAGCTACACACTACTAAAATTAGATAAGATCTACTGAATGCTAAATCGGTATTCCGATCTCTTGGCTTATTTTCGAGTAACCATAACTTTACCAAATACCTTCATCATTTTCTTACACTACTCTACCTCCATAAATTCCACAAATAGCCAACTTCAATCTTATTCAGCGACCATCACGATTCCGGATCTGGTTTGTGATCCAAGATCGGCAGGTGGGACAACGTGAGGGCGCTCAACCTATCTTCAATCCCCTTATGATTTATTTAATCTATGCTTTTATGCTTTTCATATTGTGGATGAAGATGTAATCACTTTTAATTCCTCCCCACCCGATGTACATTTTATTTTTTATCACTTTATTTTTTTCTCCTTTTTAACTGCTTTGATTACTTTCTTTGCATGTTTTGGTTGATTTAATTTTCATATTTGCATATTGTATGCTTAATTGAAAACGTGTTATTTTAAGTCACGATTCGAATTAGTAGAGGTCGTCCGTTAACAAGCGGAATGGAGGGCTTATCCCTACATTTCGTACCTTCGCCCGAACTCTAGATTCTTGGTTCTAGACCGATGGAGTCATTTTTAAACCTCTTTAAAGCTTACTTTTCCCATACTAAGATTGGAATAGTTTCTCTTTTATTTTTGTTAGTTTTTCATTCCTAAAGCCGATTAGCAACTCTGCATTTTTATTTCTCCTAAATTACATCTCGGTATTTCTAAAATGGACTAAATTAACTCACTTTCTAACAGCCACGGCCATGGACCGAAACCGATGCCTAAGTCTCGGCCTATGCCAAGCCTCGATAACCGAAGCAGTATCGCTTTCACCAGCATCAACGAGCCACCGGGCTTTGCTCTTGGTCCAAACTAGTGTTATTCCACCTTTATAGCCCAAAAGCCTTGCGGCAAAAGGTGAAAAATATTCTATCTATGTTGCTGAATTATGAAATAATATCCCGAGACATTCTAAAATTAATTTCTAAAATAAAAGATTAATAAATTGTCAATCACTACTTTGCTTAAACTGTTTAAAATTAAAATTATAGAAATCGAAAATCTCAATAAGAGGTGCACTCCACTTTCAAAATCATTTTCAAAACCCTAAAAATCCAAAGAGAACCATCACCTCTACATGGGGAAACTTTGACCTATTTGTTCCGCCGCCCTTATGGGGGAAGACGGGGGCCGCCTGTTCGATAAACCTCTTCCGGACTTGCACCTTCATCTTCCGAGTTTGAGGACCCTAATAAGAAGGCCCTAGAAACTAAAGTCGGTTCTTGCCTCAAACTGGAAGAACCAAAAACCCCTTAATCGCCCAACACTACTCCTTAGAGGACAAATTCTTTTTACCACAAAAATTTCTTGAGTTAACAAACTCAAGAGGACTCCCTTTCTTTAACTTCTCTGCTTACGTGATTATGTCTATCCGGACTTAGTTGTTGAGTTCTACCAAAACTTGTCTTCCTCAAACAATATCCTTGTCTCCTCTATTTAGGGCAAAAAGATAGCTATCACTATCGCCCTTCTTCACAAGATTTTGAATATTGAAAGCCTATTTCTTGCTTTCAACAACCATAATTTCTCTAACATAGCCGATGATTTCTATTCCAAATATGCAAAAGTCAAACCTAAAGTTCGAAAGAACGTTTCTATCACTCAATTGAAGTTTGAGACCGGACTTCTGCGTTTCTTTCTCATGAGAATAGTGTTCTCATTATATCGATCCAAAGAGAACCCTAACAATAAGGTTCTCAAGGTCATCTACGACGTCTTGAAAGGGTATGAGGTTGATCTTTTCCATTCATCATTAAGCGGATTGCTTCTATCCCTCTAAACATAAAGAATCTCCGACTTTTATTCGAAGCACTACTCTCTCGAGATTTTTCTCACTTCAATCTTTAGCTCCCCAAAACTAATTTTATGACTCCTGTGATCTCTATCAGCGAGAGAGGAGTTAGTGGGTCTAGGCTACCAAGAAACTTTCCCCGGAATCTGGACTCATTTGTCTAAGAATGTTAAACCTACTACTTCTCCTTCTCCAAAAACACTTCTTCGACCCTTGGCCCTTCCACTAAGCTAAGACCCTCTACTCAATCCTTTCAGTATTTGGCCTCTCATTTTGCATCTCTTTCTAAAGAGTTCGGAGATACCCTCATTGCCTTCCCAAAACTCGTCCCCGAGCTCATAAAGATGCAGAGCCGTTCGTAGCAGACAAATTAATCGAGTAAAATCCTGATTAATGAGCTCCAAGACATGCTCAACGAGGCAAGAAGTTCTCATTTAGTGACTTCCTCAAACTTAAAGGCAGCCAATAGTAGCGAGTAGAAGAAGAATCGAGGAAGAGTCTTCCTCGAAGAAGAAGAAGAGTCGGGCGAAGAGGAACCATCCTCTAGGGAGACAACATCTTGAGAATTAGAAGAGGTTGGTACATCACAACCTACTCAGCGAGCTCGAGGCTAGAGGCTCGAAATCGGAGAAGCGGGATCACCTCAGCTCGTTCATCGCAAACGAACTTAGACATCAAAGCTAACATCCTCTTCTCGCCTAGTCTGCTCCTCCTCCCTCTTAGTTTCTTTTATTCTATTTTCCTCTCCCACACTTTTGTCAAACATTTTTCTTTATGTAATTTTTGATGAAATGCATAGAGGAGAAAAAGAAACTTAGTTCACTATTTTAGGGGAGTAGTTTTTAATTTCCTTTTGTATCAATGTAAATTAATTAATTTTTTTCTACTCTGATATTTCTCTATCATATTTGCTCCGATACTTATTTGATTTTGCTTTGCTATCTTTCCGACTTAATTATTCGATATTTGATCCATTACTTATAATTATTTTGCTTGAATACTCAGTTTTGTTTTAATATCCGAATTATTTTTCTTTTTGAGCTGCGATGCTATTTCTTTCCGAGTTTATATGTTTATACTTTGAGATATATAATTCAAAATTATACTTTAATATTTTTCCATATATTTGCTCGATATATATTTCAAATATTGCTTTGATATTTTTGACACATTTAACATTCCGAATTACTCTAAGTTTTGAATGTCTTTCATCAAAAAGAGGGAGATTGCGAGACTTAGGTATGAACTTACTCCTTATTTGATTTTTATTTAAAGTTGTTCATCCAAAACTTAGAAACATCAACTCGTGCTTTGAATTCTTCATGTTAATGACTGATTTAAGAGTTTGGATCTCCATGAATATCTCTTAAATTATAAGGACTCATTTTTGCTTACGAAAGTAAAAACTTACTTACATCACCAACTATAAGATAATTTAGCTCGGACAATTATATCTTCAATTATATGCGTTTTAAACTTTTATATGTAAGGATGTGAGCAATGTTTACCCCCTTCCCCAAAGCAAGAGATGCCGATAAAGTTGTTTTGAGCCTTAGAGTAAATGTAGCAAAGCTAACCTACAATTAATTACCTAAATCATATCGAATTTGAGTCCCGATACTAGACTAGTACATAATGACACGGAGTTGATTTGACAAATATTAGAATTTGTTAGTGTAACCAATACAACACAGGGATAGTATAGCTCTCGAACATGTGACTTCTTTGCAATTAATTGTGTTTGGTAATGTAACAATCCGACCCTAAGAAAATAATTAACTTTAAAACGCTAAATTTATTATGAGCACGTGCATCTTAATTTTTAAATTTTCATGTCATATTATAATATGCGTATATATGCATATATCAATGTTGTTTAAAATGCGGGATTCGGATGATAACGACGACGCACGACCATATCTTGTAATTTTTTAAGGATGACTCAAAATATATTTACCGCTTATTATTTCTATAAATCAACTTTGTCTCAATTAATAAAATATTTACAAGTAAAATAATTTTATTTAGAACAATGTAGGTTTTATCGAAATAATTATTTCAAAACATTAATATTTTTGTACAATTAATTTAATTTCAAAGTATTTTGTAAAATAAAATGAAAATGAATTTTTATAAATATTAATGTTTTGAAATAATTATTTCGATAAAACCTACATTGTTCTAAATAAAATTATTTTACTTGTAAATATTTTATTAATTGAGACAAAGTTGATTTATAGAAATAAAAACCAAACCCAAATTATACTTCCTTTTTGAACTATGGAGGCTTGATTTACTGCTGTAGCGGAAATGTAGGAAGCCTATGAGATCCAGCCCCAATCCTAATCTTGATCCCAATTCCTATTTCCAATTTCCAAATTAAAAGCCACCTTTCCTTACTCGGAGGAGTACAAATTAATCAAGAAGCATGTCATTCCGATTCAGCACTAAACTATCAAATCTATGGTTCACGATCCGTCGACAACAGTATATCGCAGATTCGAGCGACCTACCCTTCTTTAGACTTTACTTTAGGGAGTCAGGGCTAAAGTGAAGTTTTGTCGTTGTCTTTTGAAACTTTTTGTATCATCTTAATAAAAGAATGCATTTGTTCTTAGAATAGAGTCTTGCATACATCTCCTTTGCATGAGTCAAACTCCTAAAATATACAAAAATTAATAACAAAGCACCCTATAAGGAATTATTCAAATAAGCGAGCATCAAACATCAAGTCAGCATCAAGGTCACCGGCATTGCCACCTTCAACAAATCTGACCAAGAATATCAAAGCTCACCAATTCTCTAACATTCGAAAGGAGCTAGATGCAAGCACCAAAGAAGAATGTGGGGGCTCATTGAAGACTCGGGTATAACTCTCTATCTCTCTACGATTTTGATTTCAAGTCATTCTAAATATTTATAAAGCTCATCTTTAAGTTTTCAATTCTATCGGACCCCTTTAGAAACCATCTATTAAGTACAACGCATTTAATAGGGTTTCGACCTATTCAGAACACAACTAAGAAAGATGACATGAGTAAATAATTTCACAAACACTTTATATTCCGAGCACTAACTTATTGTTCTAGCTGAAAATGAATTATAGCATTAATTCCTCTTTCTATGTCAGTTTATTGAATGAAATTATTTACTTGATCGAGTTTATGCATTCCGATTGTTCAATCATAATAACTTGATCATTTAAAGAATTGACTCAACATAGAATTTGAACCTAATGAATATTAGACTCGGAAAATTCCATTCTTTGAAGTCGAAGATAATTTAGCACTTAATTATTTAGAATTAATTATTAGCTTTGCCTAATCTTACACCAAAGTATTTTATACTTTGCGTACCACTTTGATTTGCTTTTGCAGGTTGATTAAAGTATTTTAATCTTATTTTGAAAAGCAAAAGCAACTAGCTTCTTACCGTTAAACACCAAGCAAACAGAAAAACACCATTTCCGGAAAAGGCTCAAACACCGTGTTAAGGTTGTTTGTTACCAAATCTGGTAAACTTTAACTTTGAGTCTAACGGTTGTTTCCACCCCGATTTCAGTCACAACCGGTGGAATGGACTACTTTTCGAGCCAAGCACCAAAGCACAACCTTAACATTGCAACGATTCCTTTTCGAGTGACTCGGACTAGCCGTTATAATGGCTAATGAAGCTTACAAGTCTAGAATAAGTCTCAACGGCTACTTTGTCCTACTGCATATACATAGAAGCCTTCCTACAAGACTTGAAGATTGACGAACACATTGCTTATCACTTACTCAGTGCATACTTACTCAATCTTTAGCTTACAACTCTAGTTCTTTAGTTCTTACTTTCTCGGTTGTACAAAGAGAGTCTTATAATCACTTCGAATCTTTCTATTCTCTATTAAGTCCTTTGGCTTAGCTGTAAAGGTTAACTCAACTCACTTGTACGTAATTGTAAAGTGTACCTCGGTTAGGAAGTACTAGATCGAGATAAGGGAATTTCGAGTCTAGGAAAAACTTGTAAATGAATTGTCTAAGGGAGAGATTCACGTAAAGAGTCCGTCCTTGTATTTTGTGGATTCAAAATAGTGGATTTGACTTGGTGCTCGGATTAGCACTGTCTCGTGGTTTTTGGCCCGGGATGGTTTCCACGTATTTTCTTTGTCATACACTTTACGAGTCTTATCTAGACCCGAATTGTTTTCTAAGTCATTCTTGTGCGGAATTGTTTATTAATTCACAAAAATCTTCCATCACCCTATTCACCCCCTCTAGGGTGCCTTAACCTATCCAAGAGGTAACCTTCAATTGGTATCATAGCTTAGCCTTTTAAAAGGATCTCAAAATCCAAAGGTCTAAAGATCGGATGGCTCGGAACAATGGATAGTTCGATGAAGGAAAATCTTTCACTAGACCACCCAAGTTCAAAGGTTCAAACCTCCCACACTAGAAGAAGATGATGGAGTGCTTCATCTAGGACTCGTGATGAAGAGGTCTAAAACATCATCCAGAATGGAAACTTCACTCCCATGAAGATGGAAGGAACAAGAGTTGTACCCAAGGTGTCGTATGAGTTCACCATTGAAGAGAATTAGAAGTACAGGAAAAACTACAAGGCCATGAACATTCTGATGTGTGTTATCAACTCAGGAAAATACAATAGAGTGTCTCCCGTGACACAACCAAAGAAGTATGGGATACACTGGTAAACACTTATGAAGGAACCAATCAAGTGAAGCAACCAAAGATAAGTCGGTTTTTCAACAAGTATGAGCTGTTCAAAATGGAACTCGACGAGAACATCACTCGGATGTACATCCGTTTCACCGAGATTGTCAACAATCTCAAATCTCTTGGAAGAAAGATCTCTCACGAAGAAATGGTCAGAAAAATTTTAAGAAGTCTACCTAAGAGAAGTTCGGGTCCCAAGATGACAACAATCGAGGAAGCTCAAGATCTCTCTCGGTTAAAGCCGGATGAGCTCATTGGGAAGTTACTCGGTCATGAGATGCACATAGAAGAAGAGGAAGCTGAGGTCGGCACCAAAAGGAACATTGCACTTAAAGCCTAAGAAGACAAACGACAAAGTTTAAGCTCCTCATATTCTGAAGAAAAAGGTTATGGTGGCTACCTGGAATGATGGTGATTCGGAACAAGATGATGATTTTGATGACTCAAAGTGTCTAATGGCACTATTAGACTCGGATGCTTGGATCCGAGTCGGATAGTGATGGTTCGGATGCTTGAGTAGACGGATGCTCAGGAGGTAATTAATTATTTCATCAAGTTTTCCAAACTTGATCTTGCTAGATACATTCTTACTTTGGAAGAAAATTCTAATTATGATTCTTTTGCATTCAAAGAGCAACTAGAGTTTCATACAACTCAGAGCATAACTTTGAAAAAGGAATTAGAAAATTTAAGACAAAATCCGAAACTGCTTAAGACCAAGTACTTAAGATAATGAGACTAAGTTTGAGTGCCTTAGAATAGAGAATGAGCAAATGAAACGAAGCTCAATGAGTCTTAAGAGTTGGTTTTAAAACTCACTCAAGGTCAGAAAACCTTGATTTATTACTTATCTCTCGGTGTGTCTCATTCCGAAAAGAAGGTCTTGGTTACAATGGTGAAGAGAAAGATAACTCTTACAACAATTTTTTAAAAATTATTCCAAAACTACTAAGTTCGGGAAGGTCTTGGTTACAACAATTCATTCACAAAGAAAAGGGACTTAGCCCATACTAGTTTTCATGAAAAAGCCTTGTCAACCTATTCATAAAAGGAAAGGTTTTCAAAGAAAAGAGACACGGACTCAGTTCTCTTGAAGGAAGACTCATAATCAGACCAAACCTAAAATTATTCAAATCTGGGTTCCCAAAGTGCACTTCCTCATAAAAAGACCATAGTAAAAGTAGTTACTTGGGTTTGTAGGAGGAAGGGAGAAAGGTTAGTTTGTTTCTATTTTGCGGGTCACTCGTGAAATGAAAAGGTCATTGGTACTTAGATAATGGATGTTCATGCCATATGTATAGGCACTCAAGACTCTTCTCGGAGCTAGAAAAAATGAAAGGAGGAAAGGTCGCATTTGTAGATAATAGCAAACGTAAGATAGTTGGGATTGGAAGGATTTGTCGGGAGACAATTCAATTAGCCCAGTCTACCTTGTCAAGGGGCTCAAGTACAATCTTTTGAGCATTTCTCAATTATGTGACAAAGGTCAAGAGGTAAGATTGACTCGGACCAATTGCTTCATTTCGATGCGAGTCACTAAGGAAACAAAGCTCTCGTGTCCGAGGTCGGGTAACACTTACACCATTCCTCTTTTAGATTATAGTCAAGGTTTATCATGCTTATAAACATCTCTAAATGATGATTCATGGACATGATCGTAGACTAGGTCATATTAGCATGCATACCAGTAAAAAGCTTTCATCTCATGGATTAGTTAGGGGTTTACCTAACTGTGCATTTAAGAAAGATAAAATTTGTGAGGCATGCACAAAAGGAAAGCAAGTAAGATCATCATTTAAGCCACTTAAGAGAATATCTACATCCAAAGTGCTTGAATTAATTCATATGGATTTGTGTGGGGAAATTCATGTGAAAAGCTTAGAAGGTAAATCATATGTGCTGGTTATTGTTGATGTATGTTTTCTGAAGAACAAGAATGAAGCATTCAAAGAATTCACTAAGATTTGTAGGAAAATTCAACTTGAGTCCGAAACTCAAATCAGCAGAATTCAAGCTGACCATGGAAGGGAGTTCAATTACTCACAATTTGTAGACTTCTATAACAAGAATGGCATCTCTCATAATTTCACAATACCAAGAACTCCTCAACATAGTGGAATAGTGGAGATAAAGAACATAACACTTGAAGAAATAAGGACAATGACGATTGAAAATGATCTACCTTATTATTTCTAGGTCGAGGCGATCAACATAGCAAATTACACTCTCCACAAATGCCTAATCGGACCCATTCTGAAGAAGACACCCTATGAGCTATACAAGGGAAGAAACCCAACATTTCTTACTTTAAACCATTCGGATGTAAATGCTATGTGCATATTAATGGTAAGGAACATCTAACTAAGTTTAATGCACTTTCGGATGACGGTATAATTCTTGGTTATTCATCCCATGGTAAGCCTTATAAAATTTTGAACACGAGAACTAACAAAGTCGAAGAAAGTATCAACGACCCACCCTAGGAGTATTACATGCCAGGGTTCCCCAAGAGGAACCCCTAAAGGTCTCAAGTTAGGGTTAATAGTTTTCTCTTTGCTTAGCGGAAGCGTGTTTCTAGTTTTCAAAGGTTTTTCTGGAAATTTCGGCACAGCTTTCCTCTATAATATGGCTAATCCCATAGGCTTAAAGCCTTAACCCCGCACGAAGCACATTCATAAACTCAACGAGCTACACGCTCGGAGTATCAACAATACAAGCTCAACGAGCCACACGCTCGGAGAAAACACAACACAAACTCCACGAGCCACACGCTCGGAGTATTCACATAGGGCCTCTATATTCATAGTTAAAACTTAAGTTCATATACAACCAATCTTTACAACATCTTTACAAACAAAAGATAGAAACATGCGGTAAACCCGGCATCTCTTATCCGTCTCGCTATTTATGAAAGCCAAAGGCAACTCCCGAGAGTCTTAACTTCGTACCTGAAATTTTGGTGAGGTCATGAGCTCCACGAGCCTAGTGAATAACCCGAACCTAACCCTGGGTTTCACTTTGCACATTAATTCATTAACAAACACACATAAATTCGCAATTCATTCATAACATACGATTTAGATCATACATGCTTAACACACGCGAGATACTAAACTTACCAACTTACCAAGAAGTATAATGACATCATTTACTCATGAATTCAATCAGAACATACCTCATTCTTCTTTCTACGCAAATAAATCATAGAATCATTCATCATGTAAAGCATTCATCACGTAAATCATATCTTATTTCTTATCGTATTCATTTCTTATGAAATCAAGATTTGTTCTTCTTCTCATTCTTCTTCTTATGTTCAATCGTGCATTTCATAAATCATTGGTTCTTTCTTTCTTGTTTATCATGCACGATCATTCGTTTCTTCATATCATAATTCTTAAGTATTCTTAGTTTCGAATGGAAAGAAGATTTATGTTCTGCTCTAAAAACCCAATTCTTGGACCCAAAAAATTTGTGGGCTTAGTTCTTAGAGGCAAACAATTCGTGGCCTCGAGGCAAAACAATTTGTGGCCTCGAGGCAGCCTCAAACTCTAAAGGACGCATACTATCGAGAATTCGTGGAAGCAATTCAATTCGTGGCTTCAGTTGTGACGACACTTCTATGGTCATAGCTTCAGAGGGTTCTTTAATTCATGGGGTCTTATATCAATAACACAAGCCTTTCTCCCTTCTTTAGTTCTTTATGTTTCTTATCTTCTTATTATCTTCTTATTACTTATACACAACATACACTTAATTCATATAATTCATGCTTATTATCTTCATACGTAACTTCTTCAAAACAAGCAATTCACATAAGCAAGTTCCAACTCAAGTGTAATCAATCCAACTCAAATAGGCATGCTTATTTCACTTATAATCCGTATACTTTAAGATAAACACATCCTCACACAAACATATCAATTATGATTTCTAATCAACGAACTTATCGTTTTCATGATCGCGTAATATCGCGCATAGGTGGTTTATGGTTTCATAACTTCCCTTAATCATTATATATCTCTTAATCTAGCCATATAGCTTCTTAAATTTCAGTTCTTAATTCAGTTACTCACTTAGTTTCGATTTTGCCTAAAGCGAGCACATTTTCACTCAAAATTCCATATCTTCTAATCTACTCATCCAAAGCATGCCAAAATTTACAGGGAATTCTCATAAATTATCAAGAAGCTACAGTAAAAGTTTCAGGAATTTTGGGCTACACATGACAGCACAATAATGCGGACAACGAGCTTTATTCATCGAAAAATCTGCACTAAATCATGAATTCAATTTATTGATTTTTCTCACTAAACCTATTCAAGCTATTTTCATCAAATTATCAATATACAGTTCAATAATCATGCTTAACAATGCTCAATCATCACTAAATTCATGAATCGGACATCAAATTCGCAACATGCTTTTCAATTCGTGAGTTGCTAATTCGTGAATTTAGGCCTCTAGCTTCTTCAATTAACTTAGGGTTTCCAATTTCATACTTCAAATTCAAGTTCAATCCACCTAATTCATTTTAATTCTAGAGGATAAATTTGAATTACTCACCTTAAATTCTTAGAGGTTCTAAGAATTTCGGTTTTGGAGGGTTTTCGGATTGGGTGTTTTTGCTTTACTTCCTTCTACCTTTCGGTCCCCTTCTCTTCTTCCCGACGCCCACTTCTTCTTCCTTCACTCAAACTCTCGCTGTCTCCCTCTGCTTTGTTGTTTTCAAGTTCCCAAACCCCGGCCTCGGTTTTGTCCAGTCTCGGCGACTCCCTTCTCGCGCTTGCCGACCGCGCGCAGCACACTATGCCTCCTCTTCCTCTCTCGGTCCTGGACTTTCTCTTGTCCTTCTCTCGCTTTCCTCTGCTCCCTCTCGCCCGCCTCTGTTTCTATTTTCCCGTTCCTCTTCTCTTTCCCTACTTCTACTTCTTTCCTTCTAATGTCTCAGTCCCACTCTCTCTCCTCTTTTCCTACTTACACGTCAATAATATGCTGCCCAAACATAATTGGACCCCTTAATTCCCAGATTTTAGTTTTCCGCTAGCACTCCCACTCTCATTTTCCTTTCCTTTTTATTTTGATTTTTTTCTGCTTTAAACTTTAACAAATTGGGCCCAACTTTAATTTTAATAAGCCTAATTAAGTGGCCCATGCTCGGGGTTTCGGTTCTCGGGTTTTAATTTCGACTCGGAAAAATTCTAATTCACTTAATTTAATAATTTTGAATTTTTTACTTAAAACTTTAATAACTTAATTCATTATTAAGCAAGCACCTGAATTTTCCGGGTCTTACATCTTTGATGAGATTGATCATGGCAGAACAAGTGAATCAATTTTCTCATATCTCAAGCTAAATCAAGGTGAAGATGATATAGTCGAAGCTAAGCTCGGAATGAACCGAAACAAAGGAACTGAGGCAACTCAAAATAAATCAACTCGGAATGAGCCGGTTCAGGAGCCAGCTCGGACTAATGAAGAACAAGCTGAAGATGTTCAACTAAGCGAAGAAAAATTATTCTACCAACAAACCTGGTAAATCGGAGGACAAGTAAAGAATTCAAATATGTATGTAGTTACCTACCCGAGAGTACTCTTTTGAATATCAACAAGTGAGGTAAGAACTCATTCTTCTCTACAAAATCTATGTGCATTCTCAACATTCATATCATTAATTAAACCTACAAATGTACTAGAAGCCCTTCTTGAGCCTGAATGGGTAGAGACCATGCAAGAAGAATTAACTCAATTTGAAAGACCGCACAGTAATAGGAACTAAATGGGTTTTGAACAACAAACTAGATGAGGGAGGGATGGGAGTCGAAAGAAGGCCAGATTAGTTGCTCAAGGATATAACCAAGAAGAGGGAATTGATTATGGGGAAACCTTTACGAGTTGTTGCTAGGATTGAGGCAATCGAAATTCTTTTAACATTTGCATCTACCATGAACATTAAGCTTTATCAAATGGATGTTAAGTGTGTATTTCTCAATGGTTATATTCTAGAAGAAGTTTATGTTGATCAACCCCCTAGATTTGAAAGTCTCAATTTCCAAATCATGTTTTCAAATTGCAAAAAACTTTGTATGAGTCCGAAACAAGCTCCCGGAGCTTGGTATGAAAGACTGAGTAGTTTCTTGGTTGAAAATGACTTCAAAAGAGGTCTTATTGACAAAACTCTTTTTACAAAAACTAAGGGTAATGATTTTCTTATCATTTAGATTTGTGTTGATGACATTATATTTGGAGCTGCTAATGAAACTTTATACAAAGAATTTTCCGAGTTAATAAGACAGGAGTTCCACAAGAGCATAATGATAGAACTCAATGAAGGTTTTCTCTTGGAGAGACGAAGTTACTATAGACGGGGGTGAATAGGGTGATGGAAGATTTTTCAAAAATTGCAAACTATTTTGTACAAAACAAACTTAGAAAGTAAATTTGAGTCTAGGATGAACTCAAAAAGTGCAGTACACGAGAAATACGTGGAAACCCTCCTCGGGTAAAAACCACGAGACAGTGCTAATGCAAGCACCAAATCAAATCCACTATTTTGAATCCACAAAATACAAGGACTCGACTCTTTACGTAATTGCTCCCTAAGATAATTTAATTACACATTTTCTTAGACTTAGAAATTCCTTTATCCGATATACTACTTCCTAACCGAGATACCCTTTACAGCCGGGGACAAGCTGAACTAACTTAACCCTTATAGTCGAAGAGTGAGTAAGTAAGTATAGACACCTAAAAATTGTAGTCCTTTTCTCTATTTTTTATTTTTTGGCCCGATGATGAAATCCTTAGTCCTGTTTGAGGATTTCAATCTCGAACTCGTGATCGATTGGTGCGACATAAGCCAGTAACCTCAAAAATGCCCCTTTCTTTCGGACAATCCAAGAACCAGGCCAAGCCTTCAGAGATGACAGTGCCGGTGCGAGACCGGGAAATTCCAGTGCTCGGACTCCTGTGTTTCACTTTCTGTCCAATCAAATAAGGTTAAAGACCTCAAGATGGCATAAAACGTTCCATTTCATGATCACGAGAATCAAAGTGTTGCGTTTAAGCGCCATGACAGTCCACCCGAGACTAGGAGCTCCGCCCGTAAACGATGTCACTTGGTGGCCAGCTCCCGACACCACTTTTTCTCACCTTAAAATGTCTGTGTTTTGGGCTAATGAATCCTGTTGCAACTTGGAAAGCTCGAAACCCTAGAAAAGCATTACATGGCCGGTATTTCAACACATAGTTTCACCTCAAAGCGAGGTGTTCCATCCTGCGGACTCCTTAGGTAGCATGCTAGGGCACGAAACCCTAGTCGTGCCCGGTTGGTCGGCGCCCGCCACCCCTTGTTTACCCGGTTCTAGCCGGTGTTTTATCATTTTCTTTACCTGGTCTTATCACTTTAATCATGGCCCGGTTTATTTTTAGTAGCCTTAGACGGTTGGCCGAGAGCAACCTTAGGTCATTTGTGACCTAGATCTCTCCCTATAAATAGAGAGCCTTGGCTCTTATTCCCACACGGCTTCCTGCATTAGCATCACACTCGCTGCATTCCACCTACAATGGCTCATCCCTCAATCGTTGCTCCATCGAAATTCACCTAAGAGCTACTGAATACTCATCTTTGTATTTTGATCTCTTAGTTCCTTTTCAGCCTACCTCCATCATATTTCCTACATCCAATCCCTAAACTCCATCATTCACCTGTATACACAAAATACTCACAAAAAGCCCTCCTTAATTCACCATAGTCGCATCAAGAGATCCAGATTCGATGTCCAGATTAGCATGTGGGATAACTCTGAGGGCGCAGATGTAGTTTTCACAACGGTTTATTTTATTTTATGCTTTTCTTATTGCTTTCCGTATTGTGGACAAACGATGTATTACTATTAATTTCTTTCCGCCCGATGTAATCTTTTAGATTTCTCACTGTCTTTTCCTTTTTCGTTTTTCTTTCACTTTCCTTTATTATTATTCTAGTTGCTTTAATTTTCGCTTAGCATGTTGTTGCATGCTTGTATTTTTGCATTATTTTAATTCACTACTCAAACTAATAATGGTCATCTTCGGACGGGCGGAACGGAAGGGTTTATCCCTACGTTTCTTACCCTCGCCCCGAATCGATTCTCGGTTAAAAGACCGATGGAGTCATTTTTAGCCTTTTTCGGTCTAAGTTTTCCCATACTAAGATCGAGAGAGCAAATCTTTATTTTTGTTTTTAATAGTTTTTCTTTCCTAAAAGCTGACTGGCAACTCTTACTTTTTGCTTTATTCCTATTTAATTACATCTCGACTTTTTCGGACTATAGGATAAAATTTTAGGGCTCTCGATCCGCCAGCAAGGCCAACGAGTCGAGGCTGATTTCTCGATCTTTACGTCATGGCCGGCGCCGCCAACCTCTAGGTGCTAATTTCAGCCAAGCACCATGGGGTCAGCAATGGTGGCTTCAGTCCAGATTGGTGTTTTCACACCGATCGGACCCCAACGCATCACGGCAGATTTATAACCCTAATTTTATTTATCTTATGGTTAAGATATAATATCATGGGACTTCTCAAAATAATTACTAAAATAAAAGGTTAATAAAGCCATCATTCAACTTTGCTCAAATCACTTTAAATCAGATTTAATAAAATTCG
Source organism: Talinum fruticosum (assembly GCA_021018815.1). Taxonomy (NCBI): domain Eukaryota; kingdom Viridiplantae; phylum Streptophyta; class Magnoliopsida; order Caryophyllales; family Talinaceae; genus Talinum; species Talinum fruticosum. Next base: position 38,463 of record JAITYX010000138.1, read on the forward strand.
AAAATCTTAATGAAAAGGTTCATCCCCACATTCCAAAATTGACTATCAAAACCATCTTCAAAATCAACCTTAAACAGAGAGACTCGACAAAACTGCGCAGAACTTGGTGGGCCCCGACGGGCCGTGGTTCCTACAATAAGCACTAAGTAATTGTTAAGCAATGTGTTCAGCAATCTTTCAGTCTTGTAGAGTGGCTTCTATTTATACACGAGTAAGGTAGGATAACCGTTGAGACTTGTTCTGGATCGGTGAGCTTTAATAGCCATTGTAACGGCTTGACTAAGTAACTTAGAAAAGGATTTGTTGTAATATGAATGTTGAGTGGTGGTCGTTGGCTCAAAAATGGTCCATCCCTCTGGTTATGACTGAATTCGGGGTGGAAACAAGCTGTTGGACACAAAATTGAAATTTACCGGATTTGGAAACAAACATCCACGACACGATGTATAAACCATCTTTAGAAATGGCTTATTTCTGTCTATTGGTGTTTAACGGCTAGAAATCGGTTGCTTTTGCTTTTTAAAAATACATTAGGTATTTTAAACCACCTATAAAAGTAAATTAAATTGGTACTAAAAGTATAAAAATACTTTGATCTAAGATTAGGCAAAGATAATAATTAATTCAACGTAATTAAGCACTTAATTATCTTCGAGTCTAAAAGAATGGAATTTTCTAAATCTAATATTCATTAGGTTCAAATTCCATCTTAAGTCAATCCTTAAAATGATAAAGTTAATAAGAATAAAGAATCGGAATACATAAACTTGATCAAGTCAATAATTTCATTAAATAGGTCGACTTAGAAAGTAGAATTAACGTTGTAATTCATTTTCGGTTTCAACACAAAGTCAGTACTCATAATATCAATTGTTTGTGAAATTATTTACTCATGACATTATTCTAAGTTATTTCGAGTGAGTTAGAAACCCGGTTAAGAGTGTTATGCTTGACAAATGGTTTTTGAGTGGGTTAGACAATAATGAAAACTTAGATATGAGTTTCTTAAAAGCTTAGAATGACTTAGAATCAAAACTATAGAGAGTTATATGTGAGTCTTCAATCTCCCCTTTTTGGTGAAAGGCATTCGATACTTATGATAGAAACTAATTAGTTCATAGAGTTAAGTTTTCATAGTGTGTTGATCGGAGTAAGAAAGAATAATAACGAATATTAAGTAGCTCGGATCATATACAATTCATAACATGCTTCTTGAAGGAATTAGAGCATACTTGTTATATAATAAAGACAAATATATTAGAGTAATTATGAAGTCTACTCGAGAGAATAATATGTTCGTAAATAAGTATATTTCATTCATCAATAGAAGCATATTAAGGAAAAACTCCTCCTAAACCAAACATCTCTTTTCTATCTTTTCTCTCCCCTATGCATTTCAGCAAAAAATAAGGGAAAGAGGGAGGAAAGAGCCAAAATTAAAACAAAAATTTTAAATTAAGATAGGGGACGAGCAGTGTGGCGAGAAGTAGAAGAGCGAGGGTTGCGCCTACGCCCGTAACCTTGCGTAGAAACAGACTTGGTGAGGGGAAACATTAGTAGTAGATCGGGCGATGGGATGACCCGTCTGCGACTCGGAGATAGATCTTCCTCGGCTTCTTCTTCTTCCTCAGCAAATGCTGCTGCACGCTATGGTTCCGAGGTAAAGGCCTTAGACTGGCCGACATCACCAACCTCTTGTGAGGCGGACTAAATTTGATCGAAGAGATCACCTCGGGTTCTTTGTCGCCCTTACCCTCATAATGAACTCGCTTCATCCTCCTTTTCTCCTTCTCCTTTAGCTTCTCCTTCAGCTCCTCCTTGTCCTTCTTCCGCCTCTTCTATAACTTCTACTCGACTCAAACTAAAAAGAACTAGAGGACTCCGTAGGTTGTTCTTCTTCGATTAAGAGTCCTCCGCTTCGTTCGACCTTCTCTCTTGGAGGTGGCGGATTTGTTGTTATTGTTGCTAAATAAACTCCTTAAGCACTTCAATCATGACTTAGCTCCGGTCGATGTAAATCTGAGCCCGGCTTTAGTACTCGAGTCATTAATGGCAAGAAAGCTTGGAAGGCTCCCGGAGTTACTTGTAACTCTTCCTCCGTAAAGACAAGCCGATTGGCCACCTTCGAACAAGTTCAATAGAAGGGGCAAGCAGAGAACTAGATGGTCCATCGGTAAGAAGGGGAACCTCATGACTAGTCCGAGTCTAAGGTGAAGTAGGAGGAGATGCTAATTTTAAGGAATGAACCCAGACACTAGGTTGAATTTCCCGATATCCAAGGCCTATGATTTCACCTCTGCCAAAATAGACAAGTAAGCTCTAGGCACATGTTTAGGCCGGAAGGAAGTTTGACCTAAAATTGAGTAAAAACAGACTAAAAGAAGAGCTCCAAAAGGATAAGGATTCTTCTTCGATCAAATGGAACGAAGCAATCTGTTCCAAGATAAAAGGAAAGAGATCAACATCGTAACCCTCCGGAATGTCAAAGAGAACCTTGAGAACTTTGCTATTGGGGTTTTCTTTTGAGGGATAGTAGGAGAAGAAGGTTCTTAGCGGAATGAAGCACGAAGTCTAGCTTCGAATGTCATCCGAGTCACGGAAAATTTCTTTCTAGAATGAGGAGTTTATCTAGCATACTTATTAAAGAAGTCATCCGCGACATCATTGAAAGGAATAGGGTTAGAATTAAGAAAGAGAGACTTCACATCAAAGAGTTTCCGAAGTAGGGCAAGGTTGATACGAACCACCTTCCCTTAAACGATATAAGATATCACATTATCTCTGGTTGTCATGTGAGTATAGAACTTAGTAACGAGTTCTAGGTAGATATACTCACAAAAGCACAAATAGTGATGAGCGACAAGTACCTTTGACTCATCCGAGGCGGGGTTTTACCCTTTGCTTGAGCGACCTCGGAATGAGTTAACTTGGTTCCGGCCTTGTTTCTAGTTGAACCTCCCTCCATGGCTAAACCTCTCTTAGGCATATTGAAGGAGATAGAGAGTGTTTGAGAGGAAAGACAGAGAGAGTAGAGAGCACAAATAATTCGAAACAGAGAGAGAGAGAGAGAGAGAGACGGTTTGAGTGCAAGAGTGATTGAATTCGAGAGCAGAGAGAGAGCGAAAGTGTGAGCAATAAGTAGAATAAGTGAAAACGAAGCATCTTTAGGTAAAGTCGTAGATCGAAACTCTACAGAGGTATGATTGGATCTCTACTTTATATCACATCTAGTAGGCCATATATAATGTTCACTTGTCTACCTTTATACAAGATTTTAATCTAATCCTAAGGAATCACATCTCACTCGCGATGAAGAGTCTTTAGATATCTTGCAGGTACTCAAACACTTGGCCTCTAGTATTCAAATGACTTAGGTCCGACCCTCACTAGATAGTCGGATGGTGACTATGTCTGGATACAAAGTTGATAGAAAGAGCACATCGGGAGCATGTCGATTTCTAGGTCAATCACTCATCTCCTATCATTCAAAGAAGCAAAACTCGGTTGCTCTATCAATTGCGGAGGCTGAGTACATAGTAGCTGGAGCTCGCTTTGCTCAGATTCTCTGAATTAAGCAACACTTGAAGGATCTAGGACCATCGTTCGCATCTATCCCAATCAAGTGTGATAATCAAAGTGCCATTAGCATCACCAAGAATCTAGTTTAGCGAGTCTAAAACAAAACACATTGATGTCGGGTATCATTTTCCGAGAGACCACTCGAAAAAGGTGATATTAAACTTGAGTTTATTCCTATAAAAGTTGATTTAGTTAATATTTTCACCAAAGCTTTGAGTGAATATCAGTTTTGTCTTATTAGGAATGAACTTGGCATGTTAATTGCAAGATTATCTAATTCATTGCATTATCTATTGAGAATTTGTTTGATTGTCTTTGCTTTCCGGGTGAATAATAAATGGATCAGTTGAACTAAGATAAGACTAAGCTATGAGTTATTAGTTTTCCGAGTATGTTACGAGTAACTTAGACACATCACTGAGTCGGACTCGGTTTATGAGAAAAATGGATATCAAAATTCCGAGATCATCTCTAGATTAATGAAGAATCTTGGAAATACTTTCAAAAATTTCTTTTTCTCTCTCTAGCATGCAAACAGTCCGCAAACTACCCGTTAGAGGGAAATAATTTCAAAGCTAGTCGTTGCTCACTAGAATACTCCACGATCCGATAACCGCTACTTTGAGGGCTGAGTTAGAAAGGCTTTTGTTTAATGAAAGCTCTTGCTCTATAAATAACACTCCTTTACTCTCATTTGATCACTTTGTTATTTCTTACTCTCACTCTTGCTCTCTTTGCTCACGTACTTAGAAACTTCTTGCTTTACTCTCTCTCTCTCTCACACACACACACATTCATCCACTCTCTTCTCTATTTTTCCCCAACTATTGTCACTCTTTATCAATCATGCCTAAGAAAAGAAGCACCACGGAAGGAGATTTAGCCACATAGAATACTAGAACCAAATCCACTCGCTCTAAGAATCCTCAAAAAGATACAGCTAAGGGAAAAGCCTTTGCTCTCAACGACAACAAACTCATCGTAGCCCAAGCACTACTTTACCGATGACAAATTCTTCTCCACCACCACTTTCTCTTGCATCAAATCCACTCTCAACACAGGTACTTTCAAGTATTTGTGTTTCTGCGACTACATCTACCTACAACTTGTCACTGAGTTCGATTCTCACATGATAGGGAGAGATAACATTATCTCTTCCGTTGTCCAAGGCAAAATCATTCGTGTTAATCTTACTCTTCTTCACAATCTCTTCAATCTTTTCCTGAACTCCAACCCCATTCCATTCAATAAAGTCGCTGATGACTTCTTTGATAAATATACCAAAGAATTTCCTAAGTCCGGAAAGAATTTTTATGTGACTCGGATGACGTCTAAATCAAGACTTCTTTGCTTCATCTTGATGCGAACTTTCTTTTCCTTCTATCCCTCCAAAGAGAACCCTAACAGCAAAGTTCTTAAGGTTCTCTATGATATCCTTGAAAGGTATGAGGTTGACCTCTTCCATTTATCTTGGAGCAGATTACATCTGTTCCTTCCGATCGAAGAAGCCTTCTTACCCCTTAGAGCTCTTCTTTCTCGCTATCTTTACCCAATTCAAGGTGGATCTCCCTTCGATCCCCACAAATTTCCGGAGCCTATGCAGAGGTGAGCTCATTGGCCTAGGATACCAGGAAATACAAGCTAGTATCTAGGTTCATACTTCGAACTTGCCCCTCCTCCTCCTCCTCGGACTCAAAAACATTCTCAGCCTCCTCTTCTAACTACCATACCTTCATCCTCCCAACCTGCCCCTTCTCTCGACTTACTTTAGAAGGAGGTTACTCAATTTGTTACTCCGGCCAAAGAGTTCCGGTTAACTTTAGGAGCCTTCCGGGCTTTCATGCCGATTCTAGGTCGGTTCCGGAGCAAGGCTCCGACTCAGATTGATCGAAGACAAGCCTTAGTTGGAGAGCTCGAGGGGTGATCAAGCGCCAACAAGATTAGATTTTCCGCCTCCAAAAGGCAAGATCCAAAGCTGCTGAGGACTTAGAACCTTCGAAGAAGTACAACCTTAAGATTACTCAAGTTCTTCTAACTCTAAGTCAAAAGGAGAAGTAGAAGCAAAGCGAGCGTACAAGGAGAAATAGAAGCTGGAGCGGCCTCAGCTGAAGGTCAACAAGAGAAAGAGCCCGAGGTGATCTCCTCATATCACACTTAGTCCGCCTTAGAAGAGGCTGGTGATGCAGGACGGTCTAAGGCCCCTCATCGGTTCAACGGCCTCCCAGTGAAAAGGCTTAGGGCTCGGAAGAAGAACCAGAGGATATACAACCTCCGACGCACAGAGTGCAATTCAAATCCCCGATTTGCCTCTGCTTTACCTCCTCACCCAGCTGCATCTACTCAATGCTACAGAGTGCGAGACATGACCCTCGTTCCTCTACCTCAACTCAAACCGCTCCTCCTCCCTCTTAATTTCAAATTTTTGTCCAACATCTTTGTACTTTATTGTTAATTCCTCCCTATTTTGTTTTGATTAAATGCATAGGGAGAGAAAAGATAGATGCTTGGTTCATAGGGAGTTTCTTATTTAATTTTTTTTAAATATCTTTGTATAATCTTTTTTGACCTTTAATGAAATTTCCTTATTTCGAGCATTTCCGAGCATACATGAGTTATCTGTCTTATTGACTCGATACATTTTATCACTCGCTCATAATTCCGTGATCGGTATGCTCGATACTTCAATAAGTATGTTATGAGTTGTATATGATCAACAAGCACTCGATATTGTTGTTTAATATTTTTTATGCTCTAATCAAAATATAATGAAAACTTAACTTTCTAAACTCGTTAGTTTCTATCTTAAGTATGGAATGCATTTCATCAAAAAGGGGAGATTGAACACTCGGGTATAACTCTTTATCTCTCTATGGTTTTTATTCAAGTCATTCTAAGATTTAAGAAGCTCATCTTTAAGTTTTCAACTCTACTCGACCCTCGGAGAAACCATCTTTTCAAGTATAGCGCATTTAACTAGGTTTATAACCTACTCGGACACAACTCGGAAAGATGACATGAGCAAATAATTTCACAAACACTTTATATTGTGAGCACTAACTTAATGTTCTAGTTAAAAATGAATTACTGCATTAATTCCTCTTTCTAAGTTAGTTTATTGAATGAAATTATTTACTTGATCGAGTTTACGCATTTTTATTATTCAATCTTAATAACTTGGATCATGTATAAGATTGATTGGAATTTGAACATAATAAATATTAGACTCAGAAAATTCCATTCTTCCAGCTGAAAATAATTTACACTTAATTATTTTGAATTAATTATTATCTTTGCCTAATCTTGGACCAAAGTATTTTTATACTTTGAGTACCACTTTGATTTGCTTTTGCGAGTTGATTAACGTATTTTAATCTTATTTTAAAAATAAAGGCACTCGACTTCCTACCGTTAAACACCAAGCAAACAAAAAACACTTTTCTCGGACAAGGCTTAAACACCATGTCGGGGTTGTTTGTTACTAAATCCGGTAAATTTCAACTTTGAGTCTATCGATTAGTTCCACCCTAAATTTCAGTCACAGCTAGTGGAATGGACTACTTTTCGAGGCAAGGACCAAAGCACAACGTTAACATTCCAACGGCTCCTTTTCCGAGTGACTCGGATTAGTCGTTATAATGGCTAATGAAGCTTACAAGTCTAGAACAAGTCTCAACAGGTGACTCTGCAATGCTTAGTATAAATAGAAGCCTTCCTATGAGACTTGAAGATTGACGAACACATTGTCAATCACTTCCACTCCTTCTATTCTCTCGTTAAGTCCCTTGACTGAGCTGTAAAGGTGAACCGAGCTCAGTTGGCCCTAGCTATAAAGGTTACCTCGGTTAGGAAGTATTAGATCAAATAAGGAATTTCGAGTCCAGGAAAAACTTGTAAGTGAATTGTCTAAGGGAGCAATTCCGTAAAGAGTCGGTTCTTGTATTTTATGGATTCAGAATAGTGGATTTGACTTGGTGCTTAGTTTAGCACTATCCGTGGTTTTCTCGCCCGAGGAGGATTTCCACGTATTTTCACGTGTCTTGCACTTTTTGAGTCCAATCTAGACTCGGAATTATTTTCTAAGTCTTTGGTGTGCATAATTGTTTGTTAATTCACAAAAATCTTGCATCACCCTATTCACACCCTCCCCTTTAGGGTGACTTAACCTCTCCAATAGCTAACCTTCACTCATGATTGAAAGGATCATACAACAACTCGAGGATACTCGGGAAGATGCACAAATCTTCTACCATACAAAGAAAGGAGCTATTAGCACACGGACTAAAACGCTCAAAATTAGAGTGAGGCACATAACCTCATACAACATCGGATTTTCAAGCAAGTCAAGTTTATCTGTCCCTATTCCGATGGAAGTGGACAAAAGTCGAGCTTCGGACCCAACAACAGTCAAGGTTCAAACACCCTAGTTGAGTGTCGGACCTAGAAGTGATCAAGGTTCGGACATCCCCTATTGAGCTTCAAACCTAACAGCAGTCAAGGTTCGGATACCCCCGTCGAGCTTCAAACTTGACAACGGTCAAGGTTTAGTCACACTAGTCGAGTCTTGGACTCGGTAGAGGTTAAGGTTTAGACACCCCGTCAAGCTTCACACCCAACAGCGAGTCAAGGTTCACACATCCTGCGTTGAGCTTTAGGCCCAACAGTGGTCAAGGTTCGGATATCAATCCAAGACTTCGAGGATCACTCTATGGCCAACTCACGAGTAACACGTTTGAAACATGATCCGGTTACAAATCATTTTCGGGTAACACTTGCAACTATTTACATTCAATTATTAGCTAACAAAATTGTTATAGCGAGAAAATTTTTAGCCAAGATTCGAGATCAAGAAATGGTCAAGTTTAGGTCCCTCATCCGAGCTTCAGGATATTGATCGAGCCAAGCTCGGGATACTTAGCCAAACTTTAGATCTAAGAAGTGGTCAAGTTTAGGCCCCTAGCTGGATTTCAAACTTTACTACCCGAGTCAAGTTCAAGCTCCCTACAAAGCTTTTTAACTACATGGTCAAGTTTAGGCACACCAATCCGAGCCTCGGGACTTGAAGTAGCCAAGTTCGAGAATTAGCAACCCGGACTTCAGAATCCACTAGTCAAAGTCCACGCTCCCATCGTAGTTTAAGTCAAAAGATACCTAATTTCGGATGCATCAATTCAATCGGATTCGAAGCAACGCCATCAACAGGTAAGTACCCATTTAGTGTCTACTTTGACCATCATCTTTCGGACTCGGTCAATTTTAGGGCTAACTGTAGACACCTAAAAAGTGTCATGCCTTTTCTAATTCACTTATTTGTTGGCCCGATGATGAAATCCCGAGTCCTGTTTGTGGAGTTAGATCACGGTTAATGTCCGATTGGTGCATAGGAAGCCGATAAACCACAAAGAACCCCAAGACCAGAATAAATAGCCTCTTGCCTTAGGTCAGTCAAAAATCCCTTTTCATTTGGACGATCCAAGCCCGAGCCAAGCCTCTAGAGTCGGTGGAAGTCTAGTGCCGCTTACAGGAAGTTCCAGTGCTTAAAATTCCGCATTTTATTCTTTTGTCCAACCAAACATGGAGCTAAAGACCTCAAGACGACATTAGGCGTTGCATTTCATGGTCACAAGCATGAAAGTGTTGCGTTTTACTCCAAGACAGTCCACCCGAGACTAGGAGCACAAATCCCCTAAACAACGTTGTGTGTGGTTGGCACCCCTACCGGTGTATTTCACTCAAAACGCTGCGTTTTGGTGAGGAATACTATTGTAGCACGAAAGGGCACGAAACTCTAGAAAAACACTTGGTGGTCGGCACCTCCTACTAGCTTTCTCACCTTGAAACGCTGTGTTTTGGGCTAAGAAATCCTGTTGCAAGCACGAAAAACTCGAAACCCTAGAAGAACACTCCATGGCCGGCGCCCCCAACCTTTTTTATCCGATTTTAGCCGGTTTTATCCGGTTCAATGTTCATATTATCCTGGCCCACTTTTGCAGCTAATTCTTGATGAGAGTAACCCTAGGTCCTTTGTGACCTACTCTTCTCTCTATAAATACTCCTCTTTGTTTTTTGATCCCTCAACATCACACTCGTTGAAAACCGATTAAGAGCTACTCGAATACTCCTCTTTGTATTCCGATCTCTTGGTCTCTTTTCAGCCTATTACTACTTTACTCTCCATTCCAACCAACATCTAAACTTGAAAACTTCATCATTCGTACATCCTTTACCTACCTACACTCAAAACTCACAAAAACCTCTCTCTATTCACCACCATCGCATCACCGGATCCAAATCCGAGATTGAGATCAACAAGTGGGGCAACTCGAGGGCATTGATTCAATCTTCACAATGGTTTACTTATTTATTTTATGTTTTTATTGTTTTCGGTATTGTGGAGAAATTGTATCGCTTTTAATTCCTCCCCCAATGTAATATTTTAGTTTTTCACTCTTTTCGCTTTTATTTTCCTTTCTTTATCGCTTCGTTTATCACATTCCATTTTCGCTTCCATTTATCGATCTTCACAATGGATTCTGAATCGTTAACCAGGCCAAAGGCCAAGACCGAGTTCCTCGGCCATGGCCTCTGGCCGGCACCGCCACCACTCGGGTGCAGGTGCCGCCTGCATCGAGTGGTCGTGGAGTGAGGCTCGGGTCCAAACTAGTGTTTTCACACCAGTTAGGCCCTGGAGCCTCACGGCAGAAACGAAAACCCTTATCTTATTTATTGTTTAGTTAGGAAATAATATCTAAAATAAAATAATTAATAAAACCGCCATTCAAAACTTTACCTAATTCATTTTAAATCAATTTACAAAATTCGAAATTCTTAATAAAAGGTTCATTCCCATTTTCTAAAATTAAACTTCCAAAACCATCTGCAAAATTATTCTTTAAAAAAGAGACCCGACATTCGTAGAGAAACTCGGTCAATCCCGACCGTGATTCCTATTATAACATTATGAAAATAAAATTTTATTTAATATAATCATAAATAAATTTATTTAATAATAAATTAAAAAATCTTATTTTATGATTATTATTTTTGTACTAGATTTTTAAATAGATTTTTTAAACAACTCCACCATTTGACATTAAAAATATATTATCCTATTTTTTAAACAAAATCCACGTTTTCGAAATTTCTCGTTCGTCCTCTAAAAATTTTCTTTCCTTCTTTGTTCACAAAATATAAGGATTTGGTAGTTACGATAAAACTAAACAAGTTAAGACATTGAAAAATATAGATTCTCGGTTTCGGGTCAATCCCTTATATCGTGGCACTCAAAGAAGCAACACTCGGTTGCTCTATCAACTGCTAAAGTTGAGTACATTGCAGCAGGAGCAAGTTGTGCTCAAATTCTATGGATCAAGCAACACTTGAAAGATCTTGGACTTTCATTTAAATCAATTCCAATCAAGTCCGACAATCGAGTGCAATCAGCATCACTAAGAATCCAGTTTAGCACTCAAAGGCAAAGCATATTGAGGTCGGGTATCATTTTTCGAGAGACCATTCTGAGAAAGGTGATATTGAACTTAAATTCATTCCTACGAAATTTTAGTTGGTTGATATCTTCACTAAGCTACTTGGTGAGGATAAGTTTTGTTTTATTAGGAATGAGCTTGGTATGATAAATGCATGATTATTTGTTTTTAAGAGAAATTATCTTGCATGATTATGTGCTACATGTTTACTTTGTCTTAATAACAATTGGTTCAATTGACCCAATGATAGTGAGCTAGGAGTTATTATTTGTTTGCGCTTTCTAAGTCACTCAAAAACCTTACTCGAGTTAGACTCAGCTTTTTAGAAAAATGGATTTCAAACTTCGAAATCATCTCTAGATTAGTGGAGAATTTCAAAATTTTCTTTTAAAATTTCTCTTTTCTCTCTATCTACTGCGTGCATCGATCGAGTAGACTAGCCGTTGGGAGAAAGACATCGAAATTCTAACCGTTGGAGACAGAACCGCTACACCTATCTCGAGTCGACCGTTGGAGGTTTAAGTGAGAATGAATACTCGAAGGACTTTCCTTTCGCTATAAATAGCATCCCTTTTCCTTCATTTCCCTACTTTACTCTCTGTTAACCTAAACTCTCGCTCACTTACTCTCGCACTCAAAGGTCTCGGAACTCTCAGTATCTCTCTCTCTCTCTCTCTCTCTCTCTCTCTCTCTCTCTCTCTCTCTCTCGTTTCTTCGAGTTCACTCTCTTTCACCTCGAACATTTCAACCATGCCTAAAAGAGGTTCAGCTCAAGACTTTCTCGGTCCGCAACAAAGAAACCTAGAACCAAGCAAACCCAAGAGGGTCCTTCTAACCCCTAAAAATCCTAGTCACCCATCATCTCACGTTAGATGACAAGTTCTTTCCAACCACAACCATTTCGTGGTTGAAGCACATAAAAACCACTGGAGTCTATAACTTTGTTTGCTTCAATGAGTTCATTTAACCGAACTCGTGGCTAAGCTCTACTCCAATCTTTCTTGCTCTAAGGGGTCATCACCTCCGAGTTCACAACACCGTGGTACACATAAATCTTACTCTCCCCATCGTCTTTTTAAAGTCTCTTCTATCTTTCTCAACTCGCAATCCCATCCTATTCAACGAGATTGCGGATGAGTTCTTTGAAAAATACACCAAGGAAGTCCTTGAGTCACGCAAGAATTTCTTTGTGACTCGGATGAAGACCGAGGCTAGACTTCGTGCTTCCTCCCGATGAGAACTTTCTTCTCTCATCATTCCGAAGAAAGAGAATCCTAATTCAAAGATTCTCAAAGCTTTATTCGATATCCTTAAGGGCTACGACGTAGACCTCTTTCCCGCTATAATCGAGCGGATGGCCACCGTGCCGGCTCGGTCAAATAAATCCACCCATTTTCCCTTCGAAGCCCTTCTAACCCTTGTTTTAAAGCAATTCAAGGTTCCACTCCCTCAAACCCAAAAGAAGTGTCCGAGGCTGCCATAGTCATTGGCGAAAAGAGCTTCTTGGATACGGGTACCAGGAAACCCAACCTAGTGTCTAGATCCACGGGTCGAACCGAAGCCCCTTTCCCCTCCACCTCGGACTCGGACTCACCTCTCATTCCCTCCTTCACCTGGCGGTGCTTCCACCTCAGGTCCTCCTCTTGAAGCCACAACTTCCTTGTCTAAAGCTCGATAGACAAGCTCACTTTTGTGTCCATGGAAATTCGGGACACTCTCCGCTCCTTCAAAGCCGTTGTTCGTAACATGACCATCAACTAGAAAACGGCCCAATCGAAATTCGAGAGCAACAAGATATGCTCCTCGAAATGAAAAATCTGTTTAAGGAGCAAAAGGAGCAGCTTGAGCTCCTCTAAGAAAGGCGCACGAAGGCTGCTCGGGACCTGGACGACTCGGACACGTCCGAGGAGTCCTCAAGCTCTGCCAAGTCTCCTTCCAAAGAGGCGAAGAAGAAGAAGAGAAAGCTGCGGCTGAAGCGGCTCTTTTTGAGTAGGAGGAAGAGAAGGAAGAAGAGAAGGAGGAAGAAGGAGAGAAGCAGGAAGAAGCCGAGGGACAAGGTGTTGCGGTTCCTCAACTCGAATCGATCAGCCTGCAGACAGTAGTCCGAGTGGGTCGAAGACCTTGCGGACGTAGGTCAATCCACGAGTGGTCAAGCCGGAAGAAGCACCCCCTCTCGTCACTTTCCAAGAGGATAAGCCTCCGGACGACTTAGTTCTAGGTCAGCCACTCGGAGTTAAGCCACTACCGAAGATTCCAGTGCTGCCACCGCCTAGATCTTCCACGTCCTCCAAGGCTTATCACCGCCGCCGCACTCGCCCGCTCATTCGCCTCAACACGGACCGCCCTTGCTCCACCATCTTAATTTTTTTCCTTCTTCGTTATTTTATTTTCTCTTTTGTCCACACATCAATTGTATCAACTTGATACGTTCTTCCTCGTTTTTTATTTTATTTTTTTTTGGCTGAAAGGCAAGAGGGAGAACACTAGAAAAAATTGTTGTCTTGTTTAGGGGAGTTTTCTCACCCTCTTTTCTTGTATTTTCTTTCTTTTGTGTATATATGAATGTAGTTTTTCTTTTAGAGCACAATTATTTCGAGTTCACTCTTTCGAAGTCCAAATATATTGTTATTTATGTTTGCTTTGATATATATGTCCGTATTCTTTTTCTCGCTCCGATATAATTGCTTATATTCTTAGCAATGTAAGATATCCACATAAATGCTCTAAGTACGAAGCACTTCACTCACTACTTCGTATTCGATATATTTTACTGAGTACGAATGAAAACTCATGATTATCTTACTAACAAAGTTTCTATGTGAGTATGGAATGCCTTTCATCAAAAAGGGGAGGTTGAAGACTCGGACTACGAATATAGATCATTCCGAGTACTACCTAAAGGCTCGGTACAAACCACATCCCTCCTAAGTTTTTATTACAAGTCATTCCGAGTGCTATAGAAACTCCTGCATAAGTTTTCATTCGATTCCGACTAACTCGGAATACACATTCTTGTCTATCTTCTCATATTGATGTTTCGAGTCACTTAGACATCACTTAGATTTATCACATGTTCAAATAATCTCTCTAAAACTTTTTATCGAGGTTCTGATTGCATATTTTAAAGTAAAGTGAATTACGGTGTTAATTCATTTTTCTAAGTCGGTTTGTTTGTGTGAGAATTATTTGTCCGGATCAAGTTCTTATACTCCGATGTTTTCACTCTTATAACTTGATCTTTCTTAGGACTCGACTCGATGGAATTTGATGATAATGTATATTAGACTTAGAAAATTCCACTCTTCTAGGCCTGAGATAATTATGCACTTAATTATCTTAATTAAATTATTATCTCGTGCCTAATCTTGGACTAAAGTATTTTATACTTTGAGAACCAAAATTGTTTACTTTTGTAGGTTATCAAAACGAGGTTATCTCATTTTTGAAATACAAAAGTAACCGGCTTCAAGCTATCAATCACCAGCAGACAAGGCTTTTCTACTTCGACCAAGGCCGAGACGCTGTGTCAAGGTTATCTGTTTCCAAAGCTGGAAAACTTTAGCGCTAAACTCAACGGCGGTTTCCACCTTACTTTTCGGACATCACCAACTAATTGGAGCACCTTTAGGAGCCAAGAGCCGTTGCACAAAGTTCACATCCCAACGGATCTTTTCGAGTGACTCGAAGAAGCTGTTAGAACGGTACAAAAGGACTTCTGTTCAAAAATTAGTCACAACTACTAATTTGCTTGGTCATCTATAAATAGAAGCCACCTTTGAAGACTTGAAGATTGCTTGGAATTATTGTTGAAACACATTACTTAAAGCAAAAGTCATCTGTATTCATATTCAATCTTCTATTTACAACTCCCGACTTGTAATTCATACTTTCCGAGTTGTAAAGTCTTGTAATCGGTTACATACTCTTCTTACTTTCTGAGTAAGGTCCCTTGATTGAGCTGTAAGGGTTAACTCAACTCAATTTTCCCTAGCTATAAAGGTCACCTCGGTTAGGATGTACTAGATCGGATAAGGGAATTTCGAGTCTAGGAAAACTCTGTAAGGAATTATTTAAGGGAGCAATTCTGGTTGAGTTAGTGTGCTGTATTTTGTGGATTTGATTTAGTGCTTGGACTAGCACTATCTGCGGTTTTCTGCCTCGGGAGGGTTTCCACGTATCTCTAAGTTTACACTTTTCCGAGTCCAATCTAGACTCGGATTATCTTGTTCATTCCTTTCAAGCTTAAATTCTCTAAGTTTGTTAAAATTTCCTCATCACCCTATTCAACCCCCTCTAGGGTGACTAAGACTCTACAAGAGCAAACCTTCAATAGAAAGTGCGGACAATGGGCCAACCCTAATAGGAAAAAAGACATTTTGACTTTTGGTAAATGTACATAATGGACCAACTCTAGGAAATTCATTAGAGTATTTTATTTTCACCCATAAAAGGGTCTAATTAGCTCTCCTCACCTATTCCTAAAGGCTCACAAATAAAAGATTAAATCTAAAACACACACACTCATTCATGCATGTACATGAAGTCCGGGTAGCACCTAAAAGTCCAAAAGTTCTATGGCAAAAGAGTTCAAGAGTTTGGATACATGGTGACACGTAGTCCGAGAATTTGGTCCCTTATGGGTTGTACGGATAAGGATACGAACCAGAATTTCAATGCCTCTTGGTGAACCAAAGGGTTTAGCCCAAGAGTGCGTGCTACGAGGGAGGAAGTACGGTTTCCTTGGGCAATCAAGCCTAGTTGGTCCTGCCTAAAGGAACCAATGGGAGCTTCTCTCCGGAAAGGGTAAGCGAGGGTACAAAAAGTTTTCCTAGGGTCCAAAACAATATTTAAACTAGTTCAAAGGTTCCTAAATGCGTGATGCCTAATGCAAGCACACCATTAGAACATACTACTCAAATTTTCAAGTTTCGCCCTTTAAATAAATGATTTATCCCCAGCGGAGTCGCCATTGTAGGAATCACGGCTGGTCGGGGCCCACCGGCTTCCCTACCGTAGGTCGGGTCTCTTTTTTTTAAGGATTGTTTTTACGATGGTTTTAACAAGTCAATTTTAGAATGTAGGGATGAACCTTTGATTAAGATTTTCCGAGCTTTATTAAATCTAATTAGACAAAGTTTGAATGGCGATTTTATTAATTATTGTTATTTTACAAATTATTTTCAGAATTCTCGGGATCTTATTTTCTAATTAAGGAACAAATAACATTAGGGTTTTGGTTCTGCAGTGAGGTTTTAATGTAATTTTTCTTTTTATTTTAGGATGTTTTCTCCAACGATAACATGGAAGCACAACGTGAACATGTTCTTCACCATATGTATGAGTTGTGGATTAATTGGAGGGCTGATTTGAAAAGGTATAATATCACAAAACCAAAAAGGACTCTACGATAAGCTTTGGATCATACACCGATGGCCTTAGTCATGAGGAGTGGGAGTGGCTTATAAAAGAGATTTATTCAAAAGAATCCCACAAGGTTTGAAATTAACATCTTTTCTTATCTATTAACAACTACTTGTTTTGTAATCGATTATTATTTCAACTAATATATATGATATTAATTTGTTGCTATTTTTAAAAAGTAGAAAACAAGTGCTCGAAACTCTTCAAATAGAGCAAACTATAATAAGCAGAGACTTCATAGGACGGGAAGTAAGCCTTATCGACAAGTTGCTTGGGAATTGGTATTAAAACAATGTATCTTTTTTTTTCTTTCTTTTTAAATTGCTTACCACATTGATTATATTTTGACTATCTACTTGTTATTGTAAAAGGGTGCAAAGGACGGGAATGAGCCATCTTTTTAAATGTTCCGTGAAACTCATAAAAGGGTGATGAGCTTGCAACTCTAGAGATAACTCAAAAATATGTACGTATAATATTATAAGCCTACATTTCTTTAACTTTCGTTGGCAAGTGCGATGTATTAATGTCATTGTTGTACTTTATAGGATGAAATCCGAGATGTTATAGAAAAAGACCCTTTTCTTTCCCATTTGCACGTAGATTGTGTTTTTATAAAATAATTTTTATAACATATTACACGATAGTTATGTTTTATATATGCATTTCTCCTATTTAATGTGCAGGTTGCTAATAAGGTTTTCAAATCAAAATCGAAAGATCGAGTAGTTAGCTTTGGAGGAGGAGTAAAGGCAAAAGATTTAAGGGACCTTGTCCTACTAGAGCTGAACTTGAAATTGAACTCCATGCTGCTAGAAAGAAAAATGTGGTTCTTCATGAACGTGTGGCAATAGTTGAAACAGAAAACGAAAAGCTTCAAAATCGTTTAAAGTCGATTGAGTAAAAAATAGCGAATTTCAAGGATGCCATTTTCCAGCAATTCAACATCCATAGTCCATCGACTTAATATGAACCTTGTTTTCGCCGGGTAAGTAACTTGATTTAGTTTAACAGAATGCGATGAAATATCAAACATTGTTTGAGGTGAGACATGAAGGTCAATTGTGACTAAAGCTTAGTGTAACTGGTTAATAGTTGACAATTGGGATATACTTTAGCTACCTAAGATTTGTTGTCACATTTGGAGGGAAAGAATTGAAACAGTTGCTTTTAGGACTTCATTTTGGGTTGGTGATTATAATTGTGATTTTGGAGTAGGAAGGTTATAAAGATAATTGAGACAAATTCAAAGCATGATTTTGATATATAGCTAGGTTTCAATCAAGTGTAAGAGCACTATTAAAGACTTGATTTTGCCTCGACTATGCTTTATGGAAGAACAATAAGCTTGGCACTAAGATCTATTAGCTTTGCTTTGTGGTTCCTTGATTGAACAATATACTTTTTGATTGTAGGGAACAATATATTTTTTGAGATTGGAAAGAAAGAATGTTGATGTGTAGGAATCATGGATATATTTCTATTGCACTTACTCTTAACTTGATTGACTTAAGAGATTTATCCCTTTTTAGAAAGTCTAACCTATTATGCTCCCCTACCTTTTCCTGTCTCCTTGTCATGGTGTTAATGCCCTTGGTATAACCCTTCCATCCATGGACAAAATTTGTTGGACCATTTTCAAACATTCATGCATTTTTGATATTTGTGATAGAGATGCAGCACAACTTCTACATGTATTGTAATGCAATGCACTCGATGATGTAGTTGTAGCTCCGAACATCAAGTAGTGGTTGTTTGTTTGAGTTACATATGTTTGTTTGATAAGAAGTTGAATACTTTTGCAATTTTGTAAAAGTTCTAATAATTTCGTATTTTTTGCAGATGTGGACTTGTTTGGAGATGTGGACTGCTCATTCAAGTTCCAACACTTCCTTACCTTTTATGAGTAGTTGACGAAGATTTATACTTTCTAAATCATTTGGAGGACTTCATTTTTTTTTTAGTTTTATGGTTAATATTGCTTGTACTCGGATATCAATTACTATGAGAACTTCTAGTTTCCTCGATTGTTTGTTAGATTATGTGTTTTAGGATGCTTTTGGTATTAGGTTATGTTTTATATTGTGTATTCGCAGACCGGTGGTATTCAAAGGAATTAATACATATCAATTCGAGTTTGTTGTTACTATATATATTAGTGATTAATAGTTTATTACGTTATTTTAAAGATAATTGGCAAAATTATATATTTAAGTTATCTATAATATTATTAACGATGAAAATGTTAATCGTTAAAGAAATAACGATGAACCAAATTGGTTGTTAATGATCATGATTTTAATTTTTGTATTTCTGTTTCTTTTAAATCTACGACGAAAAATTTTATCGTTAATGATATGTATTTCATCGTTATTCAATCAACTAATTACGATGACATCTTATTTCATCGTTATTTTAAGTGACGACTGAAAATTTAAAAGTCATCGTTAAAAGTATTAACGGGGAACCAATAACAATGACTAACAACCAATTTTTTTTGTCGTTAATCACTTTTAACGACGATAAAATGTACTTTTAACGACCAATTTATTCGTCGTTAGAATCCTTTTTCTAGTAGTGTTGGCATTATTGCCTTTCAATTGACGTAACATTGATTTATTGAATTAAATAATTAAATAAATAAAGGTGAAAACTTTATTTATTAATAAAGTTTTTATTTTTACTAAGAGCATCGATCGACGTGCATTCATTCGGATTCCGCCTAAGAAAAAGAAGGCAGAGAACCAACTTAAGGCGCGTTTATTGATCGTGCCTTTCAATACTTCATTTATAAACAAAAGCCAGATATGACTGATATTAATAAAAATAAAGAATCATTTGCAAACATTATTTGCCATTATGAACGTGGATTTGCCTCATACTTCACCATAATTTATGTTGGTCACACTATACATGTTGTCACAATCAACTAGATTTCCTAGTCGGTTTGGGTGTGTACACGTTAGGGAAATCCGATGATCGTAAAGGTTCCACTCATATAATAAATGAGCAACTGTTTAACCTTATGCTCTCCCCTTATTTACATATGAATTGAAATGTATGCGCTCGACTCAATAGTTTTATAACTTCTATTTGCTCGCATAATGGTGGACGTATCGAGTGTCGACTCACGTTTCGAAATTTTCTTCTTGTTTTGTTTTAGGTAAAAATGTTGAAGGTGGCAAGCTACAGAGGAGTTTTGTTCGAGATTTACGGGGCTCGTCTCGCAGTAATGACCTTTTTGGGTAATAATGATCAGTAGTCACTATTTGAAGTTATCGAATATTAGGTTAAATGGTACCTTGGTTTTTATTTTGTACATATCATAGTTTCGCTTGTTGTCATCAGCTATGATGATGTGACCAAAGTTAAACATTTGTATATAAGACTCAAAGTAGCCTTGCCCTTTCTATTGGTACAACTGGCGGTGACAACTTCCTAACTCTTTTTGTTGCGCTAATCACTCGGTTACCGGTTTGTTTAGACTAAACTAGTGATTATGGGTTGGGGCGTTACGAGTAAGGTTCCATGAATAAAATGCGATCAATAGAAGGCACTTTTGCCACAACCGAGATCCTTATAATTGTGAGGTAAAGGCTACTACATCCGGTAATTCCAAAGCTCAACTAGGAGTCTTAAGATATAGATTGGATTTTGGACAGTCTATTAATATTGATTTCTAAAATAACAGAATAAAGCCAAAATTCAGAGATGGGGAAGATCGACAAAAATAATCATCAATCAAGTGTGCTCCAAGCTACCCAATTGCCTCCATTGATCCAATCATACAAAAATTAAACAATCAAACAAACAGAAAATAAAAGGGAAATTAAAAAATTCCATTAACTCAATCAAAAAACCATTTATTGTACAAAACCGTATATCTCATTTTTGAGGAGTGTGAAGACACGGATAACGAACTCGACTAATCGCCAACATGAAGGGGCACGTGACAAAGGAAGGCGGTTGGCCGAGGCCATAAAGCGGCGACGCTAAGGCCATAGCAAGGGGTGAGCAAAAAATCGAGTACCGTGTCTTAGACCCAAACCCGGTTTGGACCCGACGGGTCCGGACTCGAACTCGGTTGAACTGGGTCCGGATCGGGTCAAATTTTCAGGACCAAATTACAATCGGATCCGGGATCGGATAGTGAAAAGGTGGACCCGTCACCCGGTACTCGGTTTATATATATATATAATATATAATATATTTAATATATATAATTTACTCTAAATTTTTGAATTTGAGAGTCTCTTTTTATTGTTAATATTGGATTATTTGAGACATTTTTCTTTAAGATTTAAACTTGTAATTTGATATTTGTATTACATGTGAATTCGAGATTTTATGATTCATTATTGATATTAGATTTGAAACTTTTGTAATAGTCACAATTACAAGGTTGCATGTTTCGGTTGAGTGCATCGGAAATATTAAATAATTATAGGTCAAAGCTTTCCAAAAAAAAAAAGTAAAAATACAAAAACTCAAATTGTGAAGCAAACAATCGGGTAATCAGGTTCGGACTCGGTCCCAACGGGACCGGGATCGCTTCGATTTTTGGACCCGGTTCTAACTAGGTCCAGGACTAGATCCAAATTTATGGACCCAATTCTATCCGGGACCGAGTCCGCCCAAAATGACTCGGGTACTCGGTCTCGCTCACTCCTAGCCGCAGCTGGGCGAGACAGAGAGAGAGAGAGTAGAGAGAGGCGAGAGGGCAACAGGTGTTGGGTTGAATCCATTGAGTGACATAGAGAGGGTAGAGAGATTGAGGCAAGAGGCAAGAGAAGCCGACGTGAGGGACAGCGAATGGAATGAGGGTAGCTTCCGGCAAGAAATAGTGGGTGAGCGAGACCTAGAAGGAAAGGGTTGAGAGAGTTCACCCCAAAAAAAAAATTTTAATAAAAATTTCTCTTTTAATCTCAACCCCGAATCTAAAATTAAATGATTTAGATTTAATGTATTTACCTAGGAGAGAGCTCACTTTTATATATATATATATATATATATATATATATCACACACAAACACGCAACTAAAGGAATGACATTTTAGTTCTCGTTTTTCCATTTATTTATATATTTCATAGTTCAATCGAGTCTAAAAGTTCATTTTTATAACTACGGACTTTAAAAATTTATACAACTTAGATAGTTTTAAAAATAAATAATTTTATTGAAGATTGTAAATACCAAAATCTTTTTTATGATCATAAATTTTCCCGTAAAAGTGTATGCCTATAGGCTAAATAAATAACACCATGAACACAGTGGCGAAATGATTTCCTTAAAAGTTATGAGGATAATATTACTTTTTATTATCCGTGATATAAAATTTATAATTATTTACTAGCTATTACTCTAGAGGTGTATAAAAAATGGAAGATTTACCCCTAGCTCGTTTAATTCATAATTACTAGCTCAGTCATTTTTATTTTTTTTTGTACACTTGGCTCATGATCTAAAAACCAAAAGGACTTGTATAACCTCAAACTCTCTCTCTCTCTCTCTCTCTCTCTCTCTCTCTCTCTCTCTCTCTCTCTCTCTCCTGTTACTCCCTCTCCTCCCATCATGTCTCTCTCTCCCCTCCTCCACTTATCAGTCTCTCTCTACTAGTGTCTCTCTCTCTCCTTAATATTACTCTTTCTCTCTCTCCTCTCCCCAACTCTCATATATCTCTCCTAAAATAATTTTTTAAATAAAAATAAAATATATTTTATTTCAATCATATTCTTTTTATAAAAATAAAAATTTTATTATTTTTATTTAGATAAAAAATTAATTATTTATGTTATAGATAATTTTAAAAACTTTAATGAAGAAATTGTTTTACATTTAAATTTAAATTTTATTATTCATGTCTCTTTTTTATAGTACCATTATGAATTTCTCTTATTATAAATAAATTACGTTATTTTCGTACCAAAAAAATTTATTCATTTTTATAATATAATTTTAAAAAAGTTAAATTTTAAGTAAGATTATAATTATAATTTCATATTATAAAATTTTGATTTGTAAGTTTTAATTTTTCTTATTTTGATTAAAATATTTTGATTGAGAAAATATGTGTTGTTTAAATCCTAAATCTTAATTGCTCAATCTAAAATATTAAATTAATAAAACTAAACATAAACCCTAAATGTAAAATACTTATAATAGTTATAATCATAATTAACTTTACATATGTTGACGTAAAAATGAATATGAAATTACGTGGATTATTCTAAATAAATTTTCAAGGTAAAATAAAAAATTACTGTATAACGTGATTATTATGTATGTCAACCATGGTTAGCCATGATGTTATCCTCAGATGATAACATAGTCATCCCATGATAACATAATGGTTAACCATAGTTGACATACATAATAACCTTATTATATAGTAATTTTTATTATATCTCGAAAATTTATTTAGGTTAATTCACTTAATTTTGTATTTATTTTTATGACAATATATGTGAAGTTAACTACAATTATAACTATTATAAGTATCTTATATTTAGGATTTAATGTTTAACTTTATTAATTTAATATTTTAGATTGAGCAATTAAGATTTAGGATTTAAACAATATATATTTCCTCAATTAAAAAATTCTAATTGAAATAAGAAAAAATTAAAACTTACAAATTAACATTTTATAATATGAACTTAAAATTATAGTAATTAAATTTTGTCCAAAATTAGATCATAAAAATAAATATATTATTTTTTTGGTGTAAAAATAAGTTAATTTATTTATAATAAGAGATATTCATAATGGTGTTATAAAAAAGAGACATGAATAACAAAACTAAAATTTAAATATAAAATAATTTCTTCATTAAAAATTTTTAAAAATTACCTATAATATAAATAATTTATTTTTTATTTAAATAAAAAATAAAATCTTTATTTTTATAAAAATAATATGATCAACATAAAATATTTTTTATTTTTATTTTAAAAAATTATTTTAGGACAAACATATATGAGAGTTGGAAAGAGGAGAGAGAGAGATAGTAACATTGAGAAGAGGAGAAAGAGACTGGATAAAGAGAGACTGACAAGTGAGGAAGGGGAAGAGAGCTGACGGGAGGAGAGAGAGTGATAGAGGTGATAGGAGGAGAGAGAGAATAGAAGTGAGGGTATAAATGTCCTTTTAATTTTTAAACCACGACTCAAATGTAAAAAAACTACTGAGCTTGTAATTATTAATTAAAGAATAATCTAAGCTTAAATCTCCCAAATATTTAATTTTCTGCCACAAGAAAATAGGCCACTTGACCTAAAAAGTCTATCCCAAATATAAGGGACTTTCTAATGGTATTTTTTTTTAAAAAAAGCGCCATGGAAGGAAAAAAAAAAGGTCGATGAAGACAGAAATGTGGGACCCACAGGCGACGCGGGTGAGACGATTTCAGAGAGAAAGCGCGGCTGCTGCTTCTGGTGCCATGTTTCCGGTGTGGGCCCCACTTCCATTTCATAGTCTTCGAATCTACTACTCAAGATTTTCTGCCTCCCCTTTTATAAAAATACAAAATTGTTCCCCCTACCACTTCACAATATTAAAACCAAAAAAAAATGTGTTGTTTTCTTTTGAATGATGGTGATGTCAATTTGTGAATTGTTGACATACCCTCATTTGCCTCTTTAATACGTTAAACGGCGATAAAAAAAATAAAATTTATTTATATTTTATATTTATTTATATTGTTTTATATTTATTCGTTTTTTATTTAATAATTTATTTCTATTCGTTTATATTTAGTTTTTTTATTTATACTCATTTTTATTTATATATATTTGTTTATGTTCGGTTATATTTATATTTCTATTTATGTACGTTTTGTATATAAGTTCGAATATGCCTAATTCAAAATTTCACCAATAAAATTCATCTGTGTCATATCTAAAATTAATTATTTAAAATGTACTTGAGTCAGCAACAAGAATTAGTACTAAGAGATAAGGAACAATAAGAGGAGTAGTAAGCAGCAGCAGACTTTAGAATAAGTGACATATTACTCACGAGACAAGTAGACGTTTAAATTATGAATATTGTAAATCCATATAATTTTCTTACATAGAACTAATAATATTACGTCGATAAAACTTATTGTTTTTCTAAGTAAAAAAATGGGTGAAACCAATATATAGTTAGGTAGTATATTTACTTCAACATTTATGATAAGTTCTTTTTACAAAGGTAACTCTCCCAAATGTAAATGGTTACAAATAGGGTTGGGTAATGGGCCGGGCAACCCGGGTTAGGGCCGGCCATTACTATAAAGGGTCGGGCTTGGACAGGGAAAAAATAAATGGGTTGGGCTGGGCCATGGGCTAGCTGACCCGACTCGCCCATGACCCACCCATGGGTCGGAGCTAAACATGAATTGACGTTAGTGCTTGGTTTAGTAGCAAAATTTTCCTAGTTGTTCGGTTGATTTAGCTCTTAATGTGCCATAAGCTGATTGTTCTATGAATTGGAAGGCTATTTGCTTTAATTTGCCCCCTTTCGATTTCGAATTTATTGGTTAGTGAGTGACCTTTTCCAGGCTCTCGTAGCAATATTTGTCAAGTTATTTGTCATGGAAGAGTTGGTGCAAATTTAAATGGCAAATTAGTATACAAGATTGACAATCCTCATGTATTATAGCCTCTCGTTATACATATAAAGAGAATAGCAAAAAAGTAGATGCAATTAATTAGTATCCGATCGGTAGTCTAGGTCTCCACAAACCAAAAATCAGTCATGCATCTCATCAACGAGTGTCGAAGCGTCATAAAGCGAGGCTAGTTGGAAGCATGCAGCGATGACAATCATTCGAGAACACAAACCAGGAAAGCATCCCATGATGACGAGTCATTGCAATCATTACCGACGACTCCTATCTAGTGACCCCTGAATGAAAACCCAAACAAAAAAATCATTAAATATAGCAGTGATTGAATACTCGAATATGCATAAAAAAATTGAGAACACTATTTCTAACTCTAAATATTGAAGCTTTATAATATCAACAACCTTCGTGATCCCCACTCCTCTCTCTTGTATCATCATCCTCTTTGTGATTGGTGGAATATGCATAAAAAATAATTAAAACAATTTAGATATATAAATATAATCTACCACAACAATTAAAAAACTTAATTACTTAAAAGAATTAATTACCTAAAAGAAGATACTTGTATCATCATCCTCGTCCCCTCCATCTTCATCTAAATTAGAATCATTGTCAATTGCTAGAGTTGTATTATACTCGCACGTCACCAATCTTGAAGACTTACGAGTGCTTATACGGTCATAGGCTTCAAAGCACTACGAGTAGGGGAGATGGTTTTTCCACCAAGACTAAAGGCGGACTTCGATGCTATAGTACTAAGCTGGGATTGTTAACGGATCTCGTGCCATCATAGAAAGCTCCGGGTATCTCACCGAGCTCTTGTGCCAAAAATCCAAAACATCTAACTCTAAATTCAAATCAAGACCTGGCTCCTCCAAGTATAAATGCAGATGGGAACTCCTAGTTTGGGGCATAGAGCTTCTACAACTAAAACTACTATAATCATCAAATTAGTCATTCCCGACAAGCACTAACAAGCAGGAGAAGGATTAATGATAGGTGAAGTTAATGTCGAGTGTAGCTTCTACTTGTTGTATAAGGAACGCAAAGTACTTAACACATTATCAACACGTTCAGTAACTTTATCAAATCCAAACAACTTACTAAAGCAAGTACTCAACAAATTTAACTTTACACCGAAGATCCACAATGACAGCACATGACAAGTACAAATTATATTCCGACCAATACTTGTCAAATTTACCAAGCATCTCATTTGCCATATTAGCTAGATAACCATTAGGACCCTGTGCTGTTTCAAGCAAATGCCTATGAACCATCCATGCACCATTGAAATACAAGTTAGATGTTGGGGTCTTCACGAGTAGTAAACATGTAGGTTACCTTATAAAATAACTTCGAAACTTATGAATCATACTAAGTTTCTCCCATTCCTCCTCTAAAGGCACATAGGTTTTCAACGGGGAATTAGTTGATACCAAGTAGAGAAACACATTCTTATATAAAACATTATTAAGCAACTTATAAGTGGAATTCCAACGAATTTGCATGTCCATATGCGGTTTTCTTTTTACATCCAAATGAAAGATCTTTCGTGCATTTTCATAAAAATATTTACCTCTAAGAGAAGATCTAGTAATCAATTTCACCAAATTTCAAATCTTTTCCATGATTTCTCAATCGACTTTAGACTTTCTTGCACAATAAGATTCGGGATATGTGCACAACATCATACATGAAAAGAATGCACCACTACTTATCAGTACACTTCTAGGAACAAGACACTTTTTTTTATTAGCCATCATCACATAATTATACTTAGCATTATCCACGAGTTATGGTGAGAATCTTGTCCTCGATATTCTATTGAGTAAGAAACATAAGCACTTCATTTGCTATGCTTTTACCATCATATGGAGGTGTCGGTGCCATAAACCTAAGGATTCTTTTGTGCAATTTTCAAGCACTATCTATAAAGTAGGATGTGATGCAAATGTAGTGTTGATAAGTATGATTTGACATCCAATTATCGGTTGTCAAACAAATCCTACCGAGGATTTTCAATAACATATCTTTCAACTTATTTCTCTCCCCACCATACATAGATATCAGTTCTCTCTTAGCCGTTGAACGACTAAATGACACAAAACCCGGGTTAACTTTAGACATCATCCGTCTAAAAGCTTTTTCCTCAATAGTCATAAAAGAATGAGCTCCTTCAACTATATAAAGAACAATTTCCTTACCAAGCTCCCTCATATTAAACACAAATTCCACATTATCATCATCACTATCCCCTTCACCACCTTGAAACCCCCTAGGTCTCACTTGGACATCTCTCCAAATGAAGCTTTAAATGAGAAGTCTCACTCCCCTTAGTAGCGAGATAAAGACATTTTACAATGCATGGAAATTGCGATTGGCTCACCTTGTGGATTAATGTCTTCCTTGAGCTTGTAACAACCCGTCCCTAAGTGAGATATATTAGCATAATACATCGACTTATAATGAGCGCGTGCATTTCAATTCCAAAATATTTTCATATTATATATATGTGTATCAAAATTTTTCTTGCAGTACCTGAGATATGAACAACGACTGACGGATGGTCGATATTTTTCGTAAAATTTCAAGATATTATCTAGTACTTATATTCACATAAGCCATATTTAAATTCCTAACTTAAATCATAAATATTTTTTATAAAGTTCAAACTTTATATATATATATATATATATATATATATATATATATATATATATATATACATACATACATAGCTAATAAACAATTAGCACAATTTATGTACAATTAATCAAATATCCAAGTATCAATCTTAAGAAGTAATTTGCTAATAAAACTAACCTAACCTAATTATAACCAATCTCATATTTTAAAGCACATTAAAATAATAACAATAAAACTATAATATTAACAAAAGTAATAATAATAATACAACAGCAATAATAATAATTATTATTATTATTATGATTATAAAAATAAAAATAATAATAGATAAGTATAATGACGAGTGTTGAATATAATCATAAAATTAATAATAATAATTTTGGATAAAAATGAATTCGGGGTCAAATGGAGGTTTGACACCCAAAATTACACTAAGCAAGGTTAATAAATTGACAAATCAACTAACCTTTCATGCATCATTAACATTTGTCAATCATAAACTCAACTAAATGCCAGCAAAACCATGCGATTAGGATCAAAACTAATATATCCACTTTCTCTCTCCTCCCTCACCGCCCAGACACCACCTCTTCGACCACTTCCACGAGTTGACCATCGGCTCCCTCAGCCGGCCACCACCAACCGAAACCCTTCACCATATTGCACTCGAAGCCACAACCACCTTCAAGCCGACCCACCGACCACTCCATCGCCGGAAAACACGTCCCAAAACCACCATATTCACCAACTTCCACCATCATCCCTTATACTTTTACAATCACTTTCAACCCCACCACGACCACCACCTGTCTCCACCTGCCACCTGTCACGGGCCAGCCTCACCTGCCACCCATCTCCGGCCTACCTGCCGCCCACCAGCCATCGTACAAAACCACCACCTTCCAACACCTTCAAAAACTTCCAAACACACCAAACCACCAAACAACTTTTCCTCTTCCCACCAGGCCCCACCTGACCACCGCCCAACAACCGGACCCGTCGCCACTTGCGGACGTCGACTGCAACCACCCATCACCGCCACCTCGACCACCCAAACATACACTCTCTCTTTCCTTTTATGCCCTAAAACCCATCCTTCTTAAAAACCCAACCACCACCTGCCGCCAAGCACCGCCTCTGCCGAGCACGCCGCCCGCCGCCAACCTGCCGCCACCAGCTTCTCCCATCAATCACCACCACCCCTGCTTCTATTCACTCTTTTAGCTAAAACCCTAACCCTAAATTATAATAACTTAATTTAGAATTTAAATTAAATAATTTATATAAAGTCTAAAATTTACGAGAAAATGTAATCATGTTAGTAAAGAAAGGAAATTTAATTATGCATCCATGTTTTAGTTTAAATAATCTTGTTAAAAGTTGTGGTTAAATAATGTTAGAAAAGATAAAAATAGTATAATAAGAATAATTGATTCATTATGTGCATGTTTAATAATAAACAAAATATTGGCATAGCTATGACTTAGATGACTAATTAATTCCTAATGCATGCTTAATAAATTAGTAAATAAGCTAGTAATAACATAACAAATAGTGCATGTTTGTGTTGATAATAATAACTTGTAAATTGGTTAGTAAATAAATTAATAATGTTAAAATGCATGTTTAGATTCTATAATAATAATTCAAAGTAAAATAACTATGTGCATTCGTGAATAAAGGTAACTGAATAAAAATATAAGGCATAAATCATGTTAAAAATAGATCATAATAACTAAAGGTATATGATAGGTTATTATTAATAAACATAATCAAGGAATATGAGTCCTAAACGAAATCTTATTCTATTAACTCTTATTTAAGGTCATCGATCAACGTACGTTGAAGGGTCCTGCTCAAAGTCACAAGGAAAGGAATCAAGTTCAAATCATCAACCAATTTTAGTTCTTCGAGTACGTTCATTGATCGTACCCTTCAATATTTTATTTACACAAATAAAGGTCGGATATGGCCGACATCAACAACAATAAAGAATTATTTGCAAACAGTATTTGCCATATAAAAATGGACCGGCCATCAATACTTCACCATTCTTCAAAGTCCGTACACCGTAATCGTGCCGCACCAACTGGACTTCCCGATCGGTCCGGGTGTGTACACATGTAGGGAAACTCGATGATCACAAGGGTAACCACACGGATAATTAATTAGCAATAGTTTTACATTATTCTCTCTCCTTCATTTATAAAATGAATTGAAATGTGCACACTTAACTCAACTATTTGTTAACATTTATTTTACAGACATAATAATGGACGTATTGAGCTTCGGCTCACATTTCGAAAATATTTTTCTTGTTTTGTTTTAGGTAAAGATGTTGAAGGTATAAAGCAATAGAAAAGTTATGTCGGGACTTAGAGGCTCGTAGTGGCAAACCGGGGTATTAGAGGTCAAGTGTCGTTGATTTGTTTACCAAGTTTAACATGTACTTTTTGCATAAGTTGTATTTGTCTAGCAAGGTATAACCACGAGTAAAATATATATACGTATATTCGAGCCTTGCCTTTCCTCTAGTAAGGGCGGCGGTAATGTCCCTAACCTCCTTTCCGTTGCGCTAATCATCGGCTAGCAGTTTGTTTAGACTAAAATCGGTGATTACGAGTTTGGGGTGTTATAGAGCTCTCTCTATACTTTAGACTTTTTCCTCCTTTTAGCTTGTGGAGCATTATACTCACTATAATCATCTTCCGTCACTTGCCTAGAAGATATTCCTTCACTATCCATCCCTAAGATAGGAGAAAAAAAGCATTATTAATTACATGAATATCTTTCCATTGAATTAAACAAAAGTGTGTGACAAGCTAAATCCCTCCTATGAAATTTTGTATTCACAAAGCTCGAATCCCATTACTAATCACATGAATATCTTTAAAATCATATATAGAGAACATAAGAGTTTATATCTATCATGGAAAATTTCCTGCAAACACAAAGCTCATCTATGAACATAAGAGTTTATACTCCGCCCTTATCGCCATAAAGAGTTTCAGACAGATCCTTCCACTAATGCGTAAATGATTCCCTTTTTATGCAACTTTAACGAAATTAATTTGATTTGGTGTTAATATTTTTATTCTCACATATATATTGCCGGATATATCAAAATCAAGGGCTCACATTACAATCATTGTCTCTATCTCTCTCGTTTGTTTGTAAGGCTCGGATTGCCCGGGTCTTCTTCTCCATTAATGAAGAGCTAACATCAGCCATATACTCCACTAAAAAATTCAGAGCAAGCAAGATTAAAGAACAGAGCAGCCAAATCGAAACAGGGGCACAAATTGAACCAAACAACGAACCAAAGGAGGGGAAAAGATCGGAACATTAAGACGATCAATTGTAATTTCAACACCAAATTCCAAACTCGACACAAATTCACCAAAGTCATTAAAAAAACTATTCTATTAACATATAATTTATGCTTGAAGATGAATTGATTGAAAAAACAAAGGTGGAACGGAAAAATCCGAGTAAAAGATAACATTCCACTGGAGCAATTACAATTTCAGTCTTAACATAAAAGCACAAACTAAATTCAAACTAGCAAAGAATGAGTTCAACTACAACTCGAATTTCGAAAAAATACAAAGTAAGTACTTGAGGAGTGGGAGCAGAAGGAAGCGAGCATTGGCCAAATTAGGGTTTCAAGTAGAGAGTAGAGAGAGAGAGAGAGAGAGAGAGAGAGAGAGAGAGCTGATTCACCGGCGATGGAAGAAGAGCGACGGTGGCAGAAGGCTTTGGGCTCCGAGTTCACTGGCGACGGTGGCGAAATGGTGGAAGAGCAACGGCAAGAGAGGCGGGCGTGCGAGAGAGAGAGAGCAATGGCAGCGAGAACACGATGGACAGAGAGAGAGACAGGGTGTGCGAGAGAGCGTGCGAAAGGTGAGCAATGACCCTTTTTGCTTTGACCCGTTAATGGCCCACGGCATACCCTTTAATGGCCCATTTTCACATGACCATTTTCAATCCGGCCCTTTTATTACTAAACTTGGATTTCGACCCTTTTTTTTGTCCGGCCTGCTGTCCATTGGGTACCTCTGTCCATTGGCCGCGCTAGTTATAAACTCTATCTCGTTATTATATTATGAAATTAATGTGGACAAAGAGAAACTTGAGAACTTTAAGGTAATAAGGCACGACTAATCCGATCAACAAGTAAATTTGATACACTTAGAGAATGTGCTAAATCTTATGTAAAAGGTCAAGAGGATAATTTTTCCGCTTTAGTGTGTTGAATGTGGTTTGTTACTCATATGTCATGAGGGAATTAGAAGTAATTATTTTTAAAAATCATAAAAATCGTCTTTTTGCTAAAAATATATTTATAACGAGGTTAAGGAAGATCCACAATTCATATATCTAACTGCCAAAACCAAAGGAAAAGATAAACCTAAATTGCAAATCAAACTACACATTCATTACGTGTTATTGTATTATAGAAGGGGACGAGAGGCTTTGCAAAGCGGCAGCCGATAGACCAAGAAAAAGAAAAGAAAAAAAAGGGGAATGTGAAAAGTGAAAAGTGAAAAGTGAAAAGTGAAAATTAAAAAGTGAAAAAAAAGAAAAAGAATAAAGGAGTACGTGCTCCGTCTTCTCCGGCATGGCCACTCTTTATCGAAGGCGAAGATCGAAGAGTGTGGTCGAGTGGGAACTCAACCAAATCTCCCGATAATCCCTATTTTCTTATTTTTTTTATTTTTAAAAATGATAAGATAATTCGGTAAGGATTCTTTATTTTGGGTCAATAATTCTCGGTCTGGGTTCTCTTCACACATGCCTTCCCAAATTAATAATACTACTAAATTAATACAACGATTATAGAAAATGTTACTATTGGAGCGCCACTTCACTTTGGATATCGTTACGTAATGCAATGTGATATGGCTTTATCATCCTCTGTTTCCTTTATTTTTTATGGTACTCTTTACTCTCTACTCGTTTCTCTAATATGAAAGTGAAAAATAAATTTATTTAAAATTTGAAATTAAACAAAATGCAATATGCTTCAGAACTAGGAATTTTATTTACCTTCTTTTGCATTTAAGCAAATTATAGTTAATTATGGGAGAAAAATATGCCGTCACAACTTATATAGACAATGAAGTCTAAATATATATGTTAGGTCTCATGCTGAATTTATCCCTTCTTTTATTGTATTATATTTATTTTTATGACTTTTATAAACAAAAAAAAAATAATTTATGTATAACTCGCTGCAATATGCCTTAAATGTAAGGTTTGAGTGCTTATTACTACTTCATAGATTTGTTTTGCCATTAATCACTTGTTTGCAATAAAAAAACAGATTTTTAAAGAATTTAAATTGAGATCCAAAAATAATTTTGTGACGAACGAATAAATTAGGTATTTGTTTAATGTAATTCAAAAAAATAATTTAATTTTTAAAAAGTGTTGAAAAGATGTGTAAATTTTTTCGAGTGGCGGAACTACCTATGAAGAGGAAATTATCGAAAAGGCAACTTGCTGAGTTGGTAAGGCTTGTGTAATTTGAATGGGAGGTCCTGTGTTTGACTCTTGCTTGGCAACTTTTTTTTTCAAAATTCAATCCCTTACTTTTAATTTTATTTCCCTTATTTACTTTGTCTTCCACGCATACCCTCTGCTCTACTGCTCTGCGCCTCTGCCCGACCCAGAGCCCGACTGCTCTGCTCTCTCCCCCACCACCATGGCCGGTCGCCGCCGGCTGCAACCCACGCCTGGCCCGACTCGGCGACTTGCCCCAGCCCCCTCCTACCCTCTCGCGGTTACGCAGCCCTCTCCCGCGATCGCACTCTCCTTCTTCTAGCCCAGTGCCCACTACACCACGCACACGGCGACACGGCTGGTTGTCGCCGGCACCGGCCCGTCGCCCGGCACTTCCCGGTTTGGTCCCTGTCTCTCGTCTCCCTCACTAAACTCTCTCACTCTCTCCGGATCCGTAAGTTGTAACTTTTACAATTTTTCATTCTATATCAATTTAAGATTTAATTTGTGCAATATTAGGTTTAATTTCTTTGATTCTATTCTTAATTTATGTGATTTCATTGATTTTTCAATTTCCCTTCATTCGTTGTTTAGACAAATTTTACGATATAGGTTTAATTTTTGTTGATAAATTCGTATTGTAGGTAAAAATGTTCGAGATATTTCAAAAAGATAGCAATGAGAACCTTCCATTCCTTCAAGTTCTAAATCTGAAAATTTACTATCGAATGAAGAAGGCGATGCAAATACAAATCCTTCCCCTACAACTTGTGATGCAAATGTCAATCCCTCTCCTACAACTTGTGATGCAAATGCCAATCCCTCTCCTATAACGTGTGATGTAAATGACAATCCCTCTTCTACTCGGGAGAAGTCGAGTTGATGTCAATGCGCTTCCATCCGATCCGGGAGAAAGAAAACCAATGTCACGATATCATCCCGATGAACAAGATGAGGTAAGAAGAGCATATCTTCAAAAAGGTCCCTTTCAACCCCGAAATCATAATTTTCCTTAAACGTTAATGTCCGGATATATGCGTAGATTCAATGATTCTTGGTATGGTTTGTACAATAATTGGTTAGAATATAGCATAAAGGAAGATGCTTGCATTTTACTTGTGTTGTTATTTGTTCAAAAACGATGAAATGACCCATTTTGGGGGAAGCATTCACAAGTAAAGGATTTCGAAGTTGGAATAAGACAGATAGATTCCATAAGCACATTGGTGGGGTGAATAGTACGCATCATAAATGTGTTAAACGATGTGAAGACCTGATGATGGAAAGACAATCCATACAAACTGCATTAGATAAACAATCGAAGAAGTTAAAGCTGAGTATAGGACTCGTTTAAATGCTTCAGTTGATGTGTCAAGGATTCTATTGTCTCGAAGGTTTGCCTTTCCAAGGTCATGATGAGAGCGAATTTTGAAGAAGGAAAGGACTTTTTAGAATGATTTTAAAGTTTCACGGGGAAAAGAATGACAAAGTTGGAAATGTTATTTTGAAGAATGCTCCTGGAAATTATATAATGTATTCCCCACCAATTCAAAAAGATATTGCAAGTGCTTGTTCAAGGGAAACTATTAATGCTATTCTTGAAGAAATTGGGGATGGATATTTTTCTATATTGGCCGATGAATCCCGTGATGTTTTTTGTAAGCAACAAATGGCTATTGTTTTGCGATATGTTGACAAAATGGGGTTTGTCATGGAACGATTGGTTAGTCTTATTCATGTTAGTAGTACTACTGCTGTGTCATTGAAAGAAGAAATTTATTATGTGCTTAGTCAATTATCCTTGAGCCCATCACGAATACGAGGACAAGGGTATGATGGGGCTAGTAATATGAGAGGTCACATCAATGGGCTTAGAAGTTTGATTTTGCAAGAAAATCCATCAGCACATTATGTTCATTGTTTTGCTCATCAACTTCAATTGACACTTGTGGCGGTTGCTCATAAACATGTTGATATTGAAAAGTTTCTTGATTTGGTTAATTTGACTTTGAATATGGTTGGAGGCTCTTATAAGTGTAGAGATGAATATCGAAAGAAACAATCGGAGAAAGTTGAAGAAGCATTGCGAATGGGAGAAGTTCGGACTGGAAAGGGTTTGAATCAAGAAATTGGACTTCAAAGACCTAGTAACACTCGTTGGGGCTCTCATTATAAAACATTCATGAATCTTATTGTCATGTTTGCTCCAATTGTTGATGTGCTTGATGCTCTTGCAACCGATGGAACCGAGCCACAAGATAAAGTTAAAGGTCAAGCTATTTTAGATGGTATTCAGACATATGACTTTGCTTTTTATTACATCTAATGAAATTGGTGTTAGGCATTACTAATGCATTGAGTCAAGCTCTGCAAAGAAGAGATCAAAACATTGTTAATGCAATATCACTTCTTAACACAGCTAAGAAACAATTGCAGCGTGCAAGGGATCAAGGATGGAATTCTTTGATAGATGATGTTAGTTCATTTTGTGTGAAGCATGATATTGAAATTCCTAACATGGATGATTTCGCTCCTCTTCGTGCTCGAGGAAAGTCAAAACGTAGAGTTTCTTACGTGACAAATGAGCATTATTATCGTGTTGATGTGTTCTATTCAATTCTTGATATGCAAATGGTAGAACTCAATAGTCGCTTACTGAAGCAAGCACCGAGTTGCTTCTTGGTTTGGCTTGTTTGAATCCTGCTGACTCTTTCTCCAACTATGACAAGAACAAGATACTCAAAATGGCTCGGTTGTATCCAGATGATTTTGATGAATTAGGCATTGAGGCTCTTAGTGGTGAATTGGATATTTTCATTGATAATATACTTGATGATGAGAGATTTTCTAACTTGAATGGACTTGGTGAACTCTCCACAAGGATGATTAAAACCAAGAAATACATGAGTTTTCCTCATGTACACTTGCTTTTGAAGTTGGCATTGATTTTACCTGTTTCTACAGCAACGGTTGAAAGAGTTTTTCTTCGATGAAGTATATCAAGACCAACTTACGCAATCGGATATCAAATGAGTTTTTGAATGATACTTGTTATTACTTACTTTGAGGATGATTTGTTTGAAAGTATATCTAATGATGATATCATGGAGCGCTTTCAAAATATGAGAACTCGTCGAACACAATTGTATTAGATGTAATGTTATCGTTGTGTAATATTAATTTTAAAAATAGATGTTAACTTTTCTATTGTATATACTTATTATTTCATTTATTTCGACCCCTTCCCTAAATTTGTGGATCCGCTACTGAATTTTTTATATGAAGTGATATAATCATAGCGAAAAAGAATAACTAAAACCTTGATTAGTCCCTCCTTTCATGTAGTTGTTTTCATGGTATGGTGTACAAGAACATGTATATGGGCATACTCACATATCCTAACTTTTTCAAGTGTTGGGCATTGCATGGCCATACATACATTAATTCCCTCCATATGATCATCATCATCATCACCATGCATGCATACATCATAGCGCATGATTTAAGGGAAAAATTAGAAAAGAAAATGATCGAGATTAATATAAGTAGCAGCCAACGAAGGGAGAGAAAAAGACAGGTGGGGCCATAAAAAAAGAAAAAAATGAAGTAAATGTTTTAAAAATGGAGGGTCTATAGAAAAAACATTAAATAAATAAAAATGGGGATGGGGAGAGTGTACGGCGTAGAAATGAAAGAGAAAGCGTGTGGGTTAGGTGACGTGTCGGATTGAGACAGACAGTTAAGCCGGCGAGTCGGCGTCACTGAGTGGGCCCAGCGTCGACATCGACATATATCAGATAGAGAAAGTGACCAGTGTTTCTCACCCTCTTGTCATCTCTGGTTGGTTGGGTAGAGAGAGAGGGCAGGGGGCGGGGGCGCGAGCCTCGTGATTCGTCACGTTAAGTGAAATTGAAATATATCAGATAGAGAGAGATCGAGAGAGAGAAAAGCAACCGCCAGAAATTAATAAATGAATTTAATAAAGAAAGAAGAAAGAGGAAAGAAGTGGAGGTGGGAGGTGAGGGCACAAGTCAGAGAAAGACAAGGATTTGTTTGGTTAGGTTGGGTTTTTTTTTTTGGGGGGAGGGTGGGGAGCTTGCCTTGCTTCTCTCAGTCACACCTTCACTCTTTGGCTTTTCATAGTCGGAATTTGTTGCCTTATGAGATGACATCTTTTTACTCTCTCGCTTTCTCTCCTTTTTGACCCACCACTTCGATTTATTGCCTAGTAGAATTTCTAAACCTAGTAAATAAATAAAATACATTTATTCGTTCTCAAAATATATTATTTCGTTCCTTTCAATGTTAGTTTGTACTAATGAATTGTATATTTCAGTATTTATAATAATTGTTAGTTTGTACTAGTTTATAACATTTGATAACAACTTATAAACGTTATAATAATTATAAGCTGTTATAATAACTAAATCACTATAATATATATATATATATATATATATATATATATAAAGTTCGGTAGAGTTTATATATGAATGACACGTAAGATTATTATGTCGGATGTCATGCAAGTAGATAATTAATGATTAAATAAATAACAAAATAAATATAGTTTTTCATGCAAAAAAAATTAATATGATAAATTATTAAATTATATTAAAATAAAGGTTATCCAACTATCAAAACTCTACAATACTATTGTAATAATCGTTTATATGTCATAAACAAGTAATGAACTAAATTATTATTGAAAATGTAAGTATGTAAATTTTTGAAAAATAAACAATTGTAATTATAATGAGACCAATAAAGTTAAGATTGTTTTTCATACATAAAATGTAATTCATATTGCTATTTAGCAAGAATCAAAAGTAATTATGATATTTTACTTATCGTTGACAATCCTCTTTGATGTGAAACAAATTATACTTAATTTTAGTTCTCCCATAATTGCTCACAAAAGAGTTTCATATATTAACAATTGAATTTAAAATAATAGAAACTTAAAAAATATTATTATATTTTTAAATATAAAAATATTAATAAAATTAGAAATAGAAAAATGAGTTTACTTGGAATCTTTGCAAAGTAAAGGGGTATAAATTCAGTGTCTATAACTGCTAATCATAACACTCTTATTGTTATTGTTGTAACAATTATCTATTGGTATGAAAAAATATACAAATATGTTTAATCCATGAGTACTTGGGTTGTAGCAGCAACATAGAGAGCAAAGAGAGAATTCAGGTTGAAGTGGAGAGAAATTGAGAGGGATAGAAAATCACATTGGAGCCTTTGATTTTTTGTTAAGTTTTGTTTGGATTTTTTTTTCAAAAAGGTAAATAATTATTATTGATTTCCCAAAAAGTACAAGTAGGTGATGGAGTGAATTAGTTTAGATTACTAAGTCACTCCAATTTACAATATGCGTATCGGCCCGAAGGTTACAAGTGTATTGGATATGTCTAACTATCATCTCTTTCGCTCGACTCCTACCCCGGAACTTTCTTGCACATCGCTCCTTCTAGATTTCATAAACTGTCCGGGCTAATAAAGTATGGAACCATTTACTTCTATGAGAATTCCCTTTACAATATTTTGCAAACCATTTTAGTCCCTACTTCATGGCCCAACCCCTTTTCTCCGGTTTAACCCGAGGAAACATATCGTCCCATATTCTGCGAGTGTAAGAACATAGAAAGAAATAATGCTCACAATTATCCTTGCCAATTTCATCACAAAATAGGCAGGAATTTTCTATTTGTATCCCCTAATATTCGAAACTCTGCTATAGTTAGTCTCCCCAAGTAAGCTAACCATAGTATCATTTTGTGACGTTCCCAAGCCCAACTCTTCCACACTTGTCTTCCACCAAGGCACTCATGTCGCTATAGTATGGAATAAGTCGTAGCTTTCCTTAATAGAATATGAACTCTACTTGTTGCATCCATGCTCTAGCTCTGTTCTCATCTCCCAAACAGTGGATGAGTTCATCTTTAACACCAATAAGTTTCTTCCACCCCTACGCATCGCCACTTCGAGCTTGTACCGAAATATGTCCTTTCTACATAGCATATAAACTTTGACCCGGATAGTGTATATAGAAGTAGTATGCATAATCTTCCATATCCACTTTGCACATAGAGCTTTATTCCACGACAACGAGTGCTTTGAAGTTTAAGTCTCCATTTAGGTATGGTCGGCAAACCTTTTCCCAACTAACTAGGGCCATCTTTTTCCCCTCAAGTGATCCACTCCATAGGAATTTACTATAGATTGCCTCAATAATGGATAGTATGTTGAGGTAGAAGAAAAATTTGAGACCAAAAAGTGATCAAACCCGACATTAATTAATATCCTTCTTTCGGATAAGAGAGGTGCTTTGCAGAATATATAAAGATTTTTGCCTTTATTTTATCTATTAAAGGTTGACACATGATGTGGCTCAGCCTCTCTGTAGATAAAGGCATCCCCGGATACTTGAATGAGAAAGTACCTAGTGAAAACCCCATCTTTTGAATTATATTTTGCTGCTCTCGTTGAATAACTCCTCCAATATACAATTCAGATTTGTCAAGATTTGATGAAAGTCCGGACATTTTGGAGAAGCTCCGAAAACATTGCCAAATGCACTCGTATATCCTGCAGATTGCGCTTTGAGAAAAATAGCACATCATCTCGCAAAGATGAGGTGTGACAGACTTGATTCTAACACATCCGGGGTGGTATGAGAAAGAGGACAAAGGAAGGGTCAAATTGAGACCCCTAGTTAGGACCTCCATACACAATAAAAATAGATAGGGAGACAAAGGGTCTCCCTGTCTCGGCTCACAAACAACAGAAAAATAGCCCTGTGACTCTCCATTTATGTTTATAGAAAACTTTGCAGTCCTAATAGAAGCCATGATCAACCTAGTGAATTTACTAGGGAATCCAAAACTCAATAACATAGTTTCTAAGAATGTCCAACTTACCATATCATAAGCTTTCCGGATGCCAACTTTTAACATAGCTCTTGGTGAAATTCTTTTCCTTTCATAGTGTTTCACTAGGTGATGAGTGAGGAAGATATTGTCCGTAATATTTCGGCTCTTCACAAATGCACTTTGGCTCGGATTAACTATGTCGGGCAAGATACATTGTAGTCTAGAAGCCAAAGTTTTGGAAATAACTTTGTATAAAACATTGTAGAGAACAATAGGTCCAAGTCCTTTACCTCGGTAGGATTCGCCTTCTTGGGTACAAGAGTGATCGGGGTGGTATTTAGTTGTTTGAGAAGTTGCTCATTTTGAAAGAATTGGAGCAAAGCTTGTGTAACATCCGTATCAATAATGTCTCAAGAAGTTTGAAAAAACCTCGTACGTAGCCATCGGGCCACTGGGGCCTTATTTATATCCATGCTCGAATAGGGATGATTTAATTTCTTCCTCTGAAAAAGGGGGAATTCAGTTGATCGATGTGGTCGTTTGTGAGAAAAGGCCCATTAAGAATCCACTGCTTATCTACTGGTTGAGTTGTAGTCGAAGTGCCCATTAGAGAAGTATAAAACTTGATGAAAGCATCTGCTATCCCTGCCTTAGCGGTTTGTTCCTTTCCATAATGGTCAATTACTCTGTGAATTGTATTTGAGCATCTCCTCCGATTAATAACTACATGGAAATATTGACTACTTCAATCTCTAAGTTTCACAAATTGTTCCTTCGCTCTTTGTCTAAAAACGAGTTCTCACACTTCCTTAGCTGCATATATCTACCCAAAATTTGCTTTTCATTTTGTTGAAGGGTGCTGGAATAAGGCTTGTGTTGGAGTTTATCTTGGATGTGAATTAGCTCCTTATAAAGTTACTCAACTTTAAGACTAATACCTTTATAGTAATGACCATGGAGCTCTCTCAATTCGCCATTCAATATCCTCATTTTGGTAACCACCGAAACATCATAAAACCTACTACGGACACCACCCAACAGTCTTTTAAAACCTGTTTGAATGAGGCATGTTCGAGACCACATATTGAGGTATTTGAAAGATTTTATAGGACTCTCGAGTCATCTTGTATTAGACAGTGATCCGAAACACTAGGAGCCTTAAACTCCACTCTAATCTTCCAAGGACATTGGATAGCACATGGATTAATCGAGTACCTGTCTAGTTTAGACCGGACTCGAGAATCTCCCTTCTGCCTGTTAGACCAAGTAAAAAAGTGTCTTGTTGCCGGAGCATCACTCAGCCCATGCCTAGCTGTAACGCCCCAAACCCGTAATCACCGGTTTTAGTCTAAATAAACCGCTAGTCGATGATTAGCGCAGTGGAGAGGAGGTCGGGGACATTACTGCCGCCCTTATCGGAGGAAAGGGCAAGGCTCGAATATATGTGTATGTATTTTACCTGTAGTTATACCTTGTTAGGTAACTACAACTTATGCAAAATGTACATATTAAACTTGATAAACGAATCAACGGTACTTGAACACTAATATCCCAACTTGCCACTCGCGAGCCTCTAAGTTCCAAATGAAACTTTTCTCTTGCTTTATACCTTCAACATCTTTACTTAAAACAAAACAAGAAAATATTTTCGAAATGTGAGTCGAAGCTCAATACGTCCATTATCATGTTGTAAAATAAACGTTAATAAATAGTTGAGTTAAGCGTGCACATTTCAATTCATTTTATAAATAAGGGAGAGAGAATAATGTAAAACTGTTGCTAATTAATTATCTCTCGTGGTTACCCTTGCGATCATCGGGTTTCCTCTACATGTGTACACACCTGGACCGATCGGGAAGTCCAGTTGGTGCGGCACGATTACGGTGTAATGGTGAAGTATTGATGGGCGGGTCCACTTTTATACAACAAATACTGTTTTCAAATGATTCTTTGTTGTTGTTGATGTCGGTCATATCCGGCCTTGATTTGTAAGTAAAACATTGAAGGGCATGATCAATGAACGTAGTCGATGAACCGAAATTGGTTGATGATTTGAACTTGATTCCTTTCCTTTGTGACTTTGAGCAGGACCCTTGAACGTATGTTGATCGATGACCTTAAATAAGAGTCAATAGAATAAGATTTTGTTTAGGACTTATATTCCTTGGTTAAGTTTATTATCCTATACCTTTAGTTATTATGATCATGATTTATATTTCATATATTTAGTTGTTCATGCTTTTCTTTATTATTTCTAATTAA
This sequence comes from Talinum fruticosum, assembly GCA_021018815.1. NCBI lineage: Eukaryota > Viridiplantae > Streptophyta > Magnoliopsida > Caryophyllales > Talinaceae > Talinum > Talinum fruticosum. The sequence goes on from JAITYX010000138.1 coordinate 80,860, forward strand.
GTTACCTTATTCATGGATGCATATAATCATTTTACTTATTTATTGAATCTAAAATATGCATCATAACACTTACTAGCCTATTTAAACTTGTATTTAACTAATTATCTATGCTATGATTATACATGCATTATATGAACTACTTTATAATGAATTAATTAACCTATGATGCTATTTTTATTTAAAATCATTTAGCTATAACTCTAATAAGATTATTCCAAATTTTTGCCTTAACTAAACCATGCATGTATAACTCTTTATTTTCTTGGCTAATATAATTTTTATTTTCTATTAATCCCTTTATATTTTATCTATAAAATAATTAACTTAAATATTCAAACTTTAAATTATAAAAACTTATGGTTGAGGGTTTTGTTTACCTAAAAACAGTAGATGAGAATAAAGGTTGTGGTGGTGGAGCTTAGTGGTGGCTGGCAGCGTGGACTGGCGGCGTTAGGGCGGTGCTCGGTGGCGAGGTGGCAGCGTTTGACCGACGAGTGGTGGTGGTGGCTGAGTTTGGGGTGTTTTTAAGGGTAATATATTAGGGCATAAAAGAGGAGAGAGATAGAGTGGGTGTTTGGGTGGTCTGTACTTGCGGTGGATGTAGTACTGGTGGTTGTGGTTGGCGGCTGCAGGCGGTGAAGGGGCTTGACGGCGGCTGGCGGCCAGGAGGTGGCCGGAGTGGTGTGGAGAAAAGATGGAAGTGTTTTTGGTGCTTTGGTGGGTTTTTAAGGTAACCCAAATGGTGGTTATAGGGTGGCTGGTGGGTGCCGAAGGGGCGGTGACGAGTTATCGGCGATTATACCTAGCCGGTGATGAGTGGCGAGTGGCATCGGTGGTGGTGGCTGAAAGTGAGGGTGAGAGTATGGAAGATAAGGATGGAAGGTTGGTGATTATGGTATTTTTCGGTGGTGGTTTCAGGTGGTAAGGTGACTGGCGTGGTGGTTTGAAGGTGGCGGAGGGTGAAGGGACATGCGATGGCTGGATCCGGTCGATGATGGGTGGCGGTAGCAGGTGTTGGGCGGCTGTGGTGGTGGCCAAAGTGGGGGAGAAAGGAAAGGTGAGGGAGGAGAGAAAAATGGGCTAGAATAGATTTTTAAGGTTAATTTTTCTGATTTTTGAAACCTATTTATACTAATTGTGATACTTATCTACATGGATTAACTGGCTATGTACATTAATTCTTGCTTGACACTTAACTTATGACTCATGTTAATCATGGATGATTTGTCTTGCTTAAAATTAGGGTTCGTATAATTTTGATGGCAACTTTCTATTAGACCTACAAATTCATCTTAATCCAATCTTTATTATTATTTATTAGTATTTATCATGATTATCGTCAACATTGTCATTGTTATTATCTAATATTATTTGTAATTTTATTTTTATAATTATAATAATTATTATTTTTGCTATTGTTTTATTATTTCTTTGGTTAATATTATAGTTTTATTGCTATAACCCTAATGTGCTTTAAAATATGTGATTGCTTATTCGTTTTCTCTCATTCACTTTACCTACTTATTGCCTACTCTCGCTCTCTTTTCTCTCGAATTCATTTACTCTCGCACTCAAACTCTTTCTCCGACTCTCAACCATCTCGTGATATCTATTCACTCAAGCTCTCTTTATCTCTCTCAATATGCCTAAAAGAGGTTCTACTATGGAGGGAGGTTCAACCATGAAGAAGCCCGGAACCAAGTCCACTCGTTATGAGGTCTGCTCAAACAAAGCGAAAAGGTCGTGTCTCGGAAGAATCAAAGGTACTTCTCGCTCAGCACTTTTTCTTGATGACAAATTCTTTCCAAAAACTTCTTTTTCATAGTAGAAACCCATCATCAAAACTGGTTCTTTCAACTATTTGTGCTTTTGTGAGTACATCTACCCAAAACTCGTTATCGAAGTTTTATTCCCACATGATAGCTAGAGATAACGCCATCTCTTCTATCATTCAAAGAAAGGTGGTTCGCATCAACCTTTCACTACTTCACAAACTCTTTGATGTGAAGTGTCTATTTCTAAATTCCAACTCTATTCCCTTCAATGAAGTCGCAGATGACTTCTTTGACAAGTATGCCAAACAAGTTCCTTATTCTAGAACATTTTTGTGACCTAGATGACCTCCGAAGCTAGACTTCTATCATTCATTCTTATAAGAACTTGTTTTTCTTACTAGCCCTTAAAAGAGAACCCCAACAAGTAAGATTCTCAAAGTTCTTTTTGATATTATGGAAGGATATGAGGTTCACCTCTTTCCTTTTATTCTATAACAAATTGCTTATGTTCCCTCCGACCAAAAGAAGAATCAGTATCCTTTCGAAGCTCTTCTTACAACCGTTTTTACTCGGCTTGAGGTCGACATTCTTTCTAACCCAAACAAGTGCTTAGAGCCTCGCTGTTTGTTTTGGCGAGGATGAAATCATTAGGCTTGGATATATGGAAATCCAACCTCGTGTCCGGGTTCATGCCTCCGAGTTAGCAGCTCCTCCTCCTCCACCTCGCATACGCGATCGGTCATGAGGTTCTACTTCTAACTGCTGGACCATTCACTTCTCTCGCCTACCCCTTCTATTGAACGTCTTCGTAAGGTGGCTAATCAACTTGTCTCTTTGGCTAAAGAGTTGCAAACAGCTCTAGGAGCGTTCCGGGCTTTCATACCTATTCCGACTCGGTTGCAAAGCCGAACTCGGACTTAGATTTAGTAGAGTCGGACCTTGATTACTAAGCTGAAAGAGGTGATCAAGCATCAAAACAATCAAATTTGTCACCTCCAAGAGAGAAGGTCCAAGACAGTAGAGGACTCGGAATCGACGAAGAAAAATTTGAGGAGTCCTCCGGTTCTTCCGAGTCCGAGTAAGAAGAAGTTGAAAAAGGACAAGGAGAGGCTGAAGGATGAGATGAAGAAGGAGAAAAGGAGGCTGAAGTAGTTCAACCTCGGGACAAGGGCACTAAAGACCCCGAGGCGATCTCTTTTGATCACAGTCGAGTGCCTTAGAAGAGGCCGGTGATGTAGGCCGCTCTAAGGCCCCCGCCTCGGAATCTCAGCCTGCAATAACTTTTGCTGAGCAGGAAGAAGAAGATGAGGAAGATCTATCTCTGACTCACGAAGGATCATTCCACTACCAGATTTACCAATGTTGTTGCCACCACGTCCAGTTGTTTCTACTCAAGGATACGAGCGCAGGTGCCACCCTCACTCTTCTACTTCTTGCCGATCGCCCCTCCCTCTTGATTTCAAAATATGTTTTAATTTGTTTTTGTCCAATATTTGTTGTACTTAGTTGCTCTTTCCTCCCTCTTCTTGTTATTTTTGCTGAAATGCATAGGGGAGAGAAAAGATAGTAAATATAGATGTTTTGTTTAGGCGGAGTTTTCTCTTGAGTTGTTTTTCTTAGTTTGTTTAAGTCTTTGTATGAATTCTCCAAGTAATGAAACATACTTATTTCTGAGCATATATATTTTTGAGCATATTTTTGTACTTACTCGGATATATTATTCTTTACGCTATAACAAGTATGCTCGATTATTTCATGAAGCATGTTCCGAGTTATATATAATCCGAGCTAAGTTGTTAAATATTTATCATTATTTTTCTTACTCGATCAACTCCCAATGAAAACTCAACTCTCTAAACTAATTAGTTTCTATCTAAAGTATGGAATGCCTTTCATCAAAAGGGGAGATTGAAGACTCGGTATAACTCTCTATCTCTCTATCTCTCTATAGTTTTAATTCTAAGTCATTCTAAACTTTTAATAAACTCATACCTAAGTTTTCATTATTTTCTAACCCACTTAGAAACCATTCATCAAGCATAACATTCTTAATTGTGTTTTTGACCCACTCGGACATAACTCGGAATAATGGCAAGAGTAAATAATTTCTCAAACACTTTTATTCTAAGCACCGACTTGATGTTCTAAGTGCAAATGAATTAGTGCGTTAATTGCACTTTGTAAGTTAGTTTATTTATTGAGAATTATTTACTTGATCAAGTTTATGCATCATGGTGTTTTACTATTTCTAACGTGATCATTTTAAGGATTGACTCCGGATGGAATTTAAACCTAATGTATATTAGACTAAGAAAATTCCATTCTTTAGGTTGAAGATAATTAAGTGCGTAATTATTCTGAATTAATTATTCTCTCGAAGACTCAGGTACAATTCTCTATCTCTCTTAGGTTTTGATTCTAAGTTATACTATGCGTAATAGAAACTCATATCTAAGTTTTCATTATGTTCGACTAACTTAGAAAGCGCTTTACTACATAATCTCTTACTTGTGTTTCGACTCACTCGGACGTCACTCGGAACCATCGCATGCTCAAATAATTTCTCCAACACATTTATTTTGAGCACCGGCTTTGTATTCTAAGGCCAAATAAATTACAACGTTAATCCTTTATTCCATAGTTAGTTTATATCCTGGAGAATTATTTGATTGTATCAAGTTCATGCTTCTTTATAATTTAATATCTAATTGATTGCGTTTAAGATTAACTCTAGATGGTATCTCCGCCCACTGTATATTAGACTCAGAATATTCCATTCTTTTAGGTCTAAGATAATTAAGCCGTTAATTACTCTTATTTAATTATTATCTATGCCTAATCTTGGACAAAAGTATTTTATACTTTGAGAACCAATGTGGTTTGCTTTTGTAGGTTATTCAAATGAAGCTAATCTATTTTTTGAATTTCAAAAGCTACCAGCTTCTAGCTATTAAACATGAGCGGACAAGCTTTAGCTACTTCGGATATGCTCGTACACCGTGTCGAGTTGTTTGTTTCCAAAACTAGAAAATTCCAGCTCTAGACCTAACGGTTGTTTCCACCTAAGTTTTCAGTCACCACCAAGTGATTGGTCCATCTTTTGGAGCCGAGAACTATTACACAATGTTCACATCCCAACGGATTTTTTCGAGCGACTCGGAATAGCCGTTACAACAGCTAGTGACAATTTCAGTCCGAACTAAGACTCAATGGTCACTCTACCTGGTTGGCTATAAATAAAAGCCACTCCACAAGACTTGAAGATTGCTAAATAGATTGCTTGGAACTAAACTTATTGTTGAATTAATTCATTGTTCTTACTCAATCTTCTACTTACAACTCCAACTCGTATTTAATATTCTCTCGAGTTGTAAAGAAAGTCTTCTAATCAATTACATACTTCTCTTACATTCTTAGCATGTCCCGTGATCGAGCTGTAAGGGTTAACCGAGCTCGATTGTCCCCGATTGTAAAGGTTATCTCAGTCGAGAAGTACTATATTAGATAAGGGAACTTCGATTTAGGAAAACATTGTAAGGAATTGTTGAACATAGAAATCGTGGTTGAGTAAGTCATTTGTATTTTGTTAATTCAAAATAGTGGATTTGACTTGGTTATTGGAATTACCACTGTCTCGTGGTTTTCACGCTCGGGAGGGTTTCTACGTATATCCGTGTATTTATCTTTCTAAGTCCAATCTAGACTTTGAATCCGCTTTATCGAAGTGTTTGTGAAAAAGTGTTTAAATTTCCTCATCACCCTATTCACCCCCTCTAGGGTGAGTTAGACTCTCCAAGAGCAAACCTTCAATTGGTATCGTAGCCAAGCCTTTCAAAAGGATCTCACCATCCAAAGGTCTAAAGATCAAATTGGTATTAGAACAATGGAGAGTTCGATTAAGGAAGATCATCCACCGGACCACCAAAGTTCAAAGATTGAAGAAGCTCAAAACCTCTCTCAACTAAGACAAGACAAGCTTATTGGGAAGTTACTTACCCATGAGATTCATCTCGGAAGAAGAGGATGTCGAGGTCGGCACCAAAAGGAACATTGTGCTGAAAGCCTCGGACAACATACATGAAAGTCCGAGCTCCTCGGAATCGGAAGAGGATATTATGGCACTCATTGCCCACAACATCAACAGAATGATGAAGTATAAAAAGTGGGAAAAGAGGCCAAAGGATGAGTTCTACAAGAGAGATAAGAAGGACGAGAAAAGGTAAATACTCATCCCCTTCAAAGTTATCTTTAACTAAGATCTATGGTTGCTTTGAATGTGGCAGCAAGGAGCATATAATCAAAGATTTTCCCAAAAGAAAGAAGGACCGAACGAAAAAGGCTATGGTGGCTACCTGGAGTGATGATGACTTATCCGAAGAAAATGATTTTGACGACTCAATGTGTGTTATGGCACCGATAGACTCGAAGTTGAATCCGAGTCGGACAATGGATGCTCGGATATTGAGGAGGTAATTGTTTACTTTCTCAAATTCTCCAAAGTTGATTTAGCTAGATATATTTATACTTTGGAAGAATAGTCCGATTCTGACTCTTCACAGTTCAAAGAAAAACTTAAATCTCTTACTCGCTGAGAGCAATGTCTTTAAAAATGAGTTAGAAAACATAAGACAAAATCAGAAGGTACTTAAGATCGGTGCTCAAGAAAATGAGACGAAGCTTGAGTCACTCGTAATACGTGAATGAGCAAATGAAAAGGAAGCTCAATAAATCTCAAGAGATTGTTTTCAAAACTCACTCAAGGCCAGAATAACCTTGATCTTTAACTTGGCTCTGAGTGTGTCTCATTCAGGAAAGAAGGATTTGGTTACAATGTTGAAGACAAATCTAATTCCTATTCCAGTCTTTTCAAAATAGATTCAAGAATTGTAAAGTTCGGGAAGGCTAAACGTGGTCCTATTCATAAGAGTGAAAAGAGTCGTGAGCCTAGACCAGTTTACAGGGAAAAGCCCTTTCCACCTGTTTAGAAAATAAAATACTTTCAAAAGAAAGAGACATAGACTCAAGTTTTTAGAAGGAATACTCATACTCGGACCGGACCTAAAGTCATTCAAATCTAGGTTCCCAAGAGTGCTCTTCCTCGGAGAAAGACCACAGTAAAGAAAGTTACTGGGTTTGTAAGAAGATGTGAGAAGGGTTAGTTTGCTTTTGTTTTGTTGGAAACTTAGAAGAAGAAAGGTCATTAGTACTTGGACGGTGGATGCTCACGCCACATTTTAGGTAAGTCAAGACTCTTTTTTGAGTTAGAAGATGTGAAAGGGGCAAAGTCACATTTGGAGACAATAACAAAGGTAAGATTGTAGGGATTGGCAAAATTGGTGAAGGAAATAACTCAGTCAGTCCACTATACTTTGTTAAAGGGCTAAAATACAATTGCCTAAGTATCTCTCAGCTGTGTGACAAAGGGCAAGAGGTAACATTCACTCGGACCAACTGCTACATTTCGATGCGAGTTACCAAAGAGACTAAGCTCTCGAGTCCGAGGTCGGTAACACCTATACTATTTCTCTCTCGCATTCAAGTCAGAATTTATCTTGTTTAAAATCATTTGTAAATGATGATTCATGGACTTAGCCTCGTAGACTAGGTCATATTAGCATGCATTCTATCAAGTAACTTGAATTCTATGGATTGGTTAGGGGATTACCTAACCGTGCATTTAAAAATGATAAAATATGTGAAGCATGCACAAAAGGGAAGCAAGTCGGATAATCTTTCAAACCACTCAAAGTTGTGTCTACATTCAAAGTGCTTGAATTGGTTCATATGGATTTGTATGGTTAAATTCTTGTGAAATTCCTTGGAGGTAAATCATTTGTACTTGTCATTGTAGATGATTTTTCACAATTTACCTGGATTTGTTTTCTCAAGAACAAAAATAAAGCTTTAAAGAGTTCCCTAAGATTTGTGGGAAAATTCAAGTGGAGTCTCGATTCAAATCAAAAGGATTTGAATTTACTATGGAAGGGAGTTCGACCACTCGAATTTGGAGATTTCGTGACAAGAATGACATCTCCCATAACTTCTCTTCACCAAGAACTCCTGAACCAAATGGACTAGTAGATAGGAAGAACAAAACTCTTGAAGAAATAGGAAGGACTATGATGATTGAAAATGATCTATCTTACTATTTTTGGGTCGAGGCGATCAACACAGAGAAATTACACACTCAACGGATGTTTTATCGGACCCATCTTGAACAAGACTCCCTACGAGCTATACAAGGGAAAGAAACATAACAACTCCTATTTCGGACCAATTTGCTATAAATGCTATATTCACAACAATAGTAAGGAGCATCCGACGAAGTTTGATGCTAGCTCGGATGAAGGTATATTTCGGGTTATGCATCTCACAAGAAAGCTTATCGTATTTTTAACAAGAGAACTAACAACGTGGAAGAAAGTATCAATATTGTCTTTGACGAGATTGATCTTGGCAGGATAAGTGAGTCCACACACTCGGATCTCAAGCTTAACAGAGATGAAGATGACCTTGATGAAGCCGAGCTCGAAAGAGTAAAAAGAGAAGAACCGAGGAAACTTAAAATGAGACAACTCGGAATGATGTGACTCGGATTGAACAAGTACACCAGCCAGCACTGAATCGTCGAAGAACAAGTCAACACAGAGACTCAGCAAGATCAACTAACTAATGATCAGCCTACTCAACAAACAAATTTGGTAAATCGGAGGGCATGTAAAGCTTTTAAATATGCATCCAGATCACCCACCGGAAAACATACTTTCTAACATCAACAGTGGGGTAATAACTCAATCTTCTTTGCATAATCTGTGTGCATTTTCTACATTCATATCATTAACGTAACCCAAAAATGCACTAGATGCCCTAAATGAACTTGAATGAGTAGAGGCCATGCAAGAAGAACTTAATCAATTTGAAAGAAACCAAGTCTAGACTCGACCAAACGACTTTCTGACCACCCAGTCATAGGAACTAAATGGGTTTTTAAGAACAAACTGGATGGGCAAGGGTTAGTAGTAAAAAATAAGGCTAGACTTGGTTCTCACGGTTACAATCAAGAGGAAGGAATTGATTGTGAGGGATATCTTTGCACCTATTGCTCATATTGAGGCAATTAGAATTCTGTCAAGCATTTGCATCTACTATGAATATCAAGTTTTAATAAATGGATGTCAAATATGCTTTTTGAATGGTTTCATTCAAGAAGAGCTTTATGTTGAGCAACCCCTTGATTTCAAAACTCGGAATTTCCAAATTATGTTTTCAAATTACAAAAGGCTTTATATGGTCTTAAACAGGCTCCTAGTGCTTGGTATAAAAGACTCAGCAGTTTCTTGGTTGAAAATGATTTCAAAAGAGGTCGATTAACAAAACTCTTTTCATAAAAACCAAGGGGAAAGATATTCTTATCATTCAGATATATGTTGATAATATCATTTTTGGAGCTACTAATGAAACTCTATGTCAAGAGTTTTCCGAGTTGATGAGACAGGAGTTCCAAATGAGTATGATGGGAGAACTCAACTTCTTTCTTGGTCTACAAATTAAATAAGACAAGGATGACATTTATGTTTATCTATCCAAGTACACCAACCAGTTGTTGAAGAAGTACAAGCTATAAGATGTGAAGCATGCAGCAACACCTATGAGTAGCAGATTTGAAACTAGACTCGGATATGAAAGGTAAAGTTGTAGATCGAAACTCTACAGAGGTATGATTGGATCTCGACTCTATCTCACATGTAGTAGGCCGGATATCATGTTTAATGTCTGCCTTTGTGTAAGATTTCAAAATAATCGAAAATAATCACATCTCACTCGCGGTGAAGAGAATTTTGAGATATCTTGCAGGGACTCATAATCTTGGTCTATGGTTTTCAAAAGACTCGTAACTCACGGGATACTTAGATGCCGATTATGCTGGATACATAGTTGATAGAAAGAGCACATCGAAGCATGCCAATTTCGGGTCAATCCCTCATCTCCTGGCATTCAAAGAAACAGAACTCGGTTGCTCTATTAATCGCCGAGGCTGAGTACATTACAGCTGGAACTTGTTGTGCTCGGATTCTGTGGATCAAGCAGACACTTGAAGCATCTTGGGCTATCATTTACATCTATCCCAATAAAGTTTTCTAATTAGAGTGAAATCGGTTTCACAAAGAATCTAGTCCAAGCACTCAAAGACAAAACATATTAAGTTCGGATATCATTTTCCGAGAGACCATGCTGAAAAAGGTGACATTGAGCTTGAATTCATTCCTACGAAATTTCAGTTAACTAATATTTTCAATAAGCCTCTTAGTGAGGATCAATTTTGCTTTATTAGGAATGAACTTGGCATGATTAATGCATAATTATATGTGTTATTGATTGAATTACCTTTGCATGATTATGTGCTATATGTTTTAATAACAAATGGATCGAGTTGATTCAGAATGAGACTAAGTCGTAAGTTATTAGTTGGGTGAGTGTTCTTAGTCAATAATGAGTTAAACTCAGCTTATGATCAAAATGGACATCAAACTTCGGGATTATCTCTAAATAAATGGAGAATTTTAGAAACTAGCTTTTGGAAGAAAGTTGTTGGAATACTAGCCGTTGGAGTGCGAGAATGTCACATCGATTTGAGAGTGTTGATTGGTTTTCGGTCGAACGAAGGTTGAAAGTCATTTATTTTCACTATAAATTGCACCCCTTGACCTTCTTTTCTTCACTTTGCCCACTCGATTCCTTGCTTTCTATTCTCGATACTTTTGCTCGCTCATATTCTCTCTCTTTCTCTGAATTCTCTATTCTTTTTACTCTTTCTGCTTTCACTTTTTCTCTTTCTCAATCTCAATATTCTCACCATGCCTAAGCGAGGAACCGTTCGAGAATTTGGTCCAGGCACCAAAAAGCCTCGTACAAAAATGCTCGGGAGGTACTTCAAACCCTCCTCAGTACTTCGTCGTCCAACACCTAACATTGGATGATAAATTCTTTCCAACCACCTCTTTCTCGTGGTTGCACAATATCAAAACTACAAAGGTATACAATTACTTGGGCTTCGTGAGTATATCTATCTTGAACTCGTTATCGAGTTTTATGCAAACATGACTTTCTCCGAGGGTGTGATAACCTCAAAAGTTAACGGCACTGGTTATACGAATCAACCTCACCCTTCTCCAAAAGATCTTCAAAGTTACTTCTCTCTTTGGAATTCCAACCCTATACCTTTCATGGAAGGCACGGATGACTTCTTTGAACAAGTATGCCAAAGAAGTACTCGAGTCACAAAAGAACTTTTCAATGACTCGGATGAAATCTTAGTCAAGGTTGCTCTGTTTCACTATAATGAGAATCTTCTTTTCTCATCATTCTAGCAAGGAGAATCCGAACTCTAAGATTCTCAAAGCATTGTTTGACATTCTAGAGGGCTACAACGTAGACCTCTTCCCAAGCAATTCTTGAGCGGATGGCTTCGTGCCAGCTCACTCAAAGAAATCCGCTCCTTATCGATTTGGAGCTCTCTTGACCGTTATCTTCAAACAGTTCAAAGTTCTTACCCATATATCCAAATGTCTGTCTCTGAAGCCGTCGTTTGTATTAGCAGAAAATAGCTTTTGGGGTACGGTACTGGGAGGTCAAGCCCGGTGTCTAGGTTCACGGTCCGAGTTGACACCTCCTCCTCCTCAGCCCCTCGGACTAAGACCGCACCAGCTCTTCTACTTCGAACCGTGTCTCTCTATTGCTCTGTTTGCCGACATAGTAAACAAATTTGCTTTTGTGTCCGAAGAGTTTCAAACTACTCTCTACATTTTCATAACCTGGTTATTCACCGTAAAACCGTGCGATCTCGGATTCGAGAGAACTAGGATCGGATGTTTGAGCACAAGGCGATTATCAAAGAACAATGCGAGCAGCCTTCATCTCCTCCAAGAGCGTATATCAAAAGCTGCTGAGGACTAAGATACATCCGATGCTTCGAGGAGTCCTCCAACCCAGCTAAGTCAACCTCAAATAAGGTTGAAGAAGAAGAAGCAATGAAGAGGCGGTTGATAAAAAGCTCAAGCTGCAGAAGGAGAAGCTATGCGAAGGAAGAAGAAGAAAAAGAAGAAGAAGCGACTGCTGCACCTGAGGGCCAGGGCGCAAAGGAACTAGAACCGATCTCTTTAGATCATATTCCGAGTGGCTCGAAGTGGCTTGCGATGTGGGTCGACCAAAAGCCCCTGCCTTAGAAGCTCCGCCCTCGGTTAACTTTGAGAAAGAAGAGCCTGAGGACAATGTTTCCTTGGTTCACGGAACCAGGACTGAGTAGATCCCCGATATTCCAGATCTGTAGCCTCCCCATTCATCCACTTCTACACAAGCCTACAGGTGCAGACGCACTGCTTGTCTCTCTTCCTCCAAACGACATGCCCCCTCTTCTTACTCTATCATTTCTTTTTTTTTTCTGTTTTTTCCAACATTTGTTGTACTTTTCCGCTATTTTCTTCCCTACTTTTGATGAAATGCATATGGGGAGAAAAATAAAAAACATGGATGTTTGGTTTAGGAGGAGTTTCCTCCCTTTTTGTCTAAGTTTTTTAAGCTCTGTACATATTTGTTTTTCTGAGCAATGAATGAATTTTTCTTTCCATGAGCATACTTGTTTCGAGTTACATTCTTTTATTTTTATTTTTTGTTGTGATACATAACTCTCTAATATATTTGCTCTGGTTACAATTCTGTTTCTTTATTTGCTCCGATCAATTATCCTCAAATCTGTTCCGAGTTATGATATGATTTGAGCTGCATTTTATAAGTATCTCAAGTCTTACTTAAGAGAACATTATATCCTACTCTCATCATTTGCAATGAAAACTCATTCTTTTAACTAACAGGTTTATCTATCTTAAGTATGGAATGCCTTTCATCAAAAAGGGGAGATTGAAGATAATTCTCTATCTCTCTTAGGTTTTGATTCTAAGTCATTCTAAGTGTAATTGAAACTCATATCTAAGTTTTCATTCTCTTTTGACTGACTCGAAAGCGCTTTACTCGCATAATCTCTTACTTGTGTTTCTAACTCACTTAGACGTCACTCGGAACCATCGCATGCTTAAATAATTTCTCTAACACATTTATTGTGAGCACCGACTTTGTATTCTAATGCAAATTAAATTACTGCTTTAATTCTTTATCCAAAATCAGTTTATATCTAGGTGAATTATTTGATTATATCAAGTTCATGCTTCTTGATAATTTAATATCTAACTTGATTGCATTTAAGATTAAATCTAGATGAAATTTGAACCTATTGTATATTAGACTCAAAAAATTCCATTCTTTTAGGCTTAAGATAAATCAGCTCTTAATTACTCTGATTTAATTATTATCTATGCCCAATAATGGACCAAAGTATTTTATATTTTGAGAACCAATGTGGTTGCTTTTGTAAGTTATTCAAACAAAGCTAATCTATTTTTGAATTTCCAAAGCAACCGGCTTCTAGTCGTTAAACACCTGCAGACAAGCTTTAGCTACTTTTGGACATGGCTAATACAACATGTCGTGGATTTTATCATCCGGCACTCCATGGCCAAGTCAAGGAACTACATTTGAAACACGATCCGATTACAAATTATCTTCGGGTAACTTATGAAACTATTTACATTCGATTATTAACTAACGAAACTATTAGTGCGTAAAATTTCAGCCAAGCTTCCCTAGTGGTCAAGGTCAAGGTATCCTTTTATTAAGATTTCTGAATTTTATTAAATTGCCTTGAAATGAATTTGGGCAAAGTTGAATGGTAGTTTTATTAACCTTTTTATTATAGAAATTATTTTCGGAATTCTCGAGATTTTGTTTTCTAATGAAGGAATAAACAACATTAGGGTTTTGGTCCTGCCGTGAGGCTTTAGAGCCGATTGGTGTGAAAACACCAATCCGGACAAAGCCGCCGCCACCACCCCACGGTGCTGGCCATGGCCTGCACCAGCAGGAAGGCGGGTGCCAGCCGAAATTATGGCTAGGGAGACCAACCTCGGTCTTTATCTAGTTTGCAAATCCAAAACCTAATGTTGACCTTCCTGCAACTAGAAAGCGGCGAGATGCAAATTTGCGTAGAATAAAGCATAAAACAAGGAAGTCGTCGGTTAGTTTTTAGGGAAGCAAAACTAACAAAAACAAAATTTGCTCTTCCAGTCTTAGTATGAGAAAACTAAGATAAGAAGAGGCTAAAAATGACTCCACCGATCTTGAACCGAGAATCGGATTCGAGGGCGCGGTATGAAACGTAGGGAGAAACCCGTTCGTTCCACCCGTCCGAAGACGACCATTACCGGTTCGAGTAGTGTATTAATAAAGATGTAAGAAAACAAGCATACAACATTAGAAACGAAATTAAAACAACCAAAACATAACAAAGAAAACCGTAAACATAAGCGATAAAAGAAAGAAAAGCGAGAAATAAAAATTCCATCGATCGGGAGGAAATTAAAGTGATTACACCTCTTAAACCGCGATACGGAAAGCAATAAAAATGAAAATAAATAAAACTGTTCAACGGTTAAAATATGGCCCTCGAGTTGTCCCAGCTTACGGATCTAGATCTCCTCGCCGAATCTCTCGATGCAATGGTGACAATCGAAGAAAAGGGTTAGCTTTGTGAATGTTGTCTAAGGTATTGTAGTGATAAGTTGAATAGGTGCCTAGAAATAAGAATAATCGAGTATTCTATAGCTCTTTGCACGGATTTAACTATGAAAGATCAATGTTTATGGAACATTCAGTAGAGTAACGTTTAGATGGGAGAATTTTGGTCGGCTTTACGGAGCGTGATGTTAAGGCCATAAGCCGTACCTGAAAAAGAGCCATACATCTCTATTTTAAGGAGAGGACCTAGGTTACAAATAAACTAGGGTTTGCCTCTATTTAGCTTATAACCGAAATTTGTTCAAAACCGTGATTACCTCCGTCACCTCTTCGGTCCCGTAGTCGATTGACTTCCACATAATAACTACTTCAAATATACCATTCTTTGTGAGGCTTTTGAGGATGAAGTTTTCCGGCCTCAACTTTTTCTCAACAACAGGTGAGAGTCGTGCTTGCTCTTCTCTTGAGCATGGTCCTCTTTTCGGATCAGTCAGTCAAGGTTCATGTTCACTATTTGGTGAACCTCGTGGATCTTGATAGAATAAAAGAGCTCAATTGGGGCACATCTTCGTATATCGGCCTCATTAGGGGTGTCTCGTGCCGATGTACGACATACAAGGCTAGAACCATATTCTACCAACTACCTTCCTCTAAACGGCTTATGGAAGATTATTGAGGTATGCTCAAACTTTTCCTTTCTTCAATATTTGCTTTTCATCTTATATAGATAAAAAGCTTTACTTGACTTGTTTAAAATGTAGCCATGGCTATATGAATACTTTCAACATCTCTCTGCCAGCTCAACGAATAGGCCCGTGTTCCTGTGTCCATGTCATGGGCAAGAATAAATCTTGAACTAACTAAAATACATGAGATAGGCTTCTTGAGGTCAGCCCTCAACCGCGTTAACTCGATATGTTACTTCTACTCTCAAACTTTGTTCACCACTGCTTGTGGGGCCACCGTGCTATAGTCCAAGCACATTATATCAAAGATTTTTGTCCATTGTCTTGTTGTTTTTTATACTTTCTTGCTGATTTCTTGATAATTCTTTTATGTAGGCTAACTTCCATCCCGAGGCCCAACTCCAACTTCCACAAAATGTCCTTGTGGCCCATGAATTGAGTGAAAGAAGGACCCTGTTTGAAGGTCTTTTTGGATTTTGTTGGTATGTTGGGGAGAGGGTTATTCCTCAAATTCGCGTTAACACATGGCCTTCATTTGTTTCGGTTTATCCTGCTTCAACCATGTTCTATTTTTGTTCTCTTTTTCCGGCCGAGCAAGCGACGGCCATGGTGGGGTATCCATTGACCTCACTCTTGAATTCACAAAGATCTTACACACATCATGCATCTCGCATCATGACTCAACTAGTAAGTGCTCATAACCTTGGATTTCTTGTATGGAAATTAATCATCATCTTTCTTTTGCAGCTTACACTTACAAATATTCACATTGCAAGTCTTAACGTGGATGTTACTATGCCGGGGACCTCCTCGTTTCGTGCCGTGGTAAAAGTAATTGTCTCGTTGATAACACCGAATAAACTTTGCAAGTATAATCAGGAGCAATCTAGAACTATATCTATCAGATTTCGATCGACTCTTCGTGGAATCCAAAATTTCTTTATCCATCAATCTTTCTCTACTTCGCTAGTAAGTTCTCAATTAGTGTAGTGCTAAATTCTTTAAGCTTTTAGTGATTTGCTAATCGGTTCCCTAATCTTGTAGAATCGCCGATCAAGAGCTACTCCTTCCAGTAGTCTTCCTGGTGTGCCTAAGACATCATCCCAAACTTATGAACAACAAATGCCTTCTAGTAGCAATGCTAGACAAGGCTCATCATGGCATTCTTCGCGGTGTACTCATCATAGGAGTGTGTTCGAGGCAGGACCTAGCGGTTCTAGGCCTAGTACCTCCGGTGTGGAACAAGGTTTCATTGAGGATAGCTTGAACATCTTACCCTTGCAAGCCTTTCATCGACATGGGAACCCGCTTTACTTCTCTCGGTCTTCTTATAGCGGACCATCACATGGAACTTCTCGGTCTTGGGACTAAGGAGGTGGTTCATACCAAGGTGATGAAGGTGGCGGATTCTCCACGTCTGTCGTGGAAGATTTCGGGAATTATATCTTTGATGATGACTCGATGGCGATGCATAGATGATTCCTTGCTGCTTCCGCTGTTGTTAATTAATGGACCTCTTGAAGGCTTTTTTTATATATTATTTATTTTGCAATGAAGACTCTTATGCGGTGAGATGAAATGCAAGACTAGATTCGAAAGTGTGTTCTTTTATTTAATATGATGCACAAAACTTAGGAAAAATAACGAAGACAAAAGTATTAAAAAAAAAGGGCACTAGCCCTCATTCCCCTAAAAGAAAATAATAAAAAGAAAATTAAGAAATCACACATGCATAGTCTAAGTAATGTTTGCATCGCGAGCTGGGATGAGAAACAAAATAACCAAAGACAGTTCAGAGCCGATAAAGAAAACACGAAACAGTGCCGGGCCTAAGGTGGGGCCGGCGTCGGCCTTGTACAAGTCCCACAAGGGCCGTACCGCCTCATTGTTCTAATCATAATAGGATGCGAAGAACTCCAAAAAAGCCTATAAATACGATCGCATGTCGCAATAAGAAATACACACAAAAGCCTTCACCTAGCCGCAAAATATCCTCCTCTTATGACCACCCATGAGACCATGGATTTCATGACTGAATGAACCCAGTGAATGCATGAGATAAGTAACATGGACAAGTCGGGGCTAACCAATTATAGGCTAAATGTCCTCTTTAGCATTCGCCAGTGAAAATTTATTGGCCTTTCTTAAGGGTCGATGTAGCTTATTGGGATCACCATCACCATGTCGCTAGGTTCGGGGATAAGGAACTGTGTCCCCTACTTGAAGAGTTCGATGCCATACTAGGCCGTTTTAGGTGAACAAAACCAGTCGTACCCAAATCCTCGGAAAATCTCCACGAAAAATACCAATATCTTCTAACACCGAGTTAAAAGCATCTCGGGTGGATCCTTAGTGGGAATCGGGTTAGCTTAATTAATTTGATGAAGCATTACCACAACGTGTATGCTAATGCCGAGTCCATCATTATCCCGAGACGGCGGGCCATAATTACTTGCATGATAGGGGATTCCTACTAGTAGGGGGTGACAAGGACTTGGCACTAGCGTCTCTGCTAAACCTGGTGGAACAATTAGAGGATTATTGTTCCCTAACTCCAATAATAGTTGCTTGAAACGATTCTTGGCTGAGACCGAGTTGAACCCAATGCCGAACAGAATTTTCGTGGTAGCCCCTTGTTATTGCAAGCAAGCACTAAAACAGATAGAAGCAAACAATGGTAAATCAGGCAGCGACAACGACCATAAGGCGGCGGTCGGATGCCGGCTAGAGGCCGAGGTGCCTTTGGCTTGTACATAGAAACACCGAACCTTCATCCTCGCTTTTGCTGACTCTATTTTTATTATTTTCGATTTTGCTCCTGTAGGGCCTAAAAAGTTAGACTTTGACCGTGCAGGACACTAATTTCCAATTTTTCATCTCCGATGTGCGGATCCGGTTAATAGAATATCCGAAACTCATCGAAGCGCCCTCTAGGTTAGACACGTACTTAGCAGCTCACTTCTACCAGCGTAAACGAACTTTTTTGTAGTCGATCCTCCTGCTTCCCGATGGGAGGAATATCTTAAAAATCACAAGCAATGACCCATTATGGTATATTAAGGATTGGAAGGTATCCCAATTCAAAACACATTACGTACAACATCCATATATTCGTCTGTTGGGCCTAGAGGAAAGCACTTATTACTTTCCAAGCCGTATGGTGCAACAAATGGGTAGAGAATAAGTGATACCGATATTGGATAACATCTAGCCCGCTACTTTTAACTTGTTCGGAGAACACGGTAGCTCTAGACGAATTGGGTCATGGCCCGAGTACTAGAGAGGTGCTGTCGAAGCTGTTAACTCCCGGTACCCTGCCGACACTGACGGGGTTGTAAATACTGCTTGTTTCTCCCTATTATCTAGAGTGGATAATAGAAATTGACCCCGAGCGACGAAAAGCACTAAGACATAGAGAGCTAAACCCCGAAGAAGGCTGTTCCTGCTGCTGTCTGCTCTACATATTTGTGAAATAAACCCTCGGATGATTGCATGCGCTCGTCGAAAGGAAATTGAAGTTAAAAAAATGAAGAAAGGAAGTTAAAAAAATCAAAGAGTTGAAGGAACACACCCGAGATGAGGAAGTTAGGTCTAATGATCCTAAAGGAAAGAAAGTGAAAAATAAACTAGGACTTGGATTCTCGGGAATTTGAGATAGAATAAAAGGAGGATTAGTTTTGCCTCTTAAGAATAGTGTTTATTGTTATTTTACAAGTAGTGTGCTTGTAACTAAATTCCTTTTATTAGTTATGTATTTAGGTAAGTAGTCGACTTACCTTTATTTAATAAAAGTAACTATTATGCTATACTTTTCATATTTTTATCGCTCACTTAGAGGTAGAATAACAATAGTAAAGAAAACCAACATACATATTGGACCGTCTAGTTGGACTGTCTAGCAAATAAACAGGCCAAAGAAAACCGGAAGAAAGAAAACGGTGGCCCGACCAGTCCACTCGTTGACCGGGTGGTGGCCGGTGCCCGCCTTGACCCAAAACTAGTCGGGTTGGGCTCGGCCTACTATCTAGGGGTATGCTAGACGTAGTACTTCTTTAACCGATTCAAATTGGTATACTGAAAAATCTCTTCTCTTTCTAAATTAGTTAATTTCTACTGCTCCATCGGATAAAATCGAATAAGTACAAATGGGCCCTGCTAGTTGGGCTTAAATTTGCCTTGTGGATCCTGAATTGGAGCTCTAACCTCTCTAACGACTAAATCCTCAATTTGCAAGTTGTGAGGCTTAACCTTCTTATTGAGTGCCCTTGATATACGAGCCTATTATATTTGGAAATTATGCAGGGTGTAGAGGCGTCTCTCATCCAGGCAACATGAATTCCTCATAATGTGCTCTTACGCATTCAGACTTACGGTATCTAACTCTCAGCAATTATGCTTAACGGAGGAATGACGATCTAAACTAGAAGGACTGCTTCTATACCATAGACTAGCTAGTAGGGTGTTACTCCCGTGGAGGATCTAATAGAAGTTCTATAACCCCACAAAGCGAAATGTAATTTGTTTAGCACATCATTATAAATGACTTGTCATTTTCTCCACTATTCTCCGGATGTTCTTATTAGCGACTTCGTATGCTCCGCTGGTCCGAGGTCTATATAGAAAAGACTTGTGATGCTAGATTTTATACTTATCCAATAAATTTGCAACTTCCTTCTTGAAATGGCTACCGTGATCACTTATAAGCTCGTGGGGCACTCCATAATGACACATAATATTCCAGGTGATGAATTTGGCTACCTATTTCGACGTTAAGGTTGTATAGGAGGCTGCATCTACCCATTTGGTGAAGTAGTCGATTGCTACTAACACAAATTCATAACCACCTGTTCCCTTAGGAGTCACCTTACTAATAATGTGTATTCCATAAATTGAGAACGACTAGGGTGAGGATAATGTAATGAGCAATGACACACTTGACATTTATGGCACCTTCTAACAAAGTCGTAACAATCTGCTGCCATAATTGACCAATAATAACCAAGTCTCCGAACCTTACGGACCAACATTCTACCGTTCATATGAGGTCCACATTCTCCTCCAAAAATCTCTTCTATGATGCATTTTCCTTCATGTTGATTGACACAAAGTAAGTCGATCCCGAATTAGTTTTCTTGAACAATTGTTCTTGATTGAGGAAAAATTGGGCGAGCAACATCCTGATGGCTCGTTCGACTCTAGGTGTGGAGTCCAAATGGTATTCTTGCCTATCCAAATACTTATAAATATCATGATACCAAGCTGGATAGTCGATATTAGATAATTCTCGAGCGCAGACGTGTAGAGGCTAACTCTATCGCTCGATGTGAACATGCATTGAGTGATTGCCAATAGGAATATTGATCACGGATGTTAACTTAGCTAGTGTATCCACAAATTGATTATCGTGCCTAGGAATGCAAGTGAAGGACATCTTCTCGAAGCATTTAGATAATTCTATCAAATATGCTTGGTAGGGTGCCAAGGCTTCACTACGTGCCTTCCACCTTTGTTAAATTTGTTTGGTGATCAAACTGGAATCACCAAAAATCTGATGTTCTTGACCCTAATCTCTATTGCAGATTTAAGTCATGTAATACAAGCTTCGTACTCGTAGCATTATTTGTGACCTCGAAGTCCAGCTTGACTGAAATGGGAGTATGTGCTCCCTCCGGTGAGACTAAAAGAATCCCTACTTGGAAAGCCCTTCTAATTGGAAGTGCCATCAAAGCACATTGTCCAAACGTCCACCTCTACTTGTTGAATATCGTCATAAAAAAATCAAGGTGTTCGGGTTGCGATTTAGGCACGGGTAAATCTGCTAAAAATTCTTATATTACTCTTCCTTTGATCGGCTTTTGAGGGACGAACTTCGGTTCAATTCGATAATATGACAGTTCATTGTGTTATCTTACTACCGATAGTCGGTTGCTTAAGTATTTACTTATTAGGATTCATTGGTGCTACCACATGTACCGTGTGGGTCAACATGTACTGTCTCGAGCTTCTTGATAGCCCAAACTAAAGCAAAAGATGTCTTCTCTAACAGTGCATATCTAGTATCATAGTCCAGGAACTTCTTACAAAGATAGTAGATCACGTGCTTTTCTTTTTCGTCTTCTTGAGCTAACATGGCTCTCATAGCTGTTTCTATTGTGGTGAGATACAAAAGCAAAGCCTTCCCTTATTGTGGTGGAACTAACACTTGGAGGATTAGATAGGTATTTCTTAACCTTCTCGAATGCTTGTTGGCACTCGGTATCCCAAATGGGCTCGGATCCTTTCTTTAACTTCTTAAAAGGGGTTCACAAACCATAGTGAGTTTTGATATGAAATGACTAATGTACTGCAAACGTCCTAGGAATCCTCTTATCTCCTTCTCCGTACTTGGTGGAGGGATTTCCTTAATAGCCTTGATCTTGGAAGGATCAACTTCAATTCCTCTAAGTCCGACAACATAGCCTAACAGCTTTGCAGAGGTTACCCCAAAGGCACACTTTTGAGGATTAAGGCGCATGTTGTACTTCCTAAGTTTATGGAAGAATTTTCTCGAGGCCGGGTAAGCGCCATGCCCTATCCTTAGATTTCATGATCATATCATCTACATGTACTTTAGCTTCTTTATGAAGCATATCATGCGAGTAGTGTCGTTGTTGTCATCCGATATGTTGCACCCGCATTTTTAGCCCAAATGGCATCACCACATAGCAATAAGTCCACGATTAAGTGATGAAGGTCGTCTTTTTATGTCTTTCTCAACCATCTTCACTTAATTATACCCAGTGTAACCATCCATGAATGAGAATAGAGCATGACCCACTATATTATCTACCGGAAGATCGATATGAGGCAATAGGAAATCATCTTTAGGATTGGCCTTGTTGAAATCCCTAAAGTCGACGCACCTACGAACCCTTCCATCCTTCTTCGGGACTGGAACTATATTTGCTATCGACGGAGGATAGTGAACTACCTTAATAAACCCAACCTTCATTTGTTTCGAACCTCATCCTTAATCTTCAAGGCCCATTCTGGTTTCATCCTCCTCAACTTTTGCTTAACGGCTTAGCATCTTCATAAAGCGGAATTTTGTGTTACTGCTATACTAGGATTTGTACCGACATGTCTTTGTAGGACCATGGAAAGACATTGATGAACTATGTGAGGAGTGAACTGAATTGCTTTTGGTCTTCTGCATCCAAAGTTTTTCTAATCTTAACCTCTTAGGGTTGATTAATTGACCCGATTAATTGTTATTATTTCCTCTATCATTGGTGAGCGATTTTCATGATCTTCCGTAGCTTTTATTAATTCATTAGGAATTTATTGTTCATTATTAGAGGCAAAAAAATTAAGAGTAGGAGGAGGCAAGGAGGAAGCAGAAAGATTCACTTTATTGAATGAGGAAACGAGTACATCGGACTTAGAAACCGAATTGGAAATGAATGAATTAGAACTAGAAACAACGAAGAAGATGAAATACAAGCCTTAACACTAGACTCGGAATGAGGGTGCGCTCCTAGGGTCATAGCAAATTCTTGCCCCCTCGGCATCGAGTCCAAGTGATATGCTTGGACCCTTCTATGTCAGCATAAGTGATGAACCTGTATGGATCCAGCTGTGCATACTACATAGTCGTGACGGTACTAAGACATAATTCCCCTCTAGATTACTCTGTTGACCGAATAGAAGGCCGAGAAGATTGTTTCCGGCAAGACTGGTTCAATCTGATGTGGATTGTCCCTTTTAAGAAGGTGAGGTGCCTCATCTTCTATAATATATCGGTTATTCAAGATTTCCGGACCAGGTACTAGGATACCTCTCTCCTTGATGTAATAGGGCTCGGGAAAACCGTAATAAGGGAAATTATCTCCTTCTCTAAAAAATTGTCCATTCAGCGTATAAGGAAAAGGCCTAATAGATCGAACTATGTATGGTGAAGTACTCTTTACTTGGCTTGAGCTATTTCCTTAGTGGTAGGTTGATAGCCTAGCCCAAATTTGTGGTTGTTAGTGGGTTCAAGGGGTGGAAAAATAGGGTGGTATGCCCTTCGGCGTACAACAAGGCCTTGAAAATACCCCTTCTCCCTAAGCATCGATTAGACACTAGGGTTGCCATAAGGGTTAATGGTAAAGGTGCTTCATCCTTTTCCAACGCAGCGACAATTTCAAATACGTATAATTCTTCATCATTAGCATCGTGCTCGATCTCCACTATAGACTATTTGGAAGTGAAAGTAGCACAAAGATTATCCCCGTTAACACTTATGACTTGACTTTTGATGACCATTTTGACCTTCTCGATGATCATATAACCAAGGGCGTCCTAGAAGTCGATTGAAAGTAGCTGGGATATCTAAGACATAGAATTCAATACTCATCTCCACTGGCCTTATATTGATTGGTAATGTCACTATTCCCCAGATCGCTATTCTAGAATTATCGTATGCTCGGAGATGAACAGTTTGCTCGGAGAGTTGTTGCTCCCCAATTCCTAACCTCTTAGCACTTCGCTAAGGACACACAATAATTGTTGATCCGTTGTCTACCAAGGTTTTGTTAATGTAAGTTATAGTTAAATAAAGAGCAATGTTGTGTGCAACGCCTTCTTACGGGAGTTCGTTTTGATCAAAAGTAATGGTTCCATCCCCACTTTTAACTAATCCTACTACTTCCTCTAGCATGGTTTTAGGAGAAACTTCAATCTCATTGAATGCATCGATCAAAGCTTGTCTATGTTTCGGGAAGCGGATATTAATTTTCGAGATAGAAATGTCGACTTTTAATTTTTGGAGTTCTTTAAGGACTGGATCTTCTTCCTTTACAGTCGTGCTGTCTCGACTTAGTAAGAAATTGAATAGCAAAGCTCTTAGTGTTCCCCAAAAGTCTTCTTCTAAGGGTGGTGTGCCCTAGAAGTCGTCACTATTGTTGTCATCATCTCTCGTTTTGTTAACATCTTCTTCATTACTTACCCACAGTCCATGGACATCCGGATCCAATGACGGCAGATTAAGAAGCAGTTGTGACTCATTAACATCTCGAATAAAGATAGAAGGATCCCGCTAACCTAGTGTGGGTTCAATAAAGATGGCTAAGGTGACGCTAAAAGGGTTTTTGTTAGTACTCGGTTTCTAAGCAGCCTTAGGCAAGGGTAATTGGCCATTTCGAAACATATCTTCTAGTTTGTTCTTGAATGTCCAACACTATTCGATAACATGTCCTCGTGCACGATGGTATTTGCAAAATTTTCCTGCGTCCCAATTCTTGGATTCTT
Source organism: Talinum fruticosum (assembly GCA_021018815.1). Taxonomy (NCBI): domain Eukaryota; kingdom Viridiplantae; phylum Streptophyta; class Magnoliopsida; order Caryophyllales; family Talinaceae; genus Talinum; species Talinum fruticosum. The sequence continues at coordinate 105,215 of JAITYX010000138.1, forward strand.
TCGCGGTTTCGATTCCGGTAAAATAGGTGGCAACTCTATCTTCTCTTTCTTCAAGAGACGGTCAAGGGCTTGAGCATAGGTGGTATCCATAGGAGTGTAGTTAGTATACCTGTTGAGGGCGTTGACATCCGCACCCTCGCTAGCAATGCCGGCATTGGAGGTATTCGTATCTTTGGAATGATAATTACCTCTATATTCGGTTGCGACTTTTGTGGTTGCGGTGGACATTTCTTCTTCTATCGAGCAAACCAGCATCTTTAAGGGTTGAAAAGTTCATCATAGGTAAGAATTTGAGGTGCTGATTGTAATTGGGCTGAAGGTTCTTCAGGATGAGACATACTTGATCTTTCTCGGACGGTAGGTCAACTATGTGGGCTGCCTTTGCTCTCCATCCGGTCGAGAAATCGGTGAAGCTCTCCTTCTCACCTTGCTTGATTAATTCCAGGTCTCTAAGAGTAACAAGTAGATCTATATTATAGGAGTGTTAATGAAGGAACTCCTTGCACAAATCTGTCCAATTGGCAATCTTGCGTGGGTCCACCGCATTGTACTACTTCATAGCATCGGTATCAAATGTCCAAGGGAAGATGATGTGGTAAGTGTCTTCAAGAATGTTCTTAAGAGTTATTGCTCCCAAGAAGTTGCGCACATGATGATGGAGATTTTTGGAACCATTGAACTTAATATCGGGCATGGTAAACTTAGGAGGTAGTTTACCCTTAGGAATTGAAGTAAATCCCTTATAATTGAAATAATGATTACCGAACATCGATTACTCCCTCAACATCCGTTCTATTTGATCTCTACGGGGATTAGATCGAGTTTTGGATTCAGGCTCTCGAGATTCAAGTTTAGGATTATCCGAAGAAGATTGGATAGGTAAAGGTGGTATAACCATAGGCATTTCCCTTTGCACATGCTCGGCTTCTTTGGCCTCTTCCCTTCTCCCGCATTCAGATTTCTCGGATCTCAAACTAGCCTCCATAGCCCTTATGGTTGTCTTAAGATCTCTTGATGTAGAGGATATCTATTCCTCCTAATCACTTAACCTGGTTTCCACCTTAGCTATATTCTCATTAAGCATATTAAGGCTAAGATACTATTCGGGATTAGGATCCATTGGAAGGGAACTCTTTTTAGGTACTTGTCTTAGAACAAAGAATGGATTGTGATGGTGTAGTATGCACCGAAGCTTTTCACACTCGGTGTAGACCACGGAGTAGAAAGAAATGATGATATATCGGACTCTTTGGCTAGACGTTCTAACCTTTTAGAGGATTCCGACGATACTCAATTATCATAGACTTCCCTATTCTCGCAGCCCAAAGGATGAGGTTTAGGACCGTGTGAGAGGAGTCCACTTTTAGGAGAATAGGACTTATGCGCAGGACCTGAAGAAAATAAGGATGTTTTTTATTTAGATGCACATAAAGAATGCAATAATGATGTAATATGAAAAATGCTTCTTATATGATAATGTATTTTCCTATTCAAGATGACCTTTGGATTAAATCGAAAATAAGAATGGCGGACTTATCCATCCTAATATGAAATGATTTTATTTGGCTAATGCAAATGGATTCACCTAATATGAGATTATTTTATTTGGTTAATGCAAATGGATTCACCTAATGTGAGATGATTTTATTTGGCTAATGCTAATGGACTTAACTAATATGAGATGATTTTATTTGGCTAATGTAAATGGACTCACCTAATATGAGATGATTTTATTTGACTAATGCAAATGGACTCACCTAATATGAAATGATGCAAGATGAAATGTGATAATGCAATAGAAAAAAAAAGGATTGAATAATAAGAAAAAGAGAGCTTCGGTAAGACCCTTTCACAAATACCAACTTCTTAAACTATTAGAAAGATAATTTTGGAATGACACGGAAGAATGCAAAAACGACCGACCCTATTAGGAAGAAGGTGTTTTGACTTTTGGCTAAATGTACATAATGGACCGACTCTAGGAATTTTATTAAAGTATTTTATTTGTACCCATGCAAGGGTCTAAATCAAGCACTCTTAACCTATTCCTAAAGGCTCACAAGCAAAAGATTAATCTAAAACAAACACATTCATTCAAGCATGCAAATGAAGCCTAAGGTAAAACATAAAAGTCCAAATGTTCTATGGCCCAAGAGTTCAAGAGTCCGGATACATGGTGATACATAGTTCGAAATTTGGTCCCCCATGGGTAGTACGGATAGGGATACCAACAAGAATTCCGGTGCCTCTCGGGGAACCCCACTCGTGTCGGGGCTCTCCTTTTTAAAGGATTGGTTTTGAAGAAAAATTTTTGAAGATGCATTTTCGAAAGTGGGAAAGAACCTTTTATTAGGATTTCGAATTGTATTAAATCAAGTTGAAATGACTTAAATCATATTTGATTGGCAGTTTTATTAATATTTTATTTTAGAAATTATTTTCAGAATTCTTGGGATTTTGTTTTCTAACTAAGGAATAAACAATATTAGGGTTTTGGTCCTGCAGTGAGGAATAAACACCAATCTAGACCGAAGCCGCTGCCACCACCACCCCACGGTGCTAGCCATGGCCTGCACCGGGGAAGGCGGAGTACTAGCCGGAGGCTGTGGCTGGTGAGACAATCCTCGGTCTCCGTGCGGTGGGCAGATCCAAAACTTAATGTTGACCTTCCTACAACTAGAAAGCACCGAGATGCGAATTTGCATAGAATACAACATAAAACAAGGGAGTCGCCGGTCGGTTTTAGAGAAGAAAACAAACAAAAAAAAATTTGCTCTTCCGATCTTAGTATGAGAAAACTAAGACAAGAAGAGGCTAAAAATTGACTCCATCGAGTCTTGAACCAAGAATCGGATTCGGGGGCAAGGGTATGAAATGTAGGGACAAACCCTTTCGTTACGCCCATCCGAAGACGGTCATTACTAGTTCGAGTAGTGTATTAATAAAGATGTAAGAAAACAAGCATACAACATGCAAAACAAAATTAAAGCAACCAAAACATAACAAGGAAATCGGTAAAGAAAAGCGATAAAGAAAGCGATAAAAGAAAGAAAACCAGAAATAAAAAATTACATTGGTCGGGAGAAAATTAATGCGGATAAATCGCTTAAACCACAATATGGAAAGTAGTAAAAATGAAAATAAATAAAACCGTTCAAACGCTAAAATATGGCCCTCGAGGTTATCCCATCTTGCAGATCTGGATCTCCTTGCCGGATCCCTCAATACAATGGTGCCAATTCGAAAAAACAGCTAGCTTTGTGAATAGTGTCTAGGGTATGGTAGCGATAAGTTGAATAGGTGCCCGAGAGAATGAAATAATTGAGTATTCTTTAGCTCTTTGCACGGATTCAACGGTGAAAGATGAATGTTTATAGAAAATTTAGTAAAGTACGGTTTAGATGGGAGAATTCTAGCTAGCTTTCTGCGGTGTGATGTTAAGGCGAAGCCGTATGGGAATGAGAGCCATATGTCTCTATTTATAGGAGAGAGCCTAGGTCACATATGGCCTAGGGTTTTCTTCAATCAGCCAGTCCACATAGCTGAAATAAAATCGGGCCATTCCTTAAGAGATAGAACCAGGATCCGAACATGATAAAACCGGATAGAACCAGCTAAAAGGGAGAAGGCGGGTGCTCGGCCAACTCGACCCTCCTAGGGTTTTGTGCCCTAGTTACTGCCTCCAAGGACTGTCCAAGCTCAAACGCGGTGTTCCACTACGCTTCTAGAAGGCGGGCGCCGGCCTCACGACGTCGATTAGGGAGAAAGCTTCTAGCCTCGTGTGGGTTGTCTTGTGAAGCTCAAACGCATCACTTTGATGCTCCTGATCATCAAATGCAACGCTTTAACGTTGTCTTCAGGTCTTCGGCTCCTTATCGACTTGGACAAAAGTAGAATGCGATATTACGTACTTTGAATTTCCGGACACACATCACGAGATCTCCACAATCTCAAAAGGCTTGGCCCGACTCTTGGACGATCCAAAAGAAAAGAGGATTTGTGAACCAACCGAAGGCAAAAAGCTATTTAAGTGGTGGTGGGGGTTCTTTATGATTTACTAGCTTACATTGCACCGATCGATCACGAGTCCTTAATCCAAATCCACAAATAGGTCTCGGGATTTCGTCATGGGGAGCTCAAAAAAAGAAATAAATAACAAGATAAAGGACGACACTTTTTAGGTGTCTATAGTTTCCAAAACTAGAAAACTCCAACTCTAGGCCTAACGGTTATTTCCACCTCGGTTTTCGAGTCACCACCAAGTGATTGGACCATCTTTTGGAGCCAAGAGCCATTGCACAATGTTCACATCATAACGAGATCTTTTACGAGTGACTCGGAATAGCCGTTACAACTGGCTGCTGAAGATTTCAATCCATAACCAAGACTCAGCGGTCACTCTGCTTGGTTGGCTATAAATAGAAGCCACTCCACAAGACTTGAAGATTGCTTGAATAGATTCTTTGGAGCCGAACTTATTGTTGAATTAATTACGGTTCTTACTCGATCTTCTACTTACAACTCCAGCTGTGTATTTAATATTCTCCGAGTTGTAAAAAAGTCTTTTAATCAATTATATACTTATTTTACTTGCTTAGTAAGTGCCTTAACTTAGTTATAAGGGTTAATTCATCTCGGTTGTCCTTAATTTTAAAGGTTATCTCGGTCGGGAAGTACTAGATAGATAAGGGAACTTCTAAGTCTAGGAAAACATTGTAAGGAATTGTTTAAGGGAGCAATTCGGTTGAGTCGAGTCCTTTGTATTTTGTGGATTCAAAATAGTGGATTTGATTTGGTGCTTGGATTAGCATTGTCCGTGGTTTTCTACCCCATGAGGGTTTCCATGTTGTAACACCCCAAAACTCACTTTGTAGGAGTATTACACCGCGAGTTCCTCAAAGGAACTCCCATGGCTCACACAGGTGTTGGCTTAGGTGTCTTAATTCAACTTAAAGGTAAGGAATGAAATTTTCCACAAGGGTTAGAAGTTTTCCAAAAATTTTGGCGAGTTTTGTTTGAAATATGGCTAAATCCATAGGCTAAAAGCACGAAAACCTGCATGAAAGTCACAATAAAACTCAACGAGCCACACGCTCACGAGTATACGGCTCAATGGCCACACAATGGAGTATATTCACAACCATAAAACTTAAATTCCATGCTGAGTTACAATTCAAGGTACAAACTAAGCTAAAGACTAAATTACAACCGCTTAAGAACGAAATTGCCGGTGAAAGAAAATTCTTTGCTTGTCGGAGCTACTAGTTGGGGTCTCAGTGTATACACCCAACTTATTATACATTATTGCCTATTTACATTAGTAACCGAATATATATAGCATGCTAAACATGAAAAATACATGAACTAACTTCAACTCATGATCACCATCAAAGTCAAGCATTCCGACCAACCATATCAATGGGTATGCTGCAACTAGGAGGGGAAAATGGGGAAATTTGTGGGGATGAGCAATAAACCACGAGGCTCACTGGAAATCTTACACTCTTAAAATGGAAATTCTTTGGACATACTACTCATAATAATGAAATCGGCGAAAGCGTAATAACATAATACAAATCTATATACTTTTCATTGAAATCTCTTGAAATCATTCACAATATAAAGCTCATAACACTTCAATCATTTGAAAGCATGATTTGCAATAATTTCAGGAGTGGAATCACTTTAAACAAGGTGGAACCATCTGCACTTTCTGTCAAATACTTTAACCCATAAGCGAAAATCCTTTCCAGAGCTTGAGACGATTGAATTAGCACCGAGACGATTCTCGGGGCGACCACGACTCGGGTTCCGGGACCTATATCTAGTCAAATACCTAAAGGCTCCGCTTTCCTCATCGGGAAAGAATCTACCCTTCCTCTAGTCTAAACAATCTTTAGCCCGAAATTCATTTAAAGCTGAAGTGATCATAATCACTTATCAAACTTGGTTTTGAACCATAATCTCAAATCGGTTTAATATTGTAGAAGGCATAACACCACGTACCACCCCTCTAAATTTGCTTTTTCAATCAGTTTCACTTCTTTTAGAACACATTTCATGTTCAAAAGGCATTTATCGAGAATCATACACAAGCATTGTTTTCCTGCAAACATTTGAACTCTTTTCAAAACTAACTTTCAAGCATTATTTAGAATCAAATCACTTCACGTGTCAAGCATCTCTATACCGAGCCTTAACATTCCAAGCTAGCACATTTATTCAAGTATTCGCACAAGTATCTCACATCTACTCGTATTCCTCCATATTCTACTCAAGCACGAGTCTCCTATTCCCATATAAGTAGTTCTCGCCACAATTTGTTTTCGGTGCCACAAATCAATCTACATGGATGCATATTCCCTTGATATTCTATTTTCCCGTTCCTCCTCTATATTCCAAAGTCCATTCCCCTTAACTTAATTCACTTTCAAACTGAATGAGTCAAGGAACTAATACTTTTCAGAGCCACGATAACCACAAGTAATCCCCATTTAACTCCATTGCGCCAACTTCTCACAGATTGTCATCTTTACCTCGGACTCCCATTTTATGTCTCTACCTTATTATTCAATTCTTGCTCGCCCATCCTCAATTATATAACTCTTAATCACATTTCACCACTCAAATTACACTGGCTTCACTCATCTTCACGTTTAGTTCAACCTCGAGGATTAAATATGTTTCTAACTCAATGAACACTGCAAATCACCCACGTCTCATTCCCATGCCTCGGTTGTGCATCAATCGGCATGAATTCATACTCCTCTTTATACTTCGAATTATCATTCCCCAAAATTCGCAATTAGCTCTCAATACCAGTGGATTCAAGAAATCTCTCGGGTTTAATTAACTCATAATTCGTACCCAGTCACAACTCCTTTAACCTCAATGGCTAACAGAAACTTCAATACTACTCATTTAACCTATGCAATCTAACTTCATCAAAATCACCGGGTTCCCTATTTAACCTTAAGTAACTACTAAATCTCTTCAAAGTTCCCAATTCAACCCTACTATTTAACCCAAGTAAATCCTCTCATGTCTTGATTCAGCCCTAACAACTCCCTAAATCCATTCTAAGTTCTTAATTCCATCTTAAACAACTACCAAGTTTGTTACTGCAATACATATGCTCAAAATTCAGAATATATACCCAAACCACAGCGTACTCATCCCCAACTAACTCGATTCTTGATACTACTCACTATACCCAAGCAATCAAACTCCCTTTGAACTCCCTGGTTTCCAATTCAAGACTCCTAATTCAACTTTCAGCAACTACTAAACTTGTTTAATAACACACATTACGAATATTCACAACAAAGTTCAATAATCACAATAAATTCATTTGGGTTTCGAAACTACTAATAGTTTAGAGTATAAGACTACCCACCTCGAATCATGGATGAAGGCTGTTGAGTTTTAGATTTACTTAGTTCGGTTTCCTCCTTTCCTTCCTTTTCCTTTCTGCTTGCCAGCCCAGTCTAGCCCAGGTTACGCGCCTTCCTCCGCGCCTAATGCCGTCGCCGGCCGCGGTTCTTGTGCTCACTGAGCTGCCTCTCTCGGCCCTCGCGTTCGCTTCACCTCTTGAGGTCTCGAATTTGCCTTCCCTTCGTGCCCCTCGTTGCTTTCCCCGCGTTCGCCATTCAGCTCATCGGCCGCCGGCCTCCGGCCTCTCTTCTCCGGTTCTCGTACATGCGCTCTCTCTCCCTCTCGCTCGCTCTCGCTTACCCTCGCTCAATCTTTCTTCTCTCGCTTTCCCACATACGTTCTGCTCCTCCTTCTTTCCCTTGCTCGAGCTCCCTTTTGCTTCTCCTCCCAAGCATTTTCCTTTCCTTTCCCCTTAATTTTCTCTCTTTTTTTTCCCTTTTGCTAGTGGCTACCTTAGAAGGTGCCAAGACATCCAATCTTTCCATTAATCTCTTCTTAGTTTATCCAATAATCCTCCTTCATTATCTCTCCCTAATTTTTTTTTGTTTGGATAATCCCAAGGTAAAAGTCAAAATAAAAAATCACCGGTTGCCTCGGGTTTTAATTACCGGGTTCGAGAAGGAAATTGAGAGGAAGTAATATAATATGCTAATATTATAAAAAGGTGTAAGACTAAGAACTCGTACTAAATAAAACAATTTACGTTACTTAATTTAATTAACCTACTTAAAATTTCGAGTCTCACACATTTTATCTCTGTATTTATCTTTTTGAGTCCAATCTAGACTTAGAATCGCTTTATCGAAGTGTTTGTAATTGAATTGTCTAAGGGAGCAATTTTGTAAGGGGTCGAGTCCTTGTATTTGTGGATTCAAAATTGTGGATTTGACATAGTGCTTGAATTAGTACTTGTCCATGGTTTTCTACCCAGGAGAGTTTCCACGTAGTTTATATATACGAGTGCGTTTCGAGTCCAATCTAGGCTCGGAATTATTTTCTAAGTCATTGCTATACGAGAATTCTTTATTAATCCACAAAAATCTTCTATCACCCTATTAACCCCCTCTAGGGTGACTAAGTCTCTCAAGAGCAAACCTTCACCTCTAGTAGCATTTCTTTCTTTCAAGAGTTATCGAGAAAACTTCGTAACGAAATTTCTCACGAGGTTTAAAGAGAAGACGACTAGCATACATCTCTCTAAAGTGAAATAAGGGAAGAGCAAATCAATCAAGGATTATGTTCATCGATTTCATGGAGAAGTAGTCCTTATTCCGAATCTTGAATACGAGGTAGCCTACCCGGCCTTCCTCAATGGGTTTTAGGGAAGCTTTAAGTTTCCTTAGCCGAGAAAAAGGCGTGTATTTTGGCTGAAGGCGTAAGCAAAGTTGCATAATTTATCCAAGCAACTTAGATATGTCTTGAAGAGGAAGATGAAGCCCAAAAGAGGGAAGGTGATGAGCAACCCAACAAAAACTCAAGGAAGAAACAAAGGATATATGATCGTGATCACCATTTAAACACTAACCCTAGAAGTGTCCTAATGGAAATTAAAGGGCACCCAATTGTAAAAGGCCACTTCATATGGCGATGGATTCCCATAACACCGCTTGATATTATGATTTGCATGGGAAATCGAGGCACAACACTTGTCATTGTAGGGAACTTAAAATGGCACTCAACAAATTAGTGGGGACCACTGGGGCATATAAAGGAATATGTCGGGAAAAAGAAAGGATAGAAAGGACAAAATGCAAGAGGATGAGTACTCTAAGAAATTTGTGGCGACTATAGTGGGACGCTTCTTAGGGAACCTCAACACAACTTCATGGAAATCTCACCTCCGAAGCGCAAAACAAGTAATGATAACAAGACATACTCCATTATTGAAGTTCCCACCATGACCTTTTTGAGTTTTGGAGTTTTTGGAATTAATTTGATAATTTTTCAGATTTAATTCTTGAATTTAATTATTGTAGGTTTTTAGTTAAATAATTTCATAAATTCGGTTTTAAATTTATTTTTATATTTTTAGGGTCTACTTAGGTTTAGAAAATTAGTGTTAATAATCTAGGTAATTTTAGTATTTATTTTCGTAATTAATTTAGTGCATAATTTTTGTTATTTAATTTTACTGTTTGGATTTATTTTACGCCTTAGTTATACTGTTTTAATTATTCTAAAAATATATAAAAAAAATATTTCTAGGTTGTTATAATTTTTATATTCTATCTAAATTATTTATTTATATTGTTAGATAATTTTCTATTATTTTTAGTTATTGATTTTTTAATTTATATTTTCTATTTTGTTTTTAAGAGTAGTAAATTTAATTACATTAAAGCTTGCATGTTATTATATCTTTCCTCGTGGATTTGATCCCCTACTTCCCTATGTTATATTGTTTATTATAAACCTAAGTAGTGGGTTAATTTATAACTATACGACAAGCGAACAAATTTCCTCACATATCCGAACTCATAAATCTATGAATCGACTAACAAGCATTTATCAAAGCTTATATGAATCTCTGCTTATCGAGAAAAGTTAATCTTCTCATAGGGTTCCTTGATCCCTTTAATTAACAAAACCTGAAAAATGGTGAGTTCGTAAGTTCCCTAAGCCGAGTGAATAATGTTTAAATATTCCGGTGTTACACTTTTCATGTTAACATAAACAAGTAATATGGATATTTTAAATCATAACATATGTGGAATGTGGTATACAAACACAATCACACTTCACATGTAGAATCATACATTCCACCTTTATAATGCTCTTAGTATATCACAAATCATACACTTATGTTATGAAGCGAGATGATTAGACTAACTCATCCATACTCCCATTTTCACTAAAGTTCCTAAACAGACACCACTTGTTAGTTTATTCACTAAACTAACCACAACTATCGTATACCAACCATGTCTTTTGGGCTTTTTATCCTCACTCGAGCCCAAAAGAAAGTAATGTCCACTAAGTTAAACTAATAGCCCGACTATAACAACTATCCGTATAGACACACTTTTACATAGGTTTCCAGTCATCACGGATGTAAGGGATATTTATAATCTTACAAATATCATATAATGCTTAGTCATAATTCAACACATGATTCAGAATCTTAGTTATGTCATTAAGTTTCTTCATCGTTGATAAATCACTCATGAACAACACAATGAACTATTATAAAACACAAGGATCATAATGCATTATGGTGGATCGATCGAAGCCATCACAAGATACCATCAATGGATTCACCGCTCTAGAGAATGTAGCTGCCTAAAATCACAAAATGTGGATCCATAATTCACATCTTGGTGAACCAGCCAAAGCTATCACAAGGTTCAACCAGGAACCCAAATAGATCACATAATACACAGGTCGAAAATCACATCCTAGTAAATAAGTGAAACTTCTCCAACCACAAAAAGACACACTACTTATATGGTCATAGTCCTAGAACCTAACATCAAGGTTTGCTTTTGGAGAGTCTAAGTCACCCTAGAAAAGGGGGAGGGGTGGTCAATAGGGTGATGAAGAAATTTAAATAAAATTGAACACTTTTTGCATATAACTTAGCTAAAGCGGATTCGAGTATAGATTGGACTCAAAAAGGTAAACACACGAAGTACGTGGAAACCCTTTGGGGTAGAAAACCACGGACAGAGTTAATCCAAGCACCAAGTCAAATCCACTAATTGAATTTTCAATTACAAAGGACTCGACTCTAACCAGAATTGCTTCCTTAAAAATTCCTTACAAGATTTTCCTAGACTCGAAGTTCCCTTATCCGATCTAGTATTTCCCGACTAAGTTAACTTTTACAATTAGGAAAAACTTAGCTGAGTTAACCCTTATAGCTCAGTCCAGGGACATACAAAGAAAGTAAGAAAAGAATGTCACTGATTACAAGACTTTCTTTACGACTTAGAAAATATGGAATACTGATTAGGAGTTGTAAGTGCAAGATTGAGTAAGAATGCACTAACCAAGTGTTGGCAATATGTTCAGCAATAATTCCAGAAATCTCCTCGTCTTGTGGAGTGGCTTCCATTTATAAGCATCCAAGCAGATTGACCATTAAGTGTTGTTTACGGACTAAAATCTTCACTAGCCATTGTAACGACTATTACGAGTCACTCGGAAAAGATTCGTTGGTATGTGAATGTCTGTGCAACGGCTCTTGGCTCCAAAAGATAGTCCAATCAATTGGTGGTGACTGAAAACTAAGGTGGAGATAGCTGTTGGACCTAGAGTTGGAGTTTTCCGAGTGTTTGAAACAAATAACCCTAACACGGTGTACGAGAAAGGTCCAAAAGTAGCTAATTCTTGTCTACTTGGTGTTTAATAGCTTGAAGCGGATTGCTTTTGTAATTCAAAAGTAGACTAGGCTTGTTTGAATAACCTACAAAAGCAAACCATATTGGTTCTCAAAGTATAAAATACTTTGGTCCAAGATTAGGCACGAGATAATAATTAAATTAGAGTAATTAAGCTGCTTAATTATCTTTGGCCTATAAGAGTGGAATTTTCTAAGTGTAATATCCATTAGGTTCAAATTCAATCTTGAGTCAATCCTTATATGATCAAGTTAGAGAGAAAAATATATCAAGGTACTTGAACTTGATCAATTCAAATAATTCTTAATAAATAAACTAACTTAGAATAGAGAATTAACGTTGTAATTCATTTTAACTTAAAACACAAATAAGTGCTCAAAAAAATTGTGTTAGAGAAATTATTTAAACATGCGATGGTTACGAGTGATGTCCGAGTGATTCAGAAACACAAATAAGACATATGCAATAAAGTGCTTTACGAGGTAGTCACAACAAAATAAAAACTTAGATACGAGTTTCTATAAAGTTCAGAATGACTTAGAATCAAAACCTAAAAGAGATAGAAAGTTATACACGAGTCTTCCATCTCCCCTTTTTGATGAAAGGCATTCCATACTTAAAATAGAAACTTGTTAGTTCAAAGAATGAGTTTTCCTCATGAATGGATAAGAGCAAGAAATAGTATTCTCTTAAGTGAGACTTAAGACAACTATAAAGTGTAGCTCGAGATCCTAACATAATTCGAGAATAAGTTTGCGGATCAAGAATCGAGCAAAGAAAAATTGTAACCAGAGTAGATATGTTAAAGAGTTAAGTATTAGAACAAAGAAGATTTGTAACTTAGAAACGAATATGCTCGAGAAATCAAATTCATTCATTGCTCAAACATAATATGTACAAAGCATTGAAAAATTAGATAAACTTAGACAAAAGGGAAAAGAACTCCCCTAAACCAAACATCCATCTTTCTAATTTTTGCCCCTATGCATTTCATTAAAAGAAGGAAGAAAGTAGCAAAAAACATAAATAAGATGTTGGACAAAATAAAATCCGAGTTAAAAAAAACTAAGAAAATTAAGAAGGAGGAGACGGTTGTGCGGAGGAGGAGGGACTTGCGGTGCACCTTCATTTGTATGCTTGCGTTGGTCGAGATGATAGAGGGGACTACAGAACTTGGATTTCAAGGATATGCTGAATCCTAGTTATGTGAACCAAGGCAATATCATCCTCGGCTTCTTCTTCTTCATCGAAGACAATTGCAGGTTGTCTTTGTAGAGGTAGAGGCGTTTGATTGACTTACATTGCCGGCCTCCTCCGAGTCGCTCGGAACTTGATTTGAAGAGATTAGTTCGGGTTCTTTTTCTCTCTGGCCCTTAGGTTGAGCAGCCGCTTCTCCTTGTTTTTCTTATTCCTTCTTCTTAACTTCTCCTTCTTCGGCCTTGGCCTCTTCCTCGGCTTAAGAAGTATCAAACATTTCGATTCCTCGGCACCTTTTCATCTGCGCTCTTGAAGGTGGCAAATCTGATCGCGCTATTCTTGGATGATCCCCTTGAGCTCGAGACATCAACTCTTGGTTCTCCCTAATATGAGATTAAGCGATTTTCTAAACTAGAATCAAGTTAGGAACTAAAGATTTGAAGATTTTCATAGTGGCTAGAAAATTCTCCGTCAAAGAAGCAAATTTGTTTACCATTTCGATAAACGCTTTAGTAGAGGGAGGAGATCGAGAAGTTGAAGGACCAACATTCAAAGGTGGAGCTACTGGTGGAGTGCGAGTCCGAGTAGGAGGAGGTGGTGGAGGGGTAACTTACACCGTGAACCCGGACACCGGGTTTTACTTCTGGTATCCTATACCCGATAGCTCTTTCTGCCCAAACAAATGGTAGCTTCGAGAAAGCGTTAGGGTATGTAGGAATAGGGACCTTTAACTGCTTGAAGACAGCGGTCGGAAGGTCTAGGAAAGGAAAAGGAGAGGATTTCTTGGAATGAGCTTGCACGAGATGCCATGCTGCTCGAGAATAGTTGGGAAAAGGTCTACTTCGTATCCCTCTAAAATGTCAAACGGAACTTTAAGAATCTTAGAATTAGGATTCTCCTTGCTAGAGTGATGAGAGAAGAAGGTCCGCATCGGGATGAAGCAAAGCGACCTTGCTTCTAATGTCATCTAAGTCGTAGAGAAGTTTTTATGTGACTCGGGCACCTCTTTGGCGTACTTATCAAAGAAATCATCGGCGATTTACGTGAAGAGTATGGGGTTGCGGTTGAAAAATAGAGATTTGACATCGAAGAGTTAGTGGAGAAGAGCGAGGTTAATGCGAACCACCTTCTCTTAAACAACGGAAGATATGACACCTTTAGAGATGGTCATATTGGAATAGAACTCATAACGAGTTCTAGATAGATGTACTCACAAAATATCAAGTAGTTGTAGACACTAGTATCTTTGATGTTGTGCAAACATGAAAAAGAAGTAGAAGAGAAGAATTTATCGTCTAACATTAGATGTTGGGCAATGAAATGTTTATGAGGATCTCGAGATACCTCATTAAGTAGCTTTAGTACGAGCCTTCTTTGTGGCTGAACCTCCCTCTTGAGCAATACCTCTCTTTGGCATTTGGAAAGAGTGAAGGACGAGAGAGAAGGGAAAGAGAGAGTAGAGATGAGAGCAAAGAGAATTGAGAATTAGAGAGAGAGAGAGAGTGCAAGAGTGAGCGAGTGAAATTGAGAGCAAAGAGAGCAAGTAAGCGAGTGGGTAAAGTGAAGAAAAGAAAGTAAAGGGGTGCAATTTATAGTGAAAAGAATGACTTTCAACCTTCGTTCGACACGAATACCAAGCAACGCTCTAAGACCATTGTGTCGTTGTGCACTCTAATGGCTAGTATTCCTACAAATTTCTTCCAACGGCTAGTTTCTTAAGATTAAAACGTGTGGCGAGATAGAGAGAGAAGAATTTTGATGTTCATTTTGCTTGTAAGCGAGTCGACTCATTATCATTTCTAAGTAACTAAGAACACTCGGAAAAACTAATAACTCACAGCTCAATCTCGCTTTAAGACAAGCTGATCCATTCTTTATCAAGGCATATATAACACATAATCATGCAAAAATAATTCAAGTAATAAATCATATAATCATGCATCAATCATCCATTCCTAATAAAACAAAACTGATCCTCACTAAGAGGTTTAATGAAAATATAAGTTAATTGAAACTTAGTAGGGATGAATTCAAGCACAATATCACCTTTTTCGGAATGGTCTCTCAGAAAATGATACCGACCTCAATATTCTTTGTCTTTGAGTGCTTGAACTAGATTCTTAGTGATATCGATTACACTCCGATTATCACACTCGACTAGGATAGATTTCAATGATAATCGAAGACCCTTCAAGTGTTGCTTAATCTAGAGAATCCGAGCACAACGAGGCTCTAGCTACAATATACTTAGCCTCGACAAGTGATAGAGCAATTGAGTTCTGTTTTTTTTAATGCCAGGATATAAGGGATTGACCCGGACATTGACATGCTCTCGATGTGCTCTTTCTATCAACCTCGTATCCAGCATAATCGGCATCTAAGTATCCAGTGAGAGTCGGTTACGAGTCTTTTGAAAACCATAGATCAAGATTTTGAGTCCCTACAAGATATCTAAAAATTCTCTTCACCGTAGTGAGATGTGATTCTTTTGGATTAAATTGAAATCTTGCACAAAGGCGAGACATTGAACATGATATTTGGCCTACTAAATGTGAGATAGAGTAGAGATCTAATCATACCTCTGTAGAGTTTATGATCTACGACTTTACCTTTCTCGTCCGTGTCCGGTTTCAAACTGCTATCGATAGGTGTTGCTTGCATGCTTAACATCTTGTAGCTTGTACTTCTTCAATAAATCCTTGGTATACTTAGATTAATGAACATGAATGCAATCCTTATCTTGTTTCATTTGTAGACCTAGAAAGAAATTGAGTTATCCCATCATACTCATTTGGAACTCCTGCCTCATTAACTCGGAAAACTCTTGGCACAAAGTTTCATTAGTAGCTCCAAAACGATGTCATCTGCATAAATCGAATGATAAGAAAATCATTCCCCTTGGTTTAAGTGAAAATAATTTTGTCAATCTGACCACTTTTGACAGACATTTTCAACCAAGAAACTGCTAAGTCTTTCATACTAAGCTCACGGGAGCTTGTTTAAGACCATATAAAGCCTTTTGCAACTTGAAAATATAATTTGGAAAATCCAGGGGTTGCTCAACATAAACTTCTTCTTAAATAAAACTATTGAGAAGAGCACATTTGACATCCATCCGATAAAGTTGATATTCATGCTAGATGTAAATGCTAACAGAATTCTAATTGCCTCAATCCTAGTAACAAGTGAAATGCTTTCCTCATAATCAATTCCTTCCTCTTCGTTGTAACCCTAAGCAACAAATCTAGCCTTATTTCTCACTACCAAACCTTCATCATCCAGTTTATTCTTAAAAACCCATTTGGTTCCTATTCTTGGGTGGTCGGGAGGTCGTTTGATCGAGTCCGGACTTGGTTTCTTTCAAATTGAATAAACTCTTCTTGCAAGGCCTCTACCCCATTAAGGTTAGGGCCTCTAGTGCATTTTGGGTTACGTTAATGATATGAATGCAGAAAATGCACATAGATTATGCAAAGAAGATCGAGTTCTTACCCCATTGTTGATGTCGGAAAGTATGTTCTCGGGTGGATGACTGGGTGCCTATTTGAAAGCTCTACTTGTCCTCTAATACACCAAGTTCTTACCCCATTGTTGAACAGGTTGATCTTCGGTTGGTTGATCTTGCTTGAGTCTCCGTGTTGACTTATTCTTCAGCGATTCGAGCTGGCTCTTGAACTTGTTCGATCCGAGTCATCACATTCTAAGTGGATTCGTTACGAGTTGCCTCGGTTTAAGTTGTCTAAGTTCTTTTGCTTTCACTCTTTACGAGCTCGGCTTCAGCAAGGTCATCTTCATCTCTATTAAGCTTGAGATCCGAGATTGTGGATTCACTTATCCTACCAAGATCAATCTCATCAAAGACAACTTCAATACTTTCTTCCACTTTGTTATTCCTTTTGTTAAATATGCAATAAGCTTTACTATGAGATGAGTAACCCAGAAATATATCTTCAACTAACCTATCATCAAACTTAGTCGAGATGCTCCTTACCATTGTTGTGGACGAAGCATCTACACCCAAATGGTCTGAAGTAGGAGTTGTTGGGTTTCTTTCCCTTGTATAGCCTATTGGGTGTTCTTTAGAATGGGTTTGATGAGGCATCTGTTGAGTGTGTAGTTTCGTTGTGTTGATTGCCTTAGCTAAAAAATAGTAAGCTAGATTATTTTCAATCATCATTGGCCTTCCTATTTCTTCAAGAGTTTTGTTCTTCCTCTCCACTACTCCATTCTGTTGAGGAGTTCTTGGTGTAAAGAAGTTGTGAGAGATGTTATTCTTGTCACGGAGGTCCGCAAATTCCGAGTAGTCTAACTCCCTTCCATGGTCAATTCCTTCGATCTAAGTCGATACTCCACTTGAATTTTCTTCCGGATCTTAGTGAACTCTTTAAACGATTCATTCTTATTCTTCGAAAGCACACCCAGGTAAATATGAGAAATCATCAACAATGATAAGCACATAAGATTTACCTCCAAGGCTTTTCACGAGGATTTCACCACACAAATCCATATGAACTAATTCAAGTACTTTGGATGTAGACACGGTTTTGAGTAGGTTGAAAGATGATTTGACTTGCTTTCCTTTTGTGCATGCTTCACAGATTTTATCTTTCTTTAGGTAATCCCCTAACCAATCTATGAGATGCAAGTTTCTTGATTGTATGCATGCTAAGATGACCTAGTCTACGATGCCAAGTCCATGAATCATCATTCAAAGAGGCTTTTAAGCAAGATAGATTCTGATTTGAATATGAACGAGGGATAATATAAGTGTTACCCGACCCCGGACACTGAGAGCTTTGTCTCTTTGGTGACTGCATCGAAATATAGCAGTTGGTCTTAGTGAATCATACCTCTTGACCTTTGTTACATAATTGAGAGATGTTGAGGAGAGTGTATTTCACCCCTTTGACAAGGTAGATTGAACTTACCGAGTTGTTTCAGTTACAAATCTTGTCAATCCCTACTATCTTGCCTTTGCTATTGTCTCCAAATGTGAGTTTTCCTCCTTTCGGATCTTCCAATTCTCGGAAGAGCCTTGAATCTCCGGACATATTGTGTGAGCAACCACTTGTCTAAGTACCGGTGACCGTTCTTTTTATAAGTCATGTACAAAATAGAAACAAACTAACCCTTCTCACTTTATCATACAAACCAAGTAACTTCCTTTACTATGGTCCTTTTATGAGGAAGAGCACTCTTAGGAACCTAGATTTTAACGATTTTAGGTTCGGTATAATTCTCGATCTTCTTTCTTGAAAACTAAGTATGTGTCTCTTTCTTTTGAAAATCTTTTCTTTTGTAAATACGTGGAGAAGGCTTTTTCCTGTAAATTGGTATGGGCTCAGTCTTCTTTTTATTCTTATGGATGGGACCATGCTCAGCCCTCCCGAACTTTACGGTTACGGAATTAGTTTTGAAAAGATTGGAATAGGAATTTGATTCCTCTTCAACATTGAATCCAAGTCCTTCTTTCCTCAATGACACACACTGAGATCCGAGTAAAAGATTATGGTTTTTCTAACGTAGAGTGAGTTTTAAAACTAGCTCTTGAGACTCATTAAGCTTCCTTTTCGGTTGCTCATTGTCCGTTCGAATTACTCATAATTAGTCTCGGTGTTTTGAGCACTAGTCTTGAGTACTTTCAGATTTGTCCGATGTTTTCTAACTTAGTTTTTAAAGCATTGCTCTCAGCGAGTAAGAGACTCAAGTTGTTCTTTAAACTGTGAAGAGTCGGAATTGGACTTTTCTTCCAAAGTATAAATATATCTCGGTTAAATTAACTTTGGAGAACTTGACAAAGTATTCAATTATCTCCTCAATTTCGAGTTCTCATTGTCTAACCGAGATTCTGCTTTTGAGTCTATCAGTGCCATAAGACACTTTGAGTCATCAAAATCATCTTCTTCGAGATGATTCATCATCATTCTAGGTAGCCATCATAGCCTTCTTCTTTGTGTCCTTCCCTCTTTTAGGACAATCTTTGACTATGTGCTCCTTGCTGCCACATTCAAAGCAACCGGAGTTCTTAGTTAAAGATAACTTTGAAAGGGATGAGTATTTACCTTTCCTATCTTTTTTATCTTTCTTGTAAAACACTTCCTTTACCCTTTTTCCCATTTTCTGTACTTCATCATTCTCTTGAAGCCTCGGGCAATAAGTGCCATAAGATCCTCTTCCGATTGTAAGGAGCTTAGACTTTGACGTCTGTTTTCCGAGGCCTTTAGGGCAATGTTATTTCCGGTGCTGACCTCGACTTCCTCTTCTTCCAAATGAATCTCATGAGTGAGCAGCTTCCCAATAAGCTCATCTGGTTTTATTTGAGAGTGGTGCTAAGCTTCTTCAATTGCTATCACCTTAGGACCTCTTTTTCTCTTTGGTAGACTTGTCAGAATTTTTCTGTCCATTTCTTTGTGAGGGATCTTTCCAACTAGAGATTTGAGATTATTAGTAATCTCTGTGAACCGAACATACATCTAAGTGATGTTCTCTTCGGCACCATTTTTAACAGCTCATACTTGTGAAGATATTGACTTATCTTCACCTCTTTCACTTGACTTGATTCTTTATAGGCGTTGACAAGGGTGTCCAGCACCTCTTTGGCTGTGTCATAGGCAGTGACTCTGTTATACTCTTATGAGCTGATGGCACACATTAATGTGTTCATAAGTTTTAAGTTCTTTACGAACTTATGAGTCTCTTTGGTGGTGTACTCGGATTTGGCTTTAGGCACGGAATTTCCACCTTCGGTCTTCATTGGGATATAGTTTCCACCTTGGATGATATCCCGGACTTCTTCATCGTTATCCATTAGGAAGAATTCCATCACTTTCTTCCAATGTGCACAGTTTGACCCCTCGAACTTAGGTTGTTTGGTGGATGATCTTCCTTTATCAAACTCTCCATTGTTACGAGCCATATGATCTTTAGACCTTTGGAATGTGAGATCCTCTTGAAAGGCTAGGCTCGATACCAATTGAAGGCTTGCTCTTGGAGAGTCTAAGTCACCCTGGAGGGGGTGAATAAGGTGATGAAGAAATTTGACTCGAACGGTAAA
Source organism: Talinum fruticosum (assembly GCA_021018815.1). Lineage (NCBI taxonomy): Eukaryota > Viridiplantae > Streptophyta > Magnoliopsida > Caryophyllales > Talinaceae > Talinum > Talinum fruticosum. The sequence continues at coordinate 125,240 of JAITYX010000138.1, forward strand.
CACAAAGAAGTACGTGGAAGCCCTCCCGGGGCGAAAAACCACGGATAGTGCTAATCTAAGCCAAAGTCAAATGCACCTATTGAATCCTCAATTACAAATGACTCGACTCTAACCAGAATTGCTCCCTTAAACGATTCCTTACAAGATTTTCCTAAAATCACAAGTTCCCTTATATGATCTAGCACTTCCGACTTAGTTAACCTTTACAATTAAGGACAATTGAGCTAAGTTAACCCTTACAGCTCAGTCCGGGGACTTACAAAGAATGTTTGAAAATAATGTCACTGATTACAAGACTTTCTTTACAACTCAGAAATTATGAAATACAGATTAGGAGTTGTAAGTAGAAGATTGAGTAAGAATGCACTAAGGAAGTGTTAGGCAATATGTTCAGTAATAATTCCAACAATCTCCTAGTCTTATGGAGTGGCTTCCATTTATAAGCATCCTAGCAGAATGACCATTGAGTCTTATTTCTAGATTGACATCTTCATTAACCGTTGTAACGGCTATTTTGAGTCACTCAGGAAAGATTCGTTGGGATGTGAACGTTGTACAATGGCTCTTGCCTCCAAACGATGGTCCAATTAACTGGTGGTGACTAAAAATGAAGGTGGAAACAAGCTGTTAGACCTAGAGTTGGAGTTTTGTAGTTTTGGAAACAAACAACCACGATACGGTGTCCGAACCTTGTGCGAAGTAGCTAATTCTTGTAAGTCGGCGTTTAATGGGTAGAAGTCGGTTGTTTTTGTAATTCGAAGTAGATTAGGCTTGTTTGAATAACCTACAAAAGCAAACCACATTGGTTCCCAAATTATAAAATACTTTGGTCCATGATTAGGCACGAGATAATAATTAAATCGGAGTAATTAAGTGCTTAATTATCTTTGGCCTAAAAGAGTGGAATTTTCTGAGTCTAATATTCATTAGGTTCAGATTCCATCTTGAGTCAATCCTTAAATGATCAAGTTAGAAAGAAAAATATATCGGGGTACATTAACTTGATCGAGTGCAAATAATTCTTCATAAATAAACTGAGTTAGAATAGAGAATTAACGATATAATTCATTTTAACTTGAAATAGAAAGTTAGTGCTTAGAATAAATGTGTTATAGAAAATATTTGAATATGTGATAATTTAGAATGAAGTCCGAGTGTGTCGAAACACAAGTAAGAGATATGCGATAAAGTGCTTTATGAGTTAGTTAGAACAAAATGAAAACTTAGATACGAGTTTCTATAAAGCTCATAATGACTTAGAATCAAAACCTAAGAGAGATAGAGAGTTATACCTGAGTCTTCATAAGATATAACCAATAGTCCAAAGCTGACATTGAAGGTTTGCTCTTGAGAATCTAAATCACCCTAGAGGGGAGTGAATAGGGTGTGAAGGATATTTTGGCGAATGAAAAAGTTTTACTGGAAAGTATGAGCTTAGAAAAACAGTCCCGAGACTAGAATGAACACGTAAAAATAGAAAAAAAATACGTGGAAACTCTCCTAGGGCGAGAAAACCACGGTCAACATCAATGCAGACACCAAGTCAAATACACTATTTTGAATTCATAAAATACAAGGATCGACACTTACATAATTGCTCCATTCGACAATGCAATACAGATTTTCCAAGGCGAGATAAATTCCCTTATCTGTCCTAATACTTCCTAAATGAGATACACTTTACAACTAGGGACAACTAAGCTGAGTCAACCCTTATAGCTCAATCAAGGGATATTACAAAGAATTTAAGTAAGTAAGAGTGATTACAAGACTTCTTGTTTTCAACTCGAAGTTAAAAAAACTTGGGTACATAGTTGAAAGCTAGAAAAGATTGAGATAGTATGATTTGAGTTATGATCAGCAGCCATTCGTCAATCTTCAAGTGTTGTAGGAGGGCTTCTATTTATACTCATTAGGGAAGATTATCCATTGTGACTGATTCTTAACCGGGAAGCTTCACTAGCCATTGTAACGGATAATCTAAGTCCCTCGAAAAGGAGTCGTTGTAGATATGAACGAGTGTACTTTTGTCCTTAGCTCAAAAGGTGGTCTAACCCACTAGTTGTCACTGAAATCTGGGCTAGAAACAGTCGTTAGACTCAAAGTTGAATTTTACCATATTTGGAAACAAACAACCCCGACACGGTATCCGAGCCCGTCCTCAAACAGATGACTTTTCTATGTGCTAGTGTTTAACGGTTAGAAGTTTGTTGCTTTTGCTTTTCAAAATGAGATTAAAATAATTTAATTAACCTACAAAAGTAAATCAAAATGGTACTCAAAGTATAAAAATACTTTGGTCCATGATTAGGCAATGATAGAAATTAATTCAAATAATTAAGTAGTTAATTATCCTTAACCTGAAAAAATGGAATCTTACGAGTTTAATATTCAATAGTTTCTAATTCCCGTTTGTGTCTATCTTTTGAGATGGATGAAGAATTAAAATTGTGTAGACGCATTGCATCAAATTTGTCGGATAAATAATTTACGTTAATAAGTTTAACTTGTAAGATGAATTATCATAGTAATTTTTTTCAAGTGATTATAATAAGTCGGAAGATAGAATAAGTTATGCATGTGAAATTATTTAGGCATGATAGCTGTCTCGTGTTACATATTTGCAGGTCACAAAACCAAAGATGAACAATTGACTAAAGAGATAATATCCGACAAGGTCGAGACAGTAATGAAACTTAAAGGATGAGCTTCTTAGAATGTGAGAATGACTTGAATTCAAAACCACGAGAGAGATAGAGAGTTATACCTAAGTCTTCAATCTTCCCCTTTTTGAAGAAAGGTATCCCACACTATAGCGTTAGAAGTTCAAATAGTTAAGTTTTCATTGCTCAAAATGAATAACTGCTAGAGTGGTATGAGTTAGACACCAAGGTATTAGAATTGGAATTCATTATCAAAGCCGATTGATGCTAAAATTAAATTTTTCAAAGCAACGTAAATATACATGGGGGTGTAAGCTATCTATCGAGTAGAATTGAAAATAAAGATAACAAGAATCATTGATGCTCATAATAGGCTTAACTTTCATTAAACATTAAACATTGCTTAGAAACACAGAAAAATAAAAACAAACAAGCTCAAACTCGTTAACTCCCCTAAACCAACAAACTATCTCTCCTAGATGTCTCTACCCCTATGCATTTCATCAAAAATATCACAAGTAGGGAATAGTGGAGATATAGAAATGTTAGTCAAAATGATAAAAAAAAAATAAGAGGGGGTGGAGCGAGTGCGAGTGGAGGATGAGGAACGAGGACCCCTGCGTCCGTGCTCGTAACGTTGAGATGAGGCTGCTGGTTGTGCAAGCCGGCGGTAGGAGGAGAGGAGGTGCTTGTTCTTGTTGAGTAGTCCTTCGAACTAAGGGGTTGCTTCCTCTACTTCCACTTCTAAGCCCTCACCTTCCTCATCTTGAGTAGGCTATGCAAAAGGTTGAGTGTGGGATCGACCAACATCCTCAACTTCCTCGGACGCCGACTCAATGTACTCTAAGGAAATAACCTTTGGTTTCTTTTCTCCTTGGCCTACTCCAACTTCTTCTTTTTCTTCTTCTCCTCCTTTTTCTTCGACTCTAAGTCGGAATAATGGGAAGACTACGAGGACGAGTCCGATACAAATGGTGATTCTAAGTCCTTAGTAGCCTTAGATCCGCACTCTTGGAGATGGCTGATCTGGTTGTGTCTGTATCTTAATGACTTCCTTCAGCTCGGTGACCTGAGCTTGACTCTGATCTATTTGCTTCTTAGCCGTGCTCGAAGTTGAGTCGGAATAGGCATGAAAGCACTGGAATGCACCTAGAGGTTATTGTAACTCTTTGGTGAGAGCGACAAATTGTTACGCCACCTTCGAAGTAAATCGATAGTAGGGGCAGGCTGAAAAGATGATGGACCAGCGAGTCGGAAGAAGAGTTTCAGTACTCTTCTAAGTCTAAGAAATAAGAGGTGGAAGTTTAGAGCTATGGATCCAAACATCGGGTTCGGTTTCCTAGTATCCTTGGTTGATGAGCTCGAGCCTACCAATGCGAGATGGCTAGCTAAAGGAATTTATGTGGATTATCGGGAAGCTCCACTTCAAAATGTGCAATGATAGCGGAGAGGAGAGCTCCAAAAGGTAGGGAGTTTCTTCTAATCTAAGGGAACAAAAGCGATCCGATCAATGACGAAAGGGAAGAGGTCAACCTCATATCCCTGGAGAATGTCATACATAACTTTGAGAACTTTGCTATTGGGGTTCTCCTTGGGTGGATAGAATGAGAACACAGTTCTCATCAAGAAAAACCAGAGAAGTCCGGCCTCATACTTCATCCGAGGCATAAAAAATTTCTTTGTAGACTTGGGGATGACTTTTTATATTTATCAAAGAAATCATCAACGATTTCGGTGAAAGGAATGGGATTGAGTTCACCTCAAAGAGCATGTGTAAGAAAGGAAGATTGATGGTGATGTTCCTCCCCGAACAAGAGAGTACACCATATTTTCTTTTGTGGTCAAGTTAGAGTAGAATTTTGAGACTAGCTCGGGATAGATGTAACCACGAAACACAAGTACTTAGAAGCCCCTATGTTGAGAAGTGGTTTTACCCATGAGATTTTGCTAGACAAGAAGAATTTCTCTTCAACGAAATAATACTTGGCAATGATTATATTCATTGCCTTATTGAAGGCGAGAGCGTTGCCTTTAGAGGTGTCCTTCTAGGGATCCTCGAGCTGGGAAATTCGAGTTATAGCCATTTTAGTGGCTGACCCTCGTTTAGTAGCGCTTCCTCTCTTTGACATGTTTACATAAAGAGAGAATTTGGCTTGAGCGAGAGAAGGATTGAACTAGTGAGAATGAAGAGCAAAAGAGTAGAGATGTGAGAATAGAGAATCTTTGACTGAAATAGTGTTTTAAATAGGATTATGAGTTCGAGAGATGAAAGTGAGAGAGCGAAAGATAGCAAAGTGAATGAATGAAGATGAAGAAATGCTATTTATAAATCAAGGGCTCTCAAAGATCGAAGGCCTTACTAACTCGGTTTGCAGAGTAATGGCTAGCTGACCTTTTGGCATTCTAATGTCTAACAGTTACTTCTTAAAATTGCTTCCTTCTAACTTTTAGTTTCTTGACCGTTGGCTTGACGAGAGAGAAAGATTTTAGAAAATATTTCAAAGATTCTCTATTGAATTAGAGATGATCTTAGAATTTTAATGTCTATTTTTCTCACAACTAATTCGACTCGATAGAGCGTTTAAGGCGTTGAGAATACACTCGAAACTCAATAATTGCAGCTCAATTTCATGATATTTGATTTGAACCAGAAGTTATTCTCTTATAACATGTAATAAATAATTAAACATATAAATTCTCCTGCGAGTCACTAAAGATTATCAAGCTTTCATCATTCCAAGTTCATTCCTAATAAAGCATAATTGATCTTCACTCGAGAGGTTTTGTTAAGATATCAACTAATTGAAATTTAGTAGAAATAAATTCAAGTTCAATATCACCTTTTTAGAGTGGTCTCTCGGAAAATGTTATCCGACCTCGATGTGCTTTATCTTTGAATGTTGAACTACATTCTTTGTAATGCTAATGGCACTTTGATTATCCCACTTGATGGGGATGGATGTGAATGACAGTCATATATCCTTCAAGTGTTGCTTCATTAATAAAATCGAGCATAGCGAGGCTCCACCTGCTCTATCCTCTTCCTCAACTATTGATAGAGCAACTGAATTTTGTTTATTGAGTGCCGGTAGATGAGTGATTGAGCTAGATGAAGACTCATACTTTGAATGTGCATCATTACGAGTACTATCAAGGAATCGAGTATAAACCTCATCTCTTCTAAGTTTTTATTACAAGTCATTCAAGTACTATAGAAACTACTCCGAGTTGCATAGAAACTTTTTGATTGTTACGAGATACTATTGCATATGTTTTCATTCGTTTTTGACTGACTCGGAAAGCATACTCGTGCTCATCAATTCACACTGAGGGTTACGAGTCACTCGGACAATACTCGGACTTATCGCATGTTCAAAAAATCTCACGAACACTTTTAAACTCGGGTTTGACTTCATATTCTTAGTTCAAGTGAATTACGACATTAATTCAACTCTCTAAGTCAGCATGTTTGGTTTGAACTATATTTGTCTAGATAAATTACTCATACTATGATATTCTCTATCTAACTTGATCTTCCTCCGGACTTACTCGGATGGAATTTGAGTATAATGAATATTACACTCGAGAAAATTACATTCTTTTTGACTCGGATAATTATGCACTTAATTATCTTAATTAAATTATTATCGATGTCTAATCTTGGACCAAAGTATTTTATTCTTTGAGAACCAAAATTGGTTTACTTTTGTAGGTTATCTAAATGACGTTATTCTACTTTCGAATTACAAAAGTAACCTAGGTTTCAAGATGTCAAATCGACAACGAGACAAGGCTTTTTCTACTCCGACCAAGGCCCATACACTATGTCGGGGTTGTCTTTTTCCAAAAATGGAAATCTTAAACGCTAAGCTCAATGGTGGTTTACACCTTACTTTTCAAACACACAATGGATTGGGACATCCTAAGAAGTCAAGAGTTGTTGCACAACATTCACATCTCAACGGATCTTTTTGACCGACTTAAAAGAACCGTTACAACGGTTATAAAGGACTTCTATTCAGAAGATAGTCACAACGGCTAATCTGCTTGGACATCTATAAATACAAGCCACTTTACAAGACTTGAAGGATTGTTGAACCCATTGCTGAAATTATATCTCTTTGTATAATACTCATTCAATCTTCTACTTATAACTCCAAGTTTGTACTTAACATCTTTGTGAGTTGTAAGGTCTTGTAATCGAGTTACAAATTCTCTTTCTTACTTTCTGAGTAAGATCCCTTGACTAAGATGTAAAGGTTAACTCAGCTCGAGTTGTCCCTAACTATAAAGGTTACCTCGGTTAGGAAGTACTAGATCGAGATAAGGGAATTTCTAAGTCTAGGAAAATCTTGTAAGGAATTGTCTAAGGGAGTAATTCTCTTTAAGTCTCCCTACTATATTTTGTGGATTCAAAATAGTGGATTTGACTCGGTGCTTGGATTAGCACTGGTCGTGGTTTTCTGCCCGAGGAGGGTTTCCACGTAATTACGAGTTCATACTTTTTGAGTCTAATCTAGACTCGGAATCATTGCTTATCCTTTTCAAGCAAAAAGATTTTAAGTTTGTTCAAATTTCCTCATCACCCTATTCACCCCCTCTAGGGTGACCAAGACTCCCAAGAGCAAATCTTCAATTGGTATAAGAGCCTAGCCTTTCAAAAAGGATCTAACAATCTAAAGGTCTAAAAATCAAATGGCTTAGAACAATGGAGAGTTCGATGAAGGAAGATCTTCAAGCGAGACCACCAAAGTTTATAGGACCAAATTTTGTACACTAGAAGAAGCTCATGGAATGCTTTCTATTGGATCACGATGAAGATGTATGGAACATCATATGAGAAGGCAATTACATTCCAATGAGGATGGAAAAAACAAGACTTGTGCCTAAGGCAATGATCGAGTACACCACTGAAGAGGCGGAAAAGTTCGGAAAGAACTTCGAAGCAATGAACATTCTAATGTGCGCCATCAGCTCGGAAGAATACAACGAGTGTCGAGGTTGTGACACAGCAAAAGAAGTGTGGGACACTCTTGTCAACACATATGAAGGCACTAGCCAAGTCGGACAAGCGAAGATAAGCCAATATCTTCATAAATACGAGCTGTTTAAGATGGAGCCGGAAGAAAACATCACTCGGATGTTCATCCGTTTCACTGAGATTACTAACAATCTCAAATCTATGGGTATAAAGATTTCCCATGAGGAAATGTGCGGAAAGATACTAAGAAGCCTACCCAAGAGAAGATGGGGTCCAAAAGTAACCTCCATCGAGGAAGCTCAAAACCTCTCTCTATTAAAGCCGAGACGAACTCATTGGGAAGCTACTCACCCATGAGATCCATCTCGGAAGAAGAGGACGCCGAGGTCGGCACTAAAAAGAATATTGCGCTGAAGGCCTCCGAAAGCAGAGAAGAAAATGCGAGTTCATCGGACTTAGAAGAAGATCCCATGGCACTTATCGCTAGAGGCTTGAAAAGAATGATAAACCACAAAAGATGGGATAAACGGCCAAGTAAAGAGTTCTACAAGAAATATAAGAAGGATAGAAAAGGTAAACACTCTACCCCTTCAAAATTATGTTTAACTAAGAACTTTGGTAGTTTTGAATGTGGCAGCAAAGATCATATAGTCAAAGACTGTCCAAGGAGAAAGAGGGATAGAAAAAGAAGAAGGCTATGATGGCCACATGGAGTGAAGATTCATCCGAAGAAGATGAAGACTCGAGATGACCCAAAGTGTCCGATGGCACTATCGGACTCGGAAGCTGAATCTGAGTGAGACTCGGATCACTCAAACACCGAGGAAACGAATCCTCAAGATGTAATTGAATATTTCCTAAACTTTTCCAAAGTTGATTTAGTTAAATATATTTATACTTTGGAAGAGAAGTCCAATTCCGATTCCTCTCAATTTAAAGAACAACTTGAGTCTATCACTTCGAGAGCATTTCTTTGAAAAATGAATTAGGAAAACCGAGACTTACTCTAAGAGAACTCAAGACTAGAGCTCAAGCTAATGAGATTGAGTCCGAAGCATCTGTTTTGAAGCAAATGAGCATCCGAAGCAAAAGCTCAATGAGTCTGAAGAACTTGTTTTGAAGTTGACTCAAGGTAAGAAAAACCTTGACATGCTCTTAGGGTCTCAATGTGTCTCCTTCGGAAAAGAAGGACTTGGTTTTAACGAAGAGAAGGAATCTAATTCCTACTCGGATCTTTTCAAAAATGACTCCGAACTGTGAAGTTCGGGAAGGCTGAGCACAGTCCCTTTCATAAGAATGAAAAGAGGTTTGAGCCCAAACCAGACTACAGGAGAAATCCTTCTCCACTAGTTTATAAAAGAAAAGATTTTAAAACCAAAGAGACACAGACTCGGTTCTCTAAAAGGAAGACTCGGAATCAGACCAAACCCAAAGTTATTCAAATCCGGGTGCCCAAGAGTCTTATTCCTCAAAACAGGACCACGAGTAAAGGGAGTTACTAGGTTCGTTAGAGGAATTGAGAAAGGTTAGGTTGTTTCGACTTGCAGGTAGCTCGAAAAGGACAAAAGGTCATTGGTACCTGAACGGTGGATGCTCACGCCACTTGTTAGGAGATTCAAGACTCTTTTACGAGTTAGAAGAGTACAAGGGAGGCAAAGTCACATTTGGAGATGATAACAAGGGCAAGATAATAAGGATAGGCAAGATTGAAAAAGGAGACAATCTGGTAAGCCCAGTCTAACTTGTCAAGGGATTGGAGTACAATGTACTTAACATCTCTCAATTGTGTGATAAAGGTCAAGAGGTAAGATTCACTTAGACCAACTGCTATATTTCGATGATTCTTGGACATGACATCGTAGACTAGGTCAATTGTGTGACTAAGCTCTAAGGTAAGGGATCAAGTAATACCTACACTATTCCTCTCTCCGACCCAAGTCGGAATTTATCTTGTTTAAAAGCATCTCTACATGATGATTCTTGGACATGGCATCGTAGACTAGGTCATGTTAGCATGCACGCCATTAAGAAGCTTGCATCTCATGGTTTAGCCATAAGATTGCCTAACTGTGCATTTAAGAAAGATAAAATCTATGAAGCATGCGCCAAAGGGAAACAGTCGGATTATCTTTCAGATCTCTCAAAATTGTTTCCACATCCAAAGTGCTTGAAATGTTGTATATGGACTTATGTGGTGAAATCCCTGTCAAGAGTCTCGAGAGGTAAATCATATGTGCTTGTGATTGTCGATGACTACTCACGATTTACCCGGGTTTGTTTTCTTAAGCACAAAAATAAAGCTTTCAAAGAGTTCAGCAAGCTCGAAGGAAAATTCAAGTTGAGGCTCGGACTCGGATCAAAAGAATTCGAACCGACCATGGAAGGGAGTTCGATTGCTCGGAATTTGCAGAGTTACGTGATAAGTATGGAATCTCCCACAACTTCTTAGCACCAAGAACTCCTCAACTAAATGGAGTAGTGGAGAGAAACAACCGAACTCTTGAAGAAATAGGAAGGACAATGATGATTGAACATGATCTACCTTACTATTTATAGGCTGAGGTAGTCAACACATCGGACGACACACTTGAATAGATGCCTCATCCGACCCATCCTGAAGAAAACTCCATACGAGCTCTACAAAGGGAAGAAACCCAGCATTTCCTACTTTAAACCCTTTGGATGTAAGTGTTTATGTTCACAACAATGGCAAGGATCACTGACCAAGTTTGATGCTCGGTCAGATGAAGAAATTTTTCTTGGTTATTCATCTCATACTAAATCATATCGTATTTTTAATAAAAGAACTAACAAAGTGGAAGAAAGCATCCATGTTGTTTTTGATGAGATTGATCGGGGAAAACAAAGTGAGTCCACATTCTCGGATCTAAAGCTCAGCTGAGATGATGATCTTACGAAGATGAGCTCAGAAAGAGTCAACAAAAGTCACTCGGAATGAGGTCACTCGGAACAACCTCACTCGGAATGAAACTACTCAAGAACCAGCTCGGAATGCTGAAAGCCAATCGGAGGAGCAAGCTCAATCGGATCGGACCATCGAAGATCAACCAATTCAACCTATAAATCTGGTGAACCGGAGAACAGGTAGAGCTTTCAAATATGCTTCGAGCCACCCACTCGAAAACATCCTGTCCGATATCAATAGTGGGGTAAGAACTCGTTCCTCCCTACAAAATCTATGTGCATTCACTACATTCATATCGTTAATAGAACCTAGAAATTCACTAGGAGCCCTAAATGAACCTGAATGTGTAGAGGCCATGCAAAAGGAACTTAATCAAGTTGAAAGAAACCATGTCCGGACTTTGACCAAACGATCTTCTAACCACTAAGTCATAGGAACCAAATGGGTTTTCAAGAACAAACTAGATGAAGGTGGGTTGGTAGTCGAAATAAGGCTAGACTTGTGGCTCTAGGTTATAATCAAGAAGAACGGATTGATTGTGCGGAAACCTTTGCACCAGTGGCTGGGATTGAAGCTATTAGAATCCTATTGGCATTTGCTTCAAGCATGAATATCAAATTGTATCAAATGGACGTTAAATGTGCTTTTACGAATGGCTTTATTCAAGAGGAAGTCTATGTTAAGCAACCCCATGGATTTGAAAACTTCAGAATTTCCAAACCATGTTTTCCAGATTGCAAAAGGCTCTTTATGGTCTTAAACAAGCTCCCGAGCTTGGTATGAAAAGCTGAGCAATCTTGGTTGAAAATGATTTTATAAGAGGTTAGATTGACAAGACTCTTTTTATAAAAGCCAAGGGGAAAGACTTTCTTATTGCTCGAGAGAACATGATGGGAGAACTCAATTTCTTCCATGGTCTACAAATCAAGTAAGACAAAGATGGAATCTATGTCCATTAATTAAAGTATACCAAGGAACTTATGAACTAGTACAAACTTTAAGATGCAAAACCTGCAGCGACACCTATGAGCGAGCGAGCATAAAATTGGACTCGGACGAAAATGGTAAAGCAATAGATCGGAAACTCTACCGAGGTATGATTCGATCTCTGCCATATCTTACTTCCAGTAGGCCGGACATAATGTTTAGTGTATGTACGTGTGAAAGATTTCAAGCTAATCTAAAAGAATCACACCTCACTGCGGTTAAGAGAATTTTCGGATATCTTGCGGGGACTCAGAATCAAGGTCTATGGTACTCAAGAGACTCGGAACTAACTCTCACTGGATACTCGAGATGCTGACTATGCTTGGATACAAAGTTGATAGAAAGAGCACCTTAGGAGCATGCCGGTTTACGGGTCAATCCCTTATATCTTGCCACTCAAAGAAGGAGAACTTTGTAGCTCTATCAATCTGCTAAAGCTGAGTACATTGTAGGCTGCGAGCATGTCTGTGCTCATATTTTATGGATCAAGCAACACTTTAGAGATCTTAGATTTTCATTCAAATCAATTCCAATCAAGTGTGACAATCAATGTGCGATAAGCATCACCAAGAATCCAGTTCGGAACTAAAAAAAAAGCATATTGAGGTCAGGTATCATTTTCTAAGAGACCATTCTTAGAAAGGTGATATTGAACTTGAATTCATTCCTACCAAACTTCAATTAGCTGATATATTTACTAAGCCACATAGTGAGGATAAGTTGTGCTTCATTAGGAATGAACTTGGCATAATTAATGCATGAGTATGTGTTTTTTCCTAAGTGAAATTACTTTGCATGATTATGTGTTAAATGTTTCTTTTACGTGCTTAAATAACAATAGGTTTAGTTGATCCAGGGATACTGAGCTATGAGTTATCGATGTCTTGCGGTTTCGAGTCACTAAGAAACCTTACTTGAGTCGGACTTAGTTTTTAAGAAAAATGGACATCAAACTTCGAAATCATCTCTAGATTAGTGGAGAATTTCAAAAATTTCATATTAGATCTCTTTTTCTCTCTCTTTCTCGCGTGTATCGATAAGAGAACTAGCCGTTGGCAAATAAACAATAGAATTCTAACCGTTGGAGGGAAAAACAGTCACACCGGTGCGAGGCGACCGTTGAAGAGTTGGGTCGAACGACTATCGAAGGACAATTCTTTCCCTATAAATAACATCGTTTTTCTTCATTTCGCTACTTTACTCTCTACTCACTCTATCTCTCGGATACCACACATCAAGCAAGTTCGGTGTTTTCGGAGCGCAAATCATCTCTCTCAAGGAAAGCAACAAACATCTCAAGTAAGCACCGACATCTCTCAACTCTTTTATTTTCTTTTTACTCTTTCTCTCTCTCTCTTCAAGCTAGCTTATCTCCTCTCTCTATCTCTCAAAGTTCATCTCCTCTCAACTCCAAAATCCTCAAACATGCCGACAGAGGTTCTCACCCGGACTTTCTTGGTTCTGCGACCAAGAAGCCACCGAACAAAAAGCCAAAAAGGCCCTTCTAACCCCCAAAATTTCTTGTCACCCAATACCGATGTTGGATGACAAATTCTTCCCAACCACAAAACTTTCATGGTTGAATCATATCAAAACTAAAGGGGTTTATAATTTCCTCTGTTTCAACGAGTTCATCTATCGAGAACTCGTTTATGAGTTTTATTAAAACCTTTCTAGCTCGGAAGGTATCCTCACCTCTAGAGTTCAAGACATCGTTGTTCGAATCAACGTCTCTCCCATCCACCACCTTTTCAAAGTCTCTTGTCTTTTCCTTAATAGCAACCCTGTTCCTTTCAATGAGGTTGCTGATGAATTCTTCAAAAATACGCCAAAGAAATCCTTGAGTCACACAAAAACTTCTCGGTGACTCGGATGAAGTCACAAGCCCGTCTTCTTTGCTTTTTGCTGATGAGAACCTTCTTCTCTCAGCATTGGAGGAAAGAGAATCCCAAGTCTAAGATTCTCAAAGCTCTCTTTGACATTCTAGAGGGCTACGAATTATACCTCTTTCCAGCTATCATTGAGCGGATGGCGGTTGTGCTAGCTGAGACAAAGAAATCCACCCCTCTTCCTTTTGGGGCTCTTCTTACTTTTATTTTCAAGCAATTCAAAGTTCCCCTTCCCTCAAATCCTAACGCGGTTTCGAGGTTGCCATAGTCGTTGGTAGAAAAGAACTTGGATACCAAGAGACCCAATTGGGTGTCCGGGTCCATAGCTCATAACTCGGGCAACCTTCTCCTCCGCCTCGGACTCGGACTCGAGACTCCTCTCTCTCTACCTCCTCCACCTGGTGGTGCCTCCACCTCGAGGCCCTCCTCTTTAATCAACTCTAGCTTTATCTACCACAGTGATAGACAAGCTCTCCTCCGTGTCCTCGAAATCAAGGACACTCTCCAGTCATTCAAGAATATCCTTCGATCAATGACCATCAACCAAAAGATCGCCCAGTCTCAATTCCGAAAGCGAGCAAGACATGCTCCTTGAGATAAAGGTGCTGGTCAAGGAGCAGAAAGAGTTGATTCAACTCCTCCAAGAAAGGCGCTCCAAAGCGGCTCAAGACCCGGTCGGCTCGGACGCATCAAAAGAGTCCTCAAGCCGTGCCAAGTCTCCTTCTAGATAGGCGGAAGAAGAAGAAGAAGAGACTGCGGCTAAGGCAGCTCTTTCTAAGGAAAAAGAGGAAAGGGAGAAGGAAGAAGAAGAGAAAGAGGAAGAAGGAGTAGAAAAGGAAGCAGTAGAGGGACAATGTGCTCCCGCCCTCCAACCAGAACTTATTAGCTCGGACGGTAGTCCGAGTGATTCGAAGACCCCGCTAACAAAGGTCGGTCGGCAGCGAGTCGAGCACTGAGCAACCACCTCCCTCCATCGAGTTCTAAGAGGATGAACCTCTAGGCGACCTCATTCGGGGTCGGCCACTCAAAGCCGAGCCAATCCCGGAGATCCCAGTGCTGCCCCCGCCTAGATCTAGCACATCTTCTTGCTCATACCACGATGGCGCACTTGCCCGTTCATCCACTTCGACTCAAACTACTCCCACTCCACCATCCTAAATTTTTTTTATTTTTTTGTTGTCCGGACATACAAATTGTATCTACTTGATACATTCTTCCTCTTTTTGTTTTTGTTGAAAGGCAAGGGGAGAATATTTAGAAATTTGTTGTTTTGTTTAGGGGAGTTTGTCTCACCTTTTTATGTATATATTTTTTTATGTGAATATTAATGAAGTTTCGAGTTCGTACTTACTTTACGAGTTTCAATTTTTCTTAGTGCATCTTGCTCTGTTATATCAACTCGATTACATACTTTTGCTCGATATCACTTCATTTCTATGCAATATTTCATTCTTAGCTCTAACGCAATCTTAGCATATTAGCTCGATAAAATCTAAGTCCGAATTACTCTAGCTATTTTCTGCGATTCTATCTCTAAACTCGATATACTCTCCGAGAAAGAATGAAAACTCAGGACTATTTCACTAACAAAGTTTCTATCTCGAGTATGGAATGCCTTTCATAAAAGGGGGTGATTGAAGACTCGGACTTTGAATGAGTATCATTACGAGTACTATCAAGGAATCAGGTATAAACCTCATCTCTTCTAAGTTTTCATTATAAGTCATTCGAGTACTATAGAAACTACTCCGAGTTGCATAGAAACTTTTCTAAGTGTTACGGATACTATTGCATATGTTTTCATTCGTTTCGAGTGACTCGGAAAGCATACTCTGCTCATTAATTCACGCTGAGGGTTTTGAGTCACTCGGACAATACTCGAGACTTATCGCTTGTTCAAATAATCTCACTAACACTTTCAAACTCGAGTCGACTTCATATTCTCGGTTCAAGTGAATTACAAGGTGAATTTAACTCTCTAAGTCGGCATGTTTTGTTTGAACTATATTTGTGTAGATCAAATACTCATACTACGATATTCTTTTTCTAACTTGATCTTTCTCCAGATTGACTCAGATGGAATTTGAGTATAACGAATATTAGACTCAGAATATTCCATTGTTTTTCGACTCGGATAATTATGCACTTAATTATCTTAATTAAATAATTATCTATGTCTAATCTCGGACCGAAGTATTTTATACTTTGAGAACCCAAATTGGTTTAGTTTTGTAGGTTATCTTAACGAGGTTATCCTACTTTTGAATTACAAAAGTAACCGGCTTCAAGATGTTAAATCGCCGGCAGACAAGGCTTTTTCTACTTCTAACCAAGGCCCGAACAACTGTGTCGGGGTTGTTTGTTTCCAAAACCAGGAAATTTGGAACGCTAAGCTCAACGGTGGCTCAACGGTGGTTTCTACCTTACTTTTCGGACACCACCGGTGGATTGGGACATCCTAAGGACTCAAGAGCCGTTGCTCAGCGTTCACATCTCAACGGATCTTTTGGGAGAGACTCGGAAGCACCGTTACAACGGTTACGAGAGGACTTCTATTCGGAAGATAGTCACAACGGCTAATCTACTTGGTCATCTCTAAATAGAAGCTATTTAATAAGACTTGAAGGATTGCTTGAACCCATTGCTTGAAGTTATATCTCTTTGTATAATACTCATTCAATCTTCTACTTACAACTCCAAGTCCGTACTTAACATCTTTACGAGTTGTAAGGTCTTGTAATCGATTACAAATTCTCTTTCTTACTTTCGGAGTAAGGTCCCTTGACTAAGTCTGTAAAGATTAACTCGACTCAATTGTCCCTAGCTGTAAAGGTTACCTTAGTTAGGAAGTACTAGATCGAGATAAGGGAATTGCTTGAGTCTAGGAAAATCTTATAAGGAATTGTCGAAGGGAGCAATTGTGGTTAAGTTTGTCTACTGTATTTTGTGGATTCAAAATAGTGGATATGACTTGGTGCTTGGATTAGCACTGGTCGTGGTTTTCTGCCCAAGGAGGGTTTCCATGTAATTTTGAGTTCATACTTTTCCGAGTCCAGTCTAGACTCGGAATCAACTGCTTACCCTCTTCAAGTAAAAAGATTATAAGTTTGTTTAAATTTCCTCATCACCCTATTCACCCCCTCTAGGGTGACTATGACTCTCCAAGACCAAACCTTCACTAGAAATTGACATGCTCTTGATGTACTCTTTATATCAACCTTGTATCCGGCATAGCAAGCATCTCAATATCCACAAAGGGTTAGACTTGAGTCTTTTGAGTAGCAAAGACCATGTGTCCGAGTTCTGCATAATATTTAAAAATTCTCTCTATAGATTTTATGATCTACAACTTTAACTTTCTCATATGAGTCCGAGTTTGAGTACTGCTACTCATTGGTGTTGCTATATGTTTGACATCTTCTAGCTTGTTCTTCTTAAGTAACTCCTTAGTGTATTTGGACTAATGAACATATATGTCATTTTTCTCTTATATGATTTATAGTCCAAGAAAGAAATTGAGTTCTCCCATCATACTCATTTGGAACTCATGTCTTACCAACTTTGAAAACTCCGAGTATTGATGTCTTAGATGATGTTCTCGGGTGGGTGACTAGATGAGTATTTGAAAGCTTTACATGTCCTCTGGTTTACAAGATTTGATGGTTGAATATTTTGTTCTTCAGCTGGTTCAACTTCTTGATTCCCTTCCTCAACTTCGCTTCGAGTGGTATGAGCTTGTCCTAGAAGCGGCTCATTGTTTGTTGGCTTAGTTCTCTTGTTGTTGTTCATTCCGAGCTCAGCCTCTACCAAGTCATCTTCATCTCGATTGAGTTTGAGTTCTGAGAAAGTTGATTCACTTATCCTACAAATATCAATCTCATCACATATAACGCGGATGCTTTCTTCCACTTTGTTACTTCTTTTATTCAAAAATTGATAAGCCTTGCTATGGGAAGAATAACCAAGAAAAATATCTTAATCGACCTAGCGTCGAATTTGGTAAGTTATTCCTTACCATAGTTATGCACAAAGCATTAACATCCGAATGGTTTGAAGTAGGAAACATTAAGCTTCTTCCCTTTGTGTAGCTCATAGGGTGATTTTTTCAGAATGGGTCTATTATGGCATCTGTTGAGAGTGTAGTTTGTTGTATTTATTGCCTCAACCTAGAAATAGTAAGGTATATCATTTTCAATCATCATTGTCCTTCCTATTTCTTTAAGAGTTGTATTCTTTCTCTTCACTACTCCATTTTGTTGAGGAGTTGTAGGTGCTTGAGATCTTATGGGAGATATCGTTCTTGTCACGAAGTCTGCGAATTTTGAGTAGTCGAACTCTCTTCCATGGTTAGTTCCAATTCTCCTAATCTTAATCTTAGACTCCGCTTGTTTTTTTCTGCAGATCTTAATGAACCCTTTGAAGACTTCATTTTTGTTCTTTAGAAAACAAACCCAGGTAAATCATGAGTAATCATCAACAATAACTAGCACATATGATTGACCTCCTCAGCTTTTAACATGAATTTCACCACATTGATTCATACATATCAATTCAAGCACACTTTGGACGTAGGTACTATCTTGAGTAGCTTAAATGATGATCTAATTTGTTTTCTTTTTGTGCATGCATCACGGTTTATATATTTCTTAAAAGAACAATTAGGTAGTCCTCTAACTAATCCATGAGATGCAAGTTTCTTGATTGTATGCATACTGATATGACCTAATCTATGATGCCATGTCCATGAATCATCATTTAAGGAAGCTTTTAAACATGATAAATCTTGATTTGAATCAGAAAGAGAAACAATATAGGTGTTATATGACCTCGGACACGAGAGTTTTGCCTCTTTGGTAGCTGCATCATAGATGAAGTAGTTGGTGCGAGTGAACCTTATCCCTTGACCTTTGTCACACGGTTGAGAGATACTCGGAAGATTATATTTGAGCCCCTTGACAAGATACACTAGACTAACTGAATTGTCTCATTAACCAATTCTACCATTGCTAACTATCTTGCCTTTGCTATTATCTCTAAATGTGACTTTTCCTCCCTTCATATTCTCAAGTTTTGAGAAGAGTTTTGAATCTCCTAACAAGGGGCACGTGCACTATCTAACTACCACTAACCTTTTTGTTTTTAAGTAACTGCGTAACCTGTAAAATAGAAACAAACTAACCCTTCACCACTACAAAAACCACTTTTAAGCGTGGTTAAAAATGACCTTTAACTATGGTTATCAGCCAGTCGTCTATGTGGCCATCGTTGTAAGTGGGTATCTTTTACTACGGTTCAAAACCATACTAAAGAAGACCTATGACAATGGTTCTTCTAGAGAACCGTCATCATAGGTGACCTATAATGACCGTTCTTCAAGAGAACTGTTGTCATAGGATGACCTATAACGACGGTTCTTACTCCAAAACCGTTGTTATAAGTACAATTATTTTTTTAAAAATAAATTATTCGAGGGATAGAGAAGTTTTGGACTCCAAGCTCAAATTGCTCAAAATATACAAATTTTAAGAGTGTAATAGCAAAACACAATCATCAAGAAAATGAACAAAAAAATACTCAAAGAACGGAAACGAGTCCTAGATTCAAACACTAGAGTAGATTTGAACACTAGGAATACAAACGAAGAAAAGCAATAGAAATAGTCCCGGATTTAAAAATACTACTCATCTATGTTTGTATATTATATATTCCTAATTTGTCCAATTTCCTGCAAACAACCCCTACTTGAAAAAGAAAGAACTCATGTATCTTTTTGAAAAGAACGATTAGTTTACTTCCAAGGGTTGATGCATGTATTATTGGGAAATCAATATAGGCTTCGAAAAACATAATTCAATCTGCGTCTCGGGGTCTGCGGCTACGTAGATAGGTGGCCCTCGTCGGCTCCCACACGAATAGGAAGGGGGCGAGAGAGGGTCGTAATGGGTGGCGAAGAGAGAGGAGGGGGACGAGATCCGAAGGAGGAGGAGGAGAGGAGAGAGAGTAATAGATCCGATGTTAGGAGACAAAACCATTTAGGGTTTTAAAGTTAGAAATTGACTTTTTATGATGGTTCATGGGAAAGAACCATAGTAATAGGTATTACTTAAGACTACGGTTCTTTTAATGAATCGTAGTAATATGTTCACAACCTAACATATGATGATGGTTCATTGAAACAACCGTCGTCATAGATGGTAAACAACGACACTTATTTAAAAAAATGCTACCGATCCATTTTTTATGAGGGTTTGTCGTTTTAACCATCGTTAAAGACCCATCGTTAAAAGTGGTTCCTGTAGTAGTGCTTCTCACTTCCTCTTAGAAAACCCACTAATTATCTTTATCGTGGTCCTTTTATGAGGAAGACCACTTTTAGGAACCCGATTTAAATAATTTTGGGTTTGGTCCGATTCCGAGTCTTCTTTCTTGAGAGCTTACTCTGTGTCTCTTTCTTTAGAAATTCTCTCCTTTTATAAATTGGTTGAGAAGACTTTTTTTATAAAAGCTAATATGGGCTTAGTCCCTTTCCTTTTTGAATGAATGCGACCATGCTCAGCCTTCCTGAACTTAATTGTTCTGGAATCAATTTTGGAACGACTTTTCTAAGAATTCTCTTCCTCTTCGACATTGTAACCAAGTCCTTCTATTCGAAAAGAGACACACTAAAAACCAATTAATGAATCAAGGTTTTTCGACCTTGAGTAAGCTTTAAAACCAAGTCCCGAGAGTCAATGAGCTTTTGTTTCAATTTCTCATTCTCTATTCGGAGACACTCGGGCTCTATCTTATTATCTTGAGTACTAGTCTCAACTACCTTTAGGTTCCGCCTCGATTTTTCTAAATCATTTTTTAAAGAGTTGTTCTTAGCACTAAAAGACTTTAACTTCTCTTTAACTTTGGTTGAATCAAAATTATACTTCTCCTCAAAAGTAAAAATGTATCTACTTAGATCACGCTTAGAGAATTTGAGAAATTAGTTGATTACCTATTAAGGATATCTTTCGTCGAGTATCGATACTTCACTTTTTGACTCGGATCAAGCTTTTAAATATGATAGAGACATGAGACACTTTGACTTATCATCATGAGTGTCATCATCCGCTTCGATTCATCATCACTGTAGGTAGCTACCACAACCTTTTTGTCTTTCTGTCTTTCCTTCTCTTTAGACAAGTGTTTTACTATGTGCTCTTTGCTACCACACTAAAAATAGCCGAGTTCTTCGTTAATGTTAAATTTGAAGAGGATGAGAGTTTACCTTTTCTGTTCTTCTTGTCGAATTCTTGCTTAAGCTTCTTATGCCACTTTTGCATTTCATCATTTTCATGAATCCTCGTGCTAGAAGTGCTATGGAGTCTTCTTCGAGAATCTAAGGAGTTTAGACTTGGACTTGGTTTTTTAAGGCTTTGAAAGCAATGTTTCTTTTAATGCTTACCTCGGATTCTTCTTCCTCTAGATGCAATTCATAGAGGCCATGAGCTTCCGCAATAGCTATCACCTTAGGACCAGAGCTTTTCTTTGGTAGACTCATAATCTTTCGACAATTTCTTCATGAGTTATTTTTCTTCCAAGAGACTTTAGATTGTTGACAATCTTAGTGAAACGAATGTACATCTCGGTTCTGTTCTCATCGGCCTCCGAATACTCGGATCCTAACTATAAGTCATTACGAGTACTACATGAAGACTTCGGTATAAATCCTATCTCTCTTCGGTTTTGATTTCAAGACATTACGAGTGTTACGGAAACTCTTGTGTAAGATTTCATTATGTTACGATCGACTTAGAAAGCACCTTATTGCATATCTTCTACACTGATGTTTCGACTCACTCGGACATCACTCTAAACTATCGCATAATCAATTAATTTCTATAACACTTTTATTACGAGTACCGATTGCATATTTCAACGCAAAGAGAATTACAATATTAATTCCTCATTCTAAAGCAGTTGATTTCCTTGAGAATTATTTGACAAGATCAAGTTGTTATACTCTAATGTTCTCAAGACACGGACTACGAATCTAAATCATTCCGAGTAGTACATAAAGACTCAGGTACAAACCTCATCCCTCCTAGGTTTTGATTTTAAATCATTCTAAGTGTTATAGAAACTCCTGTATAAGTTTTCATTCATTTCTAACCGACTCGGAACATGCATTCTAGTTTATCTTCTCACATTGATGCTTCGAGTCACTTAGACATCAAACCAAGTTTTGACTTCATATTCTAAGTTCATGTAAATTACGAGTGTTAATTCAACTTTCTAAGTCGACTGTGTTGATTGAATTATGTATGTCTAGATCAAGTATCTTGTTACTACGATATTCTCTATCTAACTTGATCATTCTCTAGACTAACTTAGATGGAATAAGAGTATAATGAATATTAGACTCGAAATTTCCACTCTTCAAAGACTTAGATAATTATGCACTTAATTATCTTAATTAAATTATTATCTATGTCTAATCTTGGACCAAAGTATTTTATACTTTGAGAACCAAAATTGGTTTACTTTTTTAGGTTATCTAAACAAGGTTATCCTACTTTTGAATTACAAAAGTAACCAGCTTCAAGATGTCAAATCGGCAATAGACAAGGCTTTTTCTACTTCGACCAAGGCCCAAGCACTATGTCGGGGTTGTTTGTTTCCAAAATTGGAAATCTTAAACGCTAAGCTCAACGGTGGTTTCCACCTTACTTTTCAAACACCACCAATGGATTGGGACATCCTAAGGAGTCAAGAGTTGTTGCACAACGTTCACACCTCAACGGATCTTTTTGAGCGACTTAGAAGAACCGTTACAACGGTCACAGAGCACTCTTTAGCATTATCCGTGGTTTTACGTCCCGGGAGGGTTTCCACATAATTCGTGTTATCACTTTTCTAAGTCTAATCTAGACTCGGAATTTGTTGTTTAGTTGGTGCTGTTGCAAAAATCGATTAATTTCCTCCATCACCCTATTCACCCCCTTCTAGGGTGACTTACACTCTTCACGAGCAAACCTTCAGCCTTCATGTTGAACATCTCATACTTATGGAGATACTCGACTTATCGTGGCTTGCTTCATTTGACTAGTACCTTCATAAGTTGGAACCGAGTGTGCCGAGACTTCTTCGGGAATATCACATGCGAGATAGTCTATTGTATTTTGCAGAGTCAATGGTAGACATCGGTGTGTTCATTGCCTTGAAGTTCTTTCTATATTTTTCATATCTTCACTATTGAACTCGAGACTACACCTTAGCTATCATTCAACTGTCTACTTGTCTTTGTGGGAATATAGTTGCCATTGCAAATGATGTTCTAGATATCTTCATCATAATCCTGGATGAAGCACTCCATGATCTTTTTCCAGTGAGTGAAATTTGATCCCTTCAACTTGGGTGATCTAGTGATAGATCTTCCTTCACCGAACGCTCCATAGTTAAGAGCCATATGATCTTTAGACCTTGGATTGCCGGATCCTTTGAGAAGGTTAAGCTATGATACCAATTGAAGGTTTGCTCTCGAGAGTCCGAATCACCCTAAAGGTGGGTAAATTGGGTGTGAAGGAAACATTATAGAATAAGACATTTTTCTGCAAATGTGTGAGCTAAGAAAAATAGCACTGAGACTAAAATGAACTCAGAAAAACATAACACGAAAAAATACTTGGAAACACTCCTGGGGAAAAAAAAATCACGGTTAGTGTCAATTCAGAAACCAAGTCAAATCCACTATTTTGAATCCACAAAATACAAGGACGGACTCTTACAAAATTTCTCCTTTGGACAATTCAATACAAATTTTTCGAGGCACGAAGTTCCCTTATCTGTCTCAATACTTTCTAACCGAGATACTCTACAACTAGGGACAACTAAGCGAGTTAACCCTTATAGCTCGGTCAAGGGATATTACAAAGAATTCAAGTAAGTAAGAGTAACTACAAGACCTTTTGTTTTCAATTAAGAAGTTAAGAAAAACTTACATACGAGTTGACGAGCTAGAAAAGATTCGAGAGTAATATTTGAGTTATGATCAACAATCATTCGTCAATCTTCAAGTCTTGTAGGACGACTTCTATTTATACTCAACAAGGTAGATTAACTGTTGTGACTAATTCCGAACTGGGAAGCATCACTAGCCATTGTAATGGATACTCGAATCCCTTAAAAAGGAGTTGTTGTAGATATGAACGTTATGCTTTGGTCCTTGGCTCAAAACATGGTCCAACCCACTAGTTGTGACTGAAATTTGGGGTTGAAATAGCTGTTAGACTCAAAGTTGAAGTTTACCGGATTTGGAAATAAACAACCACGACACGGTGTCTAGGCCTGTCCTAAAACAGGTGACTTTTACTGTCTGCTAGTGCTTAACGATTAAAAGCCGATTGCTTTTGCTTTTCAAAATGAGATTAAAATACTTTAATCAACCTGCAAAAGCAAATCAAAATGGTACTCAAAGCATAACAATACGTTGGTCCAAGTTCAGGCAAGGATAGAAAGTAGTTCAAATATAAAGAACTTAAGTATCCTTAACTCTGAAAAATGGAATTTTCTGAATCTAATATTCCATAGTCTTTAATTCTATTTTGTATCTGTCTTTTGAGATAGATGAAAAATTAAAATTGTGTAGACACATTTCATTTAAGGTGAACTTACTTAGGCGCGACAATTGTTTGAGTTGCATCTAAGTAGGGCGAGAAAACCATAGATAAATAATTTATTCAAGAGATGTTTTCTAAGTGGGCCGGACAGTAATGAAAACTTGAAAATGAGCTTCATAGAATGTGAGAATGACTTGTATTCAGAACCATAGAGAGATAAAGAGTTATACCGAGTCTTCAAACATGAATTTTGTTTTCTTTTTAAACATAGTCATAGCATATCTTAGATTCATATTATCATATCTCTTTCAAAAAGACACACATTCACATCTTAAATGAACAAGTTCGTCATGGCTTATATAATAACAACACGCAAGAATTTTGTTTCAAAATTATTCCTTTAAGTGCACATAGTCCATTTATAGTTTTCTTTAATGGTTCATGCTATAATCACCAAATCAGCCAATAAGTCGAAACATATAATCGGTCCATATTAGCATAAATTGAGCAATTTTCCCAGAAATTCATAACTTGGAACCTATTCATCCAAAATTCCTGAAACTTTACGATAAATTACCGTGTAATATATAGAAGTTACGAGTATACTTTTCTTACTTTTTTATGAATCTAGTAATTCGCAGAAATTCAAACGAGTGTAGAAAAACATCTTATAATTTGAAAGTAGCAACTATAGTCAATAATCATTATTCTCTTTAACAAGATTAAAATATATCTCATGCTCATCAATCATACATATGCATCCAATTAATCAAACAAATTATAATATAAAATTAAAGTCGGTTTCTAATTTAGTGAAATTAAGTTTCTAATTCTTTAGTTTAGTCTAGATTATTATTTCCATCCATTATTTCATTTTAATTATCTTTCCCTAATCCTTTATAGTTAACAAGACAATATAAGAATTACTCATTTTAAGTTAGCCAATAGGTCGCTTTCATCTTTCTTTACTTTATTAATCTACCAAGCAAAAGCCTCGACTCTTTCTTTCGTTAATCTACCAAGCAAAAACCTCCAAACTCTACCTTTCCTTGGTCTACCAAGCAAAATGCCTCCAAAGTCTCCTTTTCCTTCTCTCTATTTTTGTTATGTCTCTTCTTGGTGCTTTTAGAAAGCAAAATCAACTCATATTTATAGAAATTTTAAACCAATGAAATTATAATGCTTATCAAATTAATTGTAAAACTATGGGCTAAAATCATGTGCATTTTATTTTTATATAAATAAAAAAAACTATTCGCTAAACAAAAGAATAGTTTGAAAAATCCATGTGCAATCTAAAAGAATTAGCTCATATTAAATTTTATTTTGCTTAATTATTAAGTATACATTTGACTTGACTTGACTTTACCTGACTTTGACTTTGCCTTGACCAATTTTATGTGACTAGGTAATTTACTAAACATAATGTCGCTAATTTTAATGCATGTGAATTAATCCAATGAACACAAAATTCTAATTCTTCTCCAAAGTATTAAGGTGAACAAAAAATATTATACAACTGATTAAATTACATATTCAAGTCAAATATTCATAAGCAAGTCAATTATCATTAGCGAAAATCTCGGGATATTACATAAGCCACCCTTTCCGACCATGTAATGTTAGACTCCTTTGGAGTGAGTGTACAAGGTAAAATTTCTTCAAAGTATAAGGGAGCCCCTTCAACTCAAACACGGCTATGAAAGAATAAATCTTGTGCCATGAATTGGGAACTAGTAGAGCAAGAGCCAACTTATACTCATTAACATTTTCACTATCAAAGAGTGGAGGGGAAGCTAACATCTCCAAGGCCTCCTTGGAGATGGATGAGACCCCGGGAGTGGGGGTTTTCGTTGTATCACACCTAGAAAGAATTATTACCTCATACTTAGCAGGGAACACAAATGCATTATGATACCACTTTATTGACCCATATCGTACCAATGGAGCCGGAAATGAGAGACAGAGTCGTTCTCGGGATCGGATCAAAGAAATGTATTGTTAACTACAACATCTCCCTTGGTCACTTATGGAGCCAAACAATTAGGGGTTTCCCCTCCCTAGTACTACTATTGTTAAAAGAAGAAAAAGAATGCTCATGACCTAAAAACTTATCTTCGAAGTACCCATCTGTTCACAACACTTGCTAATAGACTTGATCCTAGTGGTCCGCATATACCTAGACATGGCGTAGTATTTTCCACCTTGCACATGACAATAAGCTATGTTGATCTCCCAAGGGGACAAAAACGGGGCGACAAGGGTTACCATAAGTAGGCATCGATGACTTCTCACAACCCAAATCAGAATTCTCTAGACACTACTACGGGAACCACTTTTAACTACGGTTTCGAAAGGCCTTTAACAACGTTTATCCGAAGTCTGTGTATATGATCGTAATTGTAGATGGTCATCTTTTACTACGACTCAAAACCATAGTGAAAGACCACATATTATTACGGTTTATTTGAACAACCGTAGTAATAGAGAACCTATTACCATTGTTTTGGATAAACAAGCATAGTAATAGGTTAAAATATTACTACGGTTGTTAGTTAAAACTCGTAGTCATAAATCTAACCCCAAATCCCCCTCTTTTGGCCAAAATTTTAGGCCCAAACCTATTTCTACGGTTTTTAACTAAAAGCCGTAGCAATAGGTCTGAACTTTTTATTTAATTTTTTTGTTTTCTCTTACCCCGTACAATTATTATACAAACAGAATACACAACACATCACCAACAGACTGAATTATTTCATAAACAAAATTTTACACATTTTACAACTACAAAAGTTCCATGTTTCACAACTTTCGGAAAGAATATATTACAATGTGAGTTATAATACAAAGAGTAGACCAACGAGAAAATCTGAGTAGTACATTCCTTTGTCATTGTCCCATATTTACACAAAGTGATGGTTTTTACTCGATTTAGTTCTATGATTGTCTTTATGATAATATTGCTTGCTTGGACTTGTTACAGCAGTAGCCTAGACAACATATACAACATCATATTTGTTGTCCATGCTACCTCTGCACGAACTCCAAGCAATATAGTCATAAAGACAAGCACGTAACTCAATCTATACCAAGTGATCTATACAAAAGGTTTAAAGACAAAGGGATGGATCTTTTTGGCAGAGAAACTGAAACCATTTATATCAAAAACTTCCAAGACCAACAGATAAATCTTTTGGCATAAATATAAATCATTTATACCAAAACGTTTCAAGACGAAGAGCTGAACTTTTTGGCATAGATACTAAAAAGAAGTACACTAGTAGGAGATCTCACCAGCATTCTCTATTTCCTTTGTCATTGTCCCATGTCTTGAATACCGGATTGATCAGAAAAATGAATAATTTTGCTGCTTTACGCCTTTCCATTGGACAACTTATTCCTTTTGATCCGCATCGAACAATGATACGAGGAATGTGTTAAGGTCATAAATACAAAAAAATAAGCATGACTTATTGGAAATACTAAAAAGCAAGCATGGTCCTATATTTACCCAAAGTGGTGCTTGTCTTATGACTATATTGCTTGCTTCAAGTTCTTGCTACGGTAGCTTGGACAACATATACATAAAACACTTGAGTCGATTTTATACCAAAAAATTCTAAGTTGAGAAGCGGGAGTGAAAATAGTGAAAGACAAGCATATAAATCAGTTGTTTACCTGAAAAAGCTTTCTCCCCTTCCAATGGACAACTTAGCCCTTTTGATCCGCATTGAACAATGATCTATTGCAGGAGAGTCTTATGGTGAGAAATATTGAAAAATGAAGTCCTACTTACTAGAGACAAGAAAAATATGGATATCGATCAATAAAATTGTTATACAATAAAGTTCTTACCAAGTTAATATAATTACATGGTTTATGTCCTTCTTTCCCCTCATTTGGACTTATCTTCAATATATATGCCCTCCCGATGCTCAACCCTTAAATATAATTTTTTCAAAATTTGCATCCTCTTTCACAACAGGAATTACGAAGGGGAAGGGTGGGTTCTCCTCAATAAACTTACACACATCTTAACCATCCCCACCAAAAATGTGCCTCTTCCCTTAAAGAATAATACACTTATCATTGGTTAGGTCGTTAATATAGAACACTTGTCTTGCTTGGGATTCCATAACAAATTAATCCTCATCGGGCCTTTCTCTTATGAGATCGACTATTTTGAATCTCATCTCATCAATTTGGTCATCCTTGTTATTGTCAACCTAATTGCACTTGGAAAATAGGCTCATAAAAGTAAACACAATCTAGCTCCCATATATAATCAATGACACCATAATATGACATTTTTGCAACAATGGGATGTTTGTCCTTGGAGCTCGAAACATGAAGTGCGTGAGCCTCTAATGTGACCCCACTATTTTGCACGGTGCTCCTATTGTAATGGCTCTTTGTATAGAAAGAATATCCATTGATGTCATACCAACAGTAAGAAATGACATCCAATTGGGGCCCTCTAGCCAAGCTTATTAAAGTTTGCGAGATATGTTCTTGTGATTCTTCCAATTGGCTAATAGTGACTCTATCTCTAAACCAGTTGACAAATGTCCGATTATATTGGGTTAGTACATATGTCTCATGTTTTCCTCGGTATCGTCTCCTTATAAGAGATTTATGCTCGTCAATGAACGACTGCACTTCATCAATGGTTTGAGAAATATAAAGATATACTTGATCCGTCATATCCCGATCGATTGCTAGAATTGTCAGCCCTAGTATCCCCGCCCAGCGATCTTCCCCATTAATCGATATTTTCGAATACCAACTTCCATTTGGGGGTAGTATTCATAGCGAGAACTCAACACACTCCTCGGTTGTGTATGCCTCAACAATGTACCCTTCCGGTCGAGCATCGATTTCTAACATACTCTTCGATAATTTTCATAAAATGTTCAAAAGCGTACATCCATCCGTAAAAAACAAAGCCAGAGAATTGCACTTCTCTCACCAAATAGACAACTAGGTGCACCATGATATCAAAAAAAAAAAAAAAGGTGGGAAGTACATCTTAAGTTGGCACAATGTAATGATCACGCCGTACTCAAGATCATCTAGTTTCTCCACATCAACGACTTTGCTACATATGGCATTGCGGAAGAAGCAAAGTCTTGTAATAGAATGTCTAATATGTTTAGGCATCGTGGCTCGGATAGCAACTGGAAGAATTTCTTGCATCAAAGCGTGGCAATCATGAGATTTAAGATCGATTAGTCTACAACCGAGTCATCGAAAGGAGTCTTCTAATGTTTTAAGAATATCCTGGTTTCACTTTGAGTTTCTTCAAGGTCTCTCACACAAAAAAATTTTCCCTTCTACTCAATGTGTAAGAGACCAGCGGCAAATATGTTCTCTTCGCCTTTGGTTATGGTGCTAATTCTTCCCGTATTCCCATTTCACACAAATCGAGTCTTGCTTTCTCACCATCCTCGGTCTTCCCGATATGTTTAAAAGTATGCCTATGAGACTTTCACATATGTTTTTTCTATATGCATCACATCAAGACTATGTCTCACATATAAGTCTTTCCAATATGGAAGATTAAAAAATATTTATCTTTTTTTCCACACATCGTTTTCGGATTGACGTCGGTATGGCATGTCGAACTCAACATTAAGATCTTTCACTTGTTCATAAATTTGATGTCTTGTTGATGGAGTTAGAGTAGAATCCATCTTGGGTGTACCATTGAAAGCTTACTTTTTCTTACGATATTAATGGAAAAAGGGAAGAAACTTTCGATGTCTAAGATAGGCCGTCTATTTTCCGCGCTTAAGATGATAGGAGAAAGTACCCTCGGCTCAAATGGGGCATGCCTTTTGTCCTTTGACGGTGTAACCAGACAAGTTTCCATATGCAGGGAAGTCATTGATTGTGCTGAAGATCATAGCTCACAATGTAAATTGCTCTTGACGGTATACATCAAAGCCGAAACACTTTCATCCCACAAGAGTTTTAAATCTTTAACAAGAGGCGCTAAGTACACATCTATATCATTTCCTGGCTATTTAGGCCTAGAAATGAGTATTGATAGCATAATGTATTTGCGCTTCATACACAACAATGATGGTAGGTTGTAAAAAGCGAGCCAAGTGTTGTGCTTGCTACTAAGGTCACCATGGGGGTTTATTTCATCTGTACAAAGACCCGGATGTAGCTTCGTGCTTTCCTACAAAATTCGAGAACAATGAATCTATCTTCTTCCACTAAGGAGAATCTGTAGGGTGACGTAGCTTGTCATCATAGCTCTTTCCTCGGCATGCCACGTCAAGTTCTTAGCATCGGTTGCACTTGAAAACAAGCTCTTAAACCTTAGTATTATTGACAAGTACCATAACACCTTTGGAGGAGGTCCCCAATACTCTCTCCTTCAAAGTTTTTTATTTTGCATCAAGGTACACCACATTTAAGACATTCGTGTCTATGTGCATGCTTTTTCGCTACAAATATGTAATCGGTCGGGAAGCATGTATCTTAATATACCTCATGCCCATACAACACAATATCCTCTCGAGCCTCATGTGTACGATTGGGAGGACATTACCTTCGGGAGTATATCTTTGACCACACTGAAAAAGTCTCGTAAAACTTTTGTCACTCCACCCATTAGCCATTTTTAATTCATCTACCTCAACAGAGCTGATAAACGAGTATATTTATCACACCCCGAGTAAAGAGGCTTCTCCGAATTAGCTAACAATCACTCTAATACATGGGGTTGATCAACAAATTCACCTTCTACTTCATGAACGAGATCTTCGAGTCGATTTTCTAATTCTATACTTGCTACCTTGATTTTCATCATGCCCTTCCTGTTCTCCTACATCATTATTCATGGACTCCTCTTCCCCATATCATACCCACACCTTATAAGATGTGTCAAATCCATGCAGATATAGGTGACCTTATACAACCTTAAGGAGCAATCTACAGGAGTTAAAACACCGTAAACACGGACGAGAATATGGACTATTATCAAAATATGGTTACATGTTCGATGGAAATCTCTAAAAAGTTGTTAACACCATCACAATATTCTACACCACTATCGTTATAAATCCTAAACCCATGCTCAATCCATACCTTACCCCAAAACAGAAGAAGTAATTCACCACATATAGTTTGAATAGTGCGTACTTTCATCATTTAATTACTCACAATATTATCACGTGAGCCGAAGATCCTTCTATAGGGATAGATGGTGTTAAACCTATTCAAGAATAATATAACCCTAGACCGTGTAGCAAAATCTTATCTTACATTTGACAAAATTCCGACGAGCATTTCTCCTTAGTCCTTCAAGTATAACATACGAAAACGAAATGGCTAATGTGTATATCCTTACTTAATTATATGGTAACATAACGTAAGGACATACACATCAAACTCGTCGTCATCATAATTGCACCCAAAGAACAATAGGGAAATGAGCACCATGATATCTTGTCAAATGTATGATAAAGATAATAATAGCCTCAAAACCTATTATCATATTATTCTCAAACTGTCCAACATAGATAATTCAAAAACCTATACATACCAAGCTACAATCTTTAACGCTATATGCACATTTATGCACTTAACGCGACATAGGATAACTTGTTATGTATAGATTTTTAACGGGTTCTCTGACCTTATGAAATGCATAGGATAATTTATGAAAAGCATAGATTGATAAGCCAAATAAGCACAATTTTATACAATTAAGCATGTCATTTATCAAATTATATGAAAAACAAAAAGAGGTTATTTAGTATATTTCTCTTTATTATTAATTGGTTATAAGTTCTGTTTTTAATTGTTAAATTTCTCTTTTTTCTTAAATGATTATATGTTCTTTTTTTGTAGTGGTTAAATTTCTCTTTTTCAAATACATATATAGCCTTTTTCCCTCTATTAGGTGTGTAAGAGGGTGTTTAGGTGTGTGTGTGTGTGTGTACATATATATATATATATATATATATATATATAAGAGTTTCCTTTTACTTACAATTTTGATGTATTATACATTATCATAAACTAGACATGATTTTTATTGAAGTTTTACATAATGCATAGGACAATGAATATGAATAAAAATTCGAGGCCACCTTTTAATTTAGTTTAACGACCCAAGACATAACAGGAACCAGATTTCATAGGACGCTTGTTGTCTTTAACAATGAGGTTGGGTTCACAAGGAAAAACATAGAGTATATCTACGTTACCAGTCTATCCATAAAGAAATGGAAGATAGCTAAAGGTTTGAAATGGAAGAAAAGGTGATAAACAATGAGAAAACTAGTAATAATTCCCTATTGTTTATCATCTTTTTTCATTTGAACCCTTCACCCCTCTTCCTATTTTTCTTAGACCGACTTCATTGCACGTACACTCCATGTTTTGCCTTGTTAACCTGACCTCATTGTTAAAGGCAACAAGGGTCATGGAAACTCCGGTTCTTATTATGTCTTCGATCGTTAAAGCAAATTAAAAGATGGCCTCGACATTTTACTCATATTCATTATTGTCTTATGCATTATCTAAACATAAAAAAATCATGTATTCTAGTTTACGATCATGCATAATACAACAAACTCGCAAATAAAAGGAAACTAAAAATTTTGATAATTTGATAAATGAGTCCACCCCAACATCACTTCATCAAAATAAAAAAATTTGGGTACAAATTTATCTTTTTGACAAGGTTTTGGGGATAGCCCTATATTCAAAAATCTTTCCAATTATGTACAATTTCTATTAAATTTTCTCCTATTTTATCCTGAAACCCTAAGCCATAAATCTTTCCACTTTCCTAAACCCTAAATAAAAAATTTGTCCATTTCCCCAACCTCTTAACCATAAATCTTTCTATTTTTCTAAACCCTAAACCATATGCTATAACTCTTTCGATTTACCATCCTAACTATCATTTTATTTCCTTAAATAAATTAAATCCTAAACCCCTAAACCCATTTGTCAAAATCTTAAACATTTGAAGAATTTCCAACTTCACAAAGTAAACAAATATTAGGCACATGCTCAATAAACTATTCAGCATTTAAACAATCTCAAACATTACCCACATTCTAAACATCCCAACTAAGTACCACAAATACATTCAACATTCAACTGCCATGTTTTGCAAATAACTTAAAGCGAAAAATATGCGAGGGAGAGAGATTCATACCTGATGAATGACGACAAAGGAGAGAGCAAGCGAGAGGTAGAGGCGAAGCAACCACGATGACGAGTGAGAGACAAGAGTGAGAGGAGGGACAATGACAGCTCAATGACGGAAAGGTGAGTAACACTGGCAATGAGAGCATACTAGCGACAAGACGAAGAGATCTAGTAGATCTAGATCCGTACTAGTACACGAGAGCAACCGGAGAGGGAGAGTAAGAGTGAGAGTAGAGAGCAGATTGTGAAACTGTGGTGAGGAGCCCTTCTCGCGTGTTTAGGTATAGATCCGAGAGACACATTTCACTACGAGTTCATTGAAAGAACCGTAGTCATAAATAACATATTACTACGATTCTTTCACAGAGCCGTATAAAAAGTCTAAAGGTTGTCCTATTACAATGGTTCAATGAAAGAACCGTAGTAATAGGTTTATTAAAACACTACTTATTTACAATAACGACACCGCCTCTTTTTTTATGATGGTTTTGTTTATGAGTGTTGTTAACGACCCGTTTTTAAAAGTCATTTTTATAGTCGTGAAAGGAGTCACTAAAGGCCTCCCAAACGGAATATCTTTGTGACACAAAAGGGAGTGCTAGAGTGCACAGTTTGGCACATTCCTAATAGGGGTGTTATAAGGGCAAGTCATACAATCCTCGCCAAGTTTAAGATGGTTATTATTTTCCTTACCTAAGGGTCGAGGAGATATACTACTCTAAAGACCTACTGGGGATGGAGGAGAAAGAGACCACAACGAGAGCAAATGTTTTAGTCATTTTTCTAATATATAAAATCTTGGAGGTTTGAAGTTCTAAGTTCAATATCAAAGTTCAAACTACACACGCTAAGTTCATATAGAAAAATTTGGATTCAAGGTCAAGGAACTTAAATTACAAGTTTGAGACTCAAAATAAATTAGAAGAAAAAAGTTTAGAATGGAATCATACCTTGAAGAGGTTGAAGGAGTTGAAGTTTAGATGTAGGGGTTTAGAGATCGGCGTCGTTTGGAGTATTAGTCACTTAAAGCTTCCACTTTCTCTTTCTTCCTCTGTATCTTTCTCTCTCTCTCTCTCTCTACAAAGTGAGATTGGTGGATTAGAATTATGGTGGGGTAAAAACTAACCCACTTGAGGCTATATATAAAGGCTTTTAGGGTAAAAAATCAAATGGAGAAGAAATATTGCGCAAAATAGGAAAGAAAAATCATAAAATATTCGACAATAAAAGGCGAAAATTATGGAGGACATCTCTCTATCTCCTCGTGGCTTTTCTCTCTCCTCGTAGGGTCATCTCTCTTCATGGGGATCCCTCAAAGCCCTCATTATCCTCATCTCTGTCTCCTCTTTTGATGCAAGCTCTTTGTTTCCCCTTCAAGGCCTGAGTATCGAGCCCTTGCTTTTCTTTCCCTCTTTTGCTACCACCGGCCTGATCTCTCTCTCCTCTTGTTTCTGCTCCACCCAACGTGCTTGAGAGCGCTTTTTTATTAGTTTTTTTGTCAATTATACAAATTTGACATATTTTTGCTTAAAATTATCCATAGTTACTATGAAATAGCATAGTATTCGTATTTTCTAAACTGAATATTTAAAAATATTGAAAACATTTGTTATGGTATTTATGTGACGACCTGATTAAGTTGATTGGCTTGACCACTTGACTCGTTTAAATAAGGCCAATGAAAGGTTCGGTCCGAAGGATTGCTCTTCGAGATGTTAAGTCACCCTAGAGGGGGTGAATAGGGTGATAGAAGATTTTTGCAGATTAACAAAGAATTCTGCACAGCAATGACTTCGAAAATAATTCTAGATTGGACTAAAAAACAAACAAGACACATAAACCCTCCCGGAGCGAGAAAACCACGGACAATGCTAATCCAAGCATTAAGTCAAATCCACTATTTTCAATCCACAAAATACAAGGATTGACTGAGGTAACCTTTATAGCTAAGGGACAATTAAGTTGAGTTAACCCTTACAACTTAGTCAAGGGACTTTATAGAGAAACGAAAATGTAAGAGTGATTACAAGACTTTTCTCTTTACAACTCATAAAGTAAGAACTTAAGAAGTAGAGTTGTAAAAGCTAGAAGATTGAGTGAGAGTAGAATATGTTCAGTTCCATCAATCTTCAATTCTTATAAAAATGCTTCTATTTATACACAGCAGGGCGAGTAAGTATTGAGACTAGTTACGGACTTCGAGCTTTACTAGCCGTTGTAACGGTTAATCCGAGTTACTCGGAAAAGGTGTCGTTGCAAAATGAATGTTATGCTTTGGTCCTTGGCTTAAAAAGTAGTCCATCCCACTGGTGGTGACTGAAATATGGGGTGGAAACAACCATTAGACTCAGAGTTTTTGTTTACCGGATATGGTAACAAACAACCCTCACACGGTGTCCGAGCCTTGTCGAAAAAAGGTGCTTTTCTATATGTTGGTGTTTAACAATAGGAAGCCGGTTGCTTTCTATTTTGAAAATAAGACTAAAATACTTTAATCAACATGCAAAAGAAAATCAAAGTGGTACTCAAAGTATAAAAATACTTTGGTATAAGATTAGGCAAAGATAATAATTAATTCATGATAATTAACCGCTTAATTATCCTTAATTTAAAAGAGTGGAATTTTTGAAGTCTAATATTCAATAAGTTCAAATTCCATTTTGAGTTAATCCTTTAAATGATCAAGGTATTAAGATTAAATAAGCAAAATGCATAAACTTGATCGGGTAAATAATTTCATACAATAAACTGACATAGAAAAGAGTATTAATGCAGTAATTCATTTTCGGTTAGAACAAAAAGTAAGTGCTCAAAATATGAAGTGTTTGTGAAATTATTTACTCATACCATCTTTCTAGGTTGTGTCTAAGTGGGTCAAAAACCCAATTAAGTGCATTATACCCAAGGGTTGGTTTCTAAGTGGGCCAAACATTATTGAAAACTTAAGGATGAGATTCGTAAATACTTAGAATGACTTGAAATCAAAACCATAAATATATGGAGAGTTATACATGAGTCTTCAATCTCCCCTTTTTGATGAAAGGCATTCCGTACTTAAGATAAAAGCTAAAATTTCAAAGACTTAAGTTTTCATGGCATTTTGAGCAAAGCAAAAATATCGAGTATACCTATCAAAGTATCGAGCATACACTTTGGAGCATACGTATCAAAGTGTTATGAGCAAGTATTAGAGCAGAGATAAAGTATATCGGATTAAAGATAAACTATAAAAGATATAACTCAATTAAGCTCATAAGTAGGAAAATTTCATTGAAACTCGAAAGTGTCATACATAAATACAAAAAAACCTTAGG
The DNA here is from genome assembly GCA_021018815.1 of Talinum fruticosum. Lineage (NCBI taxonomy): Eukaryota > Viridiplantae > Streptophyta > Magnoliopsida > Caryophyllales > Talinaceae > Talinum > Talinum fruticosum. The sequence goes on from JAITYX010000138.1 coordinate 161,769, forward strand.
AAAGAAAACTCCCCTAAGCCAAACATCTATCTTTTTCTCTCCCCTATGCATTTCATTAAAAATAAATGAGGGAGGTATCAACAGAAAAGTACGAGAGATGGTGGACAAAAAAATTGAAATTAAGAGGGAGGTAGAGCACAGTGGGTTATGGTAGAAGAACAGGGGCCTCGTCCGTGTCTGCAGACCTTATGTAGAGGCAGCTGGGCGAGGCAAAAGTAAGGGCAAGTCAAGGACTTAAAGTGTACTCCTGCGAATCGGAGGTTGTTCATCCTCTCGGTTCTTCTTCTCAGCCCTCACCCTCTTTAGCTTGAGGTTGTTGAACCGAGGAGACAGCCTTAGACTAGCCAGCATCGCTAACCTTTTCGAGGTAGACTAAGTATGATATAAGGAGATCCCATCGAGTTCTTTCTCCTCTTGGCCCTCAGCTGAGGTCGCTTCAGTTCCTTCTACTCCTTCTTCTCCTTCGGCTCAAAGTCAAAAGAGCTCAAGGACTCTAAGGAGGCTTCTTTAGAGTGACGGTTTGAGTCCTCAGCTGCTTTGGATCTTTTCTCCTGGAGGCGGCGAATCCGATCTTGTTGGTGCTTGATCACCTCCTTGAATTTGCTAACTAGTGCTTGACTCGATCAATTTGGCGTAGAGTCGTGCTTTGAAATTGAGTCAAGATTGGCATGAAAGCCCGGAAAGCCGACGTAGTTGATCTGTAGCTCTTTGGCTAGAGTTGCAAAATAGGATGTACCTTCGAAGCAATTCGAGAGAAGGGGCAGTCTGGGAAGATAAAGGTCCAATTGTGAGAAAAGGAGTCTCGGAGTCTTTCTAAGTATGAGGTGGACGAGGATGTGCCAGCTCGAAGTATGAGCCCGGACACCAAGTCAGATTTCCTAGTATCCTAAACCGAGGAGTTCATTTTTATCGCTATAGACAGCTAACTCAATAAATTTGTGTGGATTAGAAGGAAATCCACCTTGAATTGAGCGAAAACAGCACAAAGTAAAGCTCCAAAGGGAAGAGGGGCTTTTTTCGATATGAGGGAACATAAGCAATCTGTTCAAAGATGAAAGGAAAGAGATCAACCTCATACCCTTCAAGGATATTGAAAGTTTGCTCTTGGAGAGGTTAAGTCGCCCTATAGGGGGTGAATAGGGTGTTGGAAGATTTTAAATAAAAATCAAACTCTTTTTGCACAAAACTGAATAAAAAGCAAATTCCGAGTCTAGATTGGACTCGGAAAGATAATAACACGAGATATACCTAGAAACCCTCCTAGAGTAGAAAACCACTGGACGAGTGTCAATCCGGACACCAAGTCAAATCCACTAATTGAATCCTCAATTATAATTAATATGATTATCGAGATTTGTTCCCAAATAAATCTATTGCCATTTTCCCGGGCTTAGAATTTACCTTAACTAACCGACCTAGTACTTCCAAGTTAAAGTTACCTTATCAACTTGGGATCATCCAATTTTTCCCAAGGTTAAAAGTTCCCTTATCTAACCCGAGTACTCCCAAACTAAGGTAACCTTTATAGTTTGGGACAACCGAGTTGAGGTAACCTTTACAACTCGGTTAGAGAGAAAGAGTAGACGAGTAGTAAGAATTACAATACAAGCTGACTTAGAAGAATACAACTCGGAATATTATTACAATTTGGGAGTTGTATGCTAGAGCAGATCTTCGATATGGTCTCTCTTTTTCTTCCATTCCTCATTTGAAATCTTGTGCTAAGGCCTCTATAAATAGTATGCCTTGAAGAGATAGTAGTTGAGCCTCTAACGTCTTTCTGTTGAAGCTGCTGAATCAACAAGCCGTTGTAACGGATAGTATGAGTCACTCAGCTTTCTTAACCACCTTAAAATAGCCACTTGTGCCTTGGTCCTAGCTCCAAACAACTCTTTTTCCATTTATTATAAACTGGAAAAGTAGATAGAAAAGACCGTTAGACAGAAATAAAATATTGCCCAAAACAATAATAGACAAGGTTGTTAGTCCATTCCGAGCTATTGCAGAAATTCCACCTTTTTGTCCGACGGTGCTTTAATGGTCGAAGCCTTTTGTTTTGGGTTTTTATTTAGATAATTGACATTACAAAAACCTACAAAAACATTAAGCACAATGGTTCTCAAAGTATAAATGTACTTTGGTCCATAATTAGATAAGGATTAGTTTAAATAAAGCATTTAATGACTAATTACCTTAATCTATTAATATGGAATATTTCAAGTCCAATATTCAATATACTCAGATTCCGGATATGCCAAAACTCATAAATAAATCATTCAATATTTAATGGGCACATGAGTTATTTAGACATTTTACAATTACGCATGATTAAACAAATAATAGCGTAAGTTTCAGGTTAAAGCATGATTCATATAATTGAATCCCATATCAAACCATGATGTTTCCCATGATAAAATACACATGTTAAATATGAGATAGTGTAGGCAAACTAAATGTCCGAGTTTGATCGAGTAGGTCGGAATATGACATCCGAGTAGGTCGGTCTAACTCGGTTTGTCATAACTAACTCGGATTCTACTTTCGAGTCTCGGACTTAGTGAGATAATCTTAATATATTAAGTCCGAGTTCAATCAAGAATAAGTCATATTGAAATTATAAAGCATATGACTTAGTTAAATGAATTTTTATACGATGCTTCTTTTTTATCCTAAATTTAGATGAATACATGAAATGAAAACATATTCAAGGGGTTACTCGGTCATACCTTAGTCTTCAATCCCCCTTTTTGATGAAAGGCATTCAATCAAATAATGACTCAAAGAAATTCATCATAATTATCTATTATAATTAAAATGACATGAGGAGCATTTTAAATTTGTGAAGCTTTTCAAAATTTGCTCGCCCTAAACCATTGAACTCCCTTAGCGAGATGAATCCACAAAGTTCATTATTCTCTCCCCGTAATGCATTTCATAAAAAATAAACAAGGAGATAATGAGTTGTTGAACACAAGAATTATAGATACCAATTGAATGTAATGATAAGTAAGGTCAGTCATACCTTAGTTGATGTCCGAAATGATATTATCAAGGAGATAACTAGACTTTTACCCGAGTGCTTTTCCAAATCTCTAGCTTACCAAGTTAAAATTCCGAGCACTATTTGAGGGTCGGACTCGAGTCTTCCTTTGCTTTGTAGTGTACCTGCAAAAGAAAACAAACAAACCCTTCCCGCTTGCTCTAACAAATCCCAGTAAGAATAGTTCTTACTGAGTTAGATTTTGAGGAAGGGTTTTTTCGAACCCAAATTTGAATAATTTTTTGAAGGGTTTGATTATGAGTCTTCCTTTTTGAAAACCGAGTTTCGGGTTTGTTAAAATCTTTTCTTTTGTAAAAAGTCCGAGCAGACTTCTCTTGATAAACCTTTCTAAGCATTATTCTCTCTCTCACTGTATGAGTTGAACTGGACTCAAAATAATTGAAATTTTTTTCCAGAATCCTTCTTCAAAGGACCTTTATAGGAGTTACCCTCCTTTTCGAATTAAAACCCAAACCTTCTTTTCGAAAAGAAACACACTGAGAACCAAGAAGGAGATCAAGGTTTTCCTGACCTTGAGTGAGTTTTAAAATGTTAGTTAGTCTCAAATAGCTTTGAACCGAGTCTCAATTTTTGTAGATCATTTTTCAGAAAATTATTCTCGGTTTCAAGATACGCATGTTTTTCTTTTAAGAGGGAAGAATTAGAGTTGGACTTTTCCTCTAAAGAAAAAATGTACTTTGCAAGATAAATATTAGAAAACGTAAGATAGTAATTGATTACCTCTTTAGGATAATTTTCCTCAACATCGGATGAGTCTTGTTCGATTCGGTTTCTATGTCCGAGTTAGTCATTGCTATAAGATAGTTGGACTCATCTTCACGTATGCGAGTCAGGTGAGTTTTCTTCTTCTTCTAACTCATCCTTACTATAAGTGATGGTCTTCTTCTTTCCATAATCTCTCTTCCTTTTTAGACAATATTTGATGGCGTGTTCCTTGCTACCATACTCAAAACACCCGGAATAATTAGTAGAAAAAGAAATAAGAGGATGAGAGAGTTTACCGTTTCTTTCTCGTATGAGGACCTCGGATTTAGGCTTCTTTTTCAATATCTGTTGCTTCATCATCTTCTCGAAGCCTTTTGTAATTTGCTCTATTGGGTCTTCTTATGAGTTGGAACTACTTGAACTTTGTTTAGGTTCTTCCGAGGCTTTTAATGTAATGTTCGTTCTTAGGCTATCCTCGGAATCCTCCTCTTGGAGATGTAGCTCATGGGTCGAAGTTTTCCTATGAGCTCATCTAACTTCGCTTCTTGAGGTCCTGTACTTCTTCTATTTCAGTCACCTTTGAACCCCATTTCTTCTTTGGTAGGCTCCTCGAAGTTTTCTAACAACTTCTTCATTAGGCATATTTTTACCAAGAGATTTGAGATTATTAACAATCTCTATGAATTGGATATACATCTCGGCGATGCTCTCAACTTCTTCCATTTTGAATAACTCATACTTGTGGAGGTATTGGCTGATCTTAGTTTGTCTCACTTGGCTTGTTCCTTCATATGTTGTCACTAAGGTGTCCCACATGTTCTTAGCTATGTTATAAGCCGAGACTCTACGGTACTCCGAAGCATATATGGCACATAGAAGGATGTTAATAGCTCTAAAGTTCATCATGTACCTTTCCTTCTCTTCAATGGTGTATTCTGACTTTACTTTTGCCACTGTTTGGTCACCTTCTTGTTTTATGGGAATATAGTTTCCCTCGGTGATGACCTTCCACACTTGCTCATCAAGACATTGGATGAGGAATTGCATCAACTTCTTCCAAACTGGAAAGCTTGAGCCTTTGAACTTGGGTGGCCTAAAAGGAATCTTCCTTCTTCGAATTCTCTAGTAGGATGAGCCATGATCTTTAAACGTTTGGATTGTTAGATCCTCTTGAAAGGCTAGGCTCTAATACCAATTGAAGGTTCACTCTCGAAGAGGTTAAGTCACCCTAGAGGGGGTGAATAAAGTGATGGAAGATTTTAAATAAAAATCAAACTCTTTTTGCACACAACCGAATAAGAAGCCAATTCCGAGCCTAGATTGGACTCGGAAGACAATAACACATATATACGTGAAAACCCTCTTGAGGTAGAAAACCATGGACAGTGTTAATCTAGACACCAAGTCAAATCCACTAATTGAATCCTCAATTACAATGCATATGACTACCCATAATTGTTCCTAAACAAATCTATTGCAATTTTTCCAGGCACGAATTTACCTTATCTAACTCGACCTAGTACTTTCAAGTTGAAGTTACCTTATCAACTTGGGATCCTCCAATTTTGCCCAAGGTTAGCAGTTCCCTTATCTAACCTAGTGCTTCCAAACTGAGGTAACCTTTACAGTTGAGGACAACTAAGTTGAGGTGACCTTTACAACTCGGTTAGAGAGAAAGAGTAGAAGAGTAGTAAGAATTACAATACAAGTGACTCGAAGAATACAACTCCGAATATTAGAATTACAATTTGGGAGTTGTATGCTACAAAAGATGTCCAATATGGTCTCTCTTTTTCTTCCATTCGTCATTTGAAATCTTTTGCTAAGGCTTCTAGAAATAGTCTACCTTGAAGATATAGCCTTTGAGCCTCCAACGTGTTTCTATTGCAATTGTCTAAGTCAACTAGCCTTTATAACGAATAGTCCGAGTCACTCGGATTTCTAGACCACCTTGAAATAGCCGATGTGCCTTGGTCTTAGCTCCCAACAACTCTATTCCCAGCTTTTGTAAACTGGAAAAGCAGAAAGAAGAGACCGTTAGACTTAGAAATAAAATATTACCCAAAATAGTAACAAACAAGGCTGTCAGTCCATTATGAGCTTTACCGGAAATTCCAACTTTTCATCCGGCGGTGCTTTAACGGTCGAAGCCTTTTGTATGTGGTTTTTATTCAAATAATGGACATTAGAAAAACCTGCAAAAACATTAAGTATAGTGGTTCTCAAAGTATAAATATACTTCGGTCCATAATTAGATAAGGATTAGTCTAAATAAAGCATTTAATTACTAATTACCTTAATCTATTAATCTGGAATAGTTCAAGTCCGATATTCAATATAATCAGATTCTAGATATGCCAAAACGCACAAATAAATCATTCAATCTTAATGGCCACATGAGTTATTTAGACATTTTACAATTACGTATGATTAAACAAATAATAGCGTAAGTTTCCGGGTTAAAGCATGATTCAAATAATTGAATCCCATATTAAACCATGATGTTTCCCATGATAAAATAGACATGTTAAATATGAGATATTGTAGGCAAACTAAATGTCCGAGTCCGACTGAGTAAGTTGGAATATGAGATCCGAGTAGGTCGATCTAACTTAGTCTGTCATAACTAACTCGGATTCTTCTTTCGAGTCTCGGACTTAGTCAAATAATCTTAACATACTTAACTATGAGTTCAGTCAATAATAATTCATGTTGAAATAATAAGTCATAAAGCATATGACATAGTAAAATGAATTTCTTTAGGGATTCTTCATTTTTGATCCTAAATTTAGATGAATGCATGAAATCAAAACATATTCAAGGGTTAGTCGAGTCATACCTAAGTCGTCGGATATCATAGAGAACCTTGAGAACTTTGCTGTTTGGTTTCTCTTTGGTGGGGTAGAAATAAAAGAATGTTCTCATCAAGATGAAGCAAACAAGTCTTGCTTCGAGGTCATCAAAGTCATAGAAAAGTTCTTTCTCTACTTTGGAACCTCCTTGGAGTATCTGTCAAAGAATTCATTTACAACTTTATTGAATGGAATAGGGTTGGAGTTCAAGAAAAGGCACTTCATATTAAAGAGATTGTGCAAGAGAGAGAGATTGATGCGAATGGTTTTACCTTGAACAACCGAAGAGACTACATTATTTCTCACGAAACATGTTGGAATAGAACTTAGTGACGTGTTCCGGGTCGATATAGTCGCAGAAACACAAGTATTTGTAAGCACCTGTGTTGAGCATGGGCTTGATCTAAGAAAACTTGGTGGTAGAGAAGAATTTATCTTCTATGAAGTAATGTTTGGCCACGATGAGCTTTTGGTTATCGTAGGCAAGGGCTTTTCCCTTGGAAGAATCCTTTTGAGGATTTTCGGAGCGAGTGGATTTGGTTCTGACCTTCTTGGTGGGTGAACCTCCTTCCATGGCACTTCCTCTCTTAGGGCATGGTTGAGAGAGAATGACAGAGATTGAGAGTAAGAAAGTGAAAAGAGTAGATGAATGAGAGTGAGAGTGAAGAATTAAATTTCGAGTACGAGAGTGAAGAGAGAAAGAGTGAGATCAAGAAATAGCAAAGTGATCGAATGAGAATGAAAGGGTGCTATTTATAGAGCAAGATCATTCATTAAGGAAAAGCCTTTCCGACTAAGCCCTCAAAGTAACGGTTAGCGAGACCGTTGAGTATTCCAGTGAGTAACGGCTATCTTGAAACAGACTTCTCTCTAATGGCTAGTTTGTAGACTGTTCGCTCGCCGGGGAGAGAAAAGGAGATTTTTGAAAACTTTTCCAAGATTCTCTATTAATCAAGAGATGATCACAGAATTTTGATGTCCATTTTCTCATAAAATGAGTATGACTCGGTGATGTGTATGAGTGACTCAGAACACACTCCGAAAATTAATAACTCATAGCTCAATTTTATTTTAGTTCAACTGATCCATTTCTTATTCACTCAGAACATATAACCATCAATCAAATTCACAATAACTTATGCAAGAAATCAAATAATCATGCAATCAACATGCCAAGTTATTTCCTAATAAAGGAAACCTCATCTTCACCAAGAGGTTTTGTGAAAATATTAGCTAATTGAAATTTGGCAGGAATAAACTCAAGTTTAATATATCTACTTTCCCAGAATGGTCTCTTAAAAAATAATATCTGACCTCAATGTGTTTTGTTTTAGAGTGCTTGAACTGGATTCTTGGTGATGCTCGCTGGCACTTTGATTATTAGATTTGATTAAGATTGATGTGAATGATAGTATAAGATCCTTCACATGTTGCTCGATCCAGAGAATCCGAGCACATCAAGCTCCAATATATGTACTCAGCTTCAGCAGTTGATAGAGCTACTAAGTTATGTTTCTTTGAATGCCAGGAGATAAGTGATTGACCTAGAAATTGGCATGCTCCTGATGTGCTCTTTCTATCAACTTTATATCCATCATAGTCAACATTTGAGTATCCAAGTGAGAGTTAGATCTTAGCCTTTTGAATACCAGAGACCAAGTGTCCGAGTTCCTGTAAGATATCTAAAAATTCTCTTCACCATAGTGAGATGTGATTCCTTAAGGTTAGCTTGAAATCATGCACAAAGGCGGACACTCGAACAGGATATCTACCCTACTAGATGTAAGATAAAGTAGAGATCCAATCACACCTCTATAGAGTTTCGATCTACGACTTTACCTTTCTAATTTGAGTCCAATTTAGTACTACTACTCATTGGTGTTGCTGCATGCTTCACATCTTATAACTTATACTTCTTCAATAATTCATTGGTGTGTTTTGATTGATGAACATAGATGCCATCCTTCTCTTGCTTGATTTGCGGTTCAAGGAAAACATTGAGTTCTCCCATCTTGCTCATTTGGAACTCCTGTCTTATTAACTCGAGAAAACTCTTGGCATAGAGTTTCATTAGTAGCTCCAAATATAATGTCATCAACATAAATCGAATGATAAGAAAATCATTCCCCTTGACTTTTATGAAAAGAGTTTTGTCAATCTGACCTCTTTTGAAATCATTATCAACCAAGAAACTTCTTATTCTTTCATACCAAGCTCTAGGAGCTTATTTAAGACCATATAAAGTCTTTTGCAGCTTGAAAACATGAATCGAAATTATGAGTTTTTAAACCCAAGGGGTTGCTTAACATAAACTTATTCTTGAATGTAACCATAGAGAAAAGCACATTTGACATCCATTTGATAAAGCTTGATGTTCATGCTAGATGCAAATGTTAAGAAAATTCTGATTGCCTCAATCCTAGCAACAAGTGCAAAGGTTTCCCCACAATCAATTACCTCTTCTTGGTTATACCCATGAGCAACTAGTTTGGCCTTATTTCTTACTAGCAACCCTTCCTCATCTAGTTTGTTCTTGAAAGCCCATTTGGTTCCTATGACTTGGTGGTCGGAAGGTCGTTTGGTCGAGTCCGGACTTGGTTTCTTTCAAATTGACTTAATTCTTCTTTCATGGCCTCTACCCGTTTAGGTTCAAGGAGGGCTTCTAGAATATTTTTAGGTTCAATTAATGAGATGAATGCTGAAAATGCACATAGAGTTTACAAAGAAGAATGAGTTGTTACCCCATCGTTGATATCGAAATGATGTTCTCGGGTGGGTGATTGGATGCAAATTATAAAAGCTTTACCTATCCTTTGATTTATGGTTGAATGGTCTGATCTTTAGTTGGTTCCTCTTGTTGAACTTCTTCATTAGCTTGTCCTTCGACAGTCTAAACTGGTTCCGAAGCTTACTCATTCCGAGTTATCTTCGTTCCTTTGTTTTGGTTCATTCCGAGCTCAACTTTTGCTATGTCATCTTTATCTCGGTTCAGCTTGAGGTCTTAGAAAGTAGATTCACTTGTGCTGCCATGATCAATTTTATCAAAGACAATGTGGATATTTTCTTCCACTTTGTCAGCTTCTTTTATTAAAGATTCTATAAGCCTTACTATGCAATGAGTAACCCAAAAATACCTTCATCCGACCTTGCATCAAATTTGGTCGGATGTTCCTTACCATTGTTATGCATAAAACATTTACATTCGAATGGTTTGAAGTACGAAATGTTGGGCTTCTTTCCTTTGTACAGCTTCATAGGGTGTCTTCTTCAGAATGGGTCTTACGAGGCATCTATTCAATGTGTAATTTGTTGTGTTGATAGCCTTAACCCGTAAATAGTAAGGTAGATCATTTTCAATCATCATTGTCCCGCCTATTTCTTTAAGTACTATGTTCTTTTTCTCCACTACTCTATTCTCGTTGAGGAGTTTTTGGTGTTGAGAAGTTGTGGGAGATACCATTCTTGTCATAGAAGTCTACAAATTCCGAGTAATCGAACTCCTTCCCATGGTCGGTTCGAATTCTTCCGATCCGAGTCTCGTACTCTACTTGTGTTTTGTTACGGATCTTAGTGAACTCTTTGAACACTTCATTTTTGTTCTTTAGAAAACACACCCAGGTAAATCGTAAGTAATCGTCTACAATGACAAGTACATATGATTTACCTTCTAAGTTTTTGACAGGAATTTCACCACGTAAATCCATATGAATCAATTCAAGCACTTTGGATGTGGATATTATCTTGAGTGGCTTAAAAGGTGATCTTACATGCTTTCCTTTTGTGCGTGCCTCACAAACTTTATCTTTCGTAAATGCACAATTAAGTAAACCTCTAACTAATCCATGAGATGCAAGCTTCTAAATGGTATGCATGTCGATATGACCTAGTCTACGATGCCATGTCTATGAATCATCATTCGGAGAAGCTTTTAAGCATTATAAATGTTGACTACAATCCGAAAGATGAATAACGTAAGTGTTACCCGACCTCGGACTCGACAACTTTATCTCTTTAGTGATCTGCATCAAAGATGAAGTAGTTAGTTTGAGTGAATCTTACCTCTTGACCTTTGTCACATAATTGAGAGATGCTTAGAAGGTTGTATTTGAGCCCTTTGACAAGGTAGACTGGACTGACCGAATTGTCTCCCGACCAATTCTTCCAATTTCAACTATCATGCCTTTGCTATTATCTCCAAATGTGACTTTTCCTCCTTTTATTTCTTCTAATTCCGAGAAGAGTCTTGAGTCCCTAGACATATGGCATGAGCATCCACTGTCTAAATACCAATGACCCTTTTGTTTCGAGTGACTCGCAAAACAGAAGCAAACTAACTCTTCTCACTTCCTCTTACAAGCGCAGTAACTATTTTTACTATGGTTCTTTTCTAAGCAAGAGCACTTTTGGGAACCCAAATTTTAATAATTTTGGGTTTGCTCTGATTCCGAGTCTTCTTTCTAGATAACTAACTCTGTGTCTCTTATCTTTGAAAACTTCTCTTTTGTAAATAGGTTGAGAACGCTTTTTCATGAAAATTGGTATGGGCTCAGTCCCTTCTCCTTATGAATGAGTGGGACCATGCTCATCCTTCCCGAACTTAATAGTTTTGGAATTAGTTTTGAAAAGATTGTTATAGGAATTATCTTTCTCTTGAGCATTATAACCAAGACCTTCTTTTCTAAATGATACACACTAAGGGCCAAGTAATAAATCAAGGTTTTTCTGACCTTGAGTGAGTTTTAAAACCAACTCTTGAGACTCATTGAGCTTTAATTTTAGTTGCTCATTCTCTGTTTTGAGGCACTCGGACTCGGTCTCAATATCTTGAGTACTCGGTCTCTAGTACTTTCGGATTTTATCTCAAATTTTCTGATTCCTTTTTCAAAATGATACTCTTAGCATTAAGCGAGTCTAGTTTCTCTTTGAATTTAGAAGATTCAGAATTGGACTTTTCTTCCAAAGTAAAAATGTATATAGCAAGATCAACCTTAATAACTTAAGCAAACATTTTATTACCTTCTTTTGAGTCATCATCACTCCAAGTAGCCACCATAGCTTTTTTCTTCTTTCTGTCCTTCTTTCTTTTTGGACAGTCCTTGACTATGTGATCCTTGCTGCCACACTCAAAATAGCCATAGTTCTTAGTTAAAGACAAATTAGAAGAGGATGACTATTTACCTTTCTTGTCTTTCTTGTAGAACTCCTGCTTTGGCTTCTTTTGCCACTTTCTTTATTTCATCATCTTCTTAAAGTCTCGAGCAATAAGTTCCATGGGATCTTCTTCGGAATCCGAGGAGCTCGGACTTTGATGTCTTTCTTCAGAGGCCTTGAGTGCAATGTTTTTTTTTTTCGTGCTGACCTCAACTTCTTCTTTTTCTAAGTGTAGCTCATAAGTGAGTAGCTTGCCAATGAGCCCATCCGGCTTCAAGTTAGAGAGATCTTGAGCTTCTTCTATTACTGTCACCTTAGGACCCCATCTTTTCTTGGATAGACTCTTTAGGATTTTTCTCATAACTTCTTCATGAGTCATCTTCTTCACAAAAACTTGAGATTCTTGACAATCTCAGTGAAGTGGATGTGCAATTGAGTGATGTTCTCATTAGGCTCCATTTTGAGCATCTTGTACTTGTGAATGAACAGACTTATCTTTCCTAGCTTTAGTTGGATGGTTCCTTCATAAGTGTTGAACAATGTATTTCATACTTCTTTAGTTGTGTCACATGCAGATAGTATGTTGTATTCTTCCGAGATGATTGTGCACATCAAAGTGTTCATGGCCTTGAAGTTCTTCATGTACTTCTCATTCTCTTCGATGGTGAACTCGGACTTCACCTTGGGCACATGTGTTGTTCCTTCTATCTTCATGGGAGTGTAGTCACCATTATAGATGATGTTCTAGATCTCCTTATCACGAGTCCTGGATAAAGCACTCCATCATCTTCTTCCAATGTGCGAAGTTTAAACCCTTAAACTTGGGTGGGCTGGTGAACGATTTTCCTTCATCGAACTCTCCATTGTTCCGAGCCGTCGATCTTTAGACCTTCGATTTGTCGGATCCGTTGCAAAGGCTAGGCTCTAATACCAATTAAAGGTTTCCTCTTGGAGAGGCTAAGTCACCCTAAAGGGGAGGAATAGGGTGATAGATGATTTTTGTGGATTAACAAAGAATTATGCACAGCAATGACTTAGAAAATAATTCTAAGCCTAGATTGGACTCGAAACAAACAAGACAAAAAAATTTCATGGAAACCCTCCTAGGGAAGAAAACCACGGACAGTACTAATGCAAGCACCAAGTCAAATCCACTATTTTGAATCAACAAAATACAAGGATCGACCCCTTACAGAATTACTCCCTTAGACAATTCAATGATAAGTTTTTCCCAAACTCATAAATTCCTTTATCCGATCTAGTACTTCCGAATTGAGGTAACCTTTATAGCTAGGGGATAACCGAGCTGAGTTAACCCTTACAGCTCGATCAAGGGACTTTACAGAGAAACGAAAATGTAGGACTGATTACAAGACTTTTCTCTTTACAACTCATAAAGTAAGAACTTAAGAAGTACAGTTGTAAACGCTAGAAGATTGAGTGAGCGAGAATATGTTTAGTTCCAAAATCTTCAAGTCTTGTACAAAGGCTTATATTTATATTCAACAGGGCATAGTAGTCTGTTGAGACTGGTTCTAGACTTGAGAGCTTCACTAGCTGTTATAACGGTTAGTCTTAGTCACTCGAAAAGGAGTTGTTGCAAAATGAACTTTGTTCTTTGGTCCTTGGCTCCAAAAGTAGTCCATCCCACTAGTGGTGACTGAAATCGGGGTGGAAACAACCATTAGACTCAAAGTTGAAGTTTACCGGATTTGATAGCAAACAACCCTTACACATTGTCCGAGCCTTGTCCGGAAATGAAGTTTTTCTGTTTGTTGTCGTTTAACGCTAGAAAGCCGGTTGCTTTTGATTTTCAAAATAAGGTTAAAATACATTAATCAACCTACAAAAGCAAATCAAAGTTTTACTAAAGTATAAAAATACTTTGGTCCAAGATTAGGCAAATATAACAATTAATTCATGATAATGAAGTGCTTAATAATCCTTAGCCTGAAGGAGTGGAATTTTCCGAGTGTCATATTCAATAAGTTAAAATTTCATCTTGAGTCGAGTCCTTTAAATGATTAAGTTATTAAGATTGAATAAGCGAAATGCATAGACTTGATCGGTTAAATAATTTCATACAATAAACTGACTTTGTAAGACCCGTAATTTTGGGGTTAGGTGGTCTTACGAGCTAGAGCTAATTATTTAGCCTTGGTTAAATGGAGTAGGTCGAGAGACCAAGTTATATGTGGTTAGATACTCGTAAATTAATTTGAGCGAGTTATTATTAGTTCGCGTAACTCTTATTGGTGAAGCGTCTTAATTCGGTTTTCGAGTGTTTGCCCGAACCAGCTACGTATTAATCGGAGACCGCATATGTTACACACATGGGTTTAATTATATTGAGGATGAAAAAAAAAAAAAGAAAAAGGGGAAAGGGATAAGTGTTGATTAAGCGAGTGCTGGCTACACCTAATGAGAGCCACCGAAAAAAAAGGGAAAGAGAGGAGCGAGAGGAAAAAGGAAAGAAGGGAGGGGGAGACCGAACGGACCGAGAAACGGGAGAGAGAGAGACCGAGACGGCGAGCGAGACCGAGACCGAGACGGCGAGCAAGAGTGAAGGCGAGGAAGAGAGGCCGGAGACCGGCGCTCGAACGGCGAGCGATGGTGAAGCGGCCAGCGAGCGAGAGGAAACGACCGAGCCGAAGGAGGGCGGAACCGAGGCCGGGAAAGAGAAGCGAACGCGAGGGCTGAGGAAGCGATCGATGAGCGCGGGATAGCGATCGGCGACGGTGTCCGGCGTAGAGGAGGGCGGCGGAATCCGAGGCTAGCAGCAGGGAAAGGGAACGAAAGGTGGAAGGGAAGCAGGGGAGCCTGAATCTCAACGAAACCACAAACTGCAATCCTTGAATCGAGGTGGGTAGTCCTATACTCTAAACTATTAGTACTTTCGAAACCCAACTGAATTTATCGTGATTGTGAAATGTAATCATGAATGTGGAATATGTATGCTATTGAGCGAGTTCGGTAGTTGCTTGAAAGTGGAATTAGGAGTCTTGAGGAGTTATCGTGATTGTTGAATATGATTGTGAATGTTGAACATGTATGACATTGAACGAGTTTAGTAGTTGATGAAAGTGGAATTAGGAGTCTTGAAGAGAATTGGTAGTTGTTTAGGCCTAAATTGAAAATCGGGAATTCGGACGAGTTAGGCTGCTTGAGTATAGTGAGTTGTATCGAGAATTCAGTCAGTTGGGAATGAGCACGTTATGGTTTGGGTATAAGTTATGAATTAATATTTCAGATTGAGCCTTAGAGATTTCTTGAACTTGCGATACTGAGAGCTAATTACGAATATTGGGTAATGATGGGTCCAAGTATAAAGAGGAGTATGAATTCATATTAAGTGATGTGTAAGCTGGTACAATTAAGTGAGTAATGGGTGATTGTGAGATTAATTGAGTTCGAAAAGTAAATAAATCCTCGAGGTTGATCCGAGTGTAAAAATAAGCAAAGCTAACGAAACCGAATAATGAAAAGTGATTAAGAGTTACATAACTAAGGACGGACGAGCAAGAGTTAAGTAATGAGTTCGAGACATACAACGGGAATTTGAGACAGGGAATGGTAAGGTTAAGTTGGGGAATTAGAGTAAAGACAGGGAGTTGAGAAGTTGAGACATAAGCAAACGAAGTGAGTTCACCGAGTAGAGACATAGAATGAGGAATTTAAACAAAGACGGAGAGTGTGAGAAGTTGGGGCGCTGAATCGGGTGATGTCCGCTTGTGGTTATTGTGGCTCGGAAAATGGAAACTAATCGTACTAGAGTGATGGATTGAGAAATGTATAGTTGGAAAGAGTTGACAATGATTGCTTGCATTGAATGGTGGTTATTCGTGCTATGTGATTTCTTCACGTGATGCTCAAAAGTAGTTTTGAAAGGCGTTTTGTATTTTACGTGAAATGATCCTTGAATGCAACTTCTTGTGAACTACCTTTCAAACGTGCATGTGTTTTAAAAAAGTGAATCTTGTTTGAGAAAGTGAATCGGATTTGAGAAAGTGAATTTAGAAGGGTGACAAGTGTGTCATGCCTTCTACGATGAGAAATTGATTGAGATCTTGGTTAGAAATCAAGTTTGATAAGTGATTGTGATCACTTCGATTGAACTGAATTATGGGCTAGATTGTTTAGACCGGAGGAAGGAGGTGGTCGTGCGTATCGGGCCACGGGGTCCCGATATGCGTATCGAGGATGCCCATCAACCGGAGAGGTTGATTCTTTCCTGACGACGAAAGCGGAGCCTTCCAGGTATTTGACTAGAGATAGGTCCCGGAACCTGAGTCGGGGTAGCGCCCGAGAACCGCCTGGTGCTAGTTCAATCGTCTAAAGCCCCGAAATAATTTTCGGAAAGTATTTGAAAGAAAGTGTAGATGATTCCACCTTGTCTAATGTGATTCCATGCCTAAAATGATTGAAAATCGTGCTTCCAAATGATTTAAGTGTTATGAGCTTAATGTTGCGACTGATTTCAAGAGATTTCATTGAAAAGGATATAGATTTGTATTATATTATTATGCTTTCGCTGATTTGATTATTATGAGTATTATGTGTAAAGAATTTCCATTTTAAGGGTGTAGGACTCCGATGAGCCCGTTGATTATTGCTCACCCCCACAAATTTCCCCCTCCCAGTGTTGCGAGTGCATTCTCAAGTGTGCCACTTAGCTTATTCCGGACCTCATTGATTGTCGTTTGTTGGTTGCTGCGCGATTTGAATCGCGAATGTGCATTTCTTATATTTCTAAGTATTGTACTTGTAATTTAGTTCATGTAGTTTGTACCATATGTATAGTAAACCCTTTTAGATTGTTGTAAGTTTTATCGCATGATTGGTTGGACTCCGGCGTGTGGCCGTTGAGTTGTATACTCCGAGCGGGTGACTCGTTGAGTTATGTTATGCTTTTTATGCAGGATTTTAAGGTTTTAAGCCTATGGGATAGTTCATACTACAAATAGAACTCTGCCGAAATTTTTAGGGATCTCGGATTCTTTTGGGAAACCACCTTTATCATTTTTAAGTTGAGTTTAGACAGCCAAACCAGGCACCGGAAGGAGCCTTGGGAGTTCCTTTAAGGAACTCGGCGATGTAATACTCCCGGGGGTGTTTTGGGGTGTTACGAGACTTAGAAAAGAGAATTAATGCAGTAATTCATTTTCGGTTAGAATAAAAAGTCAGTGCTCAAAATATGAAGTGTTTGTGAAATTATTTACTCATACCAACTTTACGAGGTTTGTCCGAGTGGGTTAGAAACCCAGTTAAGTGCGTTCTACTTAAGGGATGGTTTTTGAGTGGATCGGACACTCACCGAAAACTTAAAGATGAGCTTCTTAAATGCCTAGAATGACTTGAAATCAAAACCATATAGAGATAGAGAATTATACCTAAGTCTTCAAGGTCAATAATGGGTTGGATAACGAGTGAATAATTCTATTAATGAGTCATTTAAGGTTTCAATTTTTTTCATCTCTTTTATTATACTAATTCACATATTGCAATTAGTTAAATTTTATTATCAATAATTTGTAAGTAATAAAGATTAATATTATAAGGAGGTTTTTATGCATATTTACTCCACTTAAAAACAAACCGAGAAAGAGTTGAGGTCGATTGGCCCGATCAACCCGTTTTATTCACTAGGAAAATTTTAACATCCCTTTAACCCGATCATCATCCATCCTAGGATCTATGGTTAGCGTATAGTTATAAGATTTTCAAATAAATGAGAATTAGAGATTTACAATATATTAAAACTATTATTTTTAATTATAACATCAAAATTTTACATTTTTTGACAAGAGAAGGTTGATGATCTTCATTAACAACATCAAGCTTGTTTAACAATTACAAGTTTAACCTTACTAATTGCTTTTCTAGCTCACATGCAAGCTATTAGGTTAATTTTTACCCATACACCATATCTATACATTTCAAAAAACTTTTTGACCTTATAATAACAAAAAGGACTTTTTGCTTTACATGTTCTTGTATAACGGTGAAAATAGACTCAATATACTCTCATTTATGCTAGGGTTGTAGCAAAAGTGCACTCATAAAATAAGTGTTCCATAGTTTTTGTTTCTATCTTGTAAATTCCATGCCTTGCATCCATCCGGGGTTGGAACTTGCTTAATCCAAATCGACAAGGAGCTTCTTACACATCAATAACTAGCAAATAAATGTGTGTTTGGGGAAATTCATTATGGGCCAAATTGTCCTGTTCCACTTTACCTTGTTTCGCATATTCAACCTCTAATTCTACCTTTCATTGACTGCATGTTGCCCATACTTCCCGTAATTCCAATGCCAACTTTGATTTGGTAAGCTTCCCTTTTGAATTGTTCTTTGATAATGCAGATCTTTCTCCAAATCGGACCGGATCAAAAACCGACTTGGACCACAATGGACAGGACCGGACTAATCATATTCGATCAAATCCATGGTCCACAAAATTTTCTTACTCGAGTCTTTGTTCTGTTCCGATCCGATCCAACCAGTCTTCGATCTAGATCATGGACTGAATAACTTACTAAAAAATATAAATTTCACCATCTATTATATATATATATATATATATATATATATATATATATATATATATATATATAGATACATATATATATATATATGTTGAAGGTTTGCTCTTGGAGAGGCTAAGTCACCCTAGAGGGGGTGAATAGGGTGATGATGAATTTTGCTTGAAATTTAAAATAGATATGACTATGAGGTGATCGGAAGTCAAGGATGAACTCAAAAAGCACCGACTCGGAGTTCGGTTAAGAATGAAGAAACAGATTAAACAGAACTTTAAAATTGTCCGAGTCTAGAATGCGATCGAGAAAATTAATAGCCGAGAATGTACGTGGAAACCCTCCTGGGCGAGAAAACCACGGACCGTGCTAATCCAAGCACGAAGTCAAATCCACTATTTTGAGTCCACAAAATACAGTAGATCGACTCAACCCGGGTTGCTCCCTTAGACAACTCCTTACAAGTTTTTCCTAGACTCGAAATTACCTTATTTGATCTAGTACTTCCTAACCGAGATCACCCTTACGATTACGGACAACCGAGCTGAGTTAACCCTTACAGCTCAGTGAAGGGACCTTACTTAGAGAGTAAGAAAGAGAGTGTTTGCAACTAAGTAGAAGACCTTACAACACGAGAGAAATATTAAATACGGAATTAGAGTTGTAAGTAGAAGATTAAGAATGAATACAATGACTTTTGCCCAAGTATGTGTATTAACAATTGGTTCAGCAATCTTCATGTCTTGAAAGTTGGCTTCTATTTATAGAGTACCAAGCAGCTTAACCGTTGTGTCCATCTTCCGATTGGAAGTCCTTTGTGACCGGTGTAATGGATTTTCTAAGTCGCTCGGAAAATATCCGTTGAGATATGAACGTTGGGCAACGGCTCTTGACTCCTTTGGAAGTCCCAAAACCACTAGTGGTGTCTTCAAAAGTAAGGTGGAAACTACCATTGAGCTTAGTGTTGCAGATTTCCGGTTTGGAAACGGACAACCCCGACACGATGTCCGGGGCTAGGTCGGACGTGGAAAAAGCCTTGTCTGCTAGTGATTTGATGTTTTGAAGCTGGTTACTTTTACAATTCAAAAATAGGATAGCCTTGTTTGAATAACCTACAAAAGTAAATCAATTTGGTTCTCAAAGGATAAAATACTTTGGTCCAAGATTAGACACAAATAATAACAAAATTAAGATAATTAGGTGACTAATTATCCGAGTAAAAAGGAATGGAATTTTATGAGTCTAATATAATTCCCGGAACACGAAGTTAGACCCGAGTTTATGAGCGTGAAAGAAAGTGTTTGAACATGCGATATACCCGAGTCTTGAGTGACTCGGAGTTGAGTGTGAAGTGGCATGTAGAAGTATGCTTTCTAAGTAAGTTAGAATCAAGTGTAGACATATACGGTAGTTTCTATAACACTCGGAGAAAATGATATATCACTTCGAAAAGTTTCTAAGGCACATGAAATGACTTGAAATCAAAACCCTATAAGAGATGAAGTCTTATGCTTAATTCCTTGATGGAACTTGGAAAAATGTAAGTATAAAGTCCGAGTCTTCAATCTCCCCTTTTGATGAAAGGCATTCCATACTTAGACAAAAACTTTGTTAGTGATATAAATCGATTTTGCAAACTTGCTCGGAAAATAACTTGAGATTTCATGCTATCGGAGCAAGAAATAAATCCAGATAGACACAGTAATGATTGAAGCAACAATTATTAATGAAATGTATTTACTTCATTAAAGTCAAAGAAAATATTTACAGAGGGTGAGAGATACTCCCCTAAACAAAACAAGCAAATTTTTCTATCTATTCTCCCCCTTGCCTTTCAGCAAAAAAACAAAAAAAAATGGGAAGAATACAACAAGAAAGTACATATTTGATGTCCGGAAAAAGAGAAAAACATGAAATACTGTAAATAAGTAAAATTAAGAAACTAAGGAGGGGATGGGGCAATCCGAGCTAAAGAAGAAGGACGAGTGGTGCGCCATCACCGATAAGATCTTGACGATGTGCTTGGAGTTGGGGTTCTCCTTGTCTGGAATGCTTGTGAGAAGAAGGTTTGCATTAGCAAGAAACATAGAAGACGAGCTTCGACTTTAGTTGGGTCACAGAAAAGTTTTTGCGTGACCTAGGGAACTCTTTGGCATACTTTTCAAAGAAGCCGTCAGCGACCTCATTGAAAGGTATTGGGTTACTATTCAATAAGAGGGAACATACTTTGAACAGACGATGGAGGAGGGAAGTATTGATTCGAACAAGTAATATTCTGAACTCTATAGGTTGGAATACCCTCGAGCTAGAAAGATGAGTGTAAAACTCAGAGATGAGTTTAGGATAGATGAACTCCTTGAAACAAATAAAGTTGTAGACCCCAGTCGATTGTATGTGAGGTAACCATGAAAACTTTGTGGTTAGGAAGAATTTATCATCCAGCGCAAGGTGCTCGGGTGACAAGAGGTTTCGAATTTTAGGGGCCTTCTTGGCTTTTTGTGCGAGGTTTCTTTGTGGCAGAGCCAAGAAAATCAGGGTGAGAACCTCTTTTTAGCATTTTGATGGAGAAAAGAAAGAGAGTAGATAAGCTTGAGAGAGAGGAGGAGAAAAGAGCTCGAGGAGAGTAAAAGAGAAAAAATAAAAGAGTAGAAGAAGAAAGAGTTTGAGAGCAACAGAGCTTACTTGAGATGTTCTTCACAAAGCTTGAGATCACTGGGTGTCGCTTTAATCACAGAGAGCTTGTTCACGAAGATTTGATTTCGAGAGAGAGAGTAAGCGAAGAGAAAAGTAACGAAATGAAGGAGAATAGGTGCTATTTATAATAAAATAATCGTCCATCGATATCCGTTCGACTCAACTCTTTCAGTGGTCACCTCGGATCGGTGTGACTATTCTCTTCTTCAACGGTTAGAATTCCAGCGGTTTGTCTCCTAACGTCTAGTTGTCTAATCATGACGCGCGAGAGAGAGAGACGAAAAAGAAAGATTTGAAAATAAATTCGAAATTCTCCACTTGTTTAGAGATGATTTCGAAGTTTGATGTCCATTTTTCTCAAAGTCCGAGTCCGACTCAGCTAAGTTTCGAGTGACTCGAAACTGGAAATAGATAATAACTATCGGCTCGGTATCACTGGATCAACTGAACTAATGGTTATTAAAGAATCGTAAGCACATATCACATAATCATGCAATGAGATTTTCACATAGAAAACACATAATTATGCATTTCACATACCAAGCTCATTCCTAATGAAGCAAAACTGATCCTCACTAAGTCGTTTAGTAAAGATATTAGCTAATTGAAGATCGGTAGGAATGAATTTGAGTTCAATATCACCTTTCTAAGAATGGTCTCTTAAGAAATGATACCGACCTCAATGTGTTTTGTCTTTGAGTGCTGAACTGGATTTTTGGTGATGCTAATTGCACTCGATTATCACACTTGATTGGAACTAATTTGAAAGAAAGTCCAAGATCTCTCGAGTGTTTCTTTATCCATAAAATCTAAGCATAGTATGCTCCAGTCTGCAATATACTCAGCCTCGGCGAGTTGATAGAGCTACCGAGTTTTGCTTCTTCGAGTGCTAAGATATTAAGGATTGACCTAGAAATTGGCAAGCTCCTGAGGTGCTCTTTCTATCAACATTGTATCCAGCGTAATCAGCATCTCGAGTATTCAATGAGAGTCGGTTCCGAGTCTCTAGAGTACCATAGACCAAAATTCCGAGTCCCCGCAAGATATCTCGAATATTCTCTTCATCGCGAGTAAGATGCGATTCTTTTGGATTAGCTAGGAATCTTGCACATAGACAGACACTAAACATTATATCCGGCCTACTCGAAGTAAGATATAGTAAAGATCTAATCATACCTCGATAGAGCTTCGATCTATTGCTTTATCTTTTTGTCCGAGTCCGAGTTTATGCTACTTGCTCATCGATGTGGCTGCATGCTTCGCATCTTGAAGTTTATACTTTTTCAGCAGCTCCTTGGTGTAGTTTGTGAAGACTCGGACACTCGCTCAATACTTTTCCGAGTTATGAGAAAGGAATCGGGTATAACGATATCATACATATAGAGTTTTGATTCCAAGGCATTCTCTGTGTATTAGAAACTTATTTGAGTAAAATAGTATTTTCTCTAAGTGATACATCCTTCACTTTTCACATTTATCGCTTTCCGTAAGCGACTCGTAAAACCGGTTCTTTATTCCGAGTCCATCCTCACTCGATTAATCGCATAGAACCCGACTTGTGGTTATTTGTTCTATTGTCCGCATAGTCAATATTCGTAGTTCATTTCATGCTTAGTCTATATCAAGCTAATCCTCTCTCGATAGTCTTTATCAAACTTGTTTCTTCGCTTAGACTAAGTCGGATGGAATTCCGAGTATCATGGATATTAGACTCGAAAATTCCATTTCATTTCGACTCGGATAATCGGTTGCTTAATTATCATAATTACTTTATTATCCGTGTCTAACCTTGGACCAAAGTATTTTTACTTTGATAACCAAAGGTGTTTTTACTTTTGTAGGTTATTCAATCGAGGATACATTTTTCAAACTACAAAAGTAGCCGGCTTCGAACGTCAAATCACCAGCGAAACATGGCTCTTCACCTTCCCTGCTCCAGTCCCGGAAGATTGTGTCGAAGTCGTCTCGCTTCCATATCCCGAAACCGGAACGCTAAGTTTAACGGTGGTTTCCACCTCATTTTTCAAGACACTACCGATGGTTTTGGGACTTCCAAGAGAGTTAAACCGTTGTCCAATGTTCATATTTCAACGGACACTTTTTGAGTGACTCGTAAAGCCTCTATCAACGGTCACGGAAGACTCTCGGTCGCGAGATGAAGATAACAGCTACTCTGCTTGGTTATGTATAAATAGAAGCCACTTCACGAGACTTGAAGGTTGCCGAACATATTATTTATACACATACTTGATCAAAGTTATTTGTATTCACTTTCAACCTTCAACTTACAACTCCCACTCGTAATTCATTACTTTCGAGTTGTAAGGTCTTGTACTTAGTTACAAACTCTTCTTACATTCTTTGTAAGGTCCCGTGACTAAGTCGTAAAGGTTAACTCAGCTTAGTTGTTCCTAGCTGTAAGGTTTATCTCAGCTAGGAAGTACTAGATCGGATAAGGGAACTTCGAGTCTAGGAAAACCTGTATTGAGTTGTCTAAGGGAGCAACTTGGGTTCGGTCGGTTCACGGTATTTTGTGGACTCAAAATAGTGGATTTGACTTCGTGTCTCGATTGACACGGGCCGCGGTTTTCTGCCCCGGGAGGGTTTCCACGTAAAATTCTAAGTGTTATCTTTCCGAGTTCATTCTAGACTCGGATCGCTTTCTCGCTCTTGTTCCTTCGATTCATTGCTTTCGAGTCCAATCTTTTCGACTATGCTTATAGACTCGGAATCTGTCTTTGTCTCCTTTCTGCACAAAAGCGTGTGATTTTACAAAGAATTTTTCTATCACCCTATTCACCCTCCCTCTAGGGTGACCCGGACTCTCCCCGAGCAAATCTTCGGTTTGATTGATGGACATAGATTCCATCTGTGTCTTGCTTGATTTGTAGACCAAGGAAGAAATTGAGTTCTCCTATCATACTCATTTGAAATTCCTGTCTCATTAACTCAGAAAAATCTCGACACATAATTTCATTAGTAGCTCCAAAACTTATGTCATCAACATATATCCGAGCGATAAGGAAGTCTTTCCCCTTGGTTTTTATAAAGAGAGTCTTGTCAATCTGACCTCTTCTAAAATCATTTTGAACCAATAAATTGCTCGAGTCTTTCATACCAGGATCCGGGAACTTGTTTAAGACCATAAAGAGCTTTTTGCAGTTTGAAAACATGATTTGGAAAATCTGAGTTTTCAAATCCAGGGGCTGCTCAACATATACTTCCTCTTCAATAAAACCATTAAGAAATGCGCACTTAACATCCATTTGATATAACTTGATATTCATGCTAGATGCAAATGCCAACGAGATTCTAATGGCTTCAATTCGGCTACAGGTGCAAAGGTTTCCCCACAATCAATCCCTTCTTCCCGATTGTAACCTTGAGCCACAAGTCTAGCCTTATTTCGACTACCAACCCACCTTCATCTAGTTTATTCTTGAAAACCCATTTGGTACCTATGACTGGGTAGTCGAAGGTCATTTGGTCGAGTCCCGACTTGGTTTCTTTCGAATTGATTGAGTTCCTCTTGCATGGCCTCTAGTGCATTTTTAAGTTCGAGTTAATGAAATGAACGCAGTGAATGCACATAGATTCCGAAGAGAGGAACGAGTTCTTACCCCACTATTGATATCGGATAATATGTTTTCTAGTGGATGACCGAAGCATACTTGAATGTTGTACTGTTCTCTAGTTCACCGGATCTGTAGGCTGAAACGATTGATCTTCGAAGTTTGTTCTAAGTGAACTTGTTCATCGGTTTGTCCTTCAGACATTATGAGCGGGTTTTGAGTTCTCTCATTTTGAGTCATATTGTTCCGAGTCACTTCATTACGAGCTGGTTGGGTTTAATTCTCGATAGGCTCGGTTTCATCAAGGCCATCATCTCTGCTGAGCTTCAGTGTCCGAGTATGATGATTCATTTGGCTTTTCCTATTCAACCTCATCAAACACAACGTGGATGCTTTCTTCCACTTTGTTAGTTCTCTTAATGAAAATGCGATAAGCCTTACTATGTGATGAATAACCCGAAAAATACCTTCATCCGACCGAGCATCAAACTTGGTCAGGTGATCCTTACCATTGTTGTGAACAAAACACTTACATCCATAGGGTTTGAAGTATGAGATAGTGGGTTTCTTCCCTTTGTAGAGCTCGTATGGTGTTTTCTTCAGGATGGGTCCGATGAGGCATCTATTCAAGGTGTAGTTTGTTGTGTTTATTGCCTCGGCCAAGAAATAGTAGGGCAAATTGTGTTCAATCATCATTGTCCTAACTATTTCTTCAAGAGTTCTGTTCTTTCTTTCCACCACTCCATTTTGTTGAGGAGTTCATGGTGTTGAGAAGTTGTGGGAGATGTCATTCTTGTCACAAAACTCTGCAAATTTTGAGTAGTAGAACTCCCTTCCATGGTCGGTTCGAATTCTCTCGGATCTAAGTCCGAGACTCAACTTGGATTTTTCTGCAGAGCTTGCTGAACTCTTTGAATGCTTCATTTTTGTGCTTAAGAAAACACACCCAGGTAAATCGTGAGTAATCATGAACAATAACAAGTACATATGATTTACCTCCAAGACTCTTAATAGGGATTTCACCACATAAGTTCATATGTAGCATTTCAAGCACCTTGGATGTGGAAACTGTCTTCGGAGATTTGAAAGATGATCCGACTTGTTTTCTTTTTGTGCATGCTTCATAAATTTTATCTTTCTTAAAAGCACAATTAGGCAATCCTCTAACTAAACCATGAGATGCTAGTTTCTTAATAGTATGCATGCTAACATGACCTAATCTATGATGCCATGTCCATGAGTCATCAACAAGTAATGCTTTTAAACAAGATAAATTCGACTCGGGTCGAAAGAGGAATAATGTAAGTATTACCCGATCTCTTACCCGAGAGCTTGATCTCCTTGGTAGCATCATCGGAAATGTAACCGTTGGTCCGAGTGAATCTTACCTCTTGACCATTATCACACAGTTGAGAGATGCTAAGCGGGTTGTACTTTAACCCTTTGACAAGGTATACTTGGGCTGACCAGATTACCTCCTTTTCCAATCTTGCCTATCCCAATTATCTTATCTTTGCTGTCATCTCCAAATGTGAATTTTCCTCCTTTGTATTCTTCTAACTCGGAAAAGAGTCCTGAATCTCCTCACATCCGGCGTAAGCATCCACTGTCTAGGTACCAATGCCTTTTTGATCTTTTCCGAGTGGCCTGCAAAACAGAAACAAACTAACCCTTCTTATTTCCTCTAACGAACCCAAGTAACACCCTTTACTGTGGTCCTTTTCGAGGAAGAAGATTTTTAGAACCCAGATTTGAATGACTTTGGGTTTGGTCCGATTCCGAGTCTTCCGTTTAGAGAACTGAGTCCGTGTCTCTTTCTTTTGAAAAGCTTTTCTCTTATAAATCGGTGGAGATGGTTTTCTCCTGTAGGCTGGTCCGGGCTCAGTCCTCCTTTCATTTTTATGAATGGGACCGTGCTCAACCTTCCTAAACTTTACGATTCCGGAATCCTTTTGAAAAGCTCCGAGTAGGAATTAGATTCCACCTCTTTGTTAAAACCAAGACCTTCTTTTCTAAAGGAGACACATTGAGATCCTAAGAGCATATCAAAGTTTTTCGACCTTGAGTAAACTTTAAAACAAGATCTTGAGACTCGTTTAGACTCGGTCTCATTGGATTGAGCACTAGTCGTGAGTTCTCCGAGTGTAAGTCTCAGCTTTTCCAACTCATTTTTTAACGAAATGCCCTCAAAAGAAATTGACTCTAGTTGTTCTTTAAAATGAGAAGAGTCCGAATTGGACTTCTCCTCCAAAGTGAAAATATACTTAGCTAAATCAACTTTGGAAAATTTGAGAAAGTATTCAATTACCTCTTGAGGATTTGCTTCCTTATTGCTCGATTGATCCGTGTCCGACTCTGTTTCCACTTCGAGTTGGAAAGTGCCATCGGACACTTTGAGTCATTTGAGTCCTCATCATCTTCGATGAGTCCTCGTCACTCCATGTGGCCATCATAGCCTTTTTCTTCTTTTTGTCCCTTTTTCTCCTTGGACAGATCCTTGACTATGTGTTCCTTGCCGCAACATTCAAAACAGCCGAGTTCTTAGTCAAAGATAACTTAGAAGGTGAAGAGTGTTTACCTTTTCTATCCTTCTTGTATTTCTTATAGAACTCTTCTCTTGGCTTCTTATCCCATCTCTTATGCTTCATCATTCTCTTGAAGCCTCTAGCGATAAGTGCCATGGGATCCTCTTCGAGTCGAAGAACTCATATTTGCTTGTCTCGGTTTCGAGGCTTTCAGTCGCAATGTTCTTTTTGGTGCTGACCTCTGCATCCTCCTCTTCCAGGTGGATCTTATGGGTGAGAAACTTCCCAATGAGTTCATCCGGCTTCGGTAGAGACAGGTTCCGAGCCTCTTCGATAGTTGTTACCTTGGGACCCCATCTTCTCTTGGGTAGGCTTCGAGTATCTTTCGCACATTTCCTCGTGGGAAATCTTTTTACCCGGAGATTTGAGATTGTTGGTAATCTCGGTGAAGCGGATGAACATCTCGAGTGATGTTTTCTTCCGGCTCCATCTTGAACAGTTCATACTTGTGAAGATATTGGCTTATCTTCGCTTGTCTAACATGGCTGGTGCCTTCATAAGTATTGACTAGTGTGTCCCATACTTCTTTGGCTGTATCACAGTGCAAACACTCGGTTGTACTCTTCCGAGCTGATGGCGCACATCGGAATGTTCATCGCCTTAAAGTTCTTTCCGCACTTTTCTGTTTCTTCCGCAGTGAACTCAGCCTTTCTCTTGGGCACGAGTCTTGTTTCTTCTGTCTTCATGGGAAGGTAGTTTCCTTCTTATATGATGTTCCGGACATCTTCATTGTGATCTAATAGGAAACATTCCAAGAGCTTCTTCTAATGCACAAAGTTAGATCCTTTGAATTTTGGTGGTCTGCTGGAAGATCTTCCTTCATCGAACTCTCCATTGTTCCGAGCCATTTGATCTTTAAACCTTTGGATGGTTAGATCCTTTCTAAAAGGCTAGGCTCGATACCAATTGAAGGTTTGCTCTTGGAGGGGCTAAGTCACCCTATAGGGGGTGAATAGGGTGATGATGAATTTCGCTTGTAATTTAAAATAGATATGACTATGAGGTGATCGGAAGTCAAGGATGAACTCGGAAAAGCACCGACTCAAAGTTCGGTTCGGAATGAAGAAATAGATTAAACGAGAACTTTAAAACTGTTTGAGTCTAGAATACACTCGGAAAATTAATAACTCGGAAAGTATGTGGAAACCCTCCTAGGGCAAAAACCGGGGACCGTGCTAATCCAAGCACGAAGTCAAATCCACTATTTTGAGTCCACAAAATACGGTAGATCGACTCAACTCGAGTTGCTTCCTAAGACAACTCCTTACAAGTTTTCCCTAAACTCGAAATTACCCTATCTCGATCTAATACTTCCTAACCGAGATCACCCTTACGAGTTAGGGACAACCGAGCTGAGTTAACCCTTACAGCTCGAGTCAAGGGACCTTACTTAGAGACTAAGAAAGAGAGTGTTTGTAACTAAGTACAAGACCTTACAATACGGAGAAATATTAAACACGAATTGGAGTTGTAAGTAAAAGATTGAGAATGAATACAATGACTTTTGCTCAAGTATGTGCATTAACAATTGGTTCAAGCAATCTTCATGTCTTGAAAGTTGGCTTCTATTTATAGATGACCAAGCAACTTAGCCGTTGTGTCCATCTTCGACTGGAAGTCCCTTGTGACCGTTGTAATGGATTTTTTGAGTCACTCGGAAAATATCCGTTGAGATATGAACGTTGGGCAACGGCTCTTGACTCCTTTGGAAGTCCCAAAACCACTAGTGGTGTCTTGAAAAGTAAGGTGGAAACCACCATTGAGCTTAGTGTTGCAGATTTCCGGTTTTGGAAACGGACAACCCCGACACGAGTGTGCGGGGCTAGGTCGAGGGGGAAAAGCATTGTCCGCTGGTGATTTGACGTTTTGAAGCTGGTTACTTTTGCAATTCAAAAATAGAATAGCCTCATTTGAATAACCTACAAAAGTAAATCAATTTAGTCCAAGATTAGACACGAGATAATAACAAAATTAAGATAATTAGGTGACTAATTATCCGAGTCGAAAAGGAATGGAATTTTACGAGTCTAATATCCATGATACTCAAATTCCATCTTAGTCGAGTCTAGAAGATAATCAAGTCGGATAAAGAATATCGAGTAAACAAACTTGATCTAGACTAAACAAAGTTCAAACAAAATATTCTGACTTAGAATAGTGAATTAACAATTTAATTCCCGGAACACGAAGTCGGACTCGAGTTTATGAGCGTGAAAGAAAGTGTTTGAACATGCGATATACCCGAGTGTTGACCGACTTAGACACTGAGTGTTAAGTGGTGTGTAAAAGTATGCTTTCCGAGTTAGTCGGAATCAAGTGTAGACATATACGGTAGTTTCTATAACACTTAGATAAAATGCTATATCACTTCGGAAAAGTTTCTAAGGCACATGAAATGACTTGAAATCAAAACCCTATAAGAGATGAAGTCTTATACCCGATTCCTTGATGGAACTCGGAAAAGTGTAAGTATAAAGTCCGAGTCTTCATAAGTAATTAGAATTTCTAATTAGGAACATATTCTAATTCTATTCCGTCTTAAATTTAGCCAATTTGAAACTTAATTCTCTCTCTAAGTTTCAACATTTTTGAGTTGACCCATATCAAGCTACGTGATAATCTCTATTCAGTCCACTTCGGTCGGATCTAGGTTCGATCCAGGTTTTTTGGTCTAGTCTAAGTCCAAACCAAAAGTTATTCAGTCCAATCCTCGATCCAGTCAATTTCTCTTATTTGGTTTTCAGTCCAATACGGTGTGGTACAGATCCGTCCGAGTTTGTACCGATGAACTCCCTACCAGCACACATCCCGCATTGGAAGGTAAAATTTCACATTATTATCGTAATAATTTCTATAAAAAGTATATTATTTATGACATTACTACGAAAATTTAATTTACCAAATGTACAATAGTACAACTTGTGTATTTTTAATATCACACCATTTCAACTCATATGCATTTTATTGAAATTATACTATATGTAATTTTTCTATATAATTTTTTTATAAGAAATAGTATTAATGTTTGTTTATAAATTATTACGATGGCTATGTAGCGTCTCTTCAATTAGTGTGATATAATAAATAACTATAACTAAATGAGAGATAAAGTGAAATAAAAATCCTATAATAGCCATAAAACATTCAATCAACAAGTCACAAAGCTAACATTGTTGTTTTAAAGAAAGAAAATAGTATTAATGTTTGTTTTTAAATTATTGAGATTGCTATGTACGTCTCTTCAAATGGTATGATATAATAAATAACCATAATTAAATGAGAGATCAAGTGAAATAAAAATCCTATAATAGGTATAAAATATTCAATCAACAAACCACAATGTTGAAATTGTTGTTTTTATATTGTATTGACCAACGGAGTTCACTGGGTTTGAGTCGGGTTTGGCCTACTAATTTGCGGTTTTTTCCAATTTAGGTCAACAAAATCATGTTTAGAACCCAAAACTTTCAAGCGGATTCGAGTCGGGTCAAGTTTTTCTAAATATATTCATCTTTCATAGTAGATGAGTTCCCTTCTCCCTATCAAGATTTTGTGATCATAGTTTTTGTTAAGTGAAGTTTTTCTTCCCATGTGGACAAACTGCTCATACTCCTCAATAGTAAGTGTTTTATTATGCTCATCAATTTTAATAAAATTTTTCTTGATATTATTAATCTTTGTGGGATTTGAGAAACTACTAATCCAAGCTCTGTAAATTTTAATAACATTTTTCTTGTCATTACTAATTATGACTAGCTTAGTTTTTGGATTTATAATGTTGTCCAATTTATAAATGGTTTTTCATTATATCCTCAAATGATAAGCACTTCTTTTCATGTCCATTCCAATTGTTTTTATATTGAGGGATGGAAAATTCTTAGCAAATCCATCATTTAGGCTTACATACTATGCGGGACAGCAATAAAAATGAATAGAACCATTACACAAATTAGTTTTTATTCCTATAATCATTTGATTATTAAACTTGGTGTATCTAATATCACAAATTAAAGCATAAAGATCAATATCTTTATCATAATATTATCCTAATTAATAAGGGTATTATCCCAAACATGATGTGATTATTTGAGTTGCACTTGAACCCTCCTAATATGGATATATCCTTATTATGTTGAGGATATTATCCCAATTAATAAGATATATTTGACCTACATCATACTTGCAATCTCTAATTTAAATATTGTCCTCCATCATTTCACACACGTATTTGCTATTAAGTTTAAATAAATATTTCTTATATATCATATCTTTGGGAATGATTGGTGATAATCAAATCACCGAAGTCTTCACCATACAAATCTCCTAGGGCAATTTCATTACATTCTATCATGAAACTAATTTTCTTCATATTCACTTGTTTACATATTCTTCTTCTATAACAATTTTAACTATTTCTTTCTTGTTTTTTAATATAAGGTATAACGCTTTATCTTTGTTAAGCTCAACATTGTCTAAGTTTCCTAATGTTTCAATGAACTTGTTGTATTTCTATTTTTGTATTCATTGACATAATGTCCTATTTCGTACATGTCTAACACTTACAACTATTTGTTCCTGTTGGACAATAAATATTCTTCTAATAAACCTTCTTGGTTTGAGGTTTTTAGCAATTTTGTTATAATATTTTCTCTTGTCTTTTTTCCCTCTTTGCTTATTAAAGTTCTTCTTCTCATATAAGTTTTATTTTGTTCTTCTTTAAGGCTCTTTTCCCTACTGTTGCGGAGCATCCCAATGAGCTTCAACTATGTTTGACGTATAACCGGTTTGGGTAATAGCAGTAAGGCTAATTTCTTCTAATGAAGTCGTTTTCTTTGTAATGAATCCAAAAGAAAAATTTGTTTTATTAGTTGGGACATACCTTGGTCTTAAGATTTTGTACTTTTTCTAAATGATTGTCCAAGGTTTTCGGGTTTAGGGACTACATCATTCACCAAATTGGATTTAAAATATTTATCATTAGGCTCTTCATCAACCTCATTAAACTCATTTTCTTATGCAATTTTTTTCATAATTTTTAGGTAATTTATATTAACTTCTTCTAATGATAGGGTGATAATTTCATCTTATTTAATCAGATTCATTTGTTGATAAATCTCTTCTTCAAGATTTAGATAATTCGCTTCTTCATCGAAGATATAGAGTAGTTCTAGTTTATCGATAATAGCACTCATTATTTTATTTAGCTCTTCTAGATTTTTCTTGTTATCAAATGTATTTTTAGTTCATCCAGATTATATTTTTATACTCTATCTTCTTTTTTTGATGTTTTGTTAATAGTTAGCTTCTCTTTGATTTGTAGGTTTTTAATTCTTGAAAATCAAATGGAATTTGGTTTTTAGCATTTTGAAATTGATGTTTATGATGGAAAGGCACACTCTTACCTAGATCGAACCAATCACTATGTCTCGGTTTGTTGATTAAAGAGAGATGTATTAATGATTATTAATCTTAATCTCTCGCTTTAAAACCTTTTGATTTAGATTTTAGTTCTAAACTTATAAATGTGATATAGTTTAATTAAAGTGCTACTAAAATATATTATTTAGGAATATGCAAAATATGGAGCAATTTGAAAACAGGACAAGCAAATGATGATTCAAACTTTAAGTATACCGAATTATAATTATGGCAACCTAGGCTTTGATAGTAGATCAAATAAATCTTTTAATAAAGATAGAATAATTCGTTCAAGCAATTTGAAGACATAATTGAAGACTCAGATTTTAACTCTAAATATCTTATGGAAGATTTAGGTATATACTTCTTCTCTCTTGAGTTTTGATTGCAAGTCATTCTTAGCTTCATAGAAATTCATATTCAAGTTTTCATCTTTGTTATGAGTGACTCGAGATATCACCGTAATCTATATCTTCTCTACTGAGGCATTCCGACCTACTCAAAATATACTTGAATTATCACATGATCAAATAATTCTTTAACGCCTCTTTTCTAAGTACTTGATCGTGTTTGCTAACACGTAACCAGAGTCTTTCTCTACTGAGTTCATCTAAGTCGGTTCATTGCTTAAATGATTATTTGATAGATCAAGTTCACTTTCTCTATTTGAATATTCTTCTACTTGATCCTTCTAGGAATTATTCTAAATTGAGTCCGAACCCATTTGATCTCGGACTCATAATATTCCACTCTTCTAGGCCAAAGATAATTAAGCATTTAATTATCCTAATATAATTATTATCTCGTGCCTAAATTTGGACCAAAGTATTTTATACTTCGAGAACCAATGTGGTTTGCTTTTGTAGGTTATTCAAACAAAGTTGATATATTTTTTCAATTTCAAAAGCAACCGGCTTCTAGCTGTTAAACACCGAACAAACAATTTTAGCCAATTCGGACGGGACTCGGACACCGTGTCGTGGCTGTCTGTTTCCAAAACTAGAAAAGTCCAATGCTAGGCTCAACGGTGTGTTCCGCCTTGCTTTTTAGATAACACCAGTTGATTGGAACATCTTTTGGAGCAAATAGCCATTGCCCAACGTTTACACACCAACGGATCTTTTTTGAGTGAGTCGAAAAGCCCTTCTAACGACTAATAAAGACTTCGAGTGCATAAATTAGACTCAACATCTACTTTGCTTGGTCATCTATAAATAGAAGCCACTTCACAAGACTTGAAGATTGCTAAATCTATCGCTGAAACTATTGATCAATGCACTACCTAATTCTCTTAGTGCAATACTCATTCAATCTTCTACTTACAACTCCATGTTTGTTCTTACTATTTGTCTAAGTTGTAAAGTCTTGTAATTCAATTACATATTTCTCTTACTTTCTGAGTAAGGTCCTTTGACTGAGCTGTAAGGGTTAACTCAGCTCAATTGTCCATAACTTTAATGGTTACCTCGGTTAGGAAGTACTAGATCGGATAAGGGAACTTCGAGTCTCGGAAAACATTGTAAGGAATTGTCTAAGGGAGCAATTCCTGTAGATTTAGTCCGTTGTATTTTGAGGATTCAAAATAGTGGATTTGACTTGGTACTTGGATTAGCACTGTCTCGTGGTTTTCCGCCCCGGGAGGGTTTCCACGTAATTCGAGTGTGTACTTTTTTAGTCCAATCTAGACTCATAATCAACTGTTTATCTTCTTCCAAGCAAAAGTTTCTAAGTTTGTTTAAATGTCCTAATCACCGTATTCACCCCCTCTAGGTTGACTTAGAGTCTCCATGAGCAAACCTTCAATAATCATAAAACTAATATATATAATAGTAAAAATATATCAACATAATACTATGGTCAAATATGAAAATTAAAAAAAGTTTTATCTCGGATACATGTATAGAAAAAGTAGATTGTTATCAAAAAATAGTTTCACCAAAACATTATGGATGTAGAAGTTAGTTTTCAAAACTTAGGACCTAAAAATAGTTTCAAATAATATGGTCACCTCAAGAAAATTGTGCTTTACATGATCTTCTAAAAATAGTTTTAAAACAAAATGGATTTAGAAGTTCTAGCTTTTTATAGGTTCATACGATTTTATTAGTTTCTAGTGTTCTTGGTACTAGTAGGTTGGAGATGATGAAGATTGAGGTATAATATACATTAATTTTATATGACTTATGCATGACTCGACCCAAGACTTATACTTTAAAATAATACTTCTCAAAGTGTTAGACTCGGTTCTACTTTAGAAAGTAGAAACCGACTCGATCGTACTTAACCGAGTCCGACTAACCTAATTAGTTTTGAGAAACTGACTCACTCAGTATGTTTCAAACATTAAGGGTGTGTTTGGTTGAAAGGAAAATATTTTTCTAGGAAATTATTTTTCATGGGAAAATGATTTTCCATGGAAAACCATTTTCCACCCACATTTTCCTTTGTTTGGTAGAAGAAAAATAATTTTCTAAAATAGCCACTTAAATGCAAAAACCAACCATAAACATAAATATGAAAAGAAAACGTAAGTAAGTAATTCAACTTCAAAACCCAAATATATATATATATATATATATATATATATATATATATATATATATATATATATATATATATATATACATATATATATATATATATATATATATATATATATATTGAGCACCTAAATTTGATAAGTTTGTACATCTCCCTATGATCCAACTTTTCCATGTATAAAATAATAGAAATAAAAAAAGAAACAAATACTGTAAAAAAAATTTTTTTCTATGAACTCGTACAACAAAAAGGGAAAAGATAAAGATAAAACTTGGAAAAAGAAAGCTGAAGGTGGCAAAGTAAGAGAAGTTTTGAACTTGAACTCCCATTGATAAGACTTTATTTTCCCTTGATTGAGGCAAAGGAAAATTAACTTCCTTCCCCATAAAAGGAAATTTATTTTCCCTTGATTGAGGGAAATTATTTTCCCAGAAAATATTTATCCAGAGACTTATGCTACCAAATGCCGGAAAATAGAATGATAATTTTCCGAGATAATATTTTCCACTGAAACAAACACACCCTAAGTTTGTCAAAGCATTTTCACATTTAATGCATCACTTTGAATATGGAATTCTTCATCAAATGAACTAGAATTAATTGTTTTAATTATACTTATGTCGATTCATTACGCTAAAAATGAAGTAACTTGGCACAATTGGAAAATGTCTAAGTCACTCATATTTATGAGTTTGGATATATATGGAACTTTAATGTATTTAATATTAGACTTAAAAGATCCTGGATTAATATATTAAGGATAATTGGTCATTAAATGTCTTATTTAGAGTATTCTAAATCTAATTATGGACCGAAGTATTTTTATACTTTGAGAACCATTAGCTAATTTATTTTTGTAGGTTTTCTAAAGCTTATTTATCATAAAGAAAGCAAAAACAAAGGCTTAATAACCATTGAAGATTTGCATACGGAAAAGTTAGAAACGCAGAACAACTCAAACCGAGCGGATAGGCTTGTTTGTTGTCATTTTGGGTAATATCTCATTTCGAGTCTAACGAGTTTTCATATGCTAAAATTTTAGTTTCCTAGAGTTGGTAGAACATCTTTTCGAAGCTCGAACTTGTAGGAACCACGACCCATCCTCATAGGGACCCGGTCGGACCGCGTTTCCCACGAAGCATTGGCTCTCATTATTTTTATGAAGATTATTTTGAAAGTCAATTTTTGAAAGTTCGTTTGAAACGTGGGGTGCACCTCTATTAAGATTATTTATTTTCAAAATCTGATTTTTAAAAGAACTTAAATAAAATGGTGATTGGCGATTTTTATTAATTGTTTATTTTATGAATTAATTTTAAAGAAATCCTAGGATGTTATTTGAAGGTTAGAGAACACGGAACAATTAAGATCACAATTTGCCGCAAAGTTCTCGGGTCAAAAAATAAATCTAGCTGGGTCGACAGCTGAGCTCCACCTCTAGGCGACGTCGGCGTCAACCACCGCCAACCAGAAAATGGCGCTGTTCGTACGGATGTGATAGAGAAATCACTCTCAACCCTATAGCTCCAACTATCAAAATAGAACCCAAATTTTACCATTTTCAACCTGAAATGCCGATAAGTAGATAGAGAGAAATGAAATGGAAAATAGGGAGTAGCTAGTCAATTTTAGGAATAAAAACTAGGAAAAATACGAGAGAAAAACACT
This sequence comes from Talinum fruticosum, assembly GCA_021018815.1. Taxonomy (NCBI): domain Eukaryota; kingdom Viridiplantae; phylum Streptophyta; class Magnoliopsida; order Caryophyllales; family Talinaceae; genus Talinum; species Talinum fruticosum. The sequence continues at coordinate 198,552 of JAITYX010000138.1, forward strand.
CTTCTAATCTTAGTATGGAAAGACTAAGCTTCAAAGAGGTTTTGAAAGAGACTCCCTTGGTTTTTAAACCGAGTTTCTAGTGTTTGAGGGTAAAGGTATGAAATGAAGAGAGAAGCTCTCCATTCCACCCTTCAACATACAACCTTTACTAGTTTAAGTTGTGAGTTAAAGAACGTGTTTATCAATCAAGCATACAACATGCAAAGAACAGAAATTAAATCAAACAAAACATTCTAGGAAAGCAATAAATATGCAAATAGGAAAGCGATGAAGAAATTAGTAAAGAAATTAAAAGTTATAGTGGGTGGGGACTAATTTAAAAGCGATTACATCTTTGATCCACAATACGGAAAGCAATAAATAGCATAAATAAATAAATTGTAAAAAGGACTCGTAAAGCAGATTTGGCGCCTTCGAGTTGTCCCACTTGCTAAACTTAGATCATGAACAAAATCCGACAACTCGAATTAAAGGCAAAAAAGGTTGTTTGTAGGTTTTAAGAAAGGGAAATGTATGTACGATCGAGAGAAGCCAAGAAACGCGGCGCCGACTTCAAAATAGTGTTGTACAGTCACTTCGAGTTCCGTGCCCTCGCTGGCTGCAGAGGGACAAATGCAGTGTCTTGGCAAATTAAAGCCGAAAAATGCGGCTCCTGTCTTGACGAAGTCGTATAGACGTTGAGTTCGTTATCATGCTTAGTCTGCTGAGAATGAAACATTGCATTTAATACACAAACATGAGTAAAACACAACACCTGGTTTGGGTCACCTAGTCGGGACCTCAAACCAGGCTTGGTTCTATAGAAATAAAATGGGTTTGAGGGCCGACCCAAGCAAAACAAGCTGATTTTTGTTGTGCTAAGGAGTTTTGTGGTTTACTCGACTTCCGCCAAGCCGATCGGACTACAACCATGATCCGAGTTTACAAAAAGGGCTATGATTTTATCACCGGAGTAATAGAAATAAATAAAGATATAAGGGTAACACATTTTCAATGTCTAATGGACCTAGACTCAACGGCTATTTCCGGATGGTCTCGACATTGAGTTTGCAAACCATCCGTTGCAACAGACAAGTCGACCTTATTCTTCCAAGCTAAAGACAACGGTTGTCTCTGAAGGTAGATTATATAAACAATCGTTAGTATAATTTGAAGACTCGGGTATAAATCTCTATCTCTCTTAGGTTTTAATTCTAAGTCATTTTGTATCCTTTAGAAACTCATATCTAAGTTTTCATTATGTTTTGATCGACTCGAAAGCGTCTTACTACATGTCTTCGTCACTAGTGTTTCTAATTCATTCGGACATCACTCGGAACCATTACATGATCAAATAATTTCTCTAACACGCTTTCTCTTAGCACCGACTTTGTATTTGAACACAAAAAGAATTACGGCTTTAATTCTTTATTCTAAGTTAGTTTATTTCCTTGAAAATTATTTGAACAGATCAAGTTGTTATACTACGATATTTTACTCCCTCTAACATTATTAGCTTAGGATTGACTCAAGATGAAATTTGAGTATATGAAATATTAGACTAAGAAAATTCCTTTCTTTGAGGCCAAAGACAAATAAGTATTTAATTACTCGGATTTCATTATTATTTGTGCCTAACCTTGGACCAAAGTATTGTTATACTTTGAGAACCTATGTGGTTTGCTTTTGTAGGTTATTCAAATTAGGCTAATCTATTTTTGAATTATAAAAGTAACCGGCATACAAGTTTTAACTACTTCTTGAAAAAGGCTCGGACATCGTATCGAGGTTTGTTTATTTCCAAAACTAAAAAATTCCAACTCTAGGGCTAATGGGTGTTTCCATCATAGTTTTCGAGTCACCACCAAGTGATGGGACCATCTTCTGGAGCCAAGAGTCGTTGCACAATGTTCACATTGCAACGGATCTTTTCGAGTCACTCGAGATAGCTCTTATAATGGCTAGTGAAGTCTTCGAGTCTAGAGACAAGCCTTAACGGTCACTATGCTTAAGTGTCGATAAATAGAAGCCACTTTGCAAGACTTGCATGTTGTTGGAATTATTGTTCAACCTATTATTGGATTCATTCTTACTCAATCTTCTACTTACAACTCCAATTTTGTATTTAATATTCTCTCGAGTTCTAAAGAAGTCTTGTAAACAATTACATCTCTTACTTTCTTAGTAAGTCCGTAGATTGAGCTATAAGAGTTAACTCATCTGCAGCTTGTCCCCGATTATGAAGGTTAACTCAATCGGGAAGTACTAAATCCGATAAGGGAACTTTTAATTCTAGGAAAACATTATAAGGAATTGTTTAAAGGAGCAATTATGGTTGAGTCGAGTCCTTTATATTTTGTGGATTCAAAATAGTGGATTTGACTTGGTGCTTGGATTAGCACTGTTCGTGGTTTTCTGCCCTAGAAGGGTTTCCACATATATCTATGTTGTTGCCTTTACGAGTCCATTCTAGACTCGGAATATACTTTTAGTTTGTATTGGTGCAAAAATTGTTTAATTTTCTTCATCACCCTATTCACTCCCTCCCCTCCGGGTTGACGTAGACTCTCCAAGAACAAACCTTCAATTGGTATCGAGAACCTAGCCTTTCCAAAAGGATTTAACCATCTAAAGGTGTAAAGATCGGATGGCTCAAAACAATGGAGAGTTTGATGAAGGAAGATCATCCACCGGACCACCAAAGTTCAAAGGGTCAAACTTTGCACATTAGAAGAAGATGATGGAGTGTTTCCTGATGGACAGCGATGAAGATGTTTGAAACATCATCGAAGCGAGCAACTACATTCCAATGAAGACGGAGAATGGAACCACTATGCCTAAAGCCAAATCCGAGTTCACCACTCGAAGAGACCGATAAGTTCGTAAAGAACTTCACGGATTTGAACACACCGATGTGTGCCATTAGCACAAAAGAATACAATAGAGTCTCAACTCGTGACACAACCAAAGAGGTGCGGGACACTCTTGTCAACACCTATGACTGGAACAAACCAAATGAAGCGAGGCAAAATAAGTCAATATATTCTTAAGTATGAGTAGTTTAAGATGGATCCGGAAGAAAACATCACTCGGATGTATGTTCGGTTCATAGAGATTATTAGTAATCTCAAATCTCCGGGTAGAAAGATCTCTCATGAAGAAATGTCCGGAAAGAGTCCGAAAAGTCTGCCGAAGAAGGGATAGGCTCCTAAGGTGACAGCCATTGAAGAAGCTCGGAACCTCTCTAAACTCATACGAGATGAGCTTATTGGGAAGTTACTTACCCATGAGATTCATCCGGAAGAAGAAGATGTGAGATCAGCACCAAAAGAAACATAGTGCTCAAGGTATCGAAAAGAAGACATGATAGTCCGAGCTCCTCCGAATCGGAAGAGGATCCTATGGAACTTATAGCCCGCGGCTTCAAGAAAATGATGTAATGCAAGAAGTGGGAAAAGAGGCCAAAGGATGAGTTCTATAAAAAGATAAGAAGGATAGAGAAAGGTAAGAACTATGGTTTCTTTGAATGCAGTAGCAAGGAGCACATAGTCAAATATTATCCCAAAAGAAAGAAGGACAGAAAGAAAAAGGCTACGATGGCTACCAGGAGTGATGACTACTCATTTAAAGAAGATGATTCCGATGACTCAACGTGTCTTATGGCACTTACAGATTAAGTAGTTGAATCTGAGTTAGACAATGAGAGCTCGGATATTGAGGAGGTAATTAAATATTTTCTCAAAATCTCCAAAGTTGACTTAGCTAGATATCTTTATACTTTAGAAGAAAAGTCCAATTTTGACTCTTCACTTTTTAAAGAAAAACATGAGTCTCTTACTACCGAGAGCAATGTTTTGAAAAATGAGTTAGAAAACCTAAGACAAAATCCGAAAGTACTTAAGACTAGTGCTCAAGAAAATAAGACTAAGTCTAAGTCACTCGGAATAGAGAACGAGCGAAGCTCAATGAGTCTTAAGAGCTTGTTTTAAAACTCATTCAAGGTCAGAAAAACCTTGATCTTTTACTCGCTTCTTAGTGTGTCTCATTCAGGAAAGAAGGACTTGGCTATAATGAAGAAGAGAAATCTAATTCCTATTCAAATCTTTTCAAACCTGATTCCGTAACTTTAAAGTTCGGGGAGGTCGAGCATGGTCTTATACATAAGAATGAAAAGAGGACTGAGCCTATACCAGTTTACAAGAAAAGGCTTCCCCACCTGTTTGCAAAAGAAAAGATTTTCAAAAGGATGACTCGGAATCGGACCGGACCCAAAAGTATTCAAATTTAGGTTATCAAGAGTGCTCTTCCTCGAGAGAAGGACCACAAGAAACGGAATTATTGGGTTCTTAAAAGGAAGTAAGAAGGGTTAGTTTGTTTCTCTCTTGCAGGTAACTCGGAAGAAGGAGAAAGGTCACTAGTACTTAGAAAGTGGTTGCTAAAGCCATATGTCAGGAGATTCAAAACCCTTCTCCGAATTGGAAGATCTAAAAGGAGGAAATGTCATATTTGGAGATAATTGCAAAGGAAAGATAGTAGGGATTGTAAAGGTTGGTGAAGGAAACAACTCGGTTAGTCTAGTATATCTTATCAAAGGGCTGAAATACAATCTCCTTAGCATCTCTCAGCTATGTGACAAAGGACAAGAGGTAATGTTCACTCGGACCAACTACTACACTTTTGATGTAATCACCAAATAGACTAAGCTCTCGGGTTTGAGCTCAGGTAACACATACACTATTCCTTTATCGAGTTCAAGTTAGAATTTATCCTGTTTGAAAGCATCCGTGAATGATGACTCATGGACTTGGCATAGTAGATTAGGTCGTATCAGCAAGCATACTATCAAAAAACTTGCATCGTGTGGATTGGTTAGGGGATTACCTAACTATGCATTTAAGAAAGGTAAAATCACCGAGGCGTGCACAAAAGGCAAGCAAGTCAGGTCCTCTTTCAAACCACTCAAAACCGTATCTATATCCAAAGTGCTTGAAGTAGTTCATATGGATTTGCGTGGTGAAATTCCTATGAAAAGCCTTGGAGGTAAATCTTATGTACTTGTCATTGTTGATCATTTCTCACGATTTAACTGGGTATGTTTTCTTAAGGACAAGAATGAAGCATTCAAAGAGTTCACTAAGCTCTGCAGGAAAATTCAAATGGAGTCTCGGACTCAAATCAGGAGGATTTGAACAGAATCATGACCCATCCTTGTAGGGACCCAGTCGGACCGAGTTTCCCTACGAAGCATCAGCTCTAGTTATTTTTGTAAAGATTATTTTGAAAGTAAATTTTTAAAAGTTCATTTGGAACGTCGAGTGCACCTCTTATTAAGATTATTTATTTTAAGAATCTGATTTATAAAACAACTTAAATAAAATTGTGATTGGTTATTTTTATTAATTGTTTATTTTAGAAATTAATTTTAAAGAAATCCTATGACGTTATTCCAAGGTTAGAAAAACAGAACAATTAAGATCACAATTTGCTGGAAACCACTCGGGCCAAACAAATAAATCTAGATGGATCGAGAGTTGAGCTCGGCCTCTAAGCAACGTTGGCGTCATCCAGCACCAATTAGAAACCGGCACTATCTATAGAGATGTGACAGAGAAATCACTCTCAACCCTATAGCTCCAGCTATCAAAATAGAACCCAAATTTTACCATTTTCAACCCGAAATGGCAAAATAATGAAAAACACTCTTCTAATCTTAGTATGGAAAGACTAAGTTTAAAAGAGGTTTTGAAAGAGTCTCCATAGGTTTTTAAACCGAGTTTCTAGTGTTTGAGGGTAAAGGTATGAAATGAAGAGATAAGCTCTCCATTCCGCCCTTCAACATACAGACATTTACTAGTTTAAGTTGTGAGTTAAAGAACGAGTTTATCAATCAAGCATACAACATGCAAAGAACATAAATTAAATTAAACAAAACATGCTAGGAAAGCAATAAATATGCAAATCGGAAAGCGATGAAGAAATTAGTAATGAAAGCGAAAAGGAAAGCGATAAAGAAATTAAAAGTTATAGCGGATGGGGAGGGATTTAAAAGCGATTACATCTTTGATCCACAATACGGAAAGCAATAAATAGCATAAATAAATAAACTGTAAAAAGGAGTAGAAAGCGGATTTGGCGCCTTCAGGTTATCCCACTTGCTAAACTTAAATCATGAACAAAATCTGGCAATGTAACCTGCAGGATAGTAAGCTCGAATAAAGGGCAAAGAATGTTATTTTTAGGTTTTACGAAAGGGAAATGTGTGTGACAAGATTACAAAATAGAGAGATTAGAGAGTGGGAGAGAGTAATAGGAGTATTTTTAGCTTAAGGGATTTAACTAGCTGGAAATTGAGCAGCTAAAAATGAGGGCTAAGCCCTCTATTTATTGTAAAATTTAGGTCACAAAAATAACCTAAATATGCTCCTCGCTCTGGAAGTCAGCTGAATAGGGCCTAGATTTTTCAGCGAGGATAAAGGGTGGATCGAATAAAATCCTGCTCGATCGGAGAATCCCATGAGAGAAGCCAAGAAACGCGACGCCAACTTCAAAATAGTGTTGTACGAGTTACCTCGAGTTATGCGCCCTTGCCGACTGCAGAGGGAAAAATGCGAGTGTCTTGGAAAATTGAGCCTAAAAACGCCGCACCTGTCTTGACAAAGTCATATAGACGTTGAGTTCGTTATCATGCTTAGCTCGCTGAGAATGAAACATTGCATTTAATACACAAACATGAGTAAAACACAACACCTGGTTTGGGTCACCTAGTCGGGACCCCAAACCAGGCTTGGTTCTATAGAAATAAAATGGGTTTGAGGGCCGACCCAAGCAAAACAAGCTGATTTTTGTTGTGCTAAAGAGCTTTGTGGTTTATTGACTTCCACCACGCCGATCGGACTCCAACCATGATCCGACTTTACAAAATGGACTGAGATTTTATCACCGGACTAATAGAAATAAATAAAGAGATAAGGGTGACACATTTTCATTGTCTACTAGACCTAGACTCAATAGCTATTTCAAGATGGTTTAGAAATTGATTTTGCAAACCATCCAGCAAGTCGACCCTATTCTTCCAAGCTAAAGTCTCAACGGTTGTCTCTGAAGGTAGATTATATAAACTATCCTTAGTACGATTTCAAGACTACGGTGTAAATCTCTATCTCTCTTAAGTTTTAATTCTAAGTCATTTTGTATCCTTTAGAAACTCCTATCTAAGTTTTCATTATGTTCGATCGACTCATAAAGCGCCTTACTACATATCTTCGTAACTAGTGTTTCGACTCATTCGGACATCACTCGGAACTATTGCATGATCAAATAACTTCTCTAAAACACTTTCTCTAAGCAGTGATTTTATATTTGAACACAAAAAAAATTACAACATTAATTCTTTATTCTAAGTCGGTTTATTTCCTTGAAAATTATTTGACCAGATCAAGTTTTATTGATAAGTGCCATTTTTGTATTAGATTTCATAAGAGGTTGCTTGTCATTTTTGGGGATTTATATTCATATTTATGTACTTTATGCCCATTTATGCTTTACACTTGGGTTTTGCGCTTTTGGTATGTTTCGCAACTTCCTAATGATTTGGACCTAATTTTTAGTCATATTTCAGTTCAAAGCTATTTTGAATCTATGTTTCTAACTTCCTTATTGAAGAGCTTTCTCATGACATATTATAAGCTCAATTTTGTTGAGGAACGGAAAAGATATGAGCTGGAAAGTAAGAAGGGTGCGGTAATGGATACTTCTTTACTCTCGGAATCATGTTTTTCCCACACTTATGAAGCAAGAATAATGATGAAAGAATTAGAAACTAGACTCAATGAGCTTTCCGGAAAATCAAGAATCGCATCATTTGGACATCGGACGAGGAAGTTATGACTGAATCAATTTGATGCATGCCTTCTAGCAACCAACACGGGCAGCCCGTTTTGGAGGAAACGGCCCATGTTGGAGGTCGAGCCTTTGCATTGAGAACGGGCAGCCCGTGTCGGTGGACACGACCCATTTTCAATGTTTCCGTCCAGTTTTCATGTGCCAGCAGCCAACACGGGCAGCTCGTGTCGGCGGACTTGGCTCGTGTTGGAGGTAAATTATGCCAAGACGATTCGGTTTTGATGATTTCAGCTCTTGAATTCTTCTTAATGGCTTATTTAAGCTGATTTTCGGCCATTCCTGCATCTATCCAGTCCAGAATCCACCATTCATCCTCCATATTCATCCATCACCATCTTTCCTTCCATTCATCCACATCAAACCGAATTTTGAAGATCGAAGAAGAAGAGTGATGCAATTGCGGGATTTCCATTCGAAGTCGAGAGATTCAAGTGGAACACTTCAAGTCTATCATCTACTTCTTCATTTTTGCTATTTGATGTTTGATTTCAAAGTATTGCATTTTATTTAAGCTTTTAACAACAATGTGTGAGTAGTTTAGTTTTTCTAGGGATTTGTAATCCAAAACAATGAAGTTTGATTAGTTTTCCATGATTTGTGCTTGAATTCTAATTTTGATCAATAGAAGGTTGTGTTTATCATGTTCATAAGTGTTTTGAAGGCCTAGAATACTTGTGTTTAGAGATTAATCTATCAGTACTCGAAAAGTGAAATAGAATAATGCGACAACCAACCTTTCTACCTAGTTTATGAAATTTGAGAAAAGAATAGTAAATTAGGGGATCACTTTGATAATTTGAAATCTTTAACTTTGATTAACTTAAAAGGCATACGAAAGTTGTTTGATAGGTTAATTAGAGCAATTCTATTACGCATCGAAAGAGCGGTAGAATTTTGTGATTATCGATCCTTGATTTACTTGAACGAATGATTGCACAAATTATGTTTAAATAATCAAACTCATCGTTCGGAAAGCAAATCCCTAGATGTTTTTACCCATTGATTTAAGTTTAGATTAATTTCCTTGATTTTAATATTTAGAACTAGTTCGGAGAAGCAAACTACAAAAACCTAAATAGCTTAGCAATTGAGTAGAGGACTAGTTTAGTGTGTTGCTAGATCGACTCTCGTGGGATTGACCTTGACTACCTACAACTTATATACCGTGCGCTTGTGGCATGTCGGTTATACTCGATATTTTACTCGCTTTAAGTTGATCGGCTTAGGATTGACTCAAGATGAAATTTGAGTATATGAAATATTAGACACGTAAAATTCCATTCTTTTAGGCTAGAGATAATTAAGCATTTAATTACTCGAATTTAATTATTATCTCGTGCCTAATCCTGGACCAAAGTATTGTTATACTTTGAGAACCTATGTGAAGACTCGGACACTCGCTCAACGCATTTCGAGTTGCATTAAATGAATCAGGTATAACTATCTCATACTTATAGAGTTTTAATTCCAAGGCATTCTCTCGTATCTTAGAAACTTCTCCGAGTGAAATGGTATCTTCTTTAAGTGATACAGACTTTTACTTCTTATATTTCTTGCTTATCCGTAAGTGACTCGTAAAACCGGTTCTCTCGTTCCGAGTCCCTCATCACTCAAATTTATCGCAGATTAAGTGAACTAGTATTTCGTCTTTTCTCACTCGGAATCCGACTTCGATCTTAAGCTCTATTCTCGTTATAGTCAGTGATTTCTTAGTCTGTCCAATAGTTAGTCCGTATCAAGTTATTTCACTCTAATATTCATTATATATCTTGATCTATCGCTTAGACTAAGTCGGATGGAATTTTGAGTTACATGGTTTTTAGAGTCGAAAATTCCACTTGTCTTCCGACTTAGATAATTAGTTGTTTAATTATCATAATTACTTTATTATCTCGTGTCTAATCTTGGACCAAAGTATCTTATACTTTGAGAACCAAAATTGTTTTACTTTTGTAGGTTATTCAAACGAGGATACACCTTTTTCAAACCACAAAAGTAACCGGCTTCAAAACGTCAAATTACCAAGCAAACATGGCTTTTCACCTTCTCTCGCTCTAGTCCCGTAAGATTATGTCGTGGCTGTCTGTTTCCAAATCCGGAAAACTAGAACGCTAAGCTTAACGGTGGTTTCTACCTTATCTTTCAAGACACCGCCGGTGGTTTTGGGACTTCCAAGAGAGTTAAACCGTTATCCAACGTTCACATTACAACGGATACTTTCCGAGTGACTCGTAAAGCTTCGTCAATGGTCACGAAGACTCTCGGTCAGCAAATGAAGATAACGGCTACTCTGCCTAGTTATCTATAAATTGAAGTCACCTCACAAGACTTGAAGATTACCGAACATATTGTTAATACACATACTTGCTCAAAGTCTCTGTATACACTCTCAATCTTCTACTTACAACTCCCAATCTGTAATTCATTACTTTCCGAGTTGTAAGGTCTTGTACTCAGCTGCAAACACTTTCTTACTTTCTCTGTAAGGTCCCTTGACTAAGCCGTAAGGGTAAACTCAGCTTAGTTGTCCCTAGCTGTAAGGGTTATCTCAGCTAGGAAGTACTAGATCATATAAGGGAATTTCGAGTCTACGAAAACTTGTATAGAGTTGTCTAAGGGAGCAACTCGGGTTCGGTCGATTCACGGTATTTTGTGGACTCAAAATAGTGGATTTGACTTTGTGCTTGGATTAGCACGGTTCGTGGTTTTCTCGCCCCAGGAGGGTTTCCACGTAATTTCTAAGTGTTATCTTTCCGAGTTCATTCTAGACTCGGATAGTTTTACTTGTTCCGCTTGATCCGCTTATTTATTCATGATAGCATTTCGAGTCCATATATTTCGACCCAGCTAATTGACTCGTAACCTGTCTTTGTCTCTTCTTTATCAAAAGAGTTAAAGGTTCCACGAAAAACTTCCATCACCCTATTCACCCGCCTCCTTTAGGGTGACTCGGACTGTCCCCGAGCAAACCTTCAATTGGTATCGAGCCTAGCCTTTCGTAAAGGATCTAACCATCCAAAGGTCTAAAGATCAAATCGCTCGTAACAACGGAGAGTTCGATGAAGGAAGATCTTCCAACAGGCCACCAAAATTCAAAGGATGAAACTTTGGGCATTGGAAAAAGCTTATGGAATGTTTCCTCATGGATCATGATGAAGATGTATGGGAAATCATACGACAAGGAAATTACATTCCAATGAAGACAGAGGAATTCGAATCATTCCTAAGACAAAGGTTGAATTCACTCCGAGCGAAGCGAGAAGTTTAGGAAGAACTTCAAGGCAATGAACATTCCGATGTGCGCCATTAGCTCGAGAGGAATACAATCGGGTGTCCGCTCGCGACATAGCAAAAAAGTGTGGGACACACTGGTCAACACTTATGAAGGCACAAGCCAGGTCGACAAGCGAAGATTAGTCAATATCTTCATAAATACGAGCTATTCAAGATGGAGCCGAAGAGAACATTACTCGGATGTTCATTCGGTTTACTAAGATTACCAACAATCTCAAGTCTCTCGGTTAAGAAGATCACACACGAGGAAATGTGCAGAAAGATACTCGAAGTCTACCCAAAAGAAGATGGGGTCCGAAGGTGACCGCCATAGAGGAAGCTCGTAACCTCTCACTCTTAAAGCCGGACGAGCTCATCGGAAAGCTTCTAACTCACGAAATCCATCTAGAAGAAGAGGATGCTGAGGGCAGTACCAAAATGAACATAGCACTGAAAGCCTCGTAATCCAAAGAAGCAAATCGAGCTCTTCGACTCGTAAGACGATCCCATGGCACTTATTGCAAGAGGTTTCAAGAAAATGATGAAGCACAAAAATGGGACAAAAGGCCAAAAGAAGAATTCTACAAGAAAGATAAGAAAGACAGAAAAGGTAAGTTTTCTTCTCCTTCAAAGTTATCTTTATCTAAGAATTATGGGTGTTTCGAGTGTGGCAAAGCAAAGACCACATAGTCGAAGACTGTCCGAAAAGGAAAAGTGACGGAAAGAAGAAGAAGGCCATGATGGCAACATGGAGCGATGAGGATTCATCGGAAGATGATGAGGACTCGGACGACTCGAAATGTCCGATGGCAATTTCGACTCGAGGCTGAAAAGGAGTCGGACTCGGACTTTGACAATGAGGAAACTAATCCTCAAGAGGTAATTGATTACTTCGTCAAATTCTCCAAAGTTGATTTAGCTAAATACATTTTTACTTTGGAAGAAAAGTCCAATTCGACTTTTCCCATTTCAAAAAACAACTTGAGTCAATTTCTTCCGAGAGCAATTCTTTGAAAAACGAATTGGAAAACCGAGACTCACACTCGGAGAACTCAAGACTAGTGCTCAAACTAATGAGACCGAGTCCGAGTTACTCGAGAAAGAAAATGAGCAACTAAAACCGAGTCTCAAGATCTCGATTTTAAAATTTACTCAAGGTCGAAAAACCTTGACATGCTCTTAGGATCACAATGTGTCTCCTTTCGAAAAGAAGGTCTTGGTTTCAACAAAGAAGAGGAATCCAATTCCTACTCGGAACTATTTAAAAATGATTCCGTAACCGTGAAGTTCGGAAAGCCGAGCATGGTCCCATTCACGTAAATGAAGGAAGGACTAAGCCCAGAATCTGTTTACAAAAAGAAACCATTCTCTCCTCGTTTCAAAAGGAAAAGTTTTCAAAAAGAAAGAGACACGGACTCGCTTCTCGAAAGGAAGACTCGGAATCGGACAAAACCCAAAGTCATCAAATCTGGGTTCCAAAACACCTTCTTCCTTAGAAAAGGACCATGGTAAAGAGTGTTACTGGGTTCGTTAGAGGAAGTGAGAAGGGCTAGATTCTCTTTGTTTTGCAGGTCACTCGAAGAGATCGAAAGGACATTGGTACATTGACAAGTGGATGTTCACGCCATATGTCAAGAGATGCAGGACTCTTTTCCGAGTTGGAAAAACGTAAAGGAGGAAAGGTCACATTTGGAGATGATAGCAAAGGCAAGATAGTGGGGATTGGCAAGATTGGAAAAGGAAGCAATCTGGTTAGTCCAGTCTACCTTGTCAAGGGATTAAAGTATAATCTACTCAAGCATCTCTCAACTATGTGACAAAGGTTAAGAGGTAAGATTCACTCAAACCAATTGCACTATTTCGATGTCACTACCAAAGAGATCAAGCTTTCAGGTAAGAGATTAGGTAATACTTACATCATTCCTCTTTCTTACCGAAGTCAGAATTTATCTTGCTTAAAAGCATCTCTCCATGATGATTCATGGACTTGGCATCGTAGATTAGGCCATATTAGCATGCATACTATCAAGAAATTGGCATCTAATGGTCTAGTTAGGGGTTTACCTGACTGTGTTTTTGAGAAAGACAAAGTATGTGAAGCATACACTAGAGGGAAACAAGTCGGATCTTCATTCAAATCTCTCGAAGACGGTTTCCACATCCAAAGTGGTTGAATTATCGCATATGGACTTATGTGGTGAAATCCTCGTGAAGAGTCTCGGAGGTAAATCTTACATACTTGTTGTTATTGATGATTATTCACGATTTACCTGGGTGTGTTTTCTTAAGCACAAAAATGAAGCTTTCAAGGAGTTCAACAAGCTCTGCAGAAAAATTCAAGTTGAGTCTCGGACTCGGATCCGGAGGATTAGAACCGACCATGGAAGGGAGTTCGATTACTCGGAATTCTCGAGTTCCGTGACAAAAATTGAATCTCTCACAACTTCTCAGCACCCAGAACTCCTCAACAGAATGGAGTAGTAGAGAGAAAGAACAGAACCCTTGAAGAAATAGCAAGGACAATGATGATTGAGCACAACTTGTCTTACTATTTCTCAGGCGAGGCAATCAACACAACTAACTACACTTTGAATAGATGCCTCATCGGACCCATTTTGAAGAAAACACCTTATGAGCTCTACAAAGGGAAGAAGCCAAATATTTCCTACTTCGGACCATTCGAGTGTAAGTGCTTCGTTCACAATAATGGTAAGGATCACTCGACCAAGTTTGACGCTCGGTCGGATGAAGGTATTTTTCTCGGGTTACTCCACTCATAGCAAAGCTTATTGCATTTTCAATAAGAGAACTAACAAAGTGGAAGAAAGCATCCACGTAGTGTTTGATGAGCTTGAACAGGAGAAACTAAGTGAGTCTTCATACTCGTAACTAAAGCTCGAAGAGATGATGACGAAGACGAGCCTACAAAGACTCGGACTCAACACGCTCGTAATAAAGTCACTCCGAACGAGGAAACTCGGAATGAGACAATTCAAGGTCGCTCAAAACGAACAAGTTAATGAAGAGGATCACTCGGAACAAGCTTCGAAGATCAAGCGACTCAGCCCACAAACCTCGTAAATCGAAGAACTGGTAAAGCATTCAAATTTATTTCCAAGTCATCCCCAAGAAAACATCATTTCGATATCAACAAGTGGGGTAAGAACTCGTTCCTCTCTTCAAAATCTATGTGCATTCACTGCATTCATTTCATTAACTCGAACCCAAAATGCACTAGAGGCCCTTAATGAACATGAATTGGTAGAGGCCATGCAAGAGGAACTCAATAAATTTGAAAGAAACCAAGTTTGGACTCGACCAACCGACCTTCCGACCACCCAGTTATAGGAACCAAATGGGTTTTCAAGAACAAACTGGATGAGGGTGGTGTGGTAGTCGAAATAAGGCTAGACTTGTGGCTCAAGGTTACAATCAAGAAGAAGGAATTGATTGTGGGGAAACCTTTGCACTCGTAGCAGAATCGAAGTTATTAGAATATCTGTTGGCATTTGCATCCAGCATGCATATTAAATTATATCAAATGGATATTAAGTGTGCATTTCTCAATGGTTTTATTGAAGAAGAAGTCTATGTCGAGCAGACCTCCTGGTTTTCAAAACGCAGAATTTCCAAATCATGTTTTCAAACTTCAAAAGGCTCTCTATGGTCTTAAACAAGCACCTCGAGCTTGGTATGAAAGACTAAGTAGCTTCTTGGTTCAAAATGATTTTAAAAGAGGTCAGATCGACAAGACACTCTTCATAAAGACCAAGGGGAAAGATTTTCTTATTGTTCAAATCTATGTTGATGATATTATTTTCGGTGCTATTAATGAGTTTACGTGCCGAGAATTTTCCGAGTTGATGAGTCAAGAATTCCAAATGAGCATGATGGGAGAACTTAATTTCTTCCTTGGTTTATAAATCAAACAAGACAAGGATGGGATCTTTGTCCATCAATCTAAGTATACCAAGGAACAGCTGAAGAAATACAAACTTCAAGATGCAAAGCACGCATCTACACCTATGAGCGAGTAGTATAAAGCTTGACTCGGACGAGAAAGGTAAAGCAATAGATCAAAAACTCTATCGAGGTATGATTGGATCTTTGCTATATCTTACTTCAAGCAGAGCCGGATATAATGTTCGAGTGTTTGTCTATGCGCAAGATTTCAAGCTAATCCAAAAGAATCACATCTCACTCGCGGTGAAGAGAATATTCGGATATCTTGCAGTACTCGGAATTTAGGTCTATGGTATTCCGGAGACTCGTAAATGACTCTCACTCGGATACTCGGACGCAAACTACGCAGGATACAAAGTTGATCGAAAGAGCACATCTTGAGCTTGCCAATTTCTGGGTCAATCCCTAATATCTTGGCATTCAAAGAAACAGAACTCAGTAGCTCTATCAACCGCTGAAGCTGAATATATTGCAGCTGGAGCTTGTTGCGCTCGATTCTATGGATAACGCAACACTTGAAAGATCTTGAACTATTATTCAAATCAGCACCAATCAAGTGTGACAACCAAAGCGCAATTAGCATCACCAAGAATCCTGTCCAAGCATTCAAAAACAAAGCATATCGAGGTCGGATATCACTTCTTACGCGATCACTCGAAAAAGGTGATATTGAACTTGAGTTCATTCCTACTAATCTTAAATTAGCTGATATTTTTACTAAGCCTCTTGGTGAAGATCAGCTTTGCTTTATTCGGAATGAGCTTGGTATGTTAAATGCTTAATTATGTGTTATTCATTGTATAATTTTGTGTTACGGTTTTCTTTTTTAACCATTAGCTCGGTTGATTCAGTGATACTCGGGATAGTAGTTATTTCGTGTTTCGAGTCACTTAGAAACCAATCTGAGTCAAACTTAGACGTAAAGAAACTTGGACTTCAAATTTTCCGAAACTATCTCTAGAACAGTGGAGAGTTTCGAAATATATTTTCAAAATCTTTCTCTCTCTCTCTCTCGAGCGCTGTGATCGGACATTAGCCGTGGATTTCTAACCGCTAAAATCTTAACCATTGAAGAGAACCGTCACACCGGTCTTCGATGACCGATGGACAAGCCAAGTCGAACGGAGTTATACTTAACGGATAGTTGACGGGCTTCTATTTTTTTCTATAAATAGCGCCTATTCATCTTCGTCTTGGTATTCTACATTCCATCTCTCTCAAACGAAACTTTTCGCGAAAGATTTCTACGTGAACAGTCATCCTTGAACTTCGCAAGCGTCGAAGAAGCCATCTCTCATAAGTTTCGACTCGCTCTCATCTTTTTCTTCTATACTTTTTCCATTTCTTCTCTTCTACCTCACCTTCTCTTTCCTACTTGAAAGTTTCATCTTTCCTTCCATCTCTCTCAAAATGCCTAAGAGAGGAAACCATCCCGACTTCCAGTGTCTCCTCCTGTTCCAAAAGCCTCGTACCAAAACGGCGAAAGCTCAACCCCTCAAAACCCATTGTCACCCAAAGACCTTGCACTGGATGACAAATTCTTTCCAACAACCAAATTTTCTTGGTTGTCCCACATTCAAACCACCGGAGCATACAACTTTCCGTGTTTCGGTGAGTTCGTCTATCTTGAACTCGTTTCGAGTTCTATACTCACCTCACCTCCTCCAAAAATGTTCTAACCTCCAAGGTTCGTAACATAACTATTTGAATAAACACCTCTCTCCTCCACCGCTCTGTTCAAGGTCACCTCCCTCTTCTTGAACAAGCAACCCCTTTCCTTTCACCGAAATCGCCGAAGACTTCTTTGAAAAATACGCCAAAGAGTTCCCCGAGTCCCGAAAAACTTTTTGTGACTCAGTTGAAGTTAAGCTCGCCTTCAGTGCTTTCGCTGATGAGAACCTTTTTCTCACAAGCATTCCAAGCAAGGAGAACCCCAACTCCAAGCACCTTAAATCTCTCTTTGACATTCTTGAGGGCTACGAAGTGGACCTCTTCCCTCCATCATTGAAGCGGATGGCCGCTGTGCCAGCTCAACTTCAATCAAAGAAGAACACCTCCCTTCCTTTCGGTGCTCTTCGACCCTCGTCTTCAAACAATTCCAAGTTCCTCTCCCTCATACCCAAACGCTATGTCCGAGGCTGCCATTGTTGTCGGCAAGAAGGAACTGCAGGGGTACGGATACCGGAAACCGAACCCGGTGTCCGGGTGCATAACTCGGAGCCGAGGCCCCCTTTTCCACCTCGGACTCATAAATCAACCCCTCTCTCTCTCCCTCTCCACCTGGTGGTGCCTCCACCTCGAGTGCTTCCAAATCTCTCTCTGCTATTTTGTCCACCACTTTTATGGACAAAATCAGCTCCGTGTCCTCCGATTTCAGTGGACATGCTCCTGTCTTTCAAACTTGTCCTCCAAAATCGACCATCAACCAAAAGACCGGCCAATCCCAAATCCGAGAGTAGCAGTCTCTCGTTCTTGAGATGAGGGCACTCGGTGAAGGAGCAGAAGGAGCCGATCGAGCTCCTCGAGAGAGAAGGTCCAAGGCGGCTCAGGACCGGGGTGACTCGGACGCGTCCGAAGCATCTTCGAGCCCGTGTCCGACCTCCTCCGACAGCAGGGATGAAGAAGAAGAAGTCGTAGATGCGTAAGCAGCAGACGTCGAGGAACCCGCGGCTAAGGCGAGTCCATCCGGGCAAGGGGAGGAACACCAAGAAGAAGCAGTGGGAACTGCTGAGGGTTAGCTCGCTCCGCAAGCTCAAATAGTCTGTACTCGGCTCGCACAGCGAGCCTGGGTGGGTCGGAGGACTTAGCTACACCAGCGGGTCGACAAAGCAGCCCCTCCAGCCTCCCGAGGTTCCAAGGGCGTAACCCTCGATCCACTCACCCCGGTCAGCCACTCGGAGCCGAGCCCCGACGATCATACCGTTTCTCCCTCCGCCGAGCTCAAGCACATCGTCAAGATCTTACCAGCGCCGGCGAACCTCCGCTCCCTCCGCCTCCACTCGAAATCCCCTCTCCCTCGTAGGCGCCATGCATTGTGTCACAATGCCAAAGTCTCGCAGATTCTTCTTCTTTCGAGAGATTTCTATTTCTTTTGTCCGGACATCTAAGTTGCACTATTTGTTCTTTTCTTCCCTTCTTTTTGTTGTTTTTGCTGAAAGGCAAAGGGGAGAAATAGAGTCGACAAACTTGTTGTCCAGTTTAGGGGAGTTTTCCCTTTCAATCTATGTAATTTTGTTAAGTTCAATGAATTAATGCTTTCTCTTCTATGACTTATGTGTTTACAATCTTTCCGAGTTAACATTATCTCATTATTAAGCATATTCTTACCTTATGCTCGATCGTTTACGTTATGCTCGATACACTAAGTATACTTTACTCGAATTTCTTTTATGAGCAACTATTCGTAGTCGAGTTTTTTCACTAACAAAGTCCCTGTCTAAGCATGATATGCCTTTCATCAAAAAGGGGATTGAAGACTCGGACACTCGCTCAACGCATTTCGAGTTGCATTAAATGAATCAGTATAACTATCTCATACTTATAGAGTTTTGATTCCAAGGCATTCTCTCGTATCTTAGAAACTTCTCTAAGTGAAATGGTATCTTCTCTAAGTGATACAGCTTTTACTTCTTATATTTCTTGCTTATCCATAAGTGACTCGTAAAACCGGTTCTCTGTTCGAGTCCCTCATCACTCGCATTTATCGCAGATTAAGTGAACTAGTATTTCGTCTTTTCTCACTCAGAATCGACTTTTGATCTTAAGCTCTATTCTCGTTATAGTCAGTGATTTCTTAGTCTATCCAATACTTAGTCCGTATCAAGTTATTTCACTCGAAATTCATTATATATCTTGATCTATCGCTTAGACTAAGTCGGATGGAATTTCGAGTTACATGATTTTTAGAGTCGAAAATTCCACTTGTCTTCCGACTCGGATAATTAGTTGTTTAATTATCATAATTACTTTATTATCTCGCGTCTAATCTTGGACCAAAGTATCTTATACTTTGAGAACCGAAATCGTTTTACTTTTGTAGGTTATTCAAACGAGGATACACCTTTTTCAAACCACAAAAGTAACCTAGCTTCAAAACATTAAATCACCAAGCAGACATGGCTTTTCACCTTCTCTCGCTCCAGTCCCGTAAGATTATGTCGTGGCCGTCTGTTTCCAAATCTGGAAAACTGAACGCTAAGCTTAACGGTGGTTTCCACCTTATCTTTCAAGACACCGCCAGGTGGCTTTGGGACTTCCAAGAGAGTTAAACCGTTATCCAACGTTCACATTACAACGGATACTTTCGAGTGACTCGTAAAGCTTCATCAACGGTCACGAAGACTCTCGGTCAGCGAGATGAAGATAACGGCTACTCTGCCTGGTTATCTATAAATAGAAGACACCTCACAAGACTTGAAGATTACCGAACATATTGTTAATACGGATACTTGCTCAAAGTCTCTGTATACACTCTCAATCTTCTACTTACAACTCCTAATCTGTAATTCATTACTTTCGAGTTGTAAGGTCTTGTACTCGATTATAAACACTTTCTTACTTTCTCGTAAGGTCCCTTGACTAAGCTGTAAGGGTAAACTCGGCTTAGTTGTCCCTAGCTGTAAGGGTTATCTCGGTTAGGAAGTACTAGATCGGATAAGGGAATTTCGAGTCTAGGAAAACTTGTATAGAGTTGTCTAAGGGAGCAACTCGGGTTCGGTCGATTCACGGTATTTTGTTGACTCAAAATAGTGGATTTGACTTCGTGCTTGGATTAGCACGGTTCGTGGTTTTCTCGCCCCAGGAGGGTTTCCACGTAATTTCTAAGTGTTATCTTTCTAAGTTCATTCTAGACTCGGACAGTTTTACTTCTTACGCTTGATCTCGCTTATTTATTCATGATAGCATTTACGAGTCCATATATTTCGACCCAGCTAATTGACTCGGAACCTGTCTTTGTCTCTTCTTTATCAAAAGAGTTAAAGGTTCCACGAAAAGTTCCATCGCCCTATTCACCCCCTCTAGGGTGACTCGGACTCTCCCCGAGCAAACCTTCACTATGTGGTTTGCTTTTGTAGGTTATTCAAACGAGGCTAATCTATTTTTGAATTACAAAAGCAAGTGGCTTCTAGCTGTTAACCACCAGTAGAGAAGTTTTAGCTACTTCGGACAAGGCTCGAAAACGTGTTAGGGTTGTTTGTTTCCAAAACTAAAAATTCCAACTCTAGACCTAACGGGTGTTTCCATCGAGTTTTAAGTCACCACCAAGTGATTGGACCATCTTTTGGAGCCAAGAGCTGTTGTACAAAGTTCACATCCCAACGGATATTTTCTAAGTAACTCGGAATAAACATTATAATAGGTAGTGAAGACTTCAGTCTAGAGACAAGCCTCAACGGTCACTACGCTTTGGTGTCGATAAATAGAAGCCACTTTGTAAGACTTGAAGGTTGCGTAATTATTATTGAACCTATTATTGGATTCATTCTCACTCAATCTTCTATTTACAACTCCAATTCCGTATTTAATATTCTCCGAGTTATAAAGAAAGTCTTATAATAAATTATATACTTCTCTTACTTTCTTAGTAAGCCTCTTGACTGAGTTGTAAGTGTTAACTCATCTCATATGTCCCCGATTGTGAAGGTTACCTTAATCGGAAATATTAAATCAAATAAGGGAACTTCTAAGTATAGGAAAACATTACAAGGAATTATTTAAGGGAGCAATTCTGGTTGAGTAAGTCCTTTCTATTTTGTGGATTCGGAATAGTGGATTTGACGTGGTGCTTGGATTGGCACTATCCAGTGGTTTTCTCGCCCCATAAGGGTTTCCACGTATATTTGTGTTATTGCCTTTCCGAGTCCATTCTAGACTCGGAATCTACTTTAAGTTTGTATTGGTGCAAAAATTATTTAATTTTCTTTATCACCCTATTCTCCCCTTGCCTCTAGGGTTACCTAGACTCTCCAAGAGCAAACCTTCAATTGGTATCAAAGCCTAGCCTTTTCATAAAGGATTTAACCATGTAAAGGTGTAAAGATCATATGACTCAAAACAATCGAGAGTTTGATGAAGGAAGATTATCCACCGGACCACTCAAGTTCAAAGGGTCAAACTTTGCACATTGGAAGAAGATGATGGAATGTTTCTTGATGGATAACGATGAAGATGTTTGGAACATCATCCAAGTAGGCAACTACATTCCAATTAAGATGGAGAATGGAACCACTATGCCTAAAGCCAAATCTAAGCTCACCACTGAAGAGACTGATAAGTTTAAAAGAAAACGTCACTCGGATGTATGTTCGATTCACAGAGATTACTAATAATCTCAAATCTTTGGGTAAAAAGATCTCTTCCGATGAAATGTCCAGAAAGATTATGAGAAGTCTGCCGAAGAAGAGATGGGCTCCTAAGGTGACAGCCATTAAAGAACCTCGAAGCTCTCTCAACTCGGACCGGACGAGCTTATTGGGAAATTACTTACCCATGAAATTCATCTAGAAGAAGAAGATGTCGAGGTCGGTACCAAAAGAAACATAATGTCGAAGGCATCGAAAGCGAACATGAAAGTCCGAGCTCCTCGGAATCGAAGAGGATGTTATGGCACTCATAGCCCATGGCTTCAAGAGAAATATTAATACAAGAAGTGGGAAAAAAGGCCAAAGGACAAGTTCTATAAAAAAGATAAGAAGGACAGAAAAGGTAAATATTCATTCCCTTCAAACTTATCGTTATCTAAGAACTCGGTTGCTTTGAATGCAGCAGCAAGGAGTACATAGTCAAAGATTGTCCTAAAAGAAAGAAGGACAGAAAGAAAAAGGTTATGATGGCTACCTGGAGTGATGACTACTCGTCCGAAGAACATGATTCCGACGACTCAAAGTGTTTAATCTTAGTATGGAAAGACTAAGCTTGAAAGAGGTTTTGAAAGAGACTCCATTGGTTTTTAAACCAAGTTTCTAGTGTTTGAGGGTAAAGGTATGAATGATGATATAAGCTCTGCATTTCGCCCTTTAATATACAGACCTTTACTAGTTTAAGTTGTGAGTTAAAGAACGTGGTTATCAATTAAGCATACAACATGCAAAGAACGGAAATTAAATCAAACAAAACATGGTAGGAAAGTTATAAATATGCTTTGAGTAATGTTATGATCTGAATTGTACTTTTAGTATCTCAAAGTCACTCTTGCTCCGAGAACGTAACTTTTTGTTTTCATCGTTAGCAATGAAAACTTATGTATTATACTAACAAGTTTCTATCTTAAGTTTGGAATGTTTTTCATCAAAAGGGGAGATTGAATACTCATGTATAAATCTCTATCTCTCTTAGGTTTTGATTGTAAGTCATTCTATATCCTTCGAAACTCCTATCTAAGTTTTCATTATCTTCCGACTCGACTTAGAAAGTGCCTCACTACATATCTTCATTACTGGTGTTTCGACTCACTCGGACATCACTCGGAACCATCGCATGATCAAATAATTTCTCTAAGCATTGACTTTGTGTTTCAAGGCCAAAAAGAATTACAACGTTAGTTCTTTATTCTAAGTCGGTTTATTTCCTTGAGAATTATTTGACTATATCAAGTTGTTATACTCGATATTTTGCTTTCTCTAACTTGATCAGCTTAGGATTAATCGAAGATGAAATTCGAGTATATTGAATGTTAGACTCGGAAAATTCCATTCTTTTAGGCCACAAATAATTAATCATATAATTACTCGGATTTAATTATTATCTCGTGCCTAATCTTGGACCAAAGTATTGTTATACTTTAAGAACCTATGTGGTTTGCTTTTGTAGGTTATTCAAATGAGGCTAATCTATTTTTGAATTACAAAAGCAACTACCTTCTAGCCGTTAACCACTAGCGAGACAAGTTTTAGCTACTTCGGACAAGGCTCGACACCGTGTCGTGGTTGTTTGTTTCCAAAGCTGGAAAATTCCAACTCTAGGCCTAACAGGTATTTCTATCGCAATTTTCAATCACCACCAAGTGATTAGACCATCTTTTGGAGCCAAGAGCTGTTGCACAACGTTCACATCCGAACAGATCCGATTGACTTAGAATAGCCGTTATAATGACTAGTTATGACTTCAGTCCGAGAGACAAGCCTCAACAGTTACTTCGCTTGGTTGTCAATTAATAGAAGCCACTTTGTAAGACTTGAAGGTTGTCGGAATTATTGTTGAACCTATTATTGGATTCATTCTTACTCAATCTTCTACTTACAACTCCAATTCCGTATTTAATATTCTCTAAGTTGTAAAGAAAGTCTTATAATCAATTACATACTTCTCTTACTTTCTTAGTAAGTCCCTTTACTTGAGCTGTAAGAGTTAACTCAGCTCATTTTTCCCTAATTTTAAAGGTTACCTAAGTCGGGAAGTACTAGATTAGATAAGGGAACTTTTAAGTTTAGTAAAACATTCCCATGAATTGTTTAAGGGAGCAACTCTGGTTGAGTCGAGTCCTTTGTATTTTGTGGATTCAAAATAGTGGATTTGACTTGGTGCTTGAATTAGCATTGTCCGTGGTTTTCTGCCCTAGGAGGATTTCCACGTATATCTCTGTTATTGCCTATTTTAGTCCATTCAAGACTTAGAATCTGCTTTTAGTTTGTATTGGTGCAAAAATTGTTTAATTTTCTTCATCACCCTATTCACCCCCTCCTCCCCTCTAAGGTGACTTAGACTCTCCAAGAGCAAACTTTCACAATTTTATCACGGAGGAACTAGCTCAACAATGCCCGAGCTTAATTGATTATACGGATCTAGCTTACAGCTCATACTTTGTAATCCAACTCACTCTTTGTTTAGTCTTCAAACGCTTTTCTCTTTTCCCTTGATTGAGTTGATTACATAACTTTAACTCGGTTGTCCCAAGTTGACAAGGGAACTTTAACTTGGAAGTAATAGGTTAGATAAGGGAATTTTTGGACCTGAAAAAATTTTAAGAGAATTGTCTAAGGGAATAAATTTGGGTAGCCATAATCTCTGTAATTGAGGATTCAATTAGTGGATTTTGACTTGGTGCTTGGATAAGCACTGCCTCGAGGTTTTCTACCCCATGAGGGTTTTCTTGTAAAGTTATTTGTCTTTTATTTCCTTTCTAAGTTATTCTAGACTGAGTTTCGCTTTCTAAGGAGTCATTTTTTAGAACTTTAAATATCCGCAAAAATCCTTCAACACCCTATTCACCTATCCCCCTAGGGTGATTAACTTGACCAATTGAATTTTGAATTAGTATCGAGCCTAGCCTTCTCTTAAAGAACTATCACTTCGAAGGTCTAAAGATCATGGCTCAATAAATTGGAGAATTCGATGAACAAAGGTCTTTCACAAGGGCACGGAAGTTCAAGGGCTCCAACTTCACCCATTAGAAAAAATGACGCAATGTTTCATAGAAAATCAAGATGAAGAAGTATGGCACATCATCACTCATGGGAACTATGTCCCAATAAAAAGCAATGAAATATTGCCAAAATTGAAGACAAATTCACCTCGGATAAGAAAGGCAACATAAGAAGAACAACAAACACTACTATAGAAACGACTTTTAACAACGGGCCTTTAACAATGGTTGAAAATCGTTATAAAAATTGAGCCAGTGGCATTTTAGTAAATAAGTGGTCTTTTATTACATCTATGATTACGATTCTTTCATTGAACTGTCGTCATAGGCAGAAATGTCCACTTTTAACTACGGTACATCTGAAAGAACCATAGTAATAGGTGTCTATTATTACAATTCTTTAATTGAACCGTAATCAAAAGTCCGTCGAAACAAAAAAACTATGACCAGTCTGGTTTTCCACCTTTAATCTATGCTCTCTAATCTCACTATCACTCTTGTCTCTCTAATCTCTATCGACTACACTTGCTCTCCTCTCTCTACTCTCTAATGTCTCCTCGTCATCGTCGCTACTCTCTCCTAGCCGTCGTCGCTGCTCTCTATTCTCCGCTCGGTGCTCTCAACTCTCACTACTCACTCTCGTTGTCATTGCTACTCCCTCTGTCTCACTCTCGTCGTTGTACAAAAGGCCAATATTTAACTGATCTCTCCCTCTCTTATTTTGTACTTTAATTTATTTTCTTTCATAGTTTAGGGTTTCAATACTTTGCTCTCCTCGCTCACTCTCTTAACAGCGAGCATGCTAAGTAGGGTTTAGGGTTTTAACAAGTAGCATGCTAAATAAGTTTTAGGGTTTTTATAGTAGCATGCTAAATTGTATAATTGCTTGGCAAAGCGTTGTTGTGTATAATTTAGGGTTTAGGGTTTCTTGGCAAATAGATTTTGTGTATAATATAGGCTTTCAACTTATATATTGTGAGCAAAATTGTATAATTTCTTGTTGTAACTTGTATACTGTGTATATTTGAAGAAAAAGTGTATCCTATAAAGGCAATGTGTTGGCATGATGAGGAAAGACTATTGTGTTGTTATCCTCTAAAAATGTCTACTTTTAAAGGGAAACATTGTCCGTTTTTTCTAGGATTCTTCATATTTAAAGTTGTCTCTCAAGGTCTAGAACTAGAATGATTCCTTGGCCTTTTGGTTTTGCAACTCGTTGTTGTGGTAACTTTGTTATTCTAATAACACTATTTTATTATAATTGTGCTATTCTAATTAAGTTGTGTTATTCTAATTAAATTGTGGCAATATAAAATGGACCCTTCCAAAACTACAAAACTGTCGAGGGGGACGAACAATGATGAACAAGGAGACGTTCGCACGTAGTAGAGATGATCCAACTATCCTTACACGGGTCCAATTCACAGGCGTCATAATCCTATAGGTGATCATGCAGCTCACTTTATGAGCTATATTGGTGCGGCAACCCACACTCACATCAACATCAACTACGAAGTTGGGGCACGACTCTCGATTCGGTTATGGACAGCCTTTGGAATGATATACATGTAAATGCAATACATCTCAACTTAGAATTGGAAATTATTGTAAATGGTTAAACGTACTAAAGCATGTCATTCTTGTGTTTTAGAAAACGTTCATCTTGGACGTTAAAGAACTAGATATCCTAATGGTAAGACATAAGACCCTAATGTCAGCGCGAGAGAAATTTAGAAACTTCAAGTCTCGCATTATCGCTATTTGGGTCAACCAAACAAGGGAAATCAAGGCAGAAGGTAGACCTTGGGAGGTCTACAACTTCATAACTACGGAGGACTGGAAGACTTTTGAAGCATATCTCCCTCTCGCGGAATACAAGGTAATTTATCATTTGTTCTCTTTTATTCTTACTAGTCCGGACTCGTGTTATGTACGGAGCAATGTTGTACAATGCATAACTTAAGAAATTATTGAATTATGCAGCGATGTTGTACTTGTGAGTTTCTTTTACTCGATCATTTGATTCAACAACATTCTTATACATGTTATCCCGTCATAATGAAAACATTTTCGTGACTCATCAAAGTTATCGGAACCCAAGACATAAAAATCATTAGAGCCCAAGCACACATTCATATTCCAGTCATTCTAAATTTCAAAAGAATAAATAAATAATTTAAAATAAAAAATAAAAAAATTGTTAAAAAATATCATCAAGGTTTTAAGATTACACACTTGATTTGAAATATTAAGAAGTCAGGCCCTCTAAGAATCAAACAATTTAAATAATCCTAACTCATACGATTATAGAAATAATGTGACAATATGTTTGGGTTTCAAAAGGTAAATATTAGTAGGAAAAGGAATAATATATGATTGGTAGATATTGAGCTATAGATGACAATAAATATCATTATGTCACAAATTAATATTACAATACAAAGTACATCAAATCAATAAAAGAATATCAAACTTATAACTAGGGGTGAGCACGACCGACGGTACCTCGGAACCGGACCGGAACCGGTCAAACGGGTAAGGTTCTGGAACCGGAACCGGTCAAACGGGTAAGGGTAAGGTTCCTAAAATTTAGGAACCTGTCAAATGGGTAAGGGTAAGGTTCCTAAAATGAAACCCCGGAACCGGAACCCGGAACCTGTTTAGACAGGTTCTAGAACCGTGGGCACCCGAATCCGTTAGTAAAATTTTCGAATTTTTCAGTTTTGAGGCCCATGAAATTTTTACTTTTGAATTTCTAATGTGTGGCCCAACTTATTAGAAACCCTAATCTCCTTCCTCCTCGTCATTTCGCGTTCCTTTATTTCGCCTCTCTCGCGTTGCTCGCTCTCTCTCCCCTCGCGTTGCTCCGCTCTCGCTCTCTCTCTCGCTGGTGCTCGTTGACTCGCATTGCTCTGCTCTCTCTTTCTCTGCTGCTGCTCGTTGACTCGCGTCGTCTCGCTCTCTCGACGAATCGAAGTTCATTTCGCGTTGCTCGCTCTCGCTCCTTCATTTCGTGTTGCTCTGTTTTGCTCCTTCATTTCGCGTTGCTCTGCCCTTTCTCTCGCTTCGCTCGTTGACCTCCTCCCAGTCCTCGTCGGCGTTGGTGTCGCCTCCTTCCTTCCTCCTACTCCCGAGTCCCAACTCTCCCTTGCGGCTTCATCCTCATCGGTGTTCTCATTACAAAATAGGTAATTTCTTAATATCTTGTTGTAAATAGGGTACCCTGGAATCGGAACCGGAACCCGAGGATAAGGGTAAGGTTCCTAAAATTCAGAACCGGAACCCGAGGGTAAGGGTAAGGTTCCTAAAATTCAGGAACCGGTCAAACAGGGTAAGGGTAAGGTTCCTAGTTTTGGTATAGGGTACCGGAACCGCTCACCCCTACTTATAACTCATAACTCTTTACAGAGAAAGTCAATACTAATTTAACTTAATAGACTCCTAGATAAATATTTATATGCAATCAACCTACTAAAACATCATTGACTTAAATATTACACAAACTCTTAAAAAGTATACATATACCCATAATGGGATCTCATTTTTTAAAAATTATAAGGTGAATACAATGATTTATCCATTATTACTTACCTCTGTACACAAAGATAATTAAACATATAATAACTACTTATATTAAGATTAATAGTGAAAAATATTATAATGATAGAAGTGATCCAAATATATTTAACAATAATAGGTAATTTTTATCATAATAAAGGGCATGATAGGTCAATTCGCGGAGTAGGGTAATAAAATCATTTGTGTTTTGTACTTATATTGAAAATTGATCGCGATTTTAGTAGTGAATCAATTGGGAAAAAATATTGATATAAATGAGATTTTATAAATACATGCTTTACTTGATTAACAACCAATTGCTTCCCTCGAGACACAACTCTTCCTCTCAAGTAATTAACATAATAAGAGTTACATGAAGTTCTATTTCAAGATGGCGGGGAGGTTTGATGGCAAATACTCATCTTTTAATAATTTAGAAAACTTATAATAGTAAAAGATATGATTTAAATATGTTTTTCAATAATAAGTCACGAGATAGACATGTTAGGAAGAAACTAAAATAAACTGTATTTGTAACAAAAAAAATGATTTGTATGTTGTGCAAAAATTTTGAGACAAATGAATTTATTCAAAATCCTATGGGCTTAATAGAAGTTGACATATTAAGTTTAGAGGATAACAACACAATAGTGAAGGTTTGCTCAGGGAGAGTCCGAGTCACCCTAGAGGGGGTGAATAGGGTGAGGAAGAGATCTTTTGGAAATTCAAACTCTTTTGTTAGGTAAAATACAGATCATAGCTTCGATTCAAAACAGAGTCGAAAAGTAGAGACTCAAAAAGACTGAATAGATAGAAATGGCAAGAAAAGCAAATGCTATAAGACAATCCGAGTCTAGAATGAACTTAGAAAGTAAACACTTAGAGATTACGTGGAAACCCTCCTGGGGCAGAAAACCACGGACCGTGTCAATCCGAGACACAAAGTCAAATCCACTATTTTGAGTCCACAAAATACCGTGAACTGATCGAACTCGAGTTGCTCCCTTAGACAACTCTTTACAAGTTTTCCTAGACTCAAAAATTCCTTTATCCGATCTAGTACTTCCTAACTAAGATAACCCTTACAGTTAGGGACAACTAAGCTGAGTTAACCTTTCTAGCTTAGTCAAGGGACCTTACAAAGAAAGTAAGAAAGAGTTTGTAATTGAGTACAAGACCTTACAACTCGAAGGTAATGAATTACAGAATAGTAGTTGTAAGTAGAAGATTGAGAATTAATACAAAGACTTTGCACAAGTACGTATATTAACAATAAGTTCAGCAATCTTCAAGTCTTGTGAAGTGGCTTCTATTTATAGATGACCAGGCAAAGTAGCCGTTATCTTCATCTCGCTGACCGAGAGTCCTCTCGTGACCATTGATAGAAGCTTTCGAGTCACTCGAAAGTATCCGTTGTAATGTGAACGTTGGACAATGGTTTAACTCTCTTGGAAGTCCCAAAACTACTAGCGCTATCTTGAGAGATAAGGTAAAAACTACCGTTAAGCTTGGTGTCTCGGTTTTCAGATTTGGAAACAGACATGCTCCGACACTATCTTCCGGGACTCGGAGCGAGAGAAGGTGAAAAGCCATGTCTCGCTGGTGATTTGACGTTTTGAAGCCAGGTTACTTTTGTGATTTGAAAAGTGTATCCTCGTTTGAATAACCTACAAAAGTAAAGCAATTTTGGTTCTCAAAGTATGAAATACTTTGGTCCAAGATTAGACACGAGATAATAAAATAATTATGATAATTAATCAACTAATTATCCGAGTCGAAGAGAAGTGAAATTTTCCGAGTCTAATAACTATATAACTCAAAATTCCATCCGACTTAGTCTAAGCGATAGATCAAGATAAGTAAAGAATATCAAAGTGAGATAACTTGATATAGACTAAGTATGAAACAGACTAGAGGTACCGACTCTAATGAAATAAAGCTTATAATCGAAGCCGGATTCGAGTGAGAGAAGATGAAACACTAGTCCACTCAATCTGCGATAAATCTGAGTGATGCTTGGACTCGGAACAAAGAATCGGTTTTCGAGTCACTTAAAGAAGCGCAATAAACACATGAAGTGCAAGCTTTAGTACTTAGAGAAGATACCATTTCATTCAAAAAGTTTCTAAAACATAGAGAATGCCTTGGAATCAAAACACTATAAATACGAGATGGTTATTCCTGATTCATGTAATGTAACTCGAAATGGGTTGAGCGAGTGTCCGAGTCTTCAAATAGTCTTTCCTTCAAATATAACACAAATTACGAACTTAAAGTACACAAATTACGAACTGAAGCAATATAATTCCTAACTTTTTATTCATTACGTTTTATTCCACAATATATTTGAATAATAATTTTCTATCTTGTAGGCATTTTTAATTATTAATATCGAGTATATATGTAGTTGTTATATTTTTATTATATTAATTTATGATTTATTAAATTATTCTGTACATAGGATGAATGTAATAACCAAATTGCTTCCTCGGATAGTTAAATATTTAAATATTATTTTTATAACATGTTGCTGTTTATTTTAATTTTAAAAATTCTCATAATAAATATATTTTAAACTAATATAATTTTATGACACCAAGTCAAAAAACACCATTAATAATAAAAAATTAATAATGTTAGACAAAATTATTATATTTCAGGCCCAAAATAATATTGCATATCAATATACATAAAAAAAATGAGAGCTAAGACAGAATCCAAACCCTAAATAAATAAATAGATAGCTATATATATTAATTTTATTTTATGTCTTAATATATTTTAATTTTCATATTACTTTTCTTTTTGTTTTTGTTATTTTTTAGTCAGTTTATTAGAAGTTAGAATAAAATTAGTCTTGTTCGATTAATTTTATTTTTATATTATTATAGGGTTTAGTTAGAATCTTTTTAATCTATTAGTATTAATTTTCTTAATTTTTATAACTGATTTGATAATTTTTTAGATTTTTTTCTAATTTAGGTTAAAGCAAGTCTTTAATTTAATAAATTTATAAATTTAGTTTCTTCATTTTTATTTTAGGTGTTTTAGGATATATTTAGGTCCAAAAACTAATATTAATATTCTGATAATTTAATTATTTATTGTCTCATTTATTTAGTGCAGTTTATTATTTATTTTACTTTTTGTTTAAGATTATATTTTTATTTTATTAGTTTTATCTGTTTAATTTTTCTGGAAAACTATAAAAAAATATTTTTGGGTTTTAGATTACTTTTATATTTTTTCAGATTTTTGATTTAATTTATTAAATGATTTTTATATTTGTTATTTATTAATTTTCTACTTAGTTTTATTTTTCTGTTTTATATTTTTATGAATTAATTAGGATGATTAATTATTATTTAATTTTCATATTAAGAATTAATAATTTTATAATATATAATTGATTTCATAATTTTTTAGGCTTATTTACTCATTTATGTTAAAGCATGTTTTTAATTTAATAATATTTATAAATTTAATTTTTTTATTTTTATTTTAGATTTTTAGACTATTAAGTCCATAAAATAGTTTTAATATTTTGGTAAGTTAATTATTTATTTTCGTATTTATTTAGTGCATTTTATTATTTGTTTAACTTTTTGTTTAAGATTATTTTTTATTTTATTATTTTTAATTTTGTTCAATTTTTCTGAAAAATTATATATAGTATTATTATTATTATTATTATTATTTTGGCATGGAGTAAAAAAGAGTCCATATATGAGTGGAAACCTGTTTTTTTCAATGATAAATTATTATTTTTTATTAGACGAAACTCCTAAATTAACTCTCAGATCGTCATGTCGTCTTTTTGAAAAGATTGGCATTATATAGTATATAGATAAGTTCATAAAATAGTTTTAATATTTTGGTAAGTTAATTATTTATTTTCGTATTTATTTAGTGCATTTTATTATTTGTTTAACTTTTTGTTTAAGATTATGTTTTTATTTGAGATATTAACATTTACCTCCCTCGAGGTATTTGGAAATCATTTTTACACCCTCCAGGTATTGTTATATATTTTTACCCACCCTAGGTTTAGAGATAAAAAATATTTAAGATAAAAAAACGGTAGGAGGCTAATCGGAAATGTAAAAGGACAAGTTTGTCCCTAATTTTTAAAATAAAATGACTATGCTACCCCCATTAGTTATTGGCACTTTAGTGCAAAGAGGGCAATTTTGGTACTTTACCTCATTTTCTTATGCCACATCAAGCACACTCACCGTATTTGGATGTTTTCTATTATTAAGAACAATGGTCAATGTATAACTCAAATATTAACTACTCCGGTCGGGGTGGGTAAGAATATATACCAATACCTGGAGGGTGTAAAAATGATTTCCAAATACCTCGAGGGAGGTAAATGTTAATATCTCATTATTATTTTATTATTTTTATTTTGTTTAATTTTTCTAAAAATTATATATTATTATTATTATTATTATTATTATTATTATTATTATTATTATTATTATTATTTTGGCATGGAGTAAAAAGAGTCCATATATAAGTGGAAACCTATTTTTTTTTCAATGATAAATTAATTTTTTTATTGGACGAAACTCCTAAATTCACTCACATACCGCCATGTCGTCTTTTTGAAAAGATTGGCATTATATAGGGTATAGATATATAGATAGATATAGATTATTATTATTATTATTATTATTATTATTATTATTATTATTATTATTATTATTATTTTATTATTATTATTATTATTATTATTATTATTATTTTTATTATTATTTTTATTTTTATTTTGGAAAGGAGTAAAAGGGAGTCCATATATAAGTGAAATTTTTTTAAAGAATAAATTATCATTTTTTTATTAGACGAAACTTCTAAATTCACTCTCAGTCGCCATGTCATACTTTTGAAAAGATTGCTATTATATAGTATATAGATGTAAGTCTTATTTACTAATATTTTTGTTGTCTTCATTACTTACACAGGCACGAGATAAAGCCAACCAAAAGAGGATTAAGAGCAATGCATATCCCCATACGATGTCCCATGGGGGATACGCAAAGGTGTAGGACAAGTTGTACAAGCGAAGCTTGAACAACTTCAAAGCGAGATCCAATGAAGGTGCCATCGAAATACTTCATAGCTCACTATTAAAAAGGACTATTTGTGGTTTGAAGGAAGAAAGAAGAAAGATGGCACCTTTACTACGATTGTACAATCTATTGTGCAAGTAAATTGTAAGTTTTTTATACTATTTCTTTATTTATTTTAAGAACTTATTGGTTTTAAATATATGAATTGGCCAATGATAATTTATTTCCTTCTTACGGGAGTCTTTGTTACGAGTCACTAGCACCACCGGAAGGAGGGACAAGTTAGCATTTGCCCTAAATAGAGATGAGCATCTCTGTCGTGTTAGAGCCATCGGTGGGAGGGTGGGGATAATTGAGCACTTCGGGGCTAGAAAAAGCACACCATCTCTTCTAGCCAAGTGGATATGAAGGCAACAATGTCTCAAATGGTTGCCGTAATGCAGTCCCAAATGGCTGCATAGATGGAAAAGATGAAGGCGAGAGATGAAGGCCCGGATAAAGGCCTTCCTCATGGCTTACTTCAGCCACATGGGTATCCTAGCACCCAATTTGGATGATTTACATCCATTCACACCCCGGACACCGGCGAGCACAAATGCAAGCTCACCCGTTGACCAATTCGAACTTATGGTGGAGGTAACTAACATTTTGCTACCTAATTAAATTTACATGCATGTTTAAATTTTGAATAATTATTGGTGTATACTTGATGAATGAACGGTGTATATCGTGTCGTTGTTGTGGAACTCTAGCGTATGGTCGTTGACTAATTAGTTATAATTTGTTGTTTGTTATTTTGGATGAGAGTCGTTATCCCGGAAAAATGTCTACTTTTGAGGGAAAACTCTGTTCGGTTTTTTTCCAGGATCTTAGGTAGTTTAACTAGTCTCTCAAGGGTTATCCTGTGATTCTAATTGCTATGCTAATTCTTATGCAATTGGCACAAGTGCAAGCTAGTTTCTCATCACCTCTCCTTGATCATATTGTGGCAACGGGTGTTGTTTACCTCAGGAAGCCAGGTGTCGTCATTCACGGGGCACCGCTTTTAACCGATTAGGTGAAGGTGAGTGTGAGAGAAGTCGTGCAAGGGAAAGGCAACTATGAATTGCCGATCCGGGCACTAAACCTCCACACTCGTTGACGACGTGGTCGAAGTTTTGTTCCTTGGCCAAAGAGTTTGGTCATCCTCTCTATGTTAATTTATTTGAAAACATTAGATTTAACTATTGTTGATATCATGTATATATATATTTCTAATTCGTGTATTATGATCCTCCCCGAACTAGTATGTCGAAGATGAAAGGCACTCTAACTCCCTCAATCGGCACAATTTACTATTTAGTGGTGCCCAATTGTTGTCCGAAGTAGTCCCCTCTCCTACCCATTCACGAGTCATATACAGATTGGTGTTCTCTTCTACAAAGTTTTGTGAAGACTTTGTCGAAGAAACAACATTGGAGATCAAAGCGCCATGTCACGTGTTTGGGGTATTAGACGGGGACGATAAGGACATGACCATGCATGTCTTCTTAGACGACATAATGCAATTTCTGTAAATGCAACAGATCGACGCATCCGTTATTATGCTTCGTATGATGTGAGTTATTACATATATAAGTTCATTTTTTAACTATTAATTTCTATTTCTAACTATATGTACAATTAATATGTAATAGTGGCTCCACGAGATAGAAAACGAGTCGATTTAGTTTCTCAATGCTCATTCCATTCAAGTAATTGGACAGAAACTAAGGACCGATCCAATTATATCTTCGGAGTCTTGAAAATGTGCAAAAAAAATAATACTTGGCACCTTTCATTGAGGGGTAAGTGTACAAATAACTTATATGGAGTTTTAATGGTATTATATATTTATAAAT
Organism: Talinum fruticosum; assembly: GCA_021018815.1. Classification (NCBI taxonomy): domain Eukaryota; kingdom Viridiplantae; phylum Streptophyta; class Magnoliopsida; order Caryophyllales; family Talinaceae; genus Talinum; species Talinum fruticosum. The sequence continues at coordinate 233,543 of JAITYX010000138.1, forward strand.
ATGTTATTTGTGTCAGTGTAGCCAACAATAAATGCTTGTTGCCAAATTTCCAAGGAGCAATGTTGTATACTGGCTCGATCCTATGGGTCATCCCAAGAGAAAAGATATGAAGAACGTACTCTACTCTTGAGTTCATAACTTAATCATTTTATGTTTTTTTCAGTATTCTTTTCAATTGTATATTAATTTGAATTTTATTTTTCAGATTGAAAAATAGTGATCTCGTAATGTATTATTGTACGAGAGGTGCGAAAGGCTCACGTGGGAGATCAAACCCAACTATTGTCCTCGTAAAGGTATGGTTCTCTTACTTAGGCTTAAATTTAATTTTTTATTTGATATTACTTGCTAGCTACATAAGTACTAATTAATTATCCATGTGTTGGGAATTATAATATTAGTGTCCCAAATAAAAGGGGAACCTGGAGTGTAGCCTCTACATTTTGCAGTATATGAAAAACATTGTGACCCGACTTGATTTCAACGATCCTAAATTTAATCCCAAATAGGTACTTGCACTTGCACTTGTATTTGATTATAAAAAATGTAACTTTTTAATAATTGTTATGTTCTTTACAGCTTAATTGATATTTGCACTTGATGTAATTAATATGTCTTTTACAACATTGGTTGTAATATTTCTTGGGAAAGAAGCCCCCAAGCACCCTATATAGATGTTATGCTCGATGAGTTAAGACAAGGTTGGGCACAGTTTATATATAATCGTACAAAAACTGTTACATAGGTGTATATTTACACTTTTTTTCATTATTTGATTGGTGAAGTTTGTGATTTTTTAATTGTGTACCATACTAATTTGTGTGAGGATGTTGGAATAATTTTGGTTTGTATATATTCTGAAAGAGTTTGTATAAATGGTTGTAAATAGTTGTATATGTTAATTGTATAATTGTAGAGGGGGTAAGGAAACAAAAAAATTCTTTAAAAAATCACACCTTTAACTACGGTTTTAACGCAAAATTTGTAGTAATAGATCAAAAAAATAACCTATTACTAGGGTTCTTAGGTAAGAACCGTAGTAAAAAGTGGTCCTAAAATTTTGACCGACCTATTGCTACGATTCTAGAGAAACAACCATAGTAATAGGCTCATCTTATAACTACGGTTCTTTCTCCAAAATCATAGTAATAAACTGTCTTTTATTTTACGGTTCCCCAAATGAACTAGGATATCCTACCCACTTCTTGTATCCGAAAACTAGGATAGAAACATCTGTTAGACTCAAAGACTTAAGTTAGGGGTGAGAAAAAACTGGGTACCCACTACCAAGCCTAGACCCCGGACCCGATTAGACAGAGCGAGTCTAAACCCAAACACGGTTGAACCGAGTCCGAAACCGGGTCTAATTTTTAAGATTCGATTAGAACCAAGCCCGATACCTGTTAGTGAAAAGTTGGACTCGGACTCGAGACACATTACCAGGGTGCCCAATCTATATTTAAAAGAAAATTATATATATATATATATATTAAATTTACTTTGGATTTGAGAGTCTCTCTTTAATTATTAATGTTCGATTATTGAAGATTATTTTTCTTTGTGTATTTTTCCATGATATTTTTTAAGATTCAAACTTGTAATTTGATATTTGTGGTTTACATGTGGATTTGAGACTTTTTGTTTCATTATTAATATTGAATTTGAAACTTTTGTAATAGTCACAATTACAGGGTTGCATATTTCATATTATTAAATTGATTGCATTGGAAATATTAGATAATTATAGGGCAAAATGTTTAAAAAAAAAAATCACAAAAACTCAATGGTGTGAAGCAACGATCGGGTACCCAGTCCCATCGGGTCCGGACTCGGGTCTAGTATTTGGATCCGAGTCCGGCCAAAATGACCGAGTACCCGGTCCCACTCACCCTCGGTGAAGATTATCGAAAATAAAAACAAACACTTCGGACATAGTGTCTCAGCCCGAAAATGGTGCTTTCTATCTGTCGGCTAAAAATACTAAGAAGTCGGTTGTTTTTGCTTTTAAAGTGAGATTAATCAACTTTAATAAAACTGTAAAGAAATAAAATATGAATGGTATTCAAAGTATCAAAATACTTTGCTCCAAGATTAGACAAGGATTCAAGTTAAATAAAACAATTAAGGACTATAAATAGTTAATCAACCAAAATGAAAATTTTCAAGTCCAATATTCAATATATTCAAATTTTGTTTATGTCTAAAGTCAAATAATAAATAAGATAGAATATAGTTCAAGAGTTATATAGACATGTTTCAGTTGTTTGCTAATTTTTAATTAATTTTAACTAAATAAATCTTGCTATTTTAGAATTAACACAAGTAATTTTTGAAATATGAAACAAGACAATTGAAAGATAAGTTAGGTATGTGAAATTATTTAGGCAAACTTTCTGTCTAAGTTTGTCTTAGCGGGTCGAAATCGAAAATTGAGTTCCGAGTAGGCCAAGCACAAGCAATGAATCGATTTCTTAGATTGAGCAAGATATGCTTGATAAATCTTATAGTCTTATGTGATTTTATAGCTCATCAAGAATCAAAAGCATGTATCAAAATGTTAAGGGATTCTTTCAAGATTTTATTTATTTAGAAACTCATAAAGGATATGTCTAAATTAAGAGATGAATGTCTAAGTTTTGGAGTAATGACCTGAATTCAAAATCATAAAGAGAGATTAGTTCATACCTAAGTCTTCATACACTTAAAGACAAAGCACATTGAGGTCAAGTATCATTTTCCGAGAGATCATGCTGAAAAAGGTGATATTGTTTTAGAATTTATTCTTACTAAGCTTTATTTAGCCAATATTTTTCACTAAGCCTTTAGGTGAAGATCAATTTTGCTTCATTAGAAATGAGCTTAGTGTGATGAATGCATGATTGTTTGATTACTTGATTGATTAATTATGTGTTTATTTAGTTTAACATGTTTTTTAGTATGAGAAATTGATAGACTGGTAATTTAGTTAATAACTCATGAAATTGAGTCTCATTCATTGGTTATCCGGGTCTCATCTCAACATTCACAAGACTAATTAAGCTAGATTTATTTTTAATTAAAATAGAAATTCAAATATCTTAGGTCATCTCTAATAAATATAGAATCTTAGATAGTGTTTTCGTAAACCATTTTACTTAATCCCACGTGTTTCTAATTGAAAAATTACCCGTTGAGACTATTAACTCATCATTACATTGGGATTTAGTCGTTACAGTTGTACCCATTAGAGAGCTCTAATACTCGGATCGTCTTTTTAGTCGTTTGAGAGTATTTTTCTATAAATACTCTTCATTCTCACTCATTTCTTACTTTCCATTCTCACTCATAATTTCTCTCTCTCTCTGTCTCACTCTCACACTCAAACTCACTCTCTCCCTAACTCGATTTGCTCCCTCTCTATCACTTCCACTCGGTTTAGGTTCTAAATCTTACTCTCTCTCTCTCTCTCTCTTCTACTCAAATTTCTACTTTCTACTTTTCTCTCAATCAAACATGACAAAGAGAAATCCTAAGGTTAAGGTAGCTTCTACAACCAAGAAGTCAAGAACATCTTCTAGACTTACTCTTCAAATATCTAAGCCTCGGGCCTCAAAACGTGTGACCTCATAGCAGAAACTAGGATCTTCTTTAAATTTAGGGGAATCCAAATAACCTTCAGTCGCTCCACAGTATTGTTTGGACAAAAATTCTTCCTTTCCACCAAATTTTCGTGCATTCACAACCTAAATTCCACAAAATTTCATAGTCTTCTATCACCTTCTATAACTATGGTTATCAGTCACTAGTCATAGAATTTTATCAGAATCTCACCTCTATTGATTCAACTTAGTAACAATTCAACTCTAGAAAATAATAAAATTTAATACACTAAAATTATTATTAGCACGTGCATTTCAATTTTAAATTTTATATATATATATATATATATATATCAATGTTGTTTAAAGTGCAAGACTCGGATGATTACAACGACGACGCACGGAAATATTTCGTAAATTTTAAAACATGACCTGCAAGCTATTTATCTCTTATCATTCCTATAATAAATTTTGTTTGAATTAATAAAATATTAACAAGTAAAGCAATTTTATTTAGAAATGTGTGGGTTTTATGGAAATTTTTATTTCAAAAAATTAATATTTTTGTATAATTAATTTATTTTGATCTTGAAGCATTTTTATAAAGTGAGATTAACATCATTTTTATAATCCTAATAATATTTCAAATAAAAAAGCATAGATTAACATAATAAAAATATTAGTAGAAGAAGGTATATTAGCAATTGGGATTGTGGATTAAATAGATGATATTTGAGGAATGGGGCCCGTCCAGAAAATGATGTTGGGTTGGCCTGATTAGAAGGAGAAGGAGACATAAATGCAAGACCATGTTAGTTCATCATTATTTAACCTAAACCTAATAAAGCTCACACTTACTCTCTCCCTCTCCAGCCACCCATACTCTCTACTTTCCTATTCCCCTGTCTCCACCACCAATCTACAGCACTGCCACTGCCATCTACCACCCCGACAGCCCACCGCTAATCAACCACCACAAAACCTCCCCTTAAAATAACCTCCTCCACCTTTTCTTTTTGCTCTAGGTAAATTTTAAGATTCAGATTCTTCTTAATTTAATTACTTAGATTATAATTAGTTATTTGTAGTAATATGCAAAGAAAATTTGACATTGAAGTTGGATAATATTGATGTTGATGCTTGACTGGGTTATTAAAGTTGAGGAAAATTGAGACTTAATTGAGTTATATGAATGTTATACATGTGGAGGATGAAATAATCATTTTCTTGTGGATTAAATTGTAGTGCTTGTGAATTAGATTATAGTGTTTATGGATTAAATTGTAATGTTGTGGATTGAATGAACTATGGAGTAAGTTAGGAAATAAACAAACAAATAAATAAAGGTATATACATAAAAAATAAAATAAATGATAATAAAAGTATTTAAAGATTTTAAATAAAGATTGAGCATCTTTTACATTATTTTTTAAAGCAAAATGCTATATTGTGATAAAGTTAATACTATTTATTTTTCAGAAGTAAAATAAATCCCTTTTAGGGAAAAATAAAATAAAACATTTTGTACTTATATATACATATATATACATTTCTATCAAATAAGACAAATAGATTGTAATTATTAAAATTCATAATTTAGTAAGAGAAATAGTATTAAGAATTTTAGAGTTTCTTTATATTTTGCTAAATTAAAAGGTAAAGTTTATACATAGTTGCCAATAACAAAAAGACAAATGGGTTTTAAAACTAAGTATAATATTAAATTTAATTTGTGGTAGAAATTGACATATTTTTCTTGAAAGAACATTGAAATATTAAATAAGTAAATAATGAAAGTAAAAATGTGATTTATTAATAAAATTTTTATTTTTCAAAATTTTTATTTAGGTCATCAATAGTTGTGTGTTCATTCGGGTTCTGCTCAAAAGGAAAGATGAACATGAACTTAAGGTACGTTCATTGATCGTACCATTCAAGATTTCATTGATAAACCAAAGTTGGATATAGTTGACATTGATAAAAAAAAAAAAGAAGTATTTGCAAATGGTATTTGTCATTGTTCATATGGACTTGCCCCATGCCATTATTTGGTAATCATATCAATATTCATGTTGGTCACAATGTACAGGTTGGTCACAACCAATTGGACTTCCCGATCGGTCCCGAGTGTGCACATGTTAGGGGAAACCTTATGATCGCAAATAGGTACCACTCAGATAATTAATCATCGATTGGTTTAAATTATACTCCGCCCTCATTTACAAATGATTTGAAATGAATGCACTCAACTCAACAGCTTTATAACTCATTTTACTCGCATAATAGTGGACGACCGAGTTTCGACTCACATTTCGAAATTTCTTTTTTTGTTTTGTTCTATGTAAAAGTGTTGAAAGTGGCAAGCAATAGAAGAGTTTTGTTCGAGACTTAGGGGCTCGCAGTGACAACTATCTTGGGATATAAAGGATTAGGAATCACCGACTGAAGTTAAAGGCCCTATTTGGTTGCAATATCTCGTTTAGAAAAAAAAAAAAGAGTTGTTTGAGAGGTTTAGCAAGTCAAAACAGCTAAAGTAATGTTTGGTTAGATAAGCTGTTTGAAAGAGTCTGTTTTGCGCCAACAAACTTTTTCTTAAACAAAGCTTCCCATTAGCCTTTTATGAATAGTTATTTGTAAAAATGACATATTTGTCTAAAAGTTTGGAGAAATTTCGCCATATTCCACCAACCCTTATTTTATTATTATTATTATTATTATCATTATTATTATTATTATTATTATTATTATTATTATTATTATTATTATTATTATTATTATTATTACTACTACTGCTGCTCGCTGCTGCCGCTCGCTGCTCATCGCTACTACTACTACGACCACCACCACTACGACCACCTACTAACACTCGCTATCGCTATCGCTACTACTACTACGACCACCACCACTACTACTACTACTTAGATTTATAATAAATATGTATTATTTTTTATTTAAATTAAATATAATAAATATATATTAGGCAAAAAATGAATGTAAATTTTGTAAACATAGTATGAAAATAAAGTTTTATAAATGAACATAATTTGTATACATAACATAATATAATTATATTTGATAAAATAAAATAATCAGTAAAAAAATATATTTATTTAAAAGACAATTTAAACATAAGGGCATAAATGAAATTTCACGAAATATCTTTTACTCAAATAGCTAATTTTACCAAACACCTTTTCAGGAAATAGCTAATTCAAATAGTTAATCAAACAACTAATTCAAAAAATTAATAGCAGATAACTTATTCAAACAGACTAACATACTGTTTGTCAAATAGAGGCAAAGTGTACTTTGTTTCTTATATACCAAGTAAAGTAGTTACTTTCGTTTTATGTCGCCCGACGTTATCGGTTAAAGATAATATAAGCAAGGTTCAATGTATGTGTTAGACTGTTAGTAGCCTTGCCCTTTCCTCCTGGTCGGGACAGTGGTGACAACTTCCTCGACTTCTTTTCCCTGCCCTAATCACTAGTTAGCAATTTGTTGAGACTAAATTAGTGATTATGGGTTGGGAGCGTTACGGTTGTCATATCAAAGCCTAAGTTTAAGGGATCACTACGAGTCTGTATAGGAATCGCAAGAGTCATGTTAGGTTTAGAAACTATAACTCGCTTTAGTATTAAATGTTTATATGAAATATAGAATAGAAAGTGTTTGGATCCAAAATAAATAAACTAAATGAAGATACAAATATTTGTTTTGTAGATTGTCTCAAGCTGCAAGTAGCAGCCAACACGAGAATAGTGGACATGAAGAAACGGATTGAAATCGGTCATTAATCTCAACGAAATACCTGCTAACTCACAGCAGAAAAGTGACCAAACCCAATTCATTGCCTTTGCCCACCCAAACTCACAAGAGAATGCCAACCCTATGTATTGGGGAAACTTTATCCAAGAATTACTGAAGAGGATACCTACCTCTACGGCCTTAGCTGAATCTTTCAGTAATATAGAAAAATTGGCTAATAGAGTTGCCAAAATAAACCCCAAAGTGTATAAAGGGAAGATTGACCCAGTGAAATTAGAAGAATGGATTAGGAATATGGAGAAGATTTTGACGAGTTATTAAAGTACCTGAAGACAAAAGGGTGGTTACTCGGAACATTTTATCCGACAGGAGAGGCGGACATGTAGTGGAACACGATTAAGGGAAGATGCCAAGGACCCGAGTTTACATAGCCCAAATTTTTGGAGGAACTTAGGGCTAAGTTCTACCTCGTCTCGATGTAATATTAGAAGGAAACAGAGTTTTTAGAACTAAGGATAACGGAGAACATGATGGTAATGCAATACACTACTAAGTTTAATGAGTTAGCTCGATTCGCTAAGGACCTTGTAGCTACCGAGAGAATCAAGATGTCAAGATATGAGGAAGGTCTAGCACTTTTCATTCGAAACCAACTAGCTGGGCAACCAATTAAAACTACTCAGGAATTGTACGAGGGAGCTACCGAGGTTGAAAGCATAGAGACAAAGCCGAGAGCCCAAAGCTCGGGAAATTCCAAACGAAAATGGGATGATAGGGGAAACCAAAACCAGAGTGGGAATAATACGCCTAGAAAGGCCAACTTCAGCCAAGCCAAGAACTTTGTACCTACTAACCATGACCATGTCAAAAGAGTGGTAGAACCAATCATGCAGCGAGTGGATTGCAGAGTTAGGACAAATAAATGTGCATGGTGTGGAATTGTTGAGCATCAAGTGTTCCAATGCTTTAGGAGGCAAAAATTTGTGTAAAAATGAGCGACAAAGCCATTACCCAATCTGCGTTCAAGGCCTCGCATCAGCTACCCCTATTAATGTAGGATGAATATACGTCGTGAACAAGAAGGATGCAACCGCTACAGGTACTATAGTTTTTGGATCTCTCTTTTAAATTCGAAGTCGTTTTACGCATTATTTGATTCTAGAGCTTCGTACTCATTTGTGTAACTTATGTTGTGTCTCAACTAAATTTAAAAGGATACAAAACCTTGACCCAATACCAAATCAGTTTCCTAATGACCAAGTGGTAGAATGTCCATTTTCATATAAGGAAGTTCCATTGACTATAGCTGGGAAGATTTTCCAACCAACCTTATCCAGTTTTAAGACTCGGACTCTAAATCTAGATCATTCCGAGTACTACATAAAGACTCGGTATAAACCTCATCCCTACTAAGTTTTGATTATAAGCCATTCTGAGTGCTAAACTCCTATATCGGTTTTCATTCATTTTTTACTTACTCGTAAAACACATTCTCGTTTATCTTTTCACATTGACGTTTCTCGGTCACTCAAACACCACTCGGACTTATCGCATGTTCAAATAATCACTCTAATACTTTTTCATCCGAGTTCAAACTGTGTATTTCAAAGAAAAGTGAATTACCGTGTTAATTCATCTTTTTAAGTCGGTTTATATGTTTGAGAATTATTTGTCCACTTCAAGTACCTACACTCGATGTTTTCACCTACAACTTGATCTTTCTTAGGACTCGACTCGATGGAATTTTACTATAATGAATATTAGACTCGGAAAATTCCATTCTTCTAGGCCTAAGATAATTATACACTTAATTATCTTAATTTAATTATTATTTATGCTTAATCTTGGACCAAAATATTTTATACTTTGAGAACCAAAATAGTTTACTTTTGTAGGTTATCTAAACGAGGTTATCTCATTTTTTAAATTACAAAAGTAACCGGCTTCAAGTCTGTCAATCACCGGCAGACAAGGCTTTGCTACTTCGAACAAGGCTCGACGCCGTGTCGGTGTTGTCTCTTTCTAAAACTCGGAAAACCGCAATGCTAAGCTCAACGGTGGTTTCCACCCTACTTTTTAGACATCACCAGCTGACTGGAGCAACTTTAGGAGCAAAGAGTCGTTGCATAACGTTCACATCTCAACGGATCTTTTCTAATCCACTCGGAAGAACCGTTACAACGATCAAAAAGGACTTCGTTCGTAAATCAGTCACAACAACGAATGTGCTTGATCATCTATAAATAGAAGCCACCTCACAAGACTTGAAGATTACTGAACACATTGTTGAAATTATATCTCTTAAGTACAATACTCATTCAATCTTCTTCTTACAACTCGCCAGCTTGTAATTTGTAACGCCCGAAACCCATAATCACTGGTTTAGTCATAATGACCGACTAACTAGTAATTAGTGCAGCGGAAAAGAGAATTAGAAGCGTTACCGCCGCTCTTTAATAAGAGTAAGGCAACTACCTAATTAACATGCAAACATAACTTATTAGGTTGAGGTTTATAATACGTAGGACGCCCAACTTATAACAACATAACGGGCAACAAGTTATCGAGCACCTTCATGACTATAACTTACTAAACAAAGCATACACGACTCCCACACATCACGTTCTTGACTATCACTGTGAGCCTCTAAGTCTTGATGACCAAAATGAACTCGTCTGTTTTCCTCTGCATTAACCTTACCTAAAACAAAACAGAGAAAAACATTTCGAAATAATGAGCCGAACTCAAGCACGTCTATCCATGTACTCGTAAATAATTTATATGAACATATATTGATTTGAGCGCATGCATTTCAATTAATTTATAAATCAGATAGGAAGAATATAGTAAAATAATTATTCATTTATTATCCGAATGACTCCTTACGATCATCGGTTTCCCTAAATATGTGCATACCCGCACCGATCGGCAAAGTCCGGTTGATAATGGCCAAATATATATGATATGATATAATCATGATATAACATGATTGATATGGGGCGGGCCACATAATTAGGTGACAATAATATTTGAAATGGTTCCTTTTTGATTAAGCAAACCATTTTGGTGTTGATATAAACATGTGGATTTTCATAAGGTACAAGCAATAAACGTACCTTAAATCGTGGAAATATTCTTTCCGATCCCTTTGAATTTGCTGACTCGGATGAACGACGTGGATGCCTTAACAAAATAAAGTGTTTCATTAATAGGTTCAATACTCTTAGTTTGAGACCCAAAATTTTGAGTGGATTGATTTTATAGTTAAATTAAGCTAGGTATTTATACGTAATTTATTTTATGTGATTGATATGTGCTTGTGTGTTTATATAGCTTAATTAATAAAGGTAATTGCTCCTTCGTCGCTATTAAAGATAGAAACCCGGGAAGACTTATGCTTAAAAAAAAAAGGAGATTATGGAGAGGATTAGTGTCGTTGCAGCAGGTGCTGGCTGCACCTAATGAAACCATCGAAAAAGGGAAAGAGAACATCGGAGGAAAAAAGGAAAGAAGGGAAGGGGGAGATCGAACGTAACCGGGAACAAGAGAGAGAGAGAGAGAGAGAGAGAGGCCGAGCGGGAGAGATAGAGCGAGACCGAGAGGGCGACCGAGAGCAAAGGCAAGGAAGGGAGGCCGAAGACCGGCGTGCTGAACGGCGAGTGGTGGTGAAACGGCCGACGAGCGCAAGGAAACGGTCAGGCGCGAAGGAGGGCGAACCGAGGCCAGGAAAGGGACACGAACGCGAGGGCAGAGAGGGAGGCCACCGGTGGGCGTGAGAACAGTGGCCGGCAACGGCATCGGACGCGGAGGAGGGCGGCGAAACCGAGGCTAGCAGCAGGGGAAGAGGAAGGAAAGGAGGAACCGAACCGGGGAGCTCGAATCTCGGAAAACCAACAAACCGCCAATCCCTAAATTGAGGTAGGTAGTCTTATAATCTAAACTATTATTAGTTTCGAAACCCAAATGAATTTCTTGTGAATATCGAATGTCTGTTTTTTGTGAATATTGAATGTTTCGTTGGGAATACGGAATGATTGTACCGTAGTAAGTAGTTAGGCTGAATTAGAATTTGAGATAATGTGATTAAGTGTGAAGGCTGAATTGGGATACAAGAGATTATGAGAAAGTTAGATTGCGGAGGTCCAAGGAATATTAACGAATTTCAATTAGCAATTAAAGACAAAGAAGCTGCGATCCGGGTGCGAATTGCTTAGAGATTACTTGAGTTTACAATGTTGGGGGGAAGATAACTGCTAACATTGGGAAATAACGAGTTGAAGGAAAAGGAGAATATGAGTTTATATTGATTGGTACACAACCGATCAACGAGAGTAGAAAGCAAGTGGTTGGGTTAAATTGAATTGGAGATGTGCTTGAGTCCGTGAGATTGAACTAGACTTGAAGGTAAGCGAAGTTAACCAGAATTGAGTGATGAAAAGTGATTAAGAGTTATACAACTAAGGATGGACGAATAAGAGTTGATTAATAAGAAAGAAACATACAATAGGAGTTAAGGCAGGAAATGACGAGCTGAGAATGGTAAGGTTAAGTTGAGTTTAGAATATGTCTAAGCCTTGAGAATAAATCAAGTTGAAGACAAGCATAGTGAGAGGAACTTAAGTGACGAAGTGAGATCAAGAGTTATATAGTTGAACATGGGTAAAAGAAGTTGAGTATAAAGTAGAGACATAAAATGAGGAATTGAGGTAAAGATAATGAATTGTGAAAAGTTACAACATTGAATTAGATGGTATCTATTTATGGTTATTGTGACTCGAAAAGTATTAGTTCCTAAACTCATTCAGTTTGAAAGTAAATTAAGTTAAGGGGAATGGACTTTGGAATGGGAATATGCATCCATGTAGATTGATTGTGGCATTGAAAACAAAATATGGCAAGAACTACTCATATGGGAATAGGAGACTCATGCTTGAGTAGAACATGGAAGAATACGAGTAAATGTGAGATACTTGCGCGAACACTTGAATAAATGTGCTAGCTTGGAATGTTAAGTTTCAGTATAGAGTGCTTGACACGTGAAGTGATTTGTTTCTAAATAATGCTTAAAAGTTGGTTTTGAAAAGAGTTCAAATGTTTACGCAAAAGGATACTTGTGTATGATTCCTGAGAAATACTTTCGAACTTGAAATGTGTTCTATAAGATGTGAAACTGATTGAGAAAGTGAATTTAGAAGGGTGACACGTGTGTCATGCCTTCTAGGATGATAAAGTGATTTGAGATCTTGGTTAGAAACCAAGTTTGACATGTGATTGTGATCACTTCGGTTTAAATGAATTTTGGGCTAAGGATTGTTTAGACCGAGAGGAAGGAGGTGGTCGTGCGTATCGAGGCCACGGGGTCTTTGCGTATCAGGATGCCCATCAACCGGAGAGGTTGATTCTTTCCTGAGGAGGAAAGCGGAGCCTTCCAGGTATTTGACTAGAGATAGGCACCCCGAGAACCGCCCGGTGCTAGTTCAATCGTCGAAAGCCCCGAAAGGATTTTTAGTCTATGGCGGAAAGTATTTGAAAGAAACTGCAAATGATTCCACCTGGTTTAAAGTGATTCTATTCCTAAAATGATTGTAAACCGTGCTTTCAAATGATTGAAGTGTTATGAGCTTTATGTTGCGAATGATTTCAAGAGATTTCATTAAGAAATATATAGATTTGTATTATATTATTATGCTTTCCCCGATTTCATTATTATGAGTAATATGTGTAAAGAATTTTCATTTTAAGGGTGTAAGACTCCAATGAGCCCGTGGTTTATTGCTCACCCCACAAATTTCCCCCTCCCATCTGCAGGTACTCTTTGATATGGTTGGCTGGAATGCTTGACTTGGATGGTGATCGCGAGTTCAAGTTGGTTCATACGTGTCATGTTTAGTATATTGTATATCTTCAGTTACTTATGTAAATAGAGAGTATGTATAATACGTTTTATGTATGTACGGAGACCCGAACTAGTAGCTCGACAAGCCGGAGATTTCCTTTCTCCGCGGCTTTGATCTCAAGTGGTTGTAAATCTAGCTTTTGCTGAGCTCGTGATTTGGATTGTAAATTAGTTCAAAATGCGAGTTTTGTGGTTGTGAATATACTCCGGCGTGTGGCCATTGAGTTTTGTACTCCAAGCGTGTGGCTCATTGAGTTTTATTGTGACTTTCATGCAGGTTTTAAGGTTTTTAGCCTATGAGTTGGGCCATAGTTCAAACGGAACACTCGCTAAAATTTTTAGAAAACTTCTAACCCTTGTAGGAAATCTTATTCCTTACCTTTAAGGTGGGCTAAGACAACTAAGTCAACTAAGTCAACACCAAAGTAAGCCTTGGGAGTTTCTTTGAGGAACTCCGGCGGTGTAATAGTCCTAGGGTGGTTTTGGGGTGTTACATTTTATGGTATCGAGCTTTAGGATCACCCAATTTAGCTCCAATTAGGATTATGCATCCTAAAGGATAGGATATGTGTGCTATATGTGATTATATGTGCGATTATATGTGCATTACTACTTATCTATCTACTTACTCGTAATTAGTATGTGTACTTGAGATAGGCATATCTCTACTAGAATTTTATTATAAGCACGCACTTACCGGAGGAGTAATTTTTTTAATCACACTAGATGCCTCCGCGAAGAGAACAAGTTGTATCTCTACCTCCTCCACCTCCGGGGCCCACAGCAATGGAGATGGTTTGCCACTTTCGAAATTAAAACCTCCTAAATTTGCCGGAGGAACAGACCCTCGGTATATGAGGAATGGGTATTGACCATGAAAGGTCTTTTCGAGGTAATGGAGTGCCCGGAACGATTCAAGGTGCAACTGGCCACCCATCGGTTTGAAAGCGAAGCCCGATTCTTGTGGCATACGGTTAAGCCTCGCAAGGGAGGATTTGCATTGACCTGGCTAGAACATAAGGCCTTACCGGCGGCTAAATACTACCCAAAACTCGTCAAATGGAGTAAGGAGCAGGAATTTCTCAACTCGAAACAAGGAGAAGATATGAGCGTGGTAGAATATGCTGCCAAGTTCAATAAACTAAGTCGATTTGCACCCTCTCGGGTAGCGATAGAGGAAATGAGAATGGATATATTTGAACATGGTTTAAAGCCCAAGCTCAAAAATAAAGTGGTAGGGCATGTTTTCGAGAACTTCTAAGAGATGTATCAAAGGGCTTTTAAGATTGAGAGAACTCGAATGAAAGTGCAATTTTAAAAACAGCCCAACTTCAAACAAAGAGAAGACTTGAATATGGAGGTGCAAATTCGCAGCCTACCTAAGCTCCGAGGAGATTCGATGCAAGAGATAATTACCCTCGTGGTCAACAACCAACTAGAGATGGAGATCGAAAATTCTGTTCGAGGTGTGGGCGTCATCATACAGTACCATGTACGGGAGTGAAGGGACCATGCTTTGGTTGTGGGAAATATGGACATTTTGTAGCCAATTGTCCCCAAGGATCTCGAACCAATCAAAATAAGGGGCAGCAGCAAGGATATGGACCCCAAACTTTCCCTAAGCAAGGTCAACCTTCCGCTTAAGACAAAAGGGATGATGAGAAGCCACAGGTAGGAGGAAGAGTCTACAACATCACTAAAGGAAGAAGGAAAGACCTCAATGACCCGACGTAGTGGCCGGTACGATACTCTCGACAACCTCTATGCCTATGTTTTATTTGATTCATAAGCGACCCATCCCTTTGTGAATTCCGAAATGCTACGAAATTACCATGTAAACTCGCGATGAAGAATGTTGGACTTCGCATATCAACCCCAATAAGGTCGAGTAACTCGGACTGACGTGATCCATCGGAGTCGCCAATTATGCATCAGTAGAAAAAACCATTCCAATAGACATAAGCTAGCTGAAGCGACATGGGAGCCGAACATGAGATACGGGAGAAATACCCCGCTCCGGTTACATCAAGTGTCTAAATTTCGAGGATCAAATTTTTTGAAGGAGGGAAGAAATGTGAGACCCGAAATTTTGATTGGATTAATTTTATAGTTAAATTAAGCTAGGTATTTATACGTAATTTATTTTATGTGATTGTTATGTGCATGTGTGTTTATATAGCTTAATTAATAAAGGTAATTGCTCCTTCGTCGTTATTAAAGAGAGAAACCCGGGGCATACTTATGCTTAAAAAAAAAGAAAAAAAAAGAGATTATGGAGAGGATTAATGTGCTGCAGCAGGTGCTGGCTGCACCTAATGAAACCACCGAAAAGGGAAAGAGACGATCGGAGGAAAAAAGGAAAGAAGGGGAGGGGCGAGATCAAACAGAACCGGGAACAAGAGAGAGAGAGAGAGAGAGCGAGACCGAGAGGGCGACCGAGAGCGCGAGGCGAGGAAGGGAGGCCGAAGACCGGCGTGCTGAATAGTGTGCAGCGGTGAAGCAGCCGGCGAGCGCAAGGAAACGGTCAGGCGCGAAGGAGGGCGAAACCGAGGCCGAAAAGGGACACGAACGCGAGGGCAGAGAGGGAGGCCGCCGGTGGGCCCGAGAACAGTGGCCGGCAACGGCGTTAGATGCGGAGGAGGGCGGCGAAACCGAGGCTAGCAGCAGGGGAAGAGGAAGGAAATGAGGAATTGAACCGGGGAGCTCGAAGCTCGGAAAACCAAGCAAACCGCCAATCCCCGAATCGAGGTGGGTAATCTTATACTCTAAACTATTATTAGTTTCGAAACCCAAATGAATTTCTTGTGAATATCGAATGTTTGTTTTATTGTGAATATTGAATGTTTGTTGGGACTACAGAATGATTGTACCGTAGGAAGTATTTAGGCTAAATTAGAACTTGAGATAATCCGATTAAGTGTGAAGGCTGAATTGGGATACTAGAGATTATGAGAAAGTTAGATTGCGTAGGTCCAAGGAATATTATCGAAGTTTCAATTAGCGATTAAAGACAAAGAAGTTGCAATCTGGGTGCGAATTGCTTAGAGATTACTTGAGTTTACGATGTTGGAGGGGGAAAATAACTGCTAACATTGGGAGATAACGAGTTGAAGGAAAAGGAGAATATGAGTTTATATTGATTGGTACACAATTGAGGAATGAGAGTAGAAAGCAGTGGTTGGGTTAAATTGAATTGGAGATGTGCTTGAGTCCGTGAGATTGAACTAGACTTGAAGGTAAGCGAAGCTAACCAGAATTGAGTCATGAAAAGTGATTAAGAGTTATACAACTAAGGATGGACGAATAAGAGTCGATTCATAAGAAAGAAACATACAATGGGAGTTAAGGTAGGAAATGACGAGCTGAGAATGGTAAGGTTAAGTTGAGTTTAAAATATGTCTAAGCCTTGAGAATAAATCAAGTTGAGGATAAGCATAGTGAGAGGAACTTAAGTGACGAAGTGAGATCAAGAGTTATATAGTTGAACATGGGTAAAAGAAGTTGAGTATAAAGTAGAGACATAAAATGAGGAATTGAGGTAAAGATAATAAATTGTGAAAAGTTGAAACATTGAATTAGATGGTATCTATTTATGGTTATTATGACTCAAAAAGTATTAGTTCCTAAACTCATTCAGTTTGAAAGTAAATTAAGTTAAGGGGAATGGACTTTGGAATGGGAATATGCATCCATGTAGATTGATTGTGGCATTGAAAACAAAATATGGCAAGAACTACTCATATGGGAATAGGAGACTCATGCTTTAGTAGAACATGGAGGAATAAGAATAAATGTTAGATACTTGCGCGAATACTTGAATAAATGTGCTAGCTTGGAATGTTAAGTTTCAGTATAGAGTGCTTGACACGGGAAGTGATTTGTTTCTAAATAATGCTTGAAAGTTGGTTTTGAAAAGAGTTCAAATGTTTACGCAAAAGGATACTTGTGTATGATTCTTGAGAAATACTTTCGAACTTGAAATGTGTTCTATAAGAAGTGAAACTGATTGAGAAAGTGAATTTAGAAGGGTGACACGTGTGTCATGCCTTCTAGGATGATAAAGTGATTTGAGATCTTGGTTAAAAACCAAGTTTGACAAGTGATTGTGATCACTTCGGTTTAAATGAATTTTGGGCTAAGGATTGTTTAGACCAGAGGAAGGAGGTGGTCGTGCGTATCAGGCCACGGGGTCTTTGCGTATCAGGATGCCCATCAACCGGAGAGGTTGATTCTTTCCTGACGAGGAAAGTGGAGCCTTCCAGTTATTTGACTAGAGATAGGTCCCGGGAACCTGAGTCGGGGTTGTGCCCCGAGAACCGCCTGGTGCTAGTTCAATCGTCGAAAGCCCCGAAAAGATTTTCAGTTTATGGCTGAAAGTATTTGAAAGAAACTGCAAATGATTCCACCTGGTTTAAAGTGATTCTATTCCTAAAATGATTATCAACCGTGCTTTCAAATGAATGAAGTGTTATGAGCTTTATGTTGCGAATGATTTCAAGAGATTTCATTGAGAAATATATATATTTGTATTATATTATTATGCTTTCCCTGATTTTATTATTATGAGTAATATGTGTAAAGAATTTTCATTTTAAGGGTGTAAGACTCCAGTGAGCCCGTGGTTTATTGCTCACCCCCACAAATTTCCCCCTCCCATCTGCAGGTACTCTTTGATATGGTTGGCTGGAATGCTTGACTTGGATGGTGATCGCGAGTTCAAGTTGGTTCATACGTGTCATGTTTAGTATATTGTATATCTTCAGTTACTTATGTAAATAGAGAGTATGTATAATACGTTTTATGTATGTACGGAGACCCGAACTAGTAGCTCGACAAGCCAGAGATTTCCTTTCTCTGGCAGTTTTGATCTCAAGTGGTTGTAAATCTAGCTTTTGCTGAGCTCGTGATTTGGATTGTAAATTAGTTCAAAATGCGAGTTTTGTGGTTGTGAATATACTCTGGCGTGTGGCCATTGAGTTTTGTACTCCAAGCGTGTGGCTCATTGAGTTTTATTGTGACTTTCATGCAGGTTTTAAGGTTTTTAGCCTATGGGTTGGGCCATAGTTCAAACAGAACACTGCCAAAATTTTTAGAAAACTTCTAACCCTCTTAGGAAATCATATTCCTTACCTTTAAGGTGGGCTAAGATAGCTAAGTCAACACCTAAGTAAGCCTTGGGAGTTTCTTTGAGGAACTCTGATGGTGTAATACTCTTAGGGTGGGTTTTGGTGTGTTACACTTAGTAATCAAATTTATTATCGTTATTATTGCCATCGCTATTGTTATTACTTACATTATTTCCTTTTGTAACTTCCCATGACTAGATGAATTTATAAAGGCAAAAATCACTTCGTAGATTGCTAAATCGGTTGGTTAAATTTTGTAGGTTGAAGTTTTAAAGTAACATTGGTAACTTATACCAACCCCTCTTGACGTGCAATATGATCATAAGGTTCAGTTGACCGTTTCTCCATTAAACACCTACTGTGCTAATCGGTCCCTTCCTAAATTAAGTCTCTTACTCACCTAATTGTTTAATCCTCCAACGTTGTATAATTGTTTACTTGGATACCTAACCCAATTCTTATAAATGGCATATGTTAACTTATTTTTTTCTTAAATTCTGAACCTCATTTATTTTCTTTAATTTACTTCAATAATCCAAATCACTTCTTTCCTTTAACTCTCAAAATAACTTATTTTCTTTAATCTTCCCAAAATTATTTATTGTCTTCAACTTCTTGGAATCCTTCAACTTACCTATTCTCCTTAATTCACATTTTTAATCCATATCCTCATAGCACAACATGCATGCTTATTTTTTCTTAGATCCTCACATAATATTGTACTTTAAAGTTTCATTTTAATTTTTTTACATTCATGCCCATTTTAGTTAATCTCTTCCTCCAAAATTTTCTAATAAACTTGAATCATCACGAAATCCAAATTTCCTTTGCTTTGGAAGCCACCACAGACCTCCCCACGGCTAGTGGGGGCCAATGGTCGACTCTAGAGGTCATCAAGGAACTTTCCATGGTAAGTGGGGACTTCTGGTGGCCACCACGGGTTACCCCACAGCCTGTGGGAGCACCCATGGTGGGTGTTTTGGGTTAATTAACTCGTTGATGGCCACCACGGCCTGCCCCACAGGCTGTAGGGGTACCCGTGGTGGGTGGCAGGTCTTCCAAACTCCACTTTTTTATGCTCTACGTATTTTGTCTTTGTGAGATATTTATGAAAGGTTTATCTTATAAATTTTCCATCATTGTAAGTATCATATTAGCTCACCAAAACCCATTAAAAGCGCATGCAAGATAATTACTTTTCATACCAAGATTTGGGCAACTCGAGTTAACGTTTCCAATCAACGATCCCCAAAAGCATAACACTGGCTATGTAATATGATTTTACACAATAATTCATTGCATGTAACATCTATTTAATTATTTCTAAAAATTAAAGGAATTGATTAGTTGAAAGTTGAGGTTTTTACCCAAAACCCATAAGAAAAATGAGGGAGTTATGGTGGAAGGGGTGGCTAATCGGAGCTCCGGTGACTGGTGGTGGTTGGCGGCGGTGGGAAGCGGCGACCGGTGGTGATGGTGGCTGGCTGGCGGCAGGTGCATCAACAGGGACTAGGTGCAGCAGAGAGGGGGTGGAGTGAGGGAGATGGGTTCCTTTGGGAAAGAGAACAAATGATGAAGGTTGAGTTTTTGAGGTTTTAGGGGCTTAAATAGCCAAAATCAAATCCTGAAAATTTCTCTCTCCTCCGTCAGAATTCCAACCTCCTCTTTTAGTTTATTATTTTTTTTCATTTGCTTGGTTATTGGGTCCTCTACTCTCTACAAGCCTAAATAACCCAATATCTAAGCCCAAGTTAAAAGAATGTCGGTTTTTGGAATTCCCGACTTGAATAATTATTTGCAAACTTTAGGCGTATGAATTATTGTTATTATGATTCCAATAATGCCTTATTATTATTATTATTATTATTATTATTATTATTATTATTATTATTATTATTATTATTATTATTATTATTATTATTATCATCACAAAGCATAATTTATTTGTTCATTCATTTATTTATATATTTTTGGCCATGCGTCGTTATCATCATCCGAGTCCTACAACACATAATATGGTTGTTTGCACAAGTACATAATATACATGATAATGAGGAATGAAAGTGTCCATTGAATTGCACGTGCTCATTAATATTTATTAATCTTTGTTGATGTATTGGATTAACGTTGGGGCATTATATAATTCATATTTTCTGAGTTGTAAAGTTTTGTAATTAGTCACACACTCTTCTTACTTTCTAAGTAAGGTCCCTTGACTGAGCTGTAAGGGTTAATTGAGCTCAATTGTCCCTACCTGTAAAGGTTACCTCGGTTAGGAAGTACTAGATTAGATAAGGAAACTTCTAAGTCTAGGAAAACACTGTAAGGAATTGTCTAAGGGAGTAAATCTGATTAAGTCAGTCCGTTGTATTTTGTGGATTCAAAATAATGGATTTGACTTGGTACTTGGATTAGCACTGTCCCTGGTTTTCTGCCCCAGGAGGGTTTCCACGTATCTCTAAGTTATATTTTTCTGAGTTCAATCTACACTCAGATTATCCTGTTCATTCCTTTCAAGCTTAAAGTTTCTAAGTTTGATAAAATTTCCTCATCACCTTATTCACCCCCTCTAGGGTGACTAAGACTCTCCAAGAGCAAACCTTCAATTGGTATCAGAGCCTAACCTTTCAGAAAGGATATAACCATCCAAAGGTCTGAAGATCAGATGGCTCGGAACAATGGATAGTTCGATGAAGGAAGATCTTTCGCCGGACCACCAAATTTCAAAGGGTCAACTTCATGCACTTGGAAGAAGCTAATGGAATGCTTTCTGTTAGACAACGATGAAGATGTTTAGAACATCATCCAAGAAGGCAATTACACTCCAATGAAGATGGAAGATACAAGACCTGTGCCTAAAGAGAAGTTCCAAGTACACCAATAAGGAGTCAAAAAGTTCAGAAAGAACTTCAAAGCAATGAACATTCTGATGTGTGCTATCAGCTCAGAAGAGTACGATGAGAGTGTCAACTCTGTGACACAACTAAAGATGTGTGGGACACCCTTGTCAACACATATGAAGGAACAAGCCAAGTGAAACAGGCAAAGATAAGTCAATATCTTGACAAGTATGAGCTATTCAAAATGGAGCCCGAAGAAAACATCACTCAGATGTTTATACCCTTCAGTGAGATTACAAACAATCTTAAATCTCTTGGTAGAAGGATTTCCCATGAGGAAATGCGCAGAAAAATTCTAAGAAGTCTACCAAAGAGAAGATGGGGTCCCAAGGTGTCTCGCTATCGAGGAAGCTCAAGACATTTCCCAACTAAAGCCAGATGAACTAATTGGGAAGCTACCTACCCATGAAATCTATCTGGAAGAAGGGGATGCCGAGGTGAGCACTAAGAAGAACATTACACCGAAAGCCTCAAAAATAGAGGAGAAAGTCTGAGTTCCTCACACTTAGAAGAAGATCCCATGGCACTAATTGCTCAAGGCTTCAAAAGACTGATGAAGCACAAGAAATGGGAGAAGAGGCCAAAGGAAGAGTTCTACAAGAAAGATAAGAAAGACAGAAAAGGTAAACACTCCTCCCCTTCAAAGTTATCTTTGACTAAGAACTCCGGCTATTTTGAATGTGGCAGCAAAGATCATATAGTCAAAGACTGTCCAAGGAGAAAGAGGGACACAAAGAAGAAAAAGGCTATAATGACCACATGGAGTGATGAAGACTCATCTGAAGAAGATGAAGATTCTAATGACTCAAAGTGTCTAATGGCCCTAACGGACTCGAAGCTGAATCTGAGTTAGATTCCGACAATTCGGACATCGAGGACACAAATCCTCGGGAGGTAATTGAATGCTTTCTTAAGTTCTCCAAAGTTGATTTAGCGAAATATATTTATACTTTGGAAGAAAAGTTTAATGCTGATTCTTCTCAATTCAAAGAACAACTTGAGTCTCTTACTTCGAGAGCAATGGTTTCAAAAATGAATTGGAAAAACTGAGATTAACTCTCAAAGAACTCAAGACTAGTACTCAAGCCAATGAGATTGAGTCTCGAGTCACTCGAAGAGAAAATGAGCATCTAAAAAGAAAGCTCAATAAGTCTCAAGAGCTTGTTTTGAAATTCACTTAAGGTCAGAAAAACCTTGACATGCTTTCGGGCTCTCGGTGTGTCTCCTTCAGGAAAGAAGGACTTGGCTTTAACGAAGAGGAGGAATCTGATTCCTACTCAAATCTTTTCAAGAAGGATTCCAGGATTTTAAAGTTCAAGAAGGTTGAGCATGGTCCTATTCATAAAAATGAAAGGAGGACTGAGCCCAGATTAGTTTATAGAAGAAAGCCTTCTCCACCTGTTTATAATAGAAAAGATTTTCAAAAGAAAGAGACACAAACATGATTTTCTAAAAGGAAGACCTAGAATCAGACCAAACCCAAAGTCATTCAAATCTGGGTTCCCAAGAGTCTTCATCCTCATAAAAGGACCACAGTAAAGGGAGTTACTTGGGTTTGTTAAAGGAAGTGAGAAGGGTTAGTGTGTTTTTGACTTGCAGGTAACTCGGAAAAGGACAAAAGGTCATTGGTACTTAGATAGTGGATGCTCACGCCACATGTCTTGAGATTCAAGACTCTTTTCTGAGTTGGAAGATTACAAAGAAGGCAAAGTCACTTTTGGAGATGACGAGTAAGGGCAAGATAGTTGGAATAGGCACGATTGAGAAAGGAGAAAATCTGGTCAGCCCAGTCTATCTTGTTAAGGGATTAATGTATAATCTACTCAAGCATATCTCAATTGTATGGTAAGGGTCAAGAGATAAGGTTCACTCAAACAAATTTCTATATTTCTAATGCAACTACCAAAGAGACTAAGCTCTCGGGTAAGAGATCCGGTAATACCTACACTTGTTCTTGGACATGGCATCGTAGACTAGGTCATGTTAGCATACATACTATCAAAGAGCTTGCATCTCATGGTTTAATTAGAGGTTTACCTAACTCTGCATTTAAGAAAGATAAAATTTGTGAAGCATGCACAAAAGTGAAACAGGTCAGATCATCCTTCAAATCTCTCAAAACTATTTCCACATCCTAAGTGCTTCAAATGTTGCATATGGATTTATGTGGTGAAATCCCTGTAAAGAGTCTTGGAGGTAAATCATATGTACTTGTGATTGTAAATGATTACTCAGAATTTACCTGGGTTTGTTTTCTCAAGAATAAAAATGAAGCTTTCAAAGAGTTCAGCAAGCTCTACAGGAAAATTCAAGTTGAGTCTCGGACCCGGATAAGAAGAATTCGAACGGACCATGCAAGGGAGTTCAATTACTTAGAATTTATAGAGTTACGCGATAAGAATGGTATTTCTCACAACTTCTCAGCACCCGGAACCCCTCAACGGAATGGGGTAGTGAAGAGAAAGAACTGAACTCTTAAAGAAATAGGAAGGACGATGATGATTGAACACGATCTACCTTACTATTTCAGGGCCGAGGCAGATCAACACAGACAAACTACATACTAAACAGATGCCTCATCGGACCCATCTTGAAGAAAACTCCATACGAGCTCTACAAGGGAATGAAACCTAACAGTTCATACTTCAAACCCTTTCGTTGTAAGTGTTATGCTCACAATAATGGTAAGGATCACCTCACCAAGTTTGATGCTCGATCAAATGAAGGTATCTTTCTAGGTTATTAATCTCATAATAAAGCATATTGTGTTTTCAATAAAAGAACTAACAAAGTGGCGGAAAGCATCCACGTTGTGTTTGATGAGATTGATCAGGGAAAACCAAGTGAATCAACATTCTCGGATCTGAAACTCATCCGAGATATAGATGATCTTACTAAACTAAGCTCAAATAGAGTCAAAAGAAAGCAGCTCGGAATGACGCAGCTTAGAACATCATAACTCATACTAAACCAGCTCAGGAACCAGCTCGGAATGTTAAAGATCAAACAGATGAGCAAACTCAGTCAGATCAGATCACTAAAGATCGGTAAGTTCAACTAACCAATCTGGTGAACCGGAGAATAAGTAGAGCATTCAAATATGCTTCGAGCCACCACTTGCGAATATTTTGTCTAACATCAATAGTGGGGTAAGAACTCGTTCTTCTTTGCAAAATCTATGTGCATTCACTGCATTCATATCATTAGCTGAACCCAGAAATGCACTAGAGACCCTAAATGAATTTGAATGGGTAGAGGCCATGCAAGAGGCACTTAATCAATTTGAGAGAAACTAAGTCCGGACTTTCACCAAACGACCTTCCGACCACCAGTCATAGGATCCAAATGGATTTTCAAGAACAAATTGGATGAAGATGGGTTGCTAGTCAGAAATAAAGCTAGAATTGTGGCTCAAGGTTACAATCAAGAAGAAGGGATTGATTGTGGGGAAACCTTTGCACCAGTTGCTAGGATAGAAGCAATCAGAATCCTCTTGGCATTTACATTAAGCATGAATATTAAGTTGTACCAAATGGATGTCAAATGTGCTTTTTGAATGGTTTCATTCAAGAGGAAGTCTATGTTAAGCAACCCCTAGATTTGAAAACCCAGAATTTCAAAATCATGTTTACAAGTTGCGAAAGGCTCTTTATGGTTTTAAACAAGCTCCCAGAGCTTGGTATGAAAGACTCAGCGAGTTTCTTGGTTGGAAATAATTTCAAAAGAGGTCAGATTGACAAAACTCTTTTCATAAAAACCAAGGGGAAAGACTTTCTTATTGCTCAGATTTATATAGATGATATAATTTTCGGAGCTACTAATAAAAATCTCGGTCAAGATTTTTTTGAGTTGATGAGATAAGAATTCCAAATGAGCATGATGGAAGAGCTCAATTTCTTTCTTGGTCTACAAATCAAACAAGATAAAGATGGCATTTATGTTCATCAATCTAAGTATACCAAGGAGTTGCTGAAGAAGTACAAGCTTCAAGATGTAAAACATGCAGCAACACCAATGAGTAGCAGACATCAAACTGGACTCAAACGAAAAAGGTAATGCGGTAGATCGAAACTCTATCGAGGTATGATTGGATCTCTGCTATATCTCACATCAAGTAGACAAGACATTAATGTTTAGTGTATGTCTGTGTGCAAGATTCCAAGCTAATCCAAAAGAATCAAATCTCACTACGGTAAACAGAATTTTTAGATATCTTGCGGGGACTCGGAATTTAGGTCTATGGTTCTCAAGAGACTCAAAGCTGACCCTCTCTAGATACTCGCGATGCTGACTATGCTTGGATACAAAGTTGATAGAAAGAGCACATTAGGAGCATGCCAATTTCTTGGTCAATCCCTTATATCTTGGCACTCAAAGAAGCAAAACACAGTTGCTCTATCAAGCTGCTAAAGCTGAGTACATTGCAGCTGGAGCATGCTGTGCTCGATTCTATAGATCAACACTTGAAAGATCTTGGACTTTCATTCAAATCAATTCCAATCAAGTGTGATAATCATAGTGCAATCAGAATCACTAAGAATCCATTGCAGCATTCAAAGACAAAGCATATTGAGGTCGGGTATCATTTTCGAGAGACCATTATGAGAAAGGTGATATTGAACTTGAATTCATTCCTACGAAATTTCAATTAGCTGATATTATCACTAAGCCACTTAGTGAGGATCGGTTTTGTTTTATTAGGAATTAACTTGGAATGATTAATGCATGATTATGTGATTTTCTAAGTGAACTTGTCTTGTATGACTATGCATTATATGTATTCTTTCTTTGTCTTAATAACACTTGGTTCAGTTGACTCGGTGAAACTAAGTTAGGAGTTATTATGTGCTTGCGTTTTCGAGTCACTAAAAAACCAAACCGAGTCATACTCGGCTTTTGAGAAAAATGGACTTCAAACTTCTTAAATCATATCTAGATTAGTATAGAATTTCATAAATTTCTTTTAAAATTTCTCTTTTTCTCTCTCTTTACCTCGTGCATCGATTAGTGAACTAGCCCTTGGAAGAAAGACGCTCGAATCCTAACCATTGGAGACAGAAACATCACACCTATCCGAGGTGACCATTGGAGGTTTAGGTCGGAATGAATACTGAAGGACATTCCTTTCGCTATAAATAGCATCTCTTTTCCTTCATTTCGCTACTTTACTCTCTGCTAACCTAATGTCTCGCTCACTCACCTGTCGTAGACAAAACTCTCGATCTTTTCTTACTCTCTCTCTAGCTCTCTCGTTTCTTCGAGTCCACTCTCTTTCACTTCAAAATTCAGCCATGCCTAAAAGAGGTTTAGCCTAAGACTTTCTAGGGTCTGCAACCAAGAAACCTAGAACCAAGCAAGCTCAATAGGGTCCTTCTAACCCCTCCAAAATCTTCGTCGACCAACACCTCACGTTGGATGACAAATTCTTCCCAACCACATCCTTCTCGTGGTTGAATCACATCAAAACCAGTGGAGTCTATAACTTCCTTTACTTCGGTGAATTTATCTACCCACAACTTGTTGCTGAGTTCTACTATAATCTTTCCCGCTCCGAGGGACTCATCACCTCAAGTGTTCGCAACACTCGTTGTGCGCATAAATCTTTCACTCCTCCATCGTCTTTTTAAAGTTTCCTCTATCTTCCTCAACTGCAATCCCATCCCTTTCAATGAGATTGCGGATGAGTTCTTTGACAAATACGCAAAGGAAGTCCCCGAGTCACGGAAGAATTTCTCGGTGACTCGGATGAAGACCGAGGCTAGACTTCTCTATTTCCTTCGATGAGAACTTTCTTCTCTCATCATTCAAGCAAAGAGAATTCTAACTCAAAGAATCTCAATGATTTGTTTGATATCCTTGAGGGCTATGATGTAGACCTCTTTCTAGCTATCATCGAGCGGATGGCCACTTGCACCGGCTCGATCAAAGAAAACCTTTCCTCTTCCCTTCGGAGCCCTTCGACTTTAATTTTGATGCGGTTTAAGGTTCCCCTCCCCTCGGACCCAAATCTAGTATATGAGGCTACCATCGCTGTTAGCAGGAAGGAGTTTCTTGGATACAGGTACTAGGAAGCCAACCCCGGTGTCCGGATCCACGGGTCGAACCGAGGCCACCTTCACCCCCTCCTCGGACTCGGACTTACCCATCTCTCCCTCCTCCACCTGGTGGTGCTTCCACCTCAGGTCCTCATCCCCAAGCCAATGTCGTCTTGTCTACACCACTAATAGACAAGCTCTCCTCTACGTCCGCAGAAATTTGGGACACCCTTCGCTCCTTCAAAACCACCCTTCGGACCATTACCATCAACTAGAAGATTGTCCAATCTCATATTCGAGAGCAACAGGATGTGGTCCTCGAAATGAAGAGCCTGGTCAAGGAGAACCTTGAGCTCCTCCGAGAAAGGTGCACCAAGGCTGCTCAGGATCCGAGAGCTCAAATACCTCCGAGGAGTCCTTGAGCCCCGCCAAGTCTCCGTCGGGAGAGGCGGAAGAAGAAGAGGAAGTTGCGAATGAAGCGAGTTGTTTATGAGGAAGAGAAGAAGGCAGAAGGTGAGGGACAAGGTACGACGATCCTCAACTAGAGCTGATCAGCTCAAACGAGTAGTATGAGTGGGTCGAAAGACCACGAGGATGTTGTAAAATCCATAGCGGTCAAGCCCGAAGAAGCACCCCTCTCGTGGTCTTCCAAGAAGATGAGCCTCTCGGAGCCGAGCTACTACCGGAGATCCCGAGTGTTGCCGCCGCCCGGATCTTCAACGTCCTCGTAGGCATACCAGCGCAGGCGCACTGCACGCTTATCCACCGAGCACAAACCGCCCCAGCTCCACCATCTTAATTTATTTTCTTTCGTTTTTCCTTTTTTTTTTGTCCGGACATCAACTATATCAACTTGATACGTTCTTCCCTATTTTTGTGTTTTTTTTGCTGAAAGGCAAGGGGAGAATAATAGAAAATTTGTTGTTGTCTTGTTTAGGGGAGTTCTATCACCCCTCTTTCCTTGTATTTTTCGTTATGTGATTATATGAATAAAGTTTTCCTTTAGAGCACAATTCTTTATGAGCTCACTCTTTCGAGTTTGAATCCCTTATCTATTTGTTTTGCTCCGATATATATGTTCACATTATGTTTTTCTTTCGCTCCGATATAGATGAGTCATCCGCGAAATATCCTAACTAGTGATTGTATCCGAAATGTTCTAAGTATGAATGGCTTCACTCATTACTTCGTACTACGATATGTTCTATCAATAAGAATGAAAACTCATGTCTTTCACTAACAAAGTTTCTATTTGAGTATGGAATGCCTTTCATCAAAAGGGGAGATTGAAGACTCGGACTTTGAATCTAGATCATTCTCATTACTACATAAAGACTCAGGTACAAACCTCATCCCTACTAAGTTTTGATTACAAGCCATTTCGAGTGCTATAGAAACTCCTGTATAAGTTTTCATTCGTTTTTTACTAACTCGGAAAACACATTCTAGTTTATCTTTTCACATTAACGTTTCGAGTCACTTAGACACCACTCGGACTTATCGCATGTTCAAATAATCTCTTTAACACTTTTTTATCCGAGTTCGATCTGTGTATTTCAAAGCAAAGTGAATTACCATGTTAATTCATCTTTCTAAGTTAGTTTATATGTTTGAGAATTATTTGTCCACATCAAGTAGCTACACTCGATGTTTTCACCTATAACTTGATCTTTCTTAGGATCGACTACGATGGAATTTTACTATAATGAATATTACACTTAGAAAATTCCACTATTCTAGGCCTAAGATAATTATGCGCTTAATTATTTTAATTAAATTATTATCTATGCCTAATCTTGGACCAAAGTATTTTACACTTTGAGAACTAAAATGGTATACTTTTTGTAGCTTATCTAAACAAGGTTATTTCATTTTTGAATTACAAAAGTAATCGGCTTCAAGTCGTCAATCACCAAGCAAACAAGGCTTTCTACTTCGAACAAGGCTCGGACGCCGTGTCGGGGTTGTCCGCTTCCAAAACTGGAAAACCGCAACACTAAGCTCAACGGTGGTTTCCTCCCTACTTTTCAGACATCACTAGTTGACTGGAGCAACTTTAGGAGCCAAGAGCCATTGCATAACGTCCACATCTCAACGGATCTTTTCGAGCGACTCGGAGGAACCGTTACAACGATCAAGAAAAGGAGTTCTGTTCGAAATCGGTCACAACGGCTAATCTACTTGGTCATCTATAAATAGAAGCCACCTCACAAGACTTGTAGATTGCTAAATACATAGCTGAAACTATATCTCTTAAGTACGATACTCATTCAATCTTCTTCTTACAACTGCCGACTTGTAATTCCTATTTTCCGAGTTGTAAAGTCTTGTAATAAGTCACATACTCTTCTTACTTTCTGAGTAAGGTCCTTTGACTGAGCTTTAAGGGTTAACTCAACTCAGCTTGTCTCTAGCTATAAAGGTTACCTCGGGTAGGAAGCACTAGATCAAATAAGGGAACTTCTAGAGTCTAGGAAAAGCCCGTAAGGAAGCTGTCTAAGGGAGCAATTCTCGTTAAGTCAGTCCGTTGTATTTTGTGGATTCAAAATAGTGGATTTGACTTGGTGCTTGCAGTAGCACTGTCCGTCGTTTTCTACCCCGGGAGGGTTTCCACGTATCTCCGAGTTATATTTTTCGAGTTCAATCTAGACTCGGATTATCTTTTCATTCCTTTCAAGCTTAAAGTTTCGAAGTTTGATAAAATTTCCTCATCACCCTATTCACCCCCTCTAGGGTGACTAAGACTCTCCAAGAGCAAACTTTCACAGTTCAGTCTAGTTAATTTTGAGATAATTTTAAGAATGGATTAGTTATCGAGATATGGGGCCAAAATCAATTGTGAAGAATGGAAGTTCATAGTAAAAAGTAAGCAACGAGTAAATGTGTGTTTTGTTGGAGATGGAAATAAAATGGATTGTTCCCTCATTTCTTTGGTGAATACAACGAGTACTTTTGAAAATGGGGTGCAAGGGTTATTGATGTTATGTTATTAAGGAAAAAAAGGAAAAATTGAGACTTCGGGATATTTCGATAATAAGTGAATTCCCATATGTTTTCCCTAATGAATTTCTAGGATTACCACCTCAAAAAGAAATAGATTTCGAAATAGAAGTATATCCAGAAGTTCGACCAATTTCTAAAGCACCATATGGAATGGCCCCATTAGAGTTGAAGGAATCGAAAAATCAATTGGAGGAACGTGTGGAGAAAGGATTCATTGGGCCAAGTACTTCATCTTGGGGAGCACCGGTGTTGTTTGTGAAGAAAAAGGATAGTACCTTGCGGTTATGTATTGATTATAGGGAGTTGAATAAACTTACAATAAAAAATAAAAACCTTTTGCTTCAAATCGATGATTTATTCACCCAATTACAAGACGCTAAAGTGTTCTCAAAAATGTACTTGAGATTTAGATACCACCAACTGAGAATAAGGTGTGAAGACATACCCAAAACAACATTCCGAACTAGGTATAGCCATTATGAGTTTACGACCATGCCTTTTGGGCTAACCACTACTCCTCCCAAGTTCATGGATCTGATGAATAAGATTTTCAGACCTTATTTGGACAAATTTATGGTAGTCTTTATTGATGATATATTGATATACTCGAAGAATAAGGAAAAACATGTCCATCATCTAAAAATGGTATTGCAAACTTTGAGAGCACATAAGTTATATGTCAAGTTACAAAAGTGTGAGTTCTGGTTTAATAAGGTGACATTTTTAAGTCACGTGGTGTCCAAAGATGGGATAAGGGTAGAACCACACAAGATACAAGCAATTACAAAATGGCCTAGACTAATTAATGTTACTAAGGTAAGAAGTTTTCTAAGGTTAGCTAGATATTATCGAAGATTTGTACAGATTGTTTTTTAAATTAGCCCTACTTATGACTAACCTCTTAAAGAAAACTACCAAGTTTTGGTGGTCTATAAAATATACACTGATCATCAAAGTTTGAAGTACCTCTTCACTCCGAAGGAAC
This sequence comes from Talinum fruticosum, assembly GCA_021018815.1. Lineage (NCBI taxonomy): Eukaryota > Viridiplantae > Streptophyta > Magnoliopsida > Caryophyllales > Talinaceae > Talinum > Talinum fruticosum. The sequence continues at coordinate 264,834 of JAITYX010000138.1, forward strand.
TTAATTTGAGACAAAGGAGATGGTTGGAATTGCTAAAGGATTATGATTTAGATATCCAATATCATCCAGGGAAAGCCAACATTGTAGCTGATGCTTTAAGTAGAAAACCTCAGCATAGCATAAATACTAATATCATCAACCAATCTTTATTCAGGAATTACAAAGAGTGGGAATTAAAATCATTAGACACCAAGGAGGTAAGGGGTTGCTAAATAATAAACCATCAATTTTATATGAAATCAAAATGGGGCAGACTAAAGATGAGAAGTTGGTAAAGATTGTGCATAGTGTCAATAAAGGTAAATCCCCAGGATTCATCATACATGAGGATGGGACTTTGAGATTTCAAAATAATTTATGTGTGCCCGACCAAGAGGAGATTAAAAGGAAGATTTTGGAATTTATATTCTGTCCATCCTGGAGGAATACAAATGTATGTAGATTTTAAGAAAAATTTATGGTGGCCCAATATAAAGTGAGATGTTGCAAGATACGTAAATAGGTGTCTTACGTGCTAAAGGGTAAAAGCGGAACATCAACACCCTATAGTTAAGTTAAGGCCCTTGGAGATTCCAACTTGAAAATGGGATTCTATATCAATGGAATTTATCATGGGATTCCCAGTATCTCCCACTAGAAAAAATACCATTTGGACTGTAGCTGACCATCTTACAAAGTCTACACATTTTATACCAATTAATGACAATTGGAATGTGGACAAATTAGCTCAATTGTACTTGAAGGAAAATGTCGGACTCCATGGAATACCCAAATATATAGTGTTAGGTAGAGACGCCCTATTCCAATCTTGATTTTGGGAAGCCTTCCAGCATGCTTTTGGAACTAAGTTGAACTTTAGTACTTCACATCACCTGGAGACAGACGATCAAACAGAGAGGGTTAATATGATTTTTGAAGATATTGGGAAGATTATCTTGCTTTAGTTGAATTTTTGTACAACAACCAGTATCATGCCACAATAAAAATGGCTCAATTTGAGGTTCTTTATGGAATGAGATGTAGAACCCCTTTATGTTGGAGCGACTTGGATGAAACAATCATAATAAGAGTAGAATTCATATCAAGACACTACCGAAAATAGTTAAAGTGATACAACAGCGTATTAGAGAAGCTCGAGTAGACAAAAGAGTAAATCGGATCAACGAAGAAAACTTCTAGAGTTTCAAGTAGGGGATATGGTCTTTTTAATAGTGTCCCCAACCAAATGAATCAAAAGATTTGGAATCGGGGTAAAGTAAACCCTAGATACACTAGGTCTGTATGAGATAATTCGGAAGTTGAACCTCGTGGCCTATAAATTGTCCTTACTAGTCGTTTTAAAACATATCAACAATGTTTTTCACATATCTCAACTTTGGAAGTATATTTATCCGACCCAAGTCACATTATAGAGTGTGAACCAGTGGAAATAACCCAAAACTTAACACATGAGGAATATCCAGTCCAAATATTGGATAAAGGATCAAACAAATTCAACCAAAATCATTCCTCCGGTTGAAGTTTTATGGTCAAATCATACTTCACCTGAAGCAACCTAGGAAACCGAAGAAGATATGAGAAACCGAGTACCCACATTTATTTTAAGGTAATATTTATACCCTTTTACCTACAAGTTTCGGGGATGAAACTTATTTTAAGGGGAGGATTGTAACAATCCGAACCTAAGAAAATAATAAATTTTAATACGCTAAAATTATTATCAGCACGTGCATTTTAATTTTAAATTTTCATGTCACATTTTATAATTTTATTTATATATATATATATATATATATATATATATATATATTTAAAGTGCACTACCCGGATGATAACGACTAAAATGTATGACCATATTTGGTAAATTTTTGAACATGAACTGCAAGCTATTTATCACTTATCATTTCTATAATAAATTTTGTTTAAATTAATAAAATATTAACAATTAAAACAAATTTATTCTAAAATGTGTAGGTTTTATGTAAATTGTTATTTCAAAATATCAATATTTTTGTATAATTAATTTATTTTTATCTCAAAGTGTTTTTGTAAAGTGAGATTAACATGATTCTTATAAACCTAATAATATTTAAAATAAAAAATAATATAAATTAACATAATAAAAATATTAGTAGAAGAAGGTGTATTAGAAATTGAGTGTTCCTTGAATAGATGATATACGAAGAATTAGGCCTAGAAAATAGTTAGTTTATCATTATTTAACCTAAACCTGATAAAGTTCACACTTACTCTCCCTCTCTCTCTCTCTAGCCACCTATACTCTCTGCTTTCCCTGTTCCCCTGTCTCCACCGCCAACCGACAGCACCACCACCGCCATCTGCCATGCCGACGTCCCACCGCTTGCCAACTACCATCATCGGCAGCACCCCACCATTAGAACCACTGGAAGCTCCACCGGGTACTCCATCAAACACCATTAAAACCACCAAAAACCCCTTCCTCACTCACCCACCCTCTCTCACCGGTTGCCGCAGTTCCGCAGTCACAGGCGCCACCTCTTCACCGGCTACCACCACCCATCAACACCATCTACCTCCGCCCCAGCCACCACCCCAGCCACGAAACACCACCCAACACCGTCTTTCTCTCACCTCTTCCTCTACTATGCCCTGTCCCCAACCATTTCTGCCATCGGCACCGTCACCTCTGTCGCCGTCCTTTGCCCGCCTTTTTCCGTCACTTTCCGATTTTCAGGCACCATCCAACCCACCACCATCAACCACCACAAAACCACCCCTTAAAATAACTTCCTCCATCTTTTCTTTTTTCTCTAGGTAAATTTTAAGATTTAGATTCTTCTTAATTTAAGTACTTAGATTATAATTAGTTATTTAGTAATATGCAAAGAAAATTTGAGATTGAAGTTGGATAATATTGATGTTGATGCTTGATTAGGTTATTACAGTTGAGCACAATTTATACTTAATTGAGTTATATGAATATGATACATGTGGAGGATGAAATGATAATTTTCTTGCATATTAAATTGTAGTGTTTGTAAATAGATTACAGTGTTTATGGATAAAATTGTAATGTTGTGGATTGAATGAATTATGGAGTAAGTTAGGAAGATAAATAAACAAACAAATAAATAGAGGTATATATATAACAAAATAAAATAAATGATAATAAAAGTATTTAAAGGTTTTGAATAAAGAATGAGCATCTTTTACATTGTTTTCAAAGCGAAATACTATATTGTGTTAAAGTTAATTCTATTTATTTTTTAAAAGTAAAATAAATTCTTTTAGGGAAAAATAAAATAAAATATTTTATATATATATATATATATATTTCTATCATATAAGACAAATAGGGTGTAATTATTAAAATTCATAATTTAGTAACAGAAATAGTATTAAGGATTTAAAAGTTTCTTTGTACTTTGTAAAATTAAAAGGTAAAGTTTATATAATAGTTGCCAATAACAAAAAGACAAATGGGTTTTAAAACGAAGTATAATATTAAATTTAATTTGTGATAGAAATTGATATGGTTGTCTTTCAATCGAAACAACATTGAAATATTAAAATAACTAAATGAAGGAAAGTGAAAATGTCATTTGTTAATGAAATTTTTATTTTTCAAAATCTTTATTAAGGTCATCATACGTTCATTTGGATTCTGCTTGAAAGGAAAGAAAAACACCAACTCAAGTTACGTTCATTGATATGTCTTTCAAGAATTCATTGATAAACCAAAGTTGAATATGGCTGACAATGATAAAAATAAATAAGTATTTACAAATGGTATTTATCATTATTAATTTGGACCCACCCACGTCATTATTTGGTAATCATATCAATATTCATGTTGCTCACAATGTACATATTAGCCACAACCAATTGGACTTCCTGATCCGTCCGGTGTGCACATGTTAGGAAAAACCCTATGATCATAAACGGGTACCACTCGGATAATTACTCATCAATTGTTTTAAATTATGTTCTCTCCCTCATTTACAAATGAATTGAAATGAATGCGCTCAACTCAACAGTTTTAGAACTTTTATTTTATTGCATAATAATGGACATACTAAGTTTCGACTCACGTTTCGATTTTTTTTTTCTTGTTTTGTTTTAGGTAAAAGTGTTGTAGGTGGCAAGCGGTAGAAGAGTTTTGTTCAAGACTTTGGGGCTCGCAATGGAAACCATTTGGAATATAAAGGATTAGGAGTCACCGATCGAAGTTAAAGTGTGCTTTGTTTGTTTTGTACGAGTAAAGTTGTTACTTCCGTCTTATGTCACCTATTTAATTAAAGATGTAATGCCCCCAATCACCATTACTTAATAATCCCCGATTAAAGAATATGAAGTATGGTCGCAGCGGAAGTTAACGACCGAAGGCGTTACCGCCGTCCTAGAAATAGGACCAGAGCTAAACGGAATGTATATAAGGAGGCTTGCTTCAATCACTTACGCTTATACAGGTCCCGATAAGAGTAGGTATTGGTGTCCTAAAGAGTTAAATTATACCACATCATTAAACCAACTCCCAACATACATTTCGAGACATTTTATACATTATGCAAACCCCGCAACGGACTATCTAAAAATATGCCATATGTAATACCTTCTAAGGGCAAACCCAAAACCCGATGTGAAGAAAAATCACTCGTGAGCTTCTAGATCCATCACGGATCGGTGATAACGATATTTCCAGCTAAGTCTTGCTTGCGGCGGACCTCTTAGGCAATGAACTGTTCACACATGCTTTCCCTAAAAAAAACAGTGAAATATTTTGAAGAATGAGTCGAAACTCGATACGAACATTCCTGCACTCGTAAAGCAACTTTGAAAAATATTTTAATTGAGCGCGCGCATTTCAATTCATTTTAGTTTGAAATCGGGGGAGAGTATATAATTAAAACTTGCTTGCCGGTTATTATCTCGAAAGTGGAACCCCTTGATAATTGAAACGATCTTAGTAAGGTGCACACCTCCCGGCCGACCGAGAACCCGAGTTGAAGCCGCGCGGGTTGGGCATAAGCCCCGATTATTGATAATTGATGGGCATAAGCCCCGATAATTGATAATTTGGCGGGGACCACTTGATTAGGTGGCAAAACTTGATTTGCAAATGATTCATTATTAGTTATATATATGAGAAATGTTGAGATTTGATGAAACATGTGAGTTTTCGAAAGGTACGAGCAATGCACGTACTGAACCGAGAATATTTGTTTCTCCCCTTTTGCAGAAATTTGAGTCACCAGCTATTCGACAACGAAGTGGCCTCGGTTCTGTTTAAAATGGATTTCTAGGGTTAATAATGTTTTCTTGAGTTTTAATGCTTGAGTTTGTATAAGCTTTAACAATTTATTTCATTTCCTATATTCGTATGAAAATCGATTAAACTAATGTTTGTATTACTCAGCTTTACTACATTGATTCCGTTTCAATTATTGAATACAATTTATATTAATTAAAGAGGTTGATTAGGCTAACTAAATACCCAATGATGTTGGTGTGATTCTATTTGCTAGTTGACTTGGATTGAAAATGGTGTACATATATATGCACAAACACTTATTTTTAATTCATTCCCCACTTCTCCCTTCTTTGTACTCGGAACTCATAGTCAAGTGGTTAATTAATCCGTCAAATGCCTTTCCATAGGAAGGTTTCACAATTTGCCGAATTGCCCAAAGTTCATAGATATACCACTTTAAGGTCATAAGCGTTGTTCTCCCGACGGACTTCACATTCACAACCACCATTAGGTATGCCTAATGCTCAATTATTTTCCATGCCCGTACACTTGCACATTATCGAATTTCAACTTTTACGCACACATTCTCCTTTGTTTGCTCAATATAACGATTTTTAAAATGTAACAATTCTACCAAATTGTTCAATTCGATAATAAAACATCCTCAATCTCATTCACTAGTTCATAAATTCCCAAAAGGAGTCCCATTCATTCACATTCGCACAATCGATTCATCAAAATACCAAACCTCAATCCTCCATACCAATTCGAATTTTCCCCAAATTAATCTTTAAGTTCCCTCCACCAACATGTCTATAAATCCGATAATTCAATTTCACAACTACAATAACCGAGTAAATGACAAAGTGTGATAATCTAGGGTTTGAGGTTTTACCTTCAAGTACACAAGTGAGGAAGCCAGGGAAGAGAGGCGAGAGATGGTGGCGCGTGGCAGCTGCACCGGTGACCACCGGGCGAGGGATGGCGGTTGGCTCCGCGGCCGCTGCTGCTGGTGGTTGGCTTGTTAAGTGTCGTGGCTGAGGGCAGGGAAACAGGGCTGCACGGAAGGAGAGAGGAAAAGCGATAGCGTGAGAGAGGGAGGCCGGTGCTAGCGTTGGCTTCGCCCGGCGTTGGAGGTGCCCGGTCGCCGGAACCGGTGCGACCGAGGGAGGTTTGGAGAGGCAGGGAGGTTAGGAGAGGCAGGGAGAGGAAGCAGGGGGACGCGAGGGAGAGAGAGAGAGCCATCGCATGAAAGAGCGAGCGGGCGCTCGCCGGACGACGCCTAGTGCCGGCTTCCGGCCGGCGTTGGTGGCGTCCAGTGGCGGGACTGTGGGCCGATAGCAGAGAGGCGGTGAGGCAGGGGAGATGAGGGAGGGAACACGGAGAGAGGATGAGTGTGTGAGGGATGAAATGGATTTTTAAGTCTGCCTATCATTCTAGAGACATCCTTCCGGATTTTTCTTTCAAAATATTAGTGTCATTATTTTTATTTTGTTTTCATTTATTTATTATTTTATTATCTGTTTGGTTTTATGTAATTACTTACGTTGTTATTATTATTATTATTACTCCACTTTAACAAGTGTTGTAAATAGGTTATACGATCCGCTTTAAATGTAACGCTTCGTTTAAATATAACCTTTAGTAACTTTTGCCGGATATCTTTACATTTATATGAGATATATATATTTATACGAATTTCTAAATCTTCTTTTCATACATATCTATAAATTTATAATTACTAATATGAAATGTTATTGGAGGCCACTTCGTCACCTTAGCTGTATAATTCACGAGATGAAATAAATTGAATATAAAATACCGAATTGAAGTGCACACGCTCAATGATATTAGTCTCGTAATTGATAAAGTAAATAATGTAATTTAAGGGCGGGCTGTTACAGTCTTCCCCCTTAAAATAAGTTTCGTCCTCGAAATTTGAGCCTTCTGCAATGAGGTTTGCAAACTTACCTTAAAATAAGTGGGGGTATTTGTTTCTCATATTTTCCTTAGTTTCCCATGTGGCTTCCCGAGGATGTATGGTTAGTCCACAATACTTTCCCCTCAAGGAAGTGCTTTTATTGCAGAATTTCTTGTCCTTGTAATCCCAATAATTGCACTGCAACTTTTTATATATTAAATTTTCAATAATTTCTAGTAGCTCGGCACAATATCATGGTTTGGAATTGGTATATGCCGCCTGAGCTACTAGATATGGAAAATGTTATTCTCATATTTAGGTTTAGATGAAATAGCTATATATATATAAGCTATTGGCTTGCACTTCTTTATAACCTCATATAGCCCAATATACCTAGGACTTGACTTTTCTTTAGCTTTGAATCTTTGACCCCTTTTCGGTGGGGACACTTTCAAAAAGATTTTTGTCTACATAGCTTGTTTGTCGCTTTAAGTTAAATCTTGCTAATCCTTGCAGTTGTTCCTTAGGTATTCCCATGTAACCTAACGACTTCTTTGATGTATAATTGTGCCAGTATCTCTACATCGTTGATACGGAATTTGCAGACTTTATAAGTTGATCAATAATTGCTCAAACAATTTTCGTTGAAATAATAATAGGTAATCCTATGACAACGTTCATTGAAATTGAATCTCATCCCCATATAGGAATCTCCAAAGATTTTAATTCACCACTAGAACATTGATATCTCTTGTCATATTAGACCCTCCAACGTTCGGTCTTAGCCATTTGACAAATGGAACACTTATCTTCACATTACTCCCCCAAAACATTGTTTCAAGTCTTTATACAACTTGTTCCTCTTAGATGTACCAAATAGCGTGTATTGTGTGCTTCATTAAGAGTTTCCTTTTAAATTCCTCTTTCTTCAATACACAAAATTGATTTTGAAACCTTAAGGTTCCACCCCGCGTATTCCTTGAAACCATGAGATTTTTCCTTTTTATATCTTTCTTAATCCTTTCCATCCCGACATCATCGTTTTGGCCTACTGAATACCTTTCATGATTATATATTATATCTCCATCACAGTTAGGGATCCATTCATTTGTCCATGCGAGGCTGACTCAATACTTACGTTGTGGAGATCTCATATAACCACAAGCTAAGTTGTCACTATTACATTCAACTTGTGTTTTGTCTCCGTACTCCACGCATTTGTCACTATATTCATTTTCATTAGGTGATATTATACTTGTAAGTCATAATCCTAAAGTAATTCTTCTAACAGACATTGCCTCGGATTGACCTTCTTTTGGGTATGGATGTACTTCAACTATGATGGTCAATATAAATCTTATATGTTACCCCATGCGAGTAATGTCTCCAAACATTTAAAGCAAAACAACAACAGACCTACTTCAATTCGTGAGTGAGATAAGTCTTTTCACATGATTTGAGTTGTTGAGATGCATAAGCTATGACCTTGTTGTCTTATCTTAATAAGCATCCTAACCCATTTTTAAACGCCTCACTATAGATGGTATACTTTTTACCTTCCATGAGCAAGGTAAGAATTTGAGTTGTGGGTAACATTTTCTTCAATTTCTAGAGTGTCTCTTCACATGGTATCATTAGGGCTCGACAATTCCCTTCTCTACAACTTTCTGTCCTTTTGGGAAAGTGTTTACTAATTGTTCAAGGCTACCACACCACATACATTTATTACTACCCATTCAACAATTTGATGCGGGCATGATTTGTCGAGCAACATTTTCCCCAAGATTCAGGGATGATCAATGAGTGACCCCTATTGAAACTAGTAACATGTTTCTTTTGAACTATACTCTCACTTGTGTTGTTCAGCTCCCTTTGAGTCTCCGGAATTTAAAGCCCTTAGTCCACTCTTTCCTCGTCAACCTCTATGTCTACCACTCTTCCATATAATCCTTGACAATCTTTGATAGTTTAACTGGCAAGTTAATGTCGAATATGATAGGCCAAGCCATCCTCAAATCTTAACATTTTCACCCTATCAATAACGAAAAGGTCCGAGTCATATCTAGATATCTCCATAAATTTATTGGCATACTCCACTACCATCATGTTGTAGTCCATGTCTAACTCTATGAGCCCTTATTCTTTTTGTCCATGAATTGCGATGGGGTAAAATTTAGCTCTTACCTCATCCGGAGATTTACCCCAAATGAACTCACAACCTCATTTTTTATTATGCTTCACCATATGTCTACTACACCAGTTAGATAATATGTCCCTATACCTCTTTTTCCTCAAGTGCAAATATCTCTTCCATTCCCCTAATCCATTCCTCTATTTCTGCTGCATCAATTTTTCCATTATAGGTCTTAGGGTTATGACGAGTCATTCTTGTATAGGCTTATAAGTAGATTCAGTAGGTGTAGGGGAATCCTTTTATTAACTTTATCACCAAGTCCCCCTACTAATTTGGGTCCGTGTTATCAATGGAAATCTCTAAAGATATAAATTGAGTTTCACCAAGTATTTGTTGTGAGTTCGGAGGGGTTTTCTAATGCCTATTTGACAAGTCCTCAATCATAAGCCAACTCTATAGTCACATTCGAAATTACGTTATTGCTTTGTAGTTGAGACATGCTGAATCATATAAATTTAAACTTTCCTCATTAGTTTCCTTTCCCTCTCCTAGAAACAAATTGTTAACAACTTTTAACATAACCCAAACTTAGTTAACCCCATCTTTTATTGCGTTTATATAATAAGAAACAACAGATTGTATGTTAGATTATCATTTGACTCTAGAAATTCTTATCGGTTGAGTAATCCTCAATTAAAGGAATTCCCAAAGCTTATGCAAATTTCGGTTTTGCTTTTTAATGCCAACTTAAAGGTAATATAGGGAATTTCCTAAGAGAGTTTGGTATTTTCTAAAAATTTCGGCGAGTTCCGTTTGTAATATGGCCTATCCTATAAATTTAAAGTTTTAAAACCCTGCATAAAAACCACAATATCACTTAACGAGCCACACGCTCGGAGTACACAACTCAACGGCCACACGCCGGAGTACAACCAATATACATTAACGCTTAAAACCACCCAAATGGCTCATAATACATTTGAAACAAAATTTATGAACTTAATTACAAGCTACAAAACTTAAAAGCATATGAAATGCATGTCAGCAACTTAAGTCATTACGTACATTGTTTATACTTAGCATCACCCAAAAGTATATACCTCAATTCAATATTAGTTACACCACATCCACAAATCCCAAATGACAACTTGAGGGAATAATAGCCACGTAATTTTCCTAAAGGTCAAATCATGACACCTTAAAATCCTATTGCTCACAAGTGATTTCTAGACCTCGCTCCGATACCACAACCGTAACGCCCCCAATCACCATTACTTAATAATCCCCTGATTAAAGAATATGAAATATGGTCGCAGCGGAAGTTAACGACCAAAGGCGTTACCGCCGTCCTAGAAATAGGAGCGAGGCTAAACAGAATGTATATAAGGAGGCTTGCTTTAATCACTTACGCTTACACGAGTCCTAATAAGAGTAGGTATTGGTGTCCCAAAGAGTTAAATTATACCACATCATTAAACCAACTCCCAACATACATTTACGAGACATTTTATACATTATGCAAACCCCTGCAATGGACTACCTGAAAATATGCCATATGTAATACCTTCCAAGGGCAAACCCAAAAACCCGATGTGAAGAAAAATCACTCGTGAGCTTCTAGATCCATCACGGATCGGTGATAACGATATTTCCAGCTAAGTCTTGCTTACGGCGGACCTCCGAGGCAATGAGCTGTTCACACATGCTTTCCCTAAAAAAAAAACAGTGAAATATTTTGAAGAATGAGTCAAAACTCAGTACGAACATTCCTGCACTTGTAAAGCAACTTTGAAAAATATTTTAATTGAGCGCGCGCATTTCAATTCATTTTAGTTTGAAATCGGGGGAGAGTATATAATTAAAACTTGCTTGCCGCTTATTGTATGAAAGTGGAACCCCTTGATAATTGATACGATCTTAGTAAGGTGCACACCTCCCGGGCCGACCGAGAACCCGAGTTGAAGCCGCGCGGGTTGGGCATAAGCCCCGATTATTGATAATTGATGGGCATAAGCCTTGATAATTGATAATTTGGCGGGGACCACTTGATTAGGTGGCAAAACTTGATTTGCAAATAATTCATTATTAGTTATATATATGAGAAATGTTGAGATTTGATGAAACATGTGAGTTTTCAAAAGGTACAGGCAATGCACATACACGAGCCGAGAATATTTGTTTCTCCCCTTTTGCGAGAAATTTGAGTCACTGGCTATTCGAGCAACGGTAGTGGCCTCGGTTACGTTTAAAATGGATTTCTAGGGTTAATAATGTTTACTTGAGTTTTAATGCTTGAGTTTGTATAAGCTTTAATAATTTATTTCATTTCCTATATTCATATGAAAATCGATTAAACTAATGTTTGTATTACTCAGCTTTCTTGCGTTGATTCCGTTTCAATTATTGAATACAATTTATATTAATTAAAGAGATTGATTAGGCTAACTAAATACCCAATGATGTTGGTGTGATTCTATTTGCTAGTTGACTTGGATTGAGAATGGTGTACATATATATGCACAAACACTTATTTTTAATTCATTCCCCACTTCTCTCTTCTCTGTACTCGGAACTCATAGTCAAGTGGTTAATTAATCCAGTCAAATGCCTTTCCATAGGAAGGTTTCACAATTTGCCGAATTGCCCAAAGTTCATACATATACCACTTTAAGGTTATAAGCGTTGTTCTCCCGACGGACTTCACATTCACAACCACCATTAGGTATGCCTAATGCTCAATTATTTTCCATGCCTGTACACTTGCACATTACCGAATTTCAACTTTTACGCACACATTCTCCTTTGTTTGCTCAAGATAACGATTTTCAAAATGTAACAATTCCACCAAATTGTTCAATTCGATAATAAAACATCCTCAATCTCATTCACTAGTTCATAAATTCCCAAAAGGAGTCCCACTCATTCACATTCGCACAATCGATTCATCAAAATACCAAACCTCAATCCTCCATACCAATTCGAATTTTCCCCAAATTAATCTTTAAGTTCGCTCCACCAACATGTCTATAAATCCGATAATTCAATTTTACAACTACAATAACCGAGTAAATGACAAAGTGTGATAATCTAGGGTTTGAGGTTTTACCTTCAAGTACACAGTGAGGAAGCCGGGGAGGAGAGGCAGAGATGGTGGTGCGTGGCGGCTGCACCGGCGACCACTGGGCGGGGATGGCGGGCGGCTCCGGCGGCCGCTGCTGGTGGTGGTTGGCTTGTTAAGTGCCGCGACCGAGGGCGGGGAACAGGGCTGCGCGGAAGGAGAGAGGAAAAGCGATAGCGTGAGAGAGAGAGGCCGGTGGCCTATGGCCGGTGCTAGCGTCGGCTTACGCCCGGCATTGGCGGTGCCGGTCGCCGGAACCGGTGCGACCAAGGGGAGGTTTGGAGAGGCAGGGAGAGGCGGGGAGAGGCAGGGGAGAGGAAGCGAGGGAACGCAAGGGAGAGAGAGAGAGCCATCGCGCGAAAGAGCGAGCGGGCGCCTGCCGGACGGTGCCTAGTGCCGGCTTCGGCCGGCGTTCGTGGCGTCCGGTGGCGGGACTGTGGGCTGGTAGCAGAGAGGCGGTGAGGCAGGGGAGATGAGGGAGGGAGCATGGGAGAGAGGATGAGTGTGTGAGGGATGAAATGGATTTTTAAGCTGCCTATCATTCTAGAGACATCCTTACGGATTTTTCTTTCAAAATATCGGTGTCATTATTTTAATTTTGTTTTCATTTATTTATTATTTTATTATCTGTTTGGTTTTATGTAATTACTTGCGTTGTTATTATTATTATTATTATTATTACTCCACTTTAACAAGTGTTGTAAATAGGTTATACGATCTGTTTTAAATGTAACGTTTCGTTTAAATATAACCTTTAGTAACTTTTGCCGAGATATCTTTACATTTATATGAGATATATATATTTATACGAATTTCTAAATCTTCTTTTCATACATATCTATAAATTTATAATTACTAATATGAAATGTTATTGGAGGCCACTTCGTCACCTTAGCTGCATAATTCACGAGATGAAATAAATTGAATATAAAATACAAAATTGAAGTGCACGCGCTCAATGATATTAGTCTCGTAATTGATAAGGAAAATAATGTAATTTAAGGGCGGGCTGTTGCAAAAGATAATATAACCAAGGTTAAATGTATGTGTTAGACTGTTAGTAGCCTTGCTCTTTCCTTTCGTAAGGACGGTGGTGATGACTTCTTTGACTTCTTTCTGTTACTCTAATCACCGATTAGCTATTTGTTTAGACTAAACTAGTGATTATGGGTTTGGGGCATTACAAATCCTTATCTCCCAAGTCCAACGGAAAAACATTGTTATCAATATTTCCCTTCTTTACAAAATTTTTAACATAAATTGTCTTTTCTTAAACTACAACACTTAGAAATTTGTAGAGGTCTCATCTACATGCCAAATACTCTCAAGTCAAACCAAAAGTTTGAAAGAACTTTTCTATCACATAGTTGAATTTTGAACCCAGGCTTCTCTATTTCTTTCCGATGAAGACGAGTGTTCTCTTTCTTTCCCTCCGAAGAGAACCCAAATAACTTTGTTCTCAAAGTCATCTATGACATCGTGGAAGGCTTTGATTTTGATATATTTCCTTTTATTATTCAACGGATCGGTTGTGTTGTCTCGGACACCAAAAACCTCTCTCTCCTCTTTGGAGCTCTACTCTCCAAAGTCTTTGCTCATTATGAGCTTAAGCTCTTAGAAAAATTTCTCCCTCTTGCTGTTCGATCGGGAGGATGAGTTAGTGAATCTTGGACACCGGAAAAGTTCACTTAGTGTCGGGACTCACTCATCCGAGATTATGTAACCATCTTCTCCACCTCTTTTTCGATCCCTGGTCCTTCCGAGCCCACTTCCTCTGCTCATTACTTTGAAAAACCCACATCTCATTTCTCCTCTCTTTCCCAAGAATTCAAGGATACCTTGGATTCATTTAAAAGTTTCGTCTCTCCCCTTCTTCAAATGCAAGCTACTCTAAAAAGGAGTTAAATGGGGCCAAGACTCTCACTAAGGAGCTGACGGAAATGTTTCAGGGTGCTTAGATCACCCTCAAGAAGCATATGCGATGGCTGGAAGTAGAAGAATAATAACACGAAAAATATTCCTCATATGAATTTTCCGAAGAAATCGGTACCTCCGAAACTCGGAGGGAAAAGAGGAAGCAAGCCTAACCAGAGCTTGTAAAGGCTGTTGAAGTAGAAAAATTTGAGGACTCAACTGAAAAAGGATGAAGAAAAAGAAGAAGAAGAAGAGAAACATCAATTACTTCGTCGCCCAAGAAGCCGAACTCAACCTTCACAACGAGTCTCTTCTTCTCAACCACCTTCTTCTTAATTCCCTAATTTTTTTTCTTTGCCCAACATATTTTTTCTCTCTTTGTTTTTTTTGGATGAAATGCATTAGGGGAGAAAATATGTGTTTTCGTGAACTTAGGGGAATTCACTTGTTTAGGGGAGCATTTTAATTTTAATTTATTTTTGTTTTGTATATATTGTTCTTAGTGAATGAAGTATTCGAAGACTCGACTCCGAATTTATATCATTCTGAGTACTATCAAGGACTTAGGTATAGACTTCATCCCTCCTAGGTTTTGATTACAAGTCATTCTGATTGTTATAGAAACTATTGCATATGTTTTCATTTGATTCCGATCGAATCGAAATCACATTCTTGGACATCAACTCACACTGATGCTTTTGAGTCACTCGGACACCACTTAGATTTATCGCATGTTCAAACAATCAGAAATCTCTCTAACACTTTTAATCTAAGTTCTAACTTCATATTCCGAGATAAAGTGAATTACAACGTTAATTTAACTTTCTAAGTCAGCATGTTTGTTTGAAATGTATTTGTCTAGATCAAGTACTCATACTCTTATATTCTCTTTATAACTTGATCTTTCTCAAGACTAACTCAGATGGAATATGAGTATAACGAACATTAGACCCGGAAAATTCCACTCTTCTAGGCATAAGATAATTATACACTTAATTATCTTAATTAAATTATTATCTCGTGCCTAATCTTGGACCAAAGTATTTTATACTTTGAGAACCAAAATTTGTTTACTTTTGTAGGTTATCTAAACGAGGTTATCCTATTCTTTGAATTACAAAAGTAATCAGCTTCAAGTCGTTAATCACCAGCGAGACAAGGCTTTTACGCTTCTAAACAAGGCTCAAACGCTCGTGTGAGGGTTGTCCGTTACCAAAATTGGAAATCTTCAACGCTAAGCTCAACTATGGTTTCCACCCTAATTTTCGAGACACCACCAGTGGATTGGGACATCCTAAGGAGTCAAGAGACATTGCATAACGTTCACATCTCAACGAATCTTCCGTGAGCGACTCGGAAGAACCGTTACAATGGTCACAAAGGACTTCTATTCGGAAGATAGTCACAACGGCTAATGCGCTGGTCATCTATAAATAGAAGCCAACTCTCGAGACTTGAAGATTGCTGAGACTTGTTGGAATTATTATCAATACACATTACTTAAGTGAAAGTCTTTGTACTCATACTCAATCTTCTACTTACAACTCCCAACTTGTAATTCATACTTTTTGAGGTGTAAAGTCTTGTAATCGAGTCACATACTCTTTCTTACTCTCTAAGTAAGGTCCCTTGACTGAGCTATAAGGGTTAACTCAGCTCAATTGTCCCTAACTATAAAGGTTACCTCGGTTAGGAAGTACTAGATCGAGATAAAGGAACTTCGAGTCTAGGAAAATTTTGTACGGAATTGTCTAAAGGAGCAATTCGGTTGAGTCGACCTGTTGTATTTTGTAGATTCTAAATAGTGGATTTGACTTGATGCTTGGATTAGCACCGGCTACGGTTTACTCGCCACAGGAAGGTTTCCACGTAAATCTCAATCCAATCTAGACTCGGATAGTCTTGTTTATTGCTTTCAAGCTTTAATCTTCCAAATTTGTTGAAATTTTCAGATCACCCTATTCGGCCCCCTCTAGGGTTACTAAGACTCTCCAAGAGCAAACCTTCAATTGGTATCGAGCCTAGCCTTTCAGAAAGGATCTAACAAGCCAAAGGTTGAAGGTTTGCTCAAAGAGAGGCTAAGTCACCCTAGAGGGGGTGAATAGGGTGATGAAAGATTTTTCCGAGAAATGAAACTCTTTTGATTAAGGGACAGACGTAAGCGATTCCGAATCTACAATAGGGTCGGAAAAGTATGAACTCGGAATGAAGATGCAGATAGAACTGAAGCTTTAAGGAAGTCTAAGTCCAAGCACGAAGTCAAATCCACTATTTTGAGTCCACAAAATACCGTAGATCGATCGAACCCAAGTTGCTTCCTTAGACAACTCTTTACAAATTTTTCCTAGACTCGTAAATTCCCTTATCCGATCTAGTACTTCCTAACTGAGATAACCCTTACAGCTAGGGACAGACTGAGCTGAGTTAACCCTTACAGCTCGGTTAAGGGACCTTACTTAGAGAGTAAGAAAGAAAGTGTTTGTAATCGAGTACAAGACCCTACAACTCATAATATAATGAATTACAGAGTGGGAGTTGTAAGTAGAAGATTGAGAATGAATACAACGACTATTGCTTAAGTAAGTGTATTGACAATATGTTCGGCAATCTTCAAGTCTTGAGAGTTGGCTTCTATATATAGATGACCAGGCAGTAATAGCCGTTATCTCCATCGTCCGACTGGAAGTCCTTTGTGACCGTTGTGTAGGATTTTCCGAGTCACTCGGAAAATGTCCGTTGAGATATGAACGTTGGGCAACGGTCCTTGACTCTTTTGGAAGTCCCAAAACTACCGGCGGTGTCCTGAAAGATAAGGTGGAAACCACCATTTAGCTTGGTGTTGCGGATTTCCGCTTTGGAAATAGACGACCCGACATAGTCTTATGGGGCTAGGTCGAGGTGGAAAAAGCCTTGTCTGCTGGTGATTTGACGTTTTGAAGCCGGTTACTTTTGTAATTCAAAAGTGTATCCTCGTTTGAATAACCTACAAAAGTAAATAAAATTGGTTCTCAAAGTATAAAATACTTTGGTCCAAGATTAGACACGAGATAACAATATAATTAAGATAATTAAGTGACTAATTATCCGAGTCGAAAAAGGAATGGAAGTTTCGAGTCTAATATCCATGAAACTCAAAATTCCATCCGAGTTAGTCTAGGCGAGGATCAAGTTGACTAAGGAATAATAGAGTGAATAAACTTGATCTAGACTAAGCATGGTTCGGACTAGAAGCGCCGACTATAACGTGAATAACACCTATAATATGAAGTCGGACTCGAGTGCGGTTATGCGAATACTAGTCATTTGAACATGCGATAATTCTAAGCGATGAGAGACTCGAAGCTGGGTGTACAATAGTAAGTATAGATATGCTTTCCGAGTCTCACAGAGACAAGCACAAATACATGAAATAAATGCTATATCACTTAGAGGAAATACTATATCACTCGGAAAAGTTTCTAAGGTACGGAGAATGACTTGGAATCAAAACTCTATAAGTGAGAAAGTCTTATACCTGATTCCTTTGATAGAACTCAGAAATGTGCGGAGTTAAGTCCGAGTCTTCAAAGGTTAATAATCAAATGGCTTAGAACAATGGAGAGTTCGATGAAGGAAGATCTTCCAAGTAGACCACCAAAGTTCAAAGGATCAAATTTTGTTCACTTGGAAGAAACTCATGGAATGCTTTCTCTTGGATCACGATGAGGATGTATGGAACATCATACAAGAAGGCAATTACATTCCAATGAAGATGGAAGATACAAGACCCGTACCTAAAGCAAAGTACGAGTACACCACTGAAGAGGTAGAAATGTTCAAAAAGAACTTTAAAGCGATGAACATTCCGATGTGCGCCATCAGCTCGGAAGAATACAACATAGTGTTAGCTCGTGACACAGCAAAAGATGTATGGGACACTCTTGTCAACACGAGATGAAGGAACCAGCCAAGTAAGACAAGCAAACATAAGTCAATATCTTCACAAATACGAGCTGTTCAAGATGGAGCCGGAAGAAAACATCACTCAAATGTTCATACGCTTCATTGAGATTACAAATAATCTCAAATCTCTGGGTAGAAAGATATCCCATGAAGAGATGTGCAGAAAAATCCTAAGGAGTATACCCAAGAGAAGATGGGGTCCCAAGGTGACAACCATCGAGGAAGCTTAGAACCTCTCACTACTAAAGCTAGACGAACCGATTGAGAAGCAACTTACCCATGAAATCCATCCGGAAGAAGAGGATGCCGAGGTCAACACTAAAAAGAATATTGCGCTGAAGGCCTCAAAGGAGAAAATCTAAGTTCCTCATACTTAGAAGAAGATCCCATGGCACTTACCGCTCAAAGCTTCAAAAGAATGGTGAAGCATAAGATATAGGAGAAAAGGCCAAGAGAAGAGTTCTACAAAAAGATAAGAAGGATAGAAAAGGTCAACACTCTTCCCCTTCAAAGTTATCTTTAACTAAGAACTCTGGTCTGTTTTGAATGTAGCAGCAAAAATCACATAGTCAAAGACTATCCAAGAAGAAAGAGGGACAGAAAGAAGAAGAAGAAGGCTATGATGGCCACATGGAGTGATGAAGATTCATCCGAAGAAGATGAAGACTTAGACGACTCAAATTTTCAGATGGCACTATCAAACTCGGAAGATGAATCTAAGTCAAACTCGACAACTCAAACAATGAGGAGACGAATCCTCGGGAGGTAATTGAATATTTTCTCGAGTTTTCCAACGTTGATTTAGCCAAATACATTTACACTTTGGAAGAAAAGTCCAATTGTGACTCTTCACAATACAAAGAACAACTTGAGTCTCTTACCTCTGAGAACATTATTTTAAAAAATAAATTGAAAAAACTGAGACTTACTCTAAGAGAGCTCAAGACTAGTACTCAAGCTAATGAGGCTTAATCCGAGAAACTCGAAAGAGAAAATGAGCATCCGAAACAAAAGCTCAATGACTCTCAAGAACTTGTTTTGAAATTTACTCAAGGTCGAAAAACCTTGATGAAGACTCGGACCTTACATATACATCATTCCGAGTTCCATCAAGGAATCGGTATAAGAACTCATCTCTGTTTTAAAAGCTTTTCGAGTGATATAGCATCTTTTCGAGTGTTACGAAACTATCGCATATGTTCTCAATTGATTGTGGCCGACTCGAAAGCATATTCTTGCTTATCGTTCCGAGTCAATCGGACAACACTCGGATATGTTGCATGTTCAAACACTCACTCATATGTGCATAAACTCATATCCGACTTCATGATCTAAGCTTGATTGAATTATTGTGTTAATTCAACTTTCTAAGTCAGCATGTTTGGTTTGAACATTGGTAGTCTAGATCAAGTCTTTCAACTACGATGTTCTTTATTTGACTTGCTTTACCTCTAGATCGACTCAAATGGAATTTGAGTATAATGGATATTAGACTCGAGAAAATTCCACTCTTTTAGGACTCGAGATAATTATGCATTTAATTATCTTAATTAAATTATTATCTCGTGTCTAACCTTAGACCAAAGTATTTTATACTTTGCGAACCAAATTGATTTACTTTTGTAGGCTATTCAAACAAGGCAATCCTATTTTTGAATTACAAAAGTAAACGGCTTCAAGATGTCAAGTCATCGCGAGATAAGGCTTTTTCTACCTCCGATCGAAGACCGGACACTATGTCGAGTCTGTTTTCAAACCTGGAAAACTGCAACGCTAAGCTCAACGGTGGTTTCCACCCTACTTTTCGGACACTACCGGTGGATTGGGACTTCCAAAGGAGTCAAGAGCCGTTGCCCAATGTTCACACCTCAACGGATATTTTCTTAGTGACTCAAAAAACCTTTGCAACGGTCATAAAGGACTTCCAGTCAGAAGATAGTCACAACGGCTAATCTACTTGGTTATCTATAAATAGAAGCCAACTCTCAAGACTTGAAGATTGTTGAATAAACTGTCAATACACGCACTTAAGCAAAAGTCATTGTATTTCATACTCAATCTTCTACTTATAACTCCAACTCTATATTTAATATTCTCTCGAGTTGTATGGTCTTGTAATCTGTTACAAACACTTATTCTTACTTTACGAGTAAGGTCCCTTGACCGAGCTGTAAGGGTTAACTAAGCTCGGTTGTCCCTAACTTTAAAGGCTACCTCGGTTAGGAAGTACTAGATCGGATAAGGGAATTTCTAAGTCTAGGAAAATCTTGTAAGGAATTGTCTAAGGGAGCAATTCGGTTGAGTCTTTCTACTGTATTTACTAGATTCAAAATAGTGGATTTGACTTGGTACTTGGATTAGCACTGACCGTTGTTTTCTACCCCGGGAGGGTTTCCACGTAACTTTCTTAGTTAGTACTTTTTGAGTCCAATCTATACTCAAACTTTCCTCGTAGTCGGTTCTAGTTTTATTCTTCCATTACTTGTTTAAACTTCCTCATCACCCAATTCACCCCCTCTAGGGTGACTTAGTCTCTGCAAGAGCAATCCTTCACTTGACCTGCTCTTAGGATCTCGATGTGTCTCCTTCAGGAAAGAAGGACTTGGTTTTAACAAAGAGGAGGAATCTAATTCCTACTCGGATCTTTTAAAAAGGATTCCAGAATTGTAAAGTTCGGGAAGGCTAACCAGGGCCCCATTCATAAGAATGTAAGGAGGACTGAGCTTAGACCGACTTACGGGAGAAAACCTTCTCCACCGGTTTATAAAAGAAAAGATTTTCAAAAGAAAGACACACGGACTCGGCTTTTGAAAAGGAAGACTCGGAATCGGACCAAACCCAAAGTTATTCAAATCGGGTTCCCAAGAGTCTGCTTCCCAGAAAAGGACCATAGTAAAGGGAGTTACTTGGGTTCGTTAGAGGAAGTGAGAAGGGTTAGTGTGTTTCGACTTGCGGGTAACTCGAAAAAGACAAAAGGTCATTGGTACCTAGATAGTTGATGCTTACGCCACATGTTAGGAGATTCAAGACTCTTTTCTAAGTTATAAGACTACAAAGGATGCAAAGTCATTTTTGGAGATAACGAGTAAGAGTGAGATAGTTAGAATAGGCAAGATTGGAAAAGAAGACAACCTGGTCAGCCCGGTCTATCCTGTCAAGGGATTAAACTACAATCTACTCAAGCATCTCTCAATCTGTGTGACAAAGGTCAAGAGGTAAGATTCACTCGGACCAATTGCTATATTTCTGATGCAACTACCTAAGAGACTAAGCTCTCGGGTAAGAGATTAGGTAATACCTACACTATTCCTCTTTCGATCCAAGTCGGAATTTATCTTGTTTAAAAGCGTCTCTGCATGATGATTCTTAGACATGGCATCGTAGACTAGATCATGTTAGCATGCGCACCATTAAAAAGCTTGTATCTCATGGTTTAGTCGAGGCTTGCCTAACTGTGTATTTAAGAAAGATAAAATTTGTGAAGTATGCGCAAAGGGGAAACAAAGATCATCTTTCAAATCTCTCAAAACTGTTTCCACATCTAAAGTGCTTAAATTGTTGCATATGGACTTATGTGGTGAAATCCTCGTACGGAGTCTCGGAGGTAAATCATATGTACTTGTGATTGTTGATGATTACTCACGATTTATCTAGGTTTGTTTTCTTAAGCATAAAAATAAATCTTTCAAAGAGTTTAGCAAGCTCGTAGGAAAATTCAAGTTGTGTCTCGGACTTAGATCGGAAGAATTCGAACCGACCATGGAAGGGAGTTTGATTACTCGGAATTTGCAGAGTTCTATGATAAGAATGGTATCTCCCACAATTTCTCAGCACCAAGAACTCCTCAACAGAATAGAGTAGTGGAGAGAAAGAATAGAACTCTTGAAGAAATAGGAAGGACAATCATGATTGAACATGATCTACCTTACTATTTACGGGTCAAGCGATCAACACAAAGAAACTACATACCGAACAGATGCCTCATGAGGCCCATCCTGAAGAAAACTCCATATGAGCTCTACAAAGGGAAGAAACCCAACATTTCATACTTCAAACCTTTTGGATGTAAGTGTTATGTTCACGATAATGGTAAGGATCACCTCACCAAGTTTGATGCTCGGTCAAATGAAGGTATCTTTCTTAGTTATTCATCTCATAGTAAAGCATATCGCATTTTCAATAAAAGAACTAACAAAGTGGAAGAAAGCATGCATGTTGTTTTTTATGAGATTGATCGGGAAAACCAAGTGAATCAACATTCTCGGAACTGAAACTCGGTCGAAATGATGATGATCTTGCTGAAGATGAGCTCAGCAAGAGTCAAGGAAAAGCAACTTAGAATAAGATAGTTCGGAATACTATGACTCGGATCGAACCGACTCAAGAGCCAGCTCGAATGCTGAAAGTCAATCAGATGAGCAAGCTCAATCAGATCGGACCACTAAAGATCAACCAATTCAACCTACAAATCTGGAGAACCAGAAAACAGGTAAAGCATTCAAATATGCTTCAAGTCACCTACTCGAAAACATCTTGTCCGACATCAACGGTAGGGTAAGAACCGATTCTTATTTGCAAAATCTATGTGCATTCACTGCATTCATATCATTAACTCGAACCCGTAAATGCACTGGAGGCCCTAAATGAACCTGAATGGGTAGAGGCCATGCAAGAGGAACTTAATCAATTTGAAAGAAACCAATTCGGACTTTGACCAAACGACTTTCTAACCACCCGATCATAAGAACCAAATGGGTTTTCAACAACAAACTGGATGAGGATGGATTAGTAGTCAGAAATAAGGCTAGACTTGTGGCTCAAGGTTACAATCAAGAAGAAGGAATTGATTATGGAGAAACTTTTGCACCGAGTAGCTAGGATTGAAGCAATTAAAATCCTATTGTATTTTGCATCAAGCATGAAAATTAAATTATATCAAATGGATGTCAAATGTGCTTTCAAGAGGAAGTCTATGTTGAGCAACTCCCTGGATTTGAAAACTCAGAATTTCCAAACCATGTTTTCAAGTTGTAAAAAGCTCTTTATGGTCTTAAACAAGCTCCCGGAGCTTAGTATGAAAGACTCGAGCAGACTTCTTGGTTGAAAATCATTTTAAATTCTTAGTTGAAAATGATTTTAAAAAGGTAAGATTCACAAAACTTTTCTCATAAAAACTTAGGGAAATACTTTCTTATTGCTCAGATTTATGTTGATGATATAATTTTTTGAGCTACTAATGACAGATCTATGTCGAGATTTTTGGAGTTAATGAGACAGGAATTTCAAATGAGCATGATGGGAGAACTCAATTTCTTCCTTGGTCTACAAATCAAGCAAGACAAAGATGGCATCTATGTCCATTAATCCAAGTATACTAAGGAGTTGCTGAAGAAGTACAAGCTTCAAGATGTAAAACATTCAGCAACACCAATGAGCAGACAGACATAAAGCTGGACTCGGATCGAAAAAGGTAAAGCAAGTAGATCGAAAACTCTATCGAGGTATGATTGGATCTCTATTATACCTCACATCCAGTAGAGGCCGGACATAATGTTTAGTGTATGTCACGTGTGCAAGATTTCAAGCTAATCCAAAAGAATCACATCTCACTGCGATGAAGAGAATCTTTAGATATCTTACGAGAACTTAGAATCTAGGACTATGGTTTTCAAGAGACTCGAACCGACCCTCACTAGATACTCGGATGCTGACTATGTTGGATACAAGGTTGATAGAAAGAGCACCTCAGGAGCATGCCGGTTTCGGGTCAATCCCTTATATCTTGGCACTGAAAGAAGTACAACTCGGTTGCTCTAGCAACTGCCGAAGCCGAGTACATTGCAGCTGGAGCATGCTGTGCTCGGATTCTATGGATCAAGAAACACATGAAAGACCTTGGACTTTCATTCAAATCAATTCCAATCAATGTGTAATCAGTACCACTAAGAATCCAGTTCAGCACTCAAAGACAAAGCATATTGAGGTCATGTATCATTTTCCGAGAGACCATTATGAGAAAGGTGATATTGAACTTGAATTCATTCTTACAAAACTTCGATCGGCGGATATCTTTACTAAGCCACTTAGTGAAGATCGGTTTTGCTTTATTAGGAATGAACTTGGCATGGTAAATGCATGATTATATGTTATATGTCTCTTTTCCGTGCCGTAATAACAATTAGTTCAGTTGACGCAGTGATACCGAGCTAGAAGTTATTATTTGTTTGCGATTTCGAGTCACTCGAAACTTAACCGAGTCGGACTCGGTTTTGAGAAAATTGGACATCAAACTTCGAAATCATCTCTAGATTAGTGGAGAATTTCATAAATTTCTTTTAAAATTTCTCTTTCTCTCTCTCTCTCTCTCGAGCGTATTGATCGGAGAACTAGCCGTTGGGAGACAGACACCTGGAATTCTAATCGTTAGAGAGCAGAACACACACACCGTTACGAGGCGACCGTTGGAGAGTTGGGTCGGAATGGATACTGAAGGACATTTCTTTCTTTATAAATAGCATCTATTTTCCTTCATTTTGATACTTTACTCTCTGCTCACAAACACTCTCACATTCTCGCTCTCAAGTAAACTCGGTACACTCAAGCACTCTAAGCTCTCTCTCTCTCTCTCTCTCTCTCTCTCTCTCTCTCTCTCTCTCTCTCTCTCTCTCTCTCTCTCTTCATCGAGCTAACTCGTCGTCTTCCGAAAAGCTTCTCTTTCTTCTCAAAAGTTCCATAACCATGCCGAAAAGAGGTTCCGCTCCACATTTTCTTGGTTCTCGCAACCAAGAAACCTAGAACCAAAAGTCAAGAAGGTCCTTCTAACCCCTCTAAGATCCTTGTCACCCAATACCCGACGTTGGATGACAAATTCTTCCCAACCACGAAATTCTCTTGGTTGAGCCACATAAAAACTACAAGGGTATACAATTTCCTCTATTTTAGTGAATTCATTTACCCGGAACTCGTCGCTGAGTTCTACTCCAATCTTTCCAGCTCCGAGGGGATTCTCACCTCTAGAGTTTGTGAGGTAGTAGTCCGTATCAACGTCTCCCTCCTCCACCACTTATTCAAAGTTTCATCCCTCTTCCTCAACAGCAACCCCATCCCATTTAACAACGTTGCTGATGAATTCTTTGAAAAGTATGCCAAAGAAATCCCTTAGTCACGCAAAAACTTTTACGTGACTCAAATGAAGACTCGAGGCACGTCTTCTCTACTTCCTGCCGATGAGAACCTTTTTCCCTCGGCATTCCGAAGAAAGAGAATCCAAACTCAAAGATTCTCAAGGCTTTATTTGACATTCTCGAGGGCTACGACGTAGACCTCTTCCTAGCAATTATCGAGCAAATGGCCTCCGTGCCGGCTCGGACCAAGAAATCCACACCTCTTCC
Source organism: Talinum fruticosum (assembly GCA_021018815.1). Taxonomy (NCBI): domain Eukaryota; kingdom Viridiplantae; phylum Streptophyta; class Magnoliopsida; order Caryophyllales; family Talinaceae; genus Talinum; species Talinum fruticosum. The sequence continues at coordinate 290,487 of JAITYX010000138.1, forward strand.
TTTTGGAGCCCTCCTTACCTTTATTTTCAAACAATTCAAGGTCCCGCTCCCCTCGGACCCTAAGCAGGTATCCGAGGCTGCCATAGTAGTTGGTAGAAAAGAGCTTCTTGGCTATGGATACCAAGAAACTCAACCGGGTGTCCGGGTCCACAGCTCGAACCGAGGCAACAATCTCCTCCACCTCGGACTCGGACTCCTCTCTCACTCCCTCCTCCACCTGGTGGTGCTTTCACCTCAGGTGCCCCTTCCTCTCGCCACTGCAGCTTTGTCTACCACAATGATAGACAAGCTCTCCTCGGTGTCCACAGAAATCAAGGACACCCTCCGCTCCTTCAAAATTGTCCTTCGGTCTATGACAATCAACCAAAAGATCGCCCAATCTCAAATTTGAGAGCAACAAGATGTGCTTCTCGAGATGAAGGCCTTAGTTAAGGAGCAGCAGGAGCTGATCGACCTCCTCGGAGAAAGGCGCTCAAAGCATCTCGGGACCCGGACAGCTCGAAACATCCGAAGAGTCCTCGAGCCCCGCCAAATCTCCTTTTGGGGAGGCAGCGAAGAAGAAGAAGAGGAGGAGGCTACGGCTGAAGCAGCCCCTTCGAGGAGAAGGAAGAAGGAGACAAGGAAGAAGAGGGAGGAGACAAGGAAGAACCCGAGGGACAAGGTGCTCCTGCTCCTCAACCAAAACCGATTAGCTCGGACAGTAGTCTTTGTGAATCAAAAGACCTGCTGACGCTAGTCAATCGACACCAGCCAAGTCAAAGGAAGCACCACCCTCCATGGAATTTCAAGAGGATGAACCTCTCAATGACCTTGTTCCGGGTCAGCCACTTAAAGCCGAGCCCATTCTAGAGATACTAGTGCTGCCACCGCCCATATCTTCAACGTCTTCACGTTCATATCAGCAAAGGCGCATGGCACATTCATCCGCTTCAACTCAAACTACACCCACTCCACCGTTTTAATTTTTTCTTTCTTGTTTCTGTTTTCATTTTTTTGTTTTGTCCAGACGAACAAATTGTATCCACTTGATACATTCTTCCCCCTTTTTTTTTTTTTTTTTTGCTAAAAGGCAAGGGGAGAATAATTAGAAAATTTGTTGTCTTGCTTAGGGGAGTTTTCTCACCCTTTCTTTTGTATATAGTTTACGTGTTTATGTATATATGAATTAAGGTTTTGATTTCGTAATTATGGACTTTTGAGTATTACTTCTTTCGAGTTTAAAATTTCTCACTTTATTTTGCTCGATATATCAGCTCATGTATTTATCTTAACTCTGATTTAACTACTCACCATTTTCTGTCAAATGAGCTACTTGCGTAAATATTCTAAGTCCGAATCACTTCATTTATTATTCTCGCTTCTCCGAAAATTCTTATTCTAAGCTCGATATATTCTCTCGCCAAATAAGTAAGAATAAAAACTTTTGAATATTTCACTAACAAAGTTTCTATCTCGAGTATGGAATCCTTTCATCAAAAAGGGGAGATTGAAGACTCGGACTCTACATGTATATCATTCGAGTACTATCAAGGACTCATCTCGTAGACCCCATCCCTCCTAAGTTTTGATTACAAGTCATTCCGAGTATTATAGAAACTATTGCATATATTTTCATTCGATTCTAACCGACTCGAAATCACATTCTTGGACATCAACTCACACCGATGCTTCGAGTCACTCGGACACCACTTAGATTTATCGTATGTTCAAACAATCTCTCTAACACTTTTAATCTAATTTCGACTTCATATTCTAAGATAAAGTGAATTACGACCTTAATTCAACTTTCTAAGTTAGCATGTTTGTTTGAAATTTATTTGTCTAGATCAAGTACTTATACTCGATATTCTCTTTATAACTTTATCTTTCTTAAGACTCGACTCATATGGAATATGAGTATAATGAATATCGGACTCGGAAAATTCCACTCTTCTAGGCCTCAAATAATTATGCACTTAAGTATCTTAATTAAATTATTATCTATGCCTAATCTTGGACCAAAGTATTTAATACTTTGAGAACCAAAATTTGTTTACTTTTGTAGGTTATCTAAATGAGGTTATCATATTTTTGAATTACAAAAGTAACCGGCTTCAAGGTGTCAATCAATAGCAGAGAAGGCTTTTCTACATCCGAACAGGGCTCGGACGCCGTGTGAGGGTTGTCTGTTTCCAAAATTGGAAATCTTCAATGCTAAGCTCAACGGTGGTTTCCACCCTACTTTTCGGACACCACTAGTGGATTGGGACATCCTAAGGAGTCAAGAGCCGTTGCACAACGTTCACATCTCAATAGATCTTCTCCGAGCGACTCGGAAGAACCATTACAACGGTCACAAAGGACGTCTATTCGGAAGATAGTCACAACGGTTAATCTGCTTGGTCATCTATAAATAGAAGCTAACTCTCAAGACTTAAAGATTGCTGAGACTTGCTGGAATTATTGTCGATACACATTACTTAAGCGAAAGTGTTTATATTCACACTTAATCTTCTACTTACAACTCCCAACTTATAATTCATACTTTCTAAGTTGTAAAGTCTTGTAATCAGTCACATACTCTTTCTTACTCTCTAAGTAAGGTCCCTTGACTGAGCTGTAAGGGTTAATTCGGTTCGGTTGTCCTAGCTGTAAAGGTTACCTTAGTTAGGAAGTACTAGATTAGATAAAGGAACTTCGAGTCTAGGAAAATTCTGTAAGGAATTGTCTAAGGCAAGCAATTCGGTTGAGTCAATCTGCTGTATTTTGTGGATTCAAAATAGTGGATTTGACTTGGTGCTTGGATTAGCACTGGTCGTGGTTTCTGCCCTGGATGGTTTCCACGTAAATCCCAGTTCATACTTTTCCGAGTCTAATCTAGACTCGGACAGTCTTGTTTATTACTTTCAAGCTTCAATCTTCCAAGTTTGTTAAGATTTCCATATCACCGTATTCATCCCCTCCCCTCTAGGGTGGCTAAAACTCTCAAAGAGCAAACCTTTAGTATCTCATTTAATAATTCATGTCTAATTATTACTTTGCCTCTAGTTATTCTTTTATTACTGCTTTGATAATCGGTTTCATTGATTTTTGTCTAATACTCAGAATTTATTATCTTATTTATCTCCTATACTTAGACTTTGTATTAATATCTTACTTAATCTGAAACTCATAATATAATTTCAATTTTTCTCTAGTACTCAAAATTTTGGGATTTGCTCTAATACTTAGAAAATTTCAATATTATCTCTATAGTTCTTGACATTTGACAAATTTCTTTAAATCATTATTTAGATTAAATGTCTTTCATCAAAAAGTGAGAGATTAAAGACTCATGTATAACTAATCGACCCCTTGTTTTGAATTCAAGACATTCATCTACATTTAGGATTAACCAATATGCATCCTAAAAGATATTCATAAGATAAAGTCATTTGGTATAACATTCATTAATTTTACATGACTTATCCATGATTGACCCTAGACTTATACATTAAAAGAATACTTCTCAAAGTCTTAGACTCAATTCTACTTTAAAAAGTAAAAGTTGACTTAGTCACACTTAACCGAGCATGACCGAGCTACTTAATTTCGAAACTGATTCACTCGGTATGACTTAGACATGAAGTTTGCCAAAGAATTTTCATATTTAATGCATGACTTTGAATATGAAATTCTTCATGAAATGAACTAGAATTAATTGTTTTAGTTTTACTTAAGTCGATTCATTACTCCGAAAATTAATTAACTTGGCAAAATTGAAAAATGTCTAAGTCGCTCATATACTTGTTAAGGTTGAACTTCTTATTTATGAGTTTGTACATATGTGGAACTTGAATATATTGAATATTAGATATAAAAGATTTCAAATTAATATATTAAGAATAATTGGTCTCTAAAATCTTATTTAGACTAATCCTAATCTAATTATGAACCAAAGTATTTTTATATTTTTGAGAACCATTATCTAATTTGTTTTTCCAGTTTTTCTAAAGCTTATTTATCATAAAGAAAAGAAAAAACAAAGGCTTAATAATCGTTAAAATCTGCAGACAAAAAATTCAAAAATCGGTACAACTCAGATTGAGTCGACATGCTTATTTATTGTAGTTTTGAATAATATCTCATTTCTAAGTCTAAGAAGTTTTTCTATGCTAAATTTTCAGTTTCCTAGAGTTGGTAGAACAGCTTTTGGAAGCTCGGACCTTGACTCAACGGCTATTTCAAGATGGTCCGAACCCGACTTCTCATACTTTCGGTGCAATGGCTAGCTAGCCCTATTCTTGCGAGTTGAAGACTCAACTACTTTCTCCGAAGGTAGACTATATAAAGAAGCCTTAGTACAAGATTCTCATATAGGAACTAGCTGAAAAATAACCCTAAGCTTAATTAATTATACGCATCTATCTTACAACTCATACTTTGTAATCTTACTCTTTCCGAGTTGTAACACTTAGTGAGAAATATCTTGTAATCACTTTTTATTCTTCAATCTCTTTTCTTCTTTCCCTTGACTGAGTTGATTATGTAACTTCAACTCAGTTTTCTCTAGTTGATAAAGAAATTTCAATTTGGAAGTATTAGATTAGATAAGGGAATTTTTAAACTTGGGAAAATTATAAGAGATTTGTCTAAGGGAACAAATCTAGGTAGTCATAATCTCTGTAATTGAGGATTCAATTAGTGAATTCTGACTTGGTGCTTGGATTCGTACTTTTTGTGGTTTTCTGCCTTAGAAGGGTTTCCTAGTAAAACTATTTGTCTTTGATTTCCTTCTAAGTCATTTTACACTCGGTTTCTCTTTACGAGTTCTTTCAAATTTCAACAAAAATCCTTCAACACCCTATTCACTCCGCCTCCCCCTCCCCTCCAGGTTGATTAACTTCGCTAATTGAATTTTCATATGAAAATAGAAGAAGAAGAAGAAGAAGAAGAAGAAGAAGAGAGAGAGAGAGAGAGTCAAGACCGTTGAAAGGCAAAGAATCTAGATGAAATGAAATCCAAAGCACAAAACTTAGAGGCAAAAAACCCAAGTTTTTATTCTATCCTCAATCCATACCGATGGACTAAAGATTGAATAACAAAAATTCTTAGACCGAAGGTCGAATCACACTCACTCGTTTCTAGATCCGGCTCGGTCTTGTTCAAGTCGATCTTAGTTCTGTTTGGTTTTATTAATCATGCTCGCAAAGTCATACAACTTATCTAGCACACATTTCCACCGTCACACTTTATAGGATATTGATATTTACATTTCACGAGACGTACACCGGATTTTCAATCGTCAACCGAAAATCAAATGAAGATTTGGAAAGAAGTTACTGGTCTCACTAACAAAGTAAAATTCATGGATTTGGAATGGAAGGTTCATGTGCATCATCTACTGGTCCGTTAACTACCACCATTAGTGCTTCATCTACTATTGTGCAACTTGAAAAAGAGAAAAAACAAACAAAAAGTTGACAAAAAGGTTGAACCGTGTTGAGAAACAACTTGGTGAGACTAATCAACTTGTAAAAACTTTATTGCAACACATGAATGTTCCAATTCCAACTAACCCAAATATTGGTGTTGATAATGGTCGTGGTGATGATGATGATGATGATGATGATGATGATGATGATGATGTCGATGATGATGATGATGAGGATAATGGTTGTAGCGGCAATGCTTGAAGATATGGTCTTATTTTCTTATGTTTCTACTATTGTTATGGATATTGGACTTTTTATATTTGGAATATTGTGTAAGTATGGGATGTTGATAGTTTGAAGATGATGAAGATATTTGTTTGTTTAAATCTAACTTGGTCGTTATGGATTATGGACATTGATTATGTGTAAATATTTAGTATAGATGATTTTGTAATACAGGGATTCACCGCATGATTATATGTAATGGTTTTATTGCAAAAAGTGGTCACAAAACCAAGCATAATATGTGTTCAATTTTCTCAAAATCGGTCACAAAAGCGGTCATAAAAAGTTAAGTACAAAACAGAATCGGTCACAAAATCGAGTCACAAAAGTGTTTAAGAATAAAACGGAATCCGTCACAAAAGCGGTCACAAAATCGGTCACAAAATCTCTAAAGAATAGCGGTCACAAAATTGATCACAAACTTCATAAAGAATAGCGGTCACAAAATCGGTCACAAATATTTACAGATCGCAAAATCGGTCACAAAACGTTCACAATTTCTCACCGAAATAACGGTCGCAAATTCAATGTGAAATATAGAGCGGTCACAAATTGTGACCGCAATTTCGATCACAATTTGTGACCGAATCGAGTCACAAAATGTATTTTCCGACGAGGGGTTTTGTGATCTGCAAAGCGGTCACAAACCCCAATTGTGACCAAAATTTGCAATTTTGTGACCAATTTTAGCGTTCACAAAATCCAGCTTTTCTAGTAGTGTGTGCTTGAGTCATTCTAACCGTTGCGAGACAGACCGCTAGAATTCTAACCGTTGAGAAGAGAACCGTCACACCGGTGCGAGGTGACCGATGAAAGAGTGAGTCAAAACGGATATTGAAAGACGATTATTTTCCTATAAATAGCGCCTATTCTCCTTCATCTCGCTACTTTACATTTCACTTACTCTCTCTCTCTCGAAATCAAAACTTCGCGCACAAGCTCTCTACGTCTACAGTGACCTCTGGACATTTTCAAGCTTCGTGAAGCTCATGTCAAGTGAGCTCGACTGCTCTCAACTCTTTCTTCTACTCTTTTTCTTTCACTCTCTTTGACCTATTCTCTTCTACGTTTCACTTCTATCTCTTTTCTCATTCAAAATGCCGAAAAGAGGTTCTCACCCTGACTTTCTTGGCTCTTCCTCAAAGAAGCCTCGCATAAAAAGCCAAGAAGGCTCCTCCAACTCAAAACCTCTCGTCACCCGAGCATCTTGTGCTAGATGATAAGTTCTTTCCAACCACAAAATTTTCGTGGTTGCCACACATCCAAACAACCGGTGTTTATCATTTTCTTTGTTTCATCGAGTTCATATATCCCGAACTCGTATCCGAGTTTTATACTCATCTCATAAGCTACGAAGGTGTTCTAACCTCCAGGGTTCAAAATATAATTGTTCGTATAAACACTTCCCTTCTCCATCGCTTGTTCAAGGTCTCCTCTCTCTTCTTGAACAGCAACCCAATTCCTTTCACTGAGGTCGCTGACGACTTCTTTGAAAAGTACGCAAAAGAGTTTCCTAAGTCATGCAAAAATTTTACGTAACTCGGCTAAGGTCGAAGCACATCTTCTGTGTTTCTTGCTGATGAGAACTTTCTTCTCGCAGCATTCTAGTAAAAAGAACCCCAACTCCAAGCATCTAAAAGCTCTTTTTGACATTCTTAAGGGCTACGAAGTAGACCTCTTTCCTTCCATCATCGAGCAAATAGCAGCCGTGCCAGCTCAACTCCAAAATAAGAAGAACACCCCTCTTCCTTTCGGTGCTCTTCTCACCCTTGTCTTCAAACAATTCAAAGTTCCTCTTCCCTCGGACCCAAATGTTGTATCCGAGGCTGCCGTTGTTGTCGGTAAAAAGGAACTTCGAGGGTACGGGTATCAAGAGACTCAACCTGGTATCCGGGTACACAGCTTAGAGCTGAGGCCACCTTCTCCGCCTCGGACTCGGAAAGAAGCCCACCTTTCTCTCCTGCCCCACCTGGTGGTGCTTCCACCAGGTGCTTCTAAGTCTCTCTAATCCATTTTGTCCTCCGCTTTTATGGACAAAATCAACTCTGTGTCCTTGGAATTCAAGGACATGCTCCGGTCATTCAAGGCTGTCTATCAATCTATGGCCATCAACCAAAAACAGCCCAATCTCAAATCCGAGAGCAGCAAGACTTACTTCTTGAGATGAAGGCCCTGGTAAAGGAGCGAAGGAGCTGATCAAGCTCCTCCAAGAGAGACGGTCCAAGGCGGCTCAGGACCATGGCGACTCAAACACATCCGAAGAGTCCTCGAGCCCGGCCAAGACCTCCTCGGATAGCGGGGAGGACGGAGAAGAAGACCAAGAAGAAGCAAACGCCGAGGAGCTCGCGGCTGAGGTAGCTCCTTCCGGGCAAGGGGCGGAATACAAAGAAGAAGAAGGAGGGACAGTGAGGGTCTAAATGCTCCTGAAGCTCAACCTGAAGTGATTAGCTCGGACAGCAGTCTAAGTGGGTCGGAAGACCTAGTAGCACAAGGACAAGCTGCAGCGGGTCGGACCGAGCGGACCCCTCCAACTACCGAGCTCCAAATGGAGGAACCTCTGGATCCTCTCGTTCTAGGTCAGCCACTCGGAGCTGAGCCCTTGACGGCGATCCCTGTCCTCCCTCCGCCGCGCTCAAGCACATCGTCAAGATCCTACCAGCGCCGGCGTACCACTCGTCCTTCCTCTTCTACTCGGACAACCCCTTCTTCCTCTCAGGCACCATGCACTTGTGTCACAATTCCAAAGTCTGCCAGATTCTTCTTCTTCCTGGAATATTTTTCATTTCTTCATCTTTTACTTATCTCTTTTGTCCGGACATCAAATATGTACTACTTGTTGTATTCTTCCCATTTTTTTTGTTTTTGCTGAAAGGCAAGGGGAGAATATAGATAAAAAAATTTGTTGTCTTGTTTAGGGGAGTTTCTCACTCTCTCTCTCTCTCTCTTTGTATATATTTTTTTCAATGAATTAATGCATTTCTTTCAATTCTTTGAGTTTAATGTTTAATGCAAGCATTTACGAGTTTCAATCAAATATGCTCTCTTGCTTAGTATCTTCGTCAACATAAATGCATTTCATTGACTATTCTTTTATACTCCGATACTTCAAGTATACAAAAACAGATCTATATCACTAACAAAGTTTATTTCTAAGTATGGAATGCCTTTCATCAAAAAGGGGAGATTGAAGACTCGAGACTTTACTCCGCACATTTCGAGTATTATCAAGGAAATCAGGTATACGACTTTCTCACTTATAGAGTTTTGATTCCAATTCATTCTCTCGAACCTTAGAAACTTTTCCGAGTGATATAGTATTTCCTCTAAGTGATATAGCAATTATTTCATGTATTTATGCATGACTTTGTCCGACTTAGAAAGCATATCTATACTCACTTTTGTACACTTAGTTCCGAGTCTCTCATCACTTAGAATTATCGCATGTTCAAATGACTAGTATTTGCATAACCGCACTCAGGTCCGATTTCATGTTACAGGTCTTATTCTGTTAGAGTCGGCGCTTCTAGTCCGAACCATGCTTAGTCTAGATCAAGTTTGTTTCACTCCGATATTCTTTATTTAACTTGATTCTCGCTTAGACTAACTCGGATAGAATTTCGAGTTTCATGGATATTAGACTTAGAAAATTCCATTCCTTTTCCGACTCGGATAATTAGTCACTTAATTATCTTAATTATGTTATTATCTGTGTCTAATCTTGGACCAAAGTATTTTATACTTTTAGAACCAATTTGATTTACTTTTGTAGGTCATTCAAACGAGGCTACACTTTTGAAATACAAAAGTAACCGGCTTCAAAACGTCAAATCACCAGCGAGACAAGGCTTTTTCCACCTCGACCTAGCCCCGGAAGACTGTGTCGGGGCTGTCTGTTTCCAAAGCTGGAAATCTGCAAGACCAAGCTAAACGGTGGTTTCCACCTTATCTTTCAAGACACCACTAGTGGTTTTGGGACTTCCAAAGGAGACAAGAACCATTGTCCAACGTTCATATCTCAACGGATATTTTCCGAGTGACTCGGAAAACCCTTAACAACGGTCACAAAGGACTCTCGGTCAGAAGATGTACTCAATGGCTAAGCTGCTTGGTCATCTATAAATAGAAGCCAACTCTCAAGACTTGAAGATTGCCGAACCTATTATTAACATACATACTTGATCAAAAGTTATTGTATTCATTCTCAATCTTCTACTTACAACTCCCACTCTATAATTCATTATATTCGAGTTGTAAGGTCTTGTACTTAGTTACAAACTCTCTTCTTACTCTTTAAGTAAGGTCCCTTGACTGAGCTGTAAGAATTAACTTAGCTCAGCTTGTCCCTACCTGTAAGGGTTATCTCAGCTAGGAAGTACTAGATCAAATAAGAGAATTTCGAGTCTAGGAAAAACTTGTAAAGAGTTGTCTAAGGGAACAACTCGGGGTCGAGTCGATCTACTGTATTTTGTGGACTCAAAATAGTGGATTTGACTTCGTGCTTGGATTAGCACGGTCCGTGGTTTTCTGCCCCAGGAGGGCTTCCACGTACTTTCGAGTCTTCACTTTCTGAGTACATTCTAGACTCAGACAGACTCAAAGTTTCAGTTTTATCTCGCTTCTTTACTCCTCACTGCAAGTCCGAGTTCATACTCTTCTGACCCCATTATAGACTCGGAATCGCTTCATGTCTGTCCCTTGTTCAAAAGAGTTTGATTGACACAAAAATCTTCCACCACCCTATTCACCCCCTCTAGGGTGACTTAGTCTCTCCCTGAGCAAACCTTCAATGGACGAGTAGCCAGGAACCATAAATTGTGGAAAAAAATAGGATTAAGACCAGAATCAAGAAAATCATAAGTAGAAGAAGGAGAGTGTAATTTGGAGTAAAGAAATTGAGATTCATAAAAAATAACATGACGAGAAATGAGAATTTTTCCGAAGGAAATATCCAAATATTTGTAGCCAAGATGATTTTGTGGATAACCCAAGAAAACACAAGGAGTAGATCTAGGTTGTAATTTGTGAATGGAAGTAGAGGGAAATAATGGGTAGCATAAGCAACCAAAAACATGAAGGTGAGCATAGGATGGATCACGATGGTAGAGAAGTTTAGTGGAAGAAAAGTTATTGAGGAGTTTATGGGGAAGAATATTGAGAAGGTAAGTGGCATGTGAAGAGCATGATGCCAAAATGAGGGAGGAAGAGAAGCATGATCGAGAAGACTGCAATTCATATTGTTAATGGTACAAATCTGTCGTTCAGCTTTGCCATTTTGTTGTGAAGTATGGGGGCAAGAAAAACGGAAGGACATGCCATTAGTGTTACAAAATGATTTGAACGAGTTATTATTAAATTCACGTCCATTATCACATTGAAAACTTTTGATGTTGGCATTAAATTGAGTAGAGATAAAAGAACTAAAATTCTGAAAGAGAGAAAAGACATGAGATTTGTGGCCAATAGGAAAAGTCTAAAGAAAATTCGTATAGTCGTCTAATAATAGCATATAATATTTGTGACTAGCGGAACTTAAAATAGGGGATGTCCACAAGTCACTATGAATAATATCAAAGGGCATTGATGTGAAATTTAAAGAGGAAGAAAATGGCTACTTTATTTGTTTACCAAAAATACACGATTGGCAAATAGTGGAATGGGAGAAATGCTTGCAATCTATAGAATTATTATTCCGAAGGGAGTTTAACACATGTGCTCCCGGATGACCTAAACGACTATGCCGGATAGTAGGAGAAATAGCTCCAAATGATGATGAACTGGAAGAAATAGTTGGAGAAGAGGGTGGAAGAGAATATAGGTCCCGGTGCTGTCACATCCCATAAGAAGTGTCCCCATCGGAAGGTCCTTCACGGAAAAATCAAACAGATCAAATTCAACGGACACATTATTGTCGGTAGTAAATCGACGCACAAAGATCATATTTTTTATGAGTGTAGGGGCATAAAGGACATTGTTTAAGGCTAGGGGAGGATGTGGGTAAGGAGGGTATGCTTGACCTAGACCACGAACGGGAATAGTAGAACCATTACCAACAATGATATTATGATTGTTGCTCATATTAAAACAAGATGAGAGAATACCTAGGGAAGTCGTCATATGTGAAGTTGCACCGGTGTCCATGTACCAATTATTATCCTTGACAGCAAGACTCATGGTGTGGAGGGAGGCTTCGATATCGGTAGAAGTGTGAGCAACATGGGCCTGTGGTGATCGGCCCAAGATGCCGGCCTGGTTTGAGACAGGACCGAGGGGAAGGTGCGGTCGGGTACGGGCAGGGAGGTGCGGTTCACCGACTCCAGGCGGCCCATGGTGGAGGAAGAAGCCATTAGGCTTGCAGTACCCATCCCCGGTCCGAGAAAAAGCTGGAGGAGGCTACTGGTGCGACCGATACTGCGTGGTCTGCTGGGAACTGCCGCGGCCACAACCATGGTAATTGCTTCTAGAAGAGCTCCGGTTAGTGACTACGGAGGCAAAATCTAGAGGAGAACATGGAGGCACGGTGGTAGGTGTGGTGGTGAGGAAGGCGGTATTGGAAGAGTTGACGGCAGCAAGCTATTTAGCTTTTCGGGTTTCTTCAAGAATGAGCCTTAATCGGGCTTCATAGAAGGTGGGAAGAGGAGTAGTTTATCGAAGGAGGGTAGCAATACTATCATAATTTTCGTTCAATCCTACAATTAGTTGTAGAACGAGCCGTTATTGAGAGACCGGGACATCAACATTGGATAGTTGATCCGAAATCATTTTTAACTCTTGGCGGTAGGCGGATATATTGGAAAAATTATCAAGGCGAACTTGACTAAATTGGTTTTCCAAGTATAGGGCTCGAGAAGACTTGTTGTCTTGGAAGATATTTGCTAAATGTTCCCGGGCGTTTTGAGCGGTAACATTGGGTTCAATAAAAGTGGTGAGGAGATCGTGAGATATGGTTCCATAAATCCATTGGAGAACTATGGCATCAAGACGAGACCATAGATCCGGATCAACAACGTCGGTCTCGGTAGTGTTAGAGTCCGGGGAAGAGGGAGTAGGATCGATAGTGTTGGTGGAGGGAAGGATATGATCAAGAACTTGGTAGACTCGATAGTGAATCGTAAATAATTCGGCCCTAGAAGAGTATTGTACTTTTTCAATTTCCAGAGTAATCGGGATGAAATTTCGATGTTATTGACAGTAAGAGCAGGGTGAAAAGGAGAAGGAGTCATGGATGAAGAACAACAAAGGGTGGGCCCAGGAGGAGGGGTTGCCGTGAGGAGAGCGGGATGCCGGAAGGGGGAAGCTAAGCGAGAGGAGGGAGGATCGTTAGGGTTTCTAATAGCATGATAGAATGTAATCCCTTGAGTTGTCATTAATCATGTACAAAGTATAAATACAAAAGTGTCATCCTTAATCCAAGTTAGAATCAAGGAAAGGGATAACAAGAATATCTTAAAGGATAATACAATAATAAAATTATTTTCATAATTATATCTAATACTTTTGAACGGGATTATTAACATCCGTACCCCTCGTAGTATGCTCGCAATCATTTTTCTACCCATGTCATATTGAAAATTATTTTCAACCCCCGACTTTAGTAGCATATTACAATTGTAGTCAAACTTAGGGTTTAAAGTTGATCGGAATAGTTAAAAGACGAAAATACCCGTGCATTATTTTATTCAGTTATCCCTTCTCTCTCTCTCCAATTAACCCCACCCACTCTCCCTCTTTCTCTCTCTATGAAGGTACCCGGTGTGCCCATTCAGTCATCCCTTCTCTCTCTCTCTCTCTCTCTCCAATTAACCCCCACCCTCTCTCCTAATCGTCACCTCAGTAAATAATAAAACCCCATATTCACGAAAAAAAAAATCTCTCTTACTCTTCAAGATTTCCTTACCCCGCTTCATCCTCCATTCCTCCTCTAAAACCCCATTAATCATCGCTTCCCATACTTCCAAGATCACATCTATCTCTCTTTCCTCTCTCTCTCTCTCTCATTTGCCAGTACTGGAAAGCAAAAATAAGTGTTTTGAAATACCTAGAAACAACTAATGCAAAAGACGTTCAAATATGGGATAATGCAGCTTTTGACAATGGAGAATTAGAAGGTTCAAGCAGCAATCAAGTTTTCTTGGTCTAGTATGAAGCCCTCATCAATCACTCTTTCTCAATCCATGGAATCAGATTCAACCAAAGAGAATCGGACCCCTTCAATGGCGGAATCCCCTGTTTCAATCGGATCTTCAACCTCCATTAATCCTCTTCAAACTAATACTTCTATTACCAATACCCAACAATCAATCCCCGGTTCCAAAGTGGGTCTTCCGAACAAGATGGGCAATATTTCGGATGAAAGAAATCTTGATTTAGAGATTGAAGAAATTGAGAAGGAGATCATTCGGTTGTCTTCAAGATTAGAGACACTTCGGCTTGAGCAAGCAAAGAGAAATGCAAAGGCAATGGAGAAAAGGGGCAGGATAGTGGCGGCCAAGTTCATGGAGCCGCCAAAACAGGGCACCAAGAACTCGAAGAACACAACAAGATTGAAGAACCGATGAGTTTGAGTGCCAAATCAAAGACACCCGAAGGGAATTAAGCTTGGGGCCGGCTGAAATCATGAGAGGAGCAAGAAGGGGGATCGGTGTAACAACCCAAACTCTAAGAAAATGTATTACCTCTAATACGTTTAATTATAATAAGCGCGTGCATTTCAATTTCAAAAATATTTTTCATATCATATATATATATTAGAGTTTTCTTGCAGGACCCGTGATACGAACAACGACTGACAGATGGCCAATATTTTTCGTAAAATTTCAACATATTATCTAGCACCTATATTCACATAAACCATATTTAAATTTCTAACTTAAATTATAAATATTTTTCATATAAAATTTAAACTTTATATGTATATACACATACATAACTAATCACAAATTGGCACAACTTATATACAAATACTCAAATATCCAAATATCAAAATCTTAAGGAATAACTTACTAATGAAACTAACCTAATCTAAGTATAGGCAATCACATATGTTAAAACACACTAAGTTATAGCAATAAAGCTATCATATTAACAAAAGTAATAATAAAACTATAATAGCAAAAACATAATAATAATTATAATTATAAAATAAAATAAAATAAAATAAAAATAAAAATAAAAATAAATAGATAAGTACAATGACAATGCTGAAGATAATTATGATAATAAAAATAATAATTAATTTTGGATAAACAATGAATTTGGGGGTCAAATTAGGGCTTGACAAATTAGCCTACACTAAGCATAATTAGAATTTTGCCAAATCACAAATTAACCATGAGTCATAAGCAAGTGTCAAGCAAGGGTAATGTACTTAGCCAGCTAATCCATGAAGATAAGTACCACAATTAGTATAAATAGGCTTCAAAGCTCAGAAAATTTAACCCAAAATCCTAATTTGAGCATTTTTCTCTCTCCTCCCTCACCTGCCCACCACCACCACTTCGGCCACCTCCACAGCCACCCACTGGCCCCTTCAGCCGGCCATCTCCAACCATAACCTTGACCACCTTTCACTGAGTCCAAAGCCACCTTCAGGCCGACCTACCAACCACCCCATCGCCGGAAAACGCAAGCCAAAGCCACCACAATCACCAACTTCCACCATTACCACTCATACTTCTACAACCACTTTCAGCCACCACCACAACCGCCACGGGCGCCACCTGCCTCCCACCGCCGGCCAGCCCTGCAGACCACCCGTCCCTGCCCCTAAAGCCGCCTACCGGACTGCCACGTCAGCCACCAAAGCATACACTTTCTCTCTCTCCTTTTATGCCCTAAAAACCCACCTTCCTTAAAAACCTAGCCACCCCAAACCACCATCACTGCCACCAAGGCACCGCCCCTGCCACTAGCACCACCTCTGTTGCCTGCACGCCACCTCTGCCGCCTGCACGCCACCCTGCCGCCACCTATGCCCACCTACAACCACCACCAACTTTGCCTCCCTTCACTATTCTTCTAAAGGTAAAAACCCCAAATCCTAAGTTATAATAATCTCAAGTTTTTTAATATTTAAGTTAATCATATTTTTACTTAGCCAAGAAAAATTAAAGTTATATATGCATGGTTTAATGAAAGCAAAAATTTGGAATAATCTTAACAAAATTATAGCTAAGTTATGAAAATAGCATGAATAAGATTAATTAGTTCATTATATGCATGTTAATAATAAAATAGTGACATAACTATGACTTAGATGACTAATTAGTCCCTAAAAGTATGCTAGTAAATAAGCAAGAAATAACTTGATAAATAATGCATGTTTGGGTTATTATTATTATTATTATTATTATTATTAATAGTAATAACAATAATAATAATAATAATAATAATAATAATAATAATAATAAACTTGCAAATTGTTAGTAAATAAGTTAAATAAGTATTATAATGCATGTTTAGATTTATAGTAATAAATTCATAGTAAAATAAATTATGTACATTCATAAATAAAGGTAGCTTAATGCACAAATTAGAAGTAATGAAATCAAGCATGAACAACCACAAATATAAGACATAAAATCATGTTAGAAATAGATCCTAAATAACTAAAGGCATAGGATAAAGTTATTTCTAAATCAACTTAATCAAGGAATATAAGTCCTAAACAAGTTCTTATACTAGTAACTCTCATTTAAGGCCATTAGTCGACGTACGTTCAAGGGTCCCGCTCAAGATCGCAAGGAAAGGAATCAAGTTCAAATAAATCAACCAATTTCGGTTCATCGAGTACGTTCATCGATTATGCCTTTCAAGTTTTCATTCAAAAATCAAGGCCGAATATGGCCGCCATTAACAACCAACAAAAAATCATTTGCAACAGTATTTGCCATATAAAAGTGGACCCGCCCATTGATACTTCACCATTGCTCAAAGTCGGCACACCATAATCTGCGCCGCACCAACTGGACTTCCCAATCGGTCCGGGTGTGTACACATTTAGGGAAACCCGATGATCGCAAGGGTAAGCACACATATAATTAATTAGCAACAGTTTTACATTATTCACCCCCTCATTTACAAATGAATTGAAATGCATGCGCTCAACTCAACTATTTCATAACCTTTATTTTACGAGCATGATAATGGACGTATTGAGCTTTGGCTCACATTTCGAAAATGTTTTCTTGTTTTGTTTTAGGTAAAGATGTGGGAGGTATGAAGCAAAGGCCTGTATAGGACTTAGAGGCTCGCAGATGGCAAGTTGGGGTATTAGTGGTCAAGTGTCATTGATTTCGTATCGGGTTTAATATGTATTTTTTGCATAAGTTATAATTTCCTAACAAGGTATAACTTTGGGTAAAATACCGATAGAGCCTTGCCCTTTCCTCCGGTAAGGGCGACGATAATGTCCCCGACCTCCTTTCCGCTACGCTAATCATCGGCTAGCGGTTTATTTAGACTAAAATCGGTGATTAAGGGTTAGGGCGTTACAATCGGTCTTGGCCCAGCAGAGATTTATTCGGCCATGAAAACCCCTGTTCGACCTTCCTCAAACAGAAGAAATCCTACTATTGGAAGCTTCACGACATTGATGAATTGAGGGTCACAAAGGAAAGGGGAAAAGCTTGAGCCTTAGCCCGAAATCCCGGGCTAAAACTGTTCCCAAATCCCAACCCCGAAACAAGTCGCAACAACAATTGGGTCTAAGAAGATCGCCAAGAAAGAAGATGGCTTGATCTCTTCAATTCAACCAAAGAAGCTCTTTACAAAAGATGTTGAAAAATCGGCACTCGCTAAGAAACCCATGAAGTGTGGCAGAGTGGTAGCTAGCAGGTATTGTCATATCTAAATGGGGCCAACTCAGCCATGAAGGAAGTGAGGAAGCGATCACTCGCTCGAAAGGGTGAAAATAATACAAGGATATTTTTGTCTTTTAACTATTCTGGTCAACTTTAAACCCTAAGTTTAACTACAATTGTAATATGCTACTAAAGTCAGTGGGGTTGAAAATAATTTTCAATACGATATGGGTAGAAAAATGATTACAGAGCATAAGTACGAGGGTACGGATGTTAATAATCCCTTTTGAACGTATTGTTGCATACAAAGGCAATTAATCAAAATGTTGTAAGTCCTTAGATATTAGATCTTAGACTTTTATTATGAGCTATAATCTTTTGGTGTTTTGTTTTAGAATGAAAGAGGGAAATTTATTATTGAAAGGTGTATAACGTATATAATTCATATCATATAATAAGAATAGATCTAAAATAAGGCTTATTATTTTCAAAATATACATAAATGACGAATAAATTATCAACGAAAGCTAACTAATATACATAAATGACAAATAAATTATCAACGAAAGCTAAATAGTTATCGTCTTTTTTAAATGTCTTCAAGTTCTTGTATAGAACATGCATTTATTTGATAAATCATACTTGAAACAATGATCTCAATAAAAGATACTTATGAAATTTCATTTTTATTCGCTCCTCCGTCAAATCAAGGAAGTCTTAAAAAAGATCCAACTATCTTCCATAATCCACGTGTAAAGTAGCTAGAATGTTTTACGAATAGAAAAATTAGGGTTTGCAACTAGCAGTTATGACTGACAACATCTCCTTAACACAAAAGATGAATTCAATTAGCTAGGGTCATTTTCTACGTAGCCAGTTGTACCCACACCACGCTCTAGATAGATGTTATTTGCATTGTTTTATTGGATGGGTGTGCCCATAATTCATCAAGTCCACCTCCATACTTTTGTTTGCTGTGAAATTGTGGTAAGGTAATTTTTGTAAATAAATATGTAGACTATTTCTTATAAATATGTAAAGCAGTTCTAATGATACAGTCTAGATTTGCATCTCAATTCATTTGATTTTTAAAAAGTCAGTATATCAATAGTTATTTTTTTATATGAGATTCGGCCAAATCTAAACATATTTAGGGAACCTCACCGGCTAATTCTTGTGGATAGATAGATAACTCATGCACTTACTACTAAATAAATGTCTATTTCCTCCAAGCCTAATTATTTTCCACCCCTAGAGAGTTCTCTTCTCCACATTTTTTTCACTTTGGATCTCCTTAGACCCAATTATTCTACTCTGTGTTCACATTTGAGAATTGACTTTGGACATGCTCACTTTGTCCCAATTAGTTTTTTGAATGAATAATGAATAATAAAATAAAGAATAAATAACATGTCAGATCTTATATTTAAACAAGTAAATATAATTTTGAATGAATTATAAATAATGAAATTGGCAATTGAAATAGAATTTGAGATTGTCAGTAAATATGAATCCAAGAATGAAAACTTTCAACAAATTAAAATTCTTAAATAGAAAGTGCAATTTATGTTCCCTAATATTTTTATTTGATTGAAATTTGACTTATATCTCTAATTTTAGAATAGAGATATGTACCGTGACAAATGATTAAAATCAAATTAATTTTTCACATTTAAAGCCTAAACCATGGTCAAATTAAATTATTTTAAATTAATAACTTAGTTCAGTCATATTGAATTATAATACATTTAGCTATACTTGAAGCTTGAATTTTAGTCTCAATGAGCTAGTGCAAATTTTAACAGTCGTTTTAATCACAAAAACAAATTTAAAAGGCCATAGTTAAGATTATCATTATATTTCTCCAGAAGTAACAAATTACATCATCGCCTTGAGCTAACAGCAAAGAATTTAAAAAACAGACATAGCTTGTTTTGAAATTCTCTGCTGCAAAAAAAAGGTGTTTAATTAACGATATTATGATTAACTAATCTAAAATTAATTAGCCTATACACGATGGAAAATCGGTGATCACAAAAAGCCACGATGGATTCACCTCAAACTCTCCCATTCCTTCTCTATTTTCCTTTTTCCTTTTTCCTTTCCCCTTCTTTTCCTAAATTATCGGCGAGGAAAATAAAAACTAAAAAATAATTTTGAAGGATCCGTCTCAATTTCTGGCGACCATGAAACGCTCCATCGGAGAGACGAGAGAGAGAAAAAATGATCAAGCCAGATCGGACGGCGGAGGTTGATTGAGATCGATTTCGAGCCCTCTTGGGGCGCTGTTAAGATCTTGGTTCAAATCGACGACCGATGATGAGTCCGAATCGCTCTGGACGCCGCAAGCCAGTGGCGCGTGTCTCTCACTCGCCACGCGGTGGAAACCGAACGCTTGATTCACGGTGTAACGACGCTGGTTGAAGTAGAAAAACTGATTCACCGGCGCCGGGCACCCGCCGGGATAGACTCCAACGATCGCCGGGGAGCGACGCGCACCTGTTGGTGATGGAACGGGAATCTTACGCCGGAAGGAAAGTTGCCGCCGAGGTTGAGATCCAACGGCAAGGACTCCACCATCACTGCCGGCGGCGACGGCTTCTCCTGACTCGACGACTCGACGGTGCTACTCTGACTCGGACTATGATTGTTGTTGTTATTGACGTTAGAGTTTATGTTAATACTCAAATTACATCCGTTATTACTGACTTTGCCGTTGAGCACCTCCGACGGCAATGGAAAATTCGTCTTGGCCTTAGTGCCACGGAAGGCGCGTGCCGCTTCGTCATATGCACGCGCCGCCTCCTCCGCCGTGTCGAACGTGCCTAGCCAGACGCGACTCTTCTTGGTCGGATCTCGTATCTCCGCCGCATACCTTCCCCACGGCCTCTTTCTCACTCCCCTGAAATGCATCTCTTTACCGTTTCCGTTATTACCACTACACCCTACGCCGCCGGGTGTGGCTGCGGCGGTGTTCATCTTGTGGCCGACAAAGCCACCGCCCGCGCCGGCGGACTTGTCCTTGGCGCCATCGCCGCCGTCTCTAGAGCTAGAAAAATTGGCGGAAATGTGAAGAGAGAAAGAGGACAGGAGAGAGAGTGGTTGAGGTGATGGATGGGGGAGGAAGAAGGATGCTGATGAAATGAGGGAGGGAGGGTTGTTTTATAGCGGAGGTGTAGAGAGAGAAGCGGAGAGAGACACCAATGAGAGAGAGAGAATGGGGTGCGGCACAGTCAGCAAGGGATTTGACTGATTTGTGAAGTAGCCGCCCATGAGTTAAATTACCGTCCTACCCTCCTATTA
The DNA here is from genome assembly GCA_021018815.1 of Talinum fruticosum. NCBI lineage: Eukaryota > Viridiplantae > Streptophyta > Magnoliopsida > Caryophyllales > Talinaceae > Talinum > Talinum fruticosum. The sequence goes on from JAITYX010000138.1 coordinate 311,266, forward strand.
CGTGGCACACGGGCTGCTCCCCCTGAGTAATTATCCTCTGCAACCGCGTCTATTTTCCCAACAAAATCTCATCCGTCATTTAATTCTGATTGAAAAGGTGGGACGTGCGATGAACTATGTACGTGGAGGCGAGCGTAGGGAATTAATTTGTGTCTGGAAGTAGGCGCACAAATAGGACGGCATGTAGAATAGCTTGCATCATTAGCACAGTAAATGGTGTGCAGTTGGCAGACGAACTCTCCCACGCGCCATCCAAGCGTGTGAAAGACACAGCCTTGAGAATAAATAGAGATTGTCGGCAAAAACTGGTAAAAGGGGGCTCCGCGTGAGGTGGATCGATTTGATTTGATAGGAGGCTGAGGTTGAGGCTGAGGCTAAGCTTGAGGAGAGAGAGAGAGAGAGCGCGAAATTGGGGACTGGAGAGAGAGAAAGGGGCTTTTGAACCGCTCCATTGACCAGGTCTAGAAGCCCAATGCTGCGCAGACACGTGTAATGTACCTTCGTTACGCGTGTACAGCGCTGAGGCGCAGAGAGAGAGAGAGAGAAACACACGGGTTTATTTCATTTTTATATTTTATTTGCTGAGTGGTGTTGGATTTTGGATTTTCTTTTAGTAATATTTTTGTCTTCTTTTTCTGGTTGGCTTTCTCTTTCTTCTGTCTCTCTCTTGATAGTTATTATTACAGCGGTATCAATTTTTCCGACAATTGATTTGCGCTGCGTCCACTGCCCCTGCTTACGTGCGCCGCACCCGTCCATTTTCTGACTCGCTCTCTGTCTCTCTCACTTGAGTTTTTTTTTATTTTTTATGCATTCACTCTTTGAGTCTTGACCACCACGTACAACCGTATAAATTGCATAATGCCTGTTATTTTCCTACACTTTTACCAAAATAAATTCCATTACTTAAACTATTTGCATTTAATTATTCACTGGCCATGAAAACTTTAACAATCAATCAAAAAATTTAATAGAGATTCTTTTAAAATAATCAAAGATGTTCACTATTTATATTTAACTATTTATGAGCCGTAAAAATTAAAATTAGAAATTGTTTTTTAAATTTTTTTACGGAATTAGAGGTATTAACTATTTGCATTTCAATAATGATGAATATTTTAACAAAGATATTTTTTTAGAAAAGGAATTTTAATAGGATTAGTGTTAGTTATATATTAGTATCAAGTACTAAAAAAATTTTATATTGGATCACTTTGTATTTTTTTGGGAAAAGATAAAGTTATATATATTCCAAAAGCTGTAATAGTTCGGTTCATACTATTTACATCACTGGTGTATCAAATCACTCCAATCTACTACAAAAGGATTAGCTCTAATACGGGTAATATATTGGATGTGTTGAATCAATATCTCTGCATCTCGAATTTTACCTTGAAATATTCTCGGGTTTCTTTCCCGCCAAAGTTCGTATATCTGTTGCAGCTAGCAAAGCTCTCAACCATTTGCATTTCGCAGAACCCCCTTCCAAGTATTCGATGAACCATACCTTCTCTTGATCGAACTTCCACACTCTAGGTTTGCACTTTGCCCAACGTAGTAGCGTGGACCATACACAATTTGAAAATGGATAGGAGAAGAATATATGTTCATAGTTATCCTGCCCAACTTGTGAGCAAAGCGCGCACTGTTTGTCACTTGGATCCCTTTGCATATAAGTAACTCGAGGTTGCTAGTCTGTTTTGCCAAGCAAGCCAAAGAATGTACTCGATGTATGTCCCAAGCAAAGCTTTTCAAAACTGTTCTCCACCAATTAACGAGTGCTCGTGGGTTTGCAAAACAAAGCATAGCCCTTAGGAACCGAGTATCTCAGCTTGTTTTCTCCTTCCCCCAACCAAAGCACTACTTCTTCACTACTACCCAACAGGTTACACAAATCATCTCCGATCCGAATCAGCTTTTTCCAACCCCAAGCATCCCCTGCGAAGGTTGAGAATCAAAGAAATTTTTACCTCTGAACATATATGCCTTCACCCACACAAGTGTATATTGTTGTCGCATTCAAGTATCTTCCAAATCCACTTGGTACATAAAGCTTTGTTCCAAGCTAATAACTCCTTAAAATTCAAGCCGCCGATTGGAGGGGTTGGCAAATTTTACTCCATGCCACCATGTGCATCTTCTTACTCTCAGTGAAACCATTCCACGTAAAATTACCGCATAAAGTCTCCAAGTACATGAATGGTATGCTTGGGTAATAGAAATACTTGTGACCGTAAACCGATAATTCCAGCGAAAACAACATCTATCAATAATTTCCTTCTCGCATAAGACAACTGTCTTGCGACCCAAGAAGAAATTTTCTCGCTTAAGCTTGTCGATTAGAGGTTGGCACATGGTATGGGATAATTTCTTTGTAGAAAAGGCGAGCCAAGGTATCTCGAAGGGGAAAGTGCCCAAGGAGAACCCCTGTGTGGTGAAGTATAAGTTGTTGGTTTGCTTTGGATACGCCGCCAAAATAAATGTAAGACTTTTTAGCATTTGGAAACAGACTCGACATTTGCGAAAATTTATCGAAGTAGGTGTGGAGGACTCGTTATAGACTCCATATCCCCCTTTGAGAACAAGAGAATATCATCCGCAAAAGCAAGATGGACTAAATGAATTCTAGAACACTCGTGGGTGGTAATGAAAGTTATGTTCTCAAGATGCTATATTGAGTCCTCTTGATAGGACTTCCATGCATAATACAAATAGGTATGGAGACAAAGGGTCGCCTTGTCTCAAACCACGAGCACCGTGGAAAAACCCTTTTGGTTCACCATTGATGTTCACGAGAATAGCATGCAAGTGGTTACACAAGTCATAACCAAGGAAACAAACTCAAGAGGAAAACCAAAACCCAACATGGTTTCCTGAAGAAAGCCCCAATCAATAGTGTCATAGGCTTTCCTAACATCAATTTTGATCATAGCCCTAAGGGAGATATGTTTCCTTTCATAATGTTTCACCGGGTGGTGTGCAAGTAACATGTTATCGATAATAGCTCTCCCCGCTTTGACTAATATGGATAATGTCATGTAGTACCGAGTAGGAGTCTATTTAATAAGACTTTGGAAATAGCCTTGAAAAGCACATTGCAAAGTGAGATAGGTCTCGTGATCACTTACCCGAGAAGCATTTGGGGTTTTAGGAACCAAAGTGATGATCACTTTGTATTTAATTATTCTTTTTCTCCATAAATTTTATTTTTAAAAAATTTGAATAATAGTGTCATTGTTTTCAAATTGCGAATGTTTCGGTAAAAGTCCTCCCAATAAATATACTTCTAAGGATTTAATCTTGTGTTTTCTTCCTTATTAGAATGAGACTGTCTGCTACATCAATTAATATTTTGTTGGCTCTTCCTAACATTTATGATGATATTAAATTGATTTTATAATAAAGCTAAATAATTTTAAGGGAAAGGAGAAAATCAAATTGATATGGCATATGAATAATGAAAATATCTCTTTGATCCAAAGTGTGAATGTAAAGATCTCCTTAGATATGAAATTTGATATGTGCTTATATTTTCTCTAATCAATCTTGCAATTAGTCATTTATGTTGTTTTTTCTTCTTGTAATAGAAATTTCATACAATAAAAAATAACAAGATTTACAATTAAACTAAAAATAATTATATAAATCTATAGTTTAACTATATTAGTAAATTTTTAAAAAGTTATAATGATTATCACTATACTACACAATCACCCTAAAATGGAGTAATTTTCACTGTATGTGAGGGTTGTATCAATCACATTCATTCAATTTTTTTATTTTTTTCATTAAGTTGAAAAATAAATTTTACAAATTAAATAAATATTTTATTAAAATTTGATTAAATTTATTAAATAAGATTCTGTTTGATGTACAATTACTCATCCAAGAAGATTAAAAAATTAAATTAGAAGAAAAAACCTACCACCCTTCCCTTCCGCCCCCGGCAACCAATCTCCAGTTTCCATTAATGTCATTATTGCCTACCACTTTCAGTCACCATTGTCCTGGTGGCTGATCCAATCCACCGCATTCCTTCTTGTGAATAGCGCCTCTTTTTAGAGTTTAGGGGTTGGCGACATGATTTTGTTGACTTCATTTGCCGGTCGTCTCCGCAGAATTTGTTGGCTGCGGTTAACGAGCGAGAATGACTTCCCTCACTCCCCTCACCTCTTCAATTCTTTACGTTAACGTAATTATTGCCTACCACTTTGAGTCACCATTGTCCTGATGACTGATTAGCCTCATTCCTTGTTGGAAGTAGCTCCTCCTTTTAGAGTTGATTGGCTTCATTTGCCAGCGATGACCGCAGAAATCGTTGTGTCAACGAGCGAGAATGACTTCTCTCACTCCCTTCACCTCTTCAGTATTCTTCACGTTACCGTAACCGTGGCTCATTATCCCAAGGTGCTACTATTTTCACAATCAACCCGCAAGTGTGATTAACTTCATGTATATTATTGTTATTTTTGCAATCTCCTCTTCAAGTTTTTTATATCATCAAATGAATCAAGCCTATGGATGTCTTTAATAGCATTCCTCTGTCCACTTGGGGGAGAAATTAAAATAGACGTACACTGTACACACTATGAAAGTACTATGTGCTATGTTTTGAAAGTATTCTCTGGGTTGATAGTGTTATTCTCAATTAGTCAGATATATTCTAGAGAGGGGGAGGATGAATAAGGTATTTAAAAATTTAAGATTGTCCGACTATGCTTTGTTCTAGAGTGACGTCGGATTGAAAAATGAAACAAACAAGCAGATAATTAAAGGAGATAAAACACATTATTTGTTCATGATCTTGGCATAGATCCAAATATTTGGGTTAGTGACCGCCTAAGGTTTCTTCTCTTAGAATTATCCTCTACTTCTCTTGTTGTTTGATTGTCATGAGAGCCCTTGGCTTAACTCTCCGACTAACCTTTTGAGTACACTAACTCTCAAGGCCCTTTACTCATACTTTTCTAAGTATTACAACTCACAAAGTAGTCTTTCCTAAAAATTTTACTACAACAACTCACAAAATATTCTACCATAAGACTCTTGCTACAACTGGAATATGATTTGAGAATTGAGATTACAAGATATTGAATATGATAAGATTGGATGTATGCTCTCTTGCTTACTTGTTCTGGTCTTGAGCTTGGACATTTATAACTTGTTCTTCATGTACAAGACCGTTGCATCTTCAAAATGTTACTCGTTGTGGTTGATTTTCCGTGTTTGACTAGTGTAGACACCGAAAACGTGTTGTCCTTATCTCGTTTGATTTTCGTTATTTATTTTGTTGGACCGATGATGAAATCCCATTCCTGTTTATGAACTCGGATCATGGTCGGAGTTTGATTGGCGTGACTGAAGCCGATAAACCACAAAAAGTCCATTAGCACCATAAAAATCAGTTTTTTGCTTGGCTCGCCCATGAACCTATTTTCTTTCGACCAAACCAAGCCCGGTTTGGGCTCCCAACCAAGAAACCCAAACCGACACCGCATTTCGGTCAAATCTACGCATTAAACACGAGTGTTTTACTCGCAATGTTCCAACTCGACACGGAACTCAAGCATTCGCATGATGTTGTAATGCCCCGACCCTAATCTAATACATCAACAAGGATTAATAAATATTAATGAGTGCGTGTACTTCAATTCACACTTTCATTTCTCATTATCATGTATATTATGTTGTAACAACCCATCCCTAATTATAAGGTATTAACATAATCCCTCAATTAAAAAGAGCACGTACATTTCAATTTCAAGGTATTTTCATATCATGTTATATATCTATATGTGTATCAAATTTATTTTTGCAGGACCCAAATGTAAACGGCGACGATGAATGGCTAATATTTACGATATAATTCATAAAATATCAATCCCCAAAAATATTATTTATACTTATGTTCACATAATCTGTGTCCAATTCCTTCAATCCTAAATATTTAATATAAATACAATTTTTATAGATATTCTTATATATAACTATTCATACACATATATGTACATATAAATATATGCACACATATCTAATTAATCACATTTAAGTCCATGAGCATCTACTGTTAATTTTTGGTACTTAATGAGGTTAACCTAATTTTTGGTACTTAATAAGACAAAAGCAAATAATAAACTTAATATTAGCAAAAATATAATAAAAATAATTATGATAATAATAGAGAATAATGCAGATGATGAGATTAATGATAATAAAATAATAATAAAAATAATAATGGATTATATTTATTTTTTGGGGTCAAATAAAGGGTTGACACCCTAAATAACACTAAGCAAGCTTAATTAATTGACAAATAACCTATTTTCCATGCATTGCTACATTTGGCAAGCTCTAAACCCAGCTAATGACAGACAAAATCATGCAAACAGACCATTAAAATCTAGTATAAATAGGTTTAATTAGCAGAAAAATTGGGCCCAAAATCTGTTTCATCAACTTTCTCTCTCCTACTGCACCTGACCATCAGCACCATTTCGGCACCGACTTCTTCAATCGACCATAACCGACCATAACTCTTCACCACATTGCACTCGAACCAGAATCATCCTTCCGACCACCCTATCGCCGGAAAACCACCCCTGTTCACCAACTTTTCACCACCATCTCTCATCTTCATATACTCTCCCTCTCACCTCCGGCCACCCTCTACAAGCTCGGCCAGCCTCACTCCGGCAGACCAACCCCTCTAACGCCGCCGAGCACCCATCACCGGCCTACCACCGCCCACCAAACCACTAAAAACAACCATCCTCCAAACCCTTCAAATACATCAAACCACCAAACAACCTCTCCTTTCCCACACCACCCACGGCCAGCCACCACCCGACCACCGACCGGAAACATACCCGCCGCCACTGCGCAGACACGGACGGCAGCCACCCGAGCACCACCACTGCAGCCACCAAGCATACACACACACTCTCTCTCTCTCTCTTATGCCCTAAAATCCATCTTTCTCAAAAACCCCCACCACCACCACTACCGCCACCGCCATCGCCTCCAAGGACCACCACCAACCACCGGAGCACCACCCTGCCGCCACCGGATTCCACCAACAACCACCACCTTTGCTTCTATTTTCTTCCTTAAGGTAAAAACCCTAACCCTAAAGATTATCTTAACCTAATTTAGCTTTTAAATTAAATAAACTTAGATAAAATATGAAATATACAGGAAGTATAGTCGGATTAGTAAGAAGGAAAATTTAATTATGCATGCATGTTTAGTTTAAACAACCCTTGTGATTAAGTAATTTTAGAAAGAATAAAAATGGTATAACAATGTTAATTAGTTTATTATAAAAGGAGGTCATGTTTAATTTAGCTATAATAACCACTTAAAAGGTGCATGCATATTAAGTAAAGAATTAGTAGTATGTTAATCCATGTATAATTATAAATTAAACTCTTGCATGCATGTTAAGTAAAAATAAGTAGCATGTTATTAAATGAGTAACAACATTAATTCATAAGAAGAATGACAAACTATAGGTTTATTTATTTATTATGTGCATGTTTAATAATAAACAAATTATTGACCTAGCGATAAACTTAAAGTGACTAGTTAATTCCTCAAGCATGCTTGATTAGTAAATAAACTATTAATAAACATGAAAATAGTACACGAGTGCATGTTTAAATCACTAAATCCTAATGCATGCTTAAAATTCATACATAAACTAGTAATCACATGGTAAAATAATGCATGATAATAATAGCTTGTAAATTAGGCAAATAAACTAGTAATCACCTAATGAATAAATGCATGCTTAATAACTTGTAAATTAACTAAGCTAAAGATATTAGAATGCATGTTAATTCTATAAATGATTCATGTTAAAGACTATTTACAGATCACGGATAAAATGACTTGGATAAATTACAATAACATGAGACATGAACAAACTATTCATAAAAGCATAAATCATGTCAAATATCATAACTCAAGAGATAAGGTTATGATTAACAAAACCAAATAAATGTAAATTCTTATTAATGAACTGTATCTTAAAACTCTAGGTTAAGGGCCATCAAATCGATGTCCGTTCCGGTCTTGTGCAAAGATCACCGAAGCAAATATACCATCAACACAATCGAGTACGTTCATTGATCCCGCCTTTCAATGTTTTATTTACAAATCAAGGCCGAATATGGCCGACATCAACAACAACAAAGAATTATTTGCAAACAGTATTTTCCATCATTAACATGGACCCGCCCATCAAGTGCCATTATTTGGTACGACTCAATATCCAGGTTGGTAACACCAGTAATCGTAGACCGCCTTCAACCGGGCTATCTAATCGATCCGGGTGTGTGCACATGCGTTTATGGGAAACCCGATGATCGTAAGGGATCCATTCGGATAATTAATTAGCAACAGTTTTACATTATTCACTCTCCCTCATTTATAAAATGAATTGAAATGCACGTGCTCAACCCAAATATTTCTAACTTATATTTTACTCGCATAATAATGAACGTATTGAGTTTCGACTCACATTGCGAAAATATTTTCTTGTTTTGTTTTAGGTAATTTTCGGAAGTCCCGGAAGGTAAATATTCGGAGGTAGCGGCTCACAGGGAGACTCGTTGGTTGGTTTAGTGGTTAGGAACCTTGTCCGTCAATTAAGAGTCATGTCGTTACTACCGTTTGTAAATATTCATAAGTTCGGTTGTATCTTTTATTAGTTGCCTATCACTAAGTTATATTTACATTCTTAACATTATCAAACCAAGCCTTTGCCCTGTCCACGAGACAACACTACAAAAAAACTCGTGATTAGCGTCGGAATTTAGAGACCACAACAAAATCCGACTCTAATAGTGACGAAATTAGTGTCGGATTCTAAAAAGACACTATTTGAGTCGGAAAAAAATAAGACTCTATTAGCGTCCGATTTTAGAGTCGGATTACGAATCCGACGCTAATTGGCATCCGAATTTATAGTCGGATTAAAATTCCGACTCTAATTGGCGTCCGATTGTTATGTCCGACGCTAACGTTGACTAATTCTAACAGCTAATTCTACTTTCCCCTTCACGGGACTCTAATTTTCAATCTCTAACTCTCTCGCCTCCTATCCCTCCCCTAAACGCCAAGCACCACTGCACTCCTCTCCTGCAGCGACGTCTTCTCTCCTCTCCAAGCACCGGCGTCTTCGCTCCCATCCGGCGCCGGTTTCTTCGGTCACCGGCGTATGCCTCGCCCTAAACACGGCTCTGCTCCAGCTTCGCTCTCGCTCGCCGCGACGTCTTCCCTCGTCTCGAGCGGCTGCTCACCGTCACTCTCTCTCTAAGTCGTGCTTTATCACTCTCTCTCTCTCTAAGTCTCTCGCTCGGCCATCGGTTAGCCGAAATCCCGCCTCCCGACCTCCTCCCGATCCGCCACTCTCTGTCGGCGTTTACGCTACCGCCAATTCCTGTTCATGGTGCCCCAGAGCTCCTTCACATTCCCGACCTCCTGAGCATAACATTTGGAAGCAATTTCAATTTTCGGGTATGTTTTTGTTTACTCGAAATTTGACATTTGGTTCTCCAAATCTGTGAATTTTCCATAATTTACGTCCTGTTTGAGGCTTCGATTTAGCCATTATTTTGCCATTTTAACTTGAAAGTTCTAAAAGTATGAATTTTAGCTTATAAACAATGTAAGTTGTGTGCCATAGCTAACTTAAGTCTAGATTGACATTAGATACTAATGCTGCAATTATCAATGAGATTTTGTGCTCGCAATTGTCAACTTGGATTTTCGATAATGGGCTGAATCATCATTCGAAACGATTTGCCGATTTACAATTCTATCCGTTGAAAGGGTTCCTGTAATGGGCTGAATCATTCCTTCTAGCCTTGTCATGTTTTTCTTATTTTTTGGGAATAATATGGTAGTTTAATTGGAGTTTGACTCGCATGCGGTTCGTTGGATTCGGTACCTTCTGCTGAAGAAGGTGTTGGGGGTCTAGGGAGGATATAGAAAGGCTGCATTACTCGAAGTTGTGGAGCTGCTACTCGATTAATGTTGTGCTATGTGCAATGTGATATCTCTCGGATCCTTTCTTCCGATTCAGTACCTTCTTATTTTCCCCCAAGATTTTGTTTGAGACATTTCCTTTCTTCTCTCGGATCCTTTTATTTTCAAAGAAGCTTGAAGTGGAGATCTTAGACATTTCCTTTGACATTTGGGATTAATTGAGAGGTGTGTTCAGCTGGCCACCATGGTTGCTCTAGATTTCTTTAGTTAGTGGAAAAGCAACTTGGCAAGCAACGGCGTTTGAACTTTTGGCACATATAATCCACGTACTATATCTTCCGATTCAATGATGTGTCTACGTCTACTGTCGGTGCCATTGACCAGCTTTTTTTTTTTCCTTTCCTATATAGCATACCAAAGGTTGGGACGTCGGGATGCTAGTTTTGGTTGGTTTGATTTGATCATGTGGCATTTACGAGCCGAAGAGACCGACAGCGAGTGTATTTTAGCTCGCTTTTCTTTTCTTGTGAACGATTGTACTTCACAAGTTTGATGATTGTTTCATTGATTTGTGAATGTTGATGTTTGCATTTTATACGTTTGTAGTTGCATGTACAAGGCCACCATAAATACAGAAATCAACACCTGTTTCTTCCCTTCTAACCTAACCTTCTAGTTATCGGTTGAATGTTCTAATTGTTGGAAATCTGTTTCTTGCATGCACGTAAAACGCTCGGTTTTTCATTGCTGGAAATACGTAATACGTTGGAGGAAAAAGGGGTATTGTTAGAAAGTGAGTGTATTTTCTTTCTCCATGACTTCAAAGTCTTGTTGCTTTCGTCCGTTGAGGAGTGTATGGTGAAAGCTCATTTACCAACTTCCAAATCCCCTTCTTCAACTATAGGAACTTCCAATCTGGTTCCTTTATATATTTGTTGACTCCTGTTTAACTTTACATAAAAAAAAAAATAGAGTGTATTTATTTTTTATGTTCATTTATATTCTTTTATATTTGTTTATGTTCGTTTTTATTTAACAACTCATTTATGTTTGTTTATATTCGTTCATGTTTGTTTCTGCTCTTTTATGTTAATTTATGTTCGTTTATGTTCATTTCTATTTATCTTTCTATTTATGTACGTTTTGTAAGTTCGAACAGGTCCAACTAGGTATCGGGTCATATATATCCAAATTTGGACTTTTTTTTAATTTTTGGATAGAAATTTAGATTTAATTCAAGCTAATTGGGCCTAAATAAATTTGATCCAAATTCATCTACATTATTTAAATCTAGCAACCTTAAATGGATTCGTGAATGGATTCGTAACCTTATTAATATTTAAATTAAACATACCGAGTAAATTGGCCCAATGTGTTGAGATATAAGTTTAAAAATAAACCTACATTTAGACCCATCTAAAATAAAAATCCTTTTATGTATTCATTGGGTCCAAAAAAATGGATCTAAATCCATTTAAATGGGACCAAAGCAGATTGAATTTAAAACTCATGGCCTCCCATAGGATCGAGTTTTGAAGATAAAACTTTCATCTAAATATATTAAAAGAAAACAAAATCTATTCTCCAATTACCACAAAGTCACTTGCAAATTAATTTGGGGAACATATTCTAATCTTTGTTGGATGGGGAACATAGAATAGGGAGTGAAAGATTTAAAGATGTTAGTGGGTTAGGGAAGAAGTTCTTAGTGTTTCGGAATAGTTATGGGCGTTTCGACCAGCTGAAGGCGAGTAGTCGTTAGACTACCAACTCAATCAAGTTTCGCCTTTTGAAAACCTTACTAATAGAAAGTTAGTCTCTAGTGAGTTGACCATTACTCCACCCCGCTTTCTTTCGAATTTGTTGGAATGGGCTTAGGCAAATGAAAACCGGTGAGAAATATATCGAAAAGAAAAAATGTCATAGAGTTCGTTCTATTAAAATAGAAAGTTGCTGGGTTTTCACCCCACTAAAAAGGGCGATTCCTCGTACTTCACGCCGTAGCCTTTTCTACTTTCATTGAGCTTGGCTCGATTAGCCCGAATTCCTATGATTTTCAAGTCAAGGCATCTCTTCTCGGATCAATTGTATGGTCGATGTATGAAGATAAAGAAAAAGCAATTCCTAGTAGTAATATAAAGGAAAGAAAATTCCAATCCGATTCCGATTCCTTCTAAGTCGGGGAAAGAAGTGACATCTCGATAAAAAGCTTACGACGCGAAACTTGGTTAATTCCTTATTCTTTTATCTAGGCGGCGGCTGACTCAAGTGCCCCCGAACCGTGCGAAATGGTCGCCCAACATGGATGAGTGGTTGATCGAAAAGTCTATGAAAAGATTCGAGATCTAAAATCCAGGAAATATTAGCACTTGCTCACCATCATAAGTGGGAAAGAACCATGTATATTACTTTGGCTCTACTTGTCTCGGATTTGTGATATAATTTGTAGTACGAAACTCATGCAAATAAATATATTGTTAAAAATATATTACTAAATAATTTTAAGTTTTTATATTAAATTAAAATTAATTTATAATGTACGCAATTTATGAAACATTGATATATTTTTAATAATAAGAATTAGTATTATATTTTTCAATAAATAGGAGATAAGATACACATAATTTAGAAAATTAAACAAATATTATTATCCCATACATAGGATAAGTCCTTAAAGACTAGTTTTCTAATGAAGTGTTTTCAATGAAACAAAAAAGTAAATAAAAATGATTTATCAAGATATGATATTTGACTACATAGGATAATTTTGGGTATCAAGTGAAGAATGGTGGTATCCATTACTTGTTTCTGCTGAGTTTATTATTAACATTGGACTATATATTAGAACCACTGAATATTATATTGTGGTATTCAATGATAATAACAACCCAATATGGATTTTAACATGAAGCGATGTATTTGTTTGTTGTTTTTTTCTAATTCAGAACGTTAATTTGGATTTGAGAATTTGGGAGTCAAGAATTTAGTTGCTCTGCTGAGTTGGGTAGTTATCAGATACTCTCTCTCTCTCTCAATCTAGCTATACTATGAAGGAACTGAATTGTCTGCGTGTTTTTGTTGCTATTAGAACTATCAAACTTCATGTCTATTTATCATTTAGATTTATAATTTGTAATGTAAGGCATATCTTTTTAATGCAAGGTATATCTTTCTGTTTGTTGTTTTTTTAATGCAAGGTAGCTATTAGTTATATATATATATATATATATATATATATATATATATATATGCATTTCATAAAGCTTAGAAAACCCGTTCAAAAATTTGTACATAACAAGGTATATCAGCAAGTTATACACATTCTCATGTGTATGGTGTTGATATAAAACTTTGTTATGTACAAGTTTTTGAATTGTCCGTGTTGGACAGCTTTAAGAATAATATGGTATTAGGTTGTGTAGTTACTAAATCCTTGCATACACTTTGACAAATTTAAGGCGACAATTTCCATATGTTCTCTAGGTACTATTATAAATATGTGGTGCGTAATGTCCGGGTGAATTATTTTACCATAGACATTATTCATCTCATCTTTATAGATCGTACTTGGAGAACTAAAGGGAAATGCTGCCGAAATTTTGTCAAAGTATGCAAGGACGTAGCTGCACGATCTAATATTATATTATTCTTGAATGGGTATAGGACCACTTATCCCTGTAGAAAGATGTAGGGCATGCAATTATCATTACAAAAAATACAATGTAAAACATTACGCAAGTTTTATTGATTGTTAATTTTAAAAGATGAACATACTAAACTATTTTAAAATCGTATATATCTGCAAGTAATGGAGACAAATAGAGAGTGGATGTATAAAAGGTTTGATGGAAAATACTTGAATAAGGAGTTCATTCGTAGGATAGAAGAGGAATTTATTCCATTTGCTAAACAAGAAGAAAGCTTCAAGAGGTCGAAGAAGATGAGGTGCCCTTGTAGTAAATGTGGCAACGTGCCTTTCTTAGATGAGGATACCGTGAAATTACATTTGTATAAACATGGGTTTCGCGCTAATTATTTTCATTGGGTTAACCATGGAGAGACTTACCCCGATTTAGAAATGAACAACCAAGGGTCGTCAAATCCACAAGTTGAATCAATGCATGAAATGTTGATGGATGCATTTGGGCCTATGTCCTCAACATGGATTGATGATGAAAGTGTGGATGAGGAACCAAATGAAGATGCAAAAAATTCTTTGAAATGTTGGAAGCGGCTAAGAGGCCTTTGTACGAGGGGTGTGATTTGTCCTTATTGTCGGTAATCTCACGGCTCATTAACATCAAATGTGAGTTTAATCTCCCAAATAGAGCTGTTGACAATTTGTTGGCATTGATGAAGGAAATGTGTCCACCTAATACTGAGTTGACCGACACTTATTATTCTGCAAAGAAGCCGCTTGCTGCTTTGGAACTTCCACATGAGAGAATTGATGTTTGTCCAAATGGGTGTATGTTATATTGGAAAGATAAAATTAATTTGGATAGATGTGAGCATTGTGGGGTCGATAGATATGAGAAGAAGACATTGAGGGGTAAAGGTATTGCAAAGAAAGTACTAATATACTTTCCAATTGGGCCGAGATTACAAAGATTGTATGCGACGAATGGCACAGCGGCCCAAATGAGGTGGCATTATGAAAATCCACGTGAAAGTGGCTCAATGGCACATCCATGTGATAGTGAAGCATGGAAGCATTTTGATGTCACTTTCAAGGAATTTTCCGCCGAACCTCGCAATGTTCGATTAGGTTTATGTACCGATGGCTTCGCCCCATTTGGCAATTTTGGGCGGACGTACTCCTGTTGGCCCGTAATTGCAACTCCATACAATTTACCACCTTGGTTGTGCATGAAGAGACAATTCATGTTTCTTACTTTGTTGATTCCTGGCCCAAAAAGTCCTAAGGGGAAACTTGATGTTTATTTACAACCACTCATTGAGGAATTGAAGCACTTGTGGGATGTCGGGCTTCAAACGTATGATGTTTCGAAAAAGAATAACTTTACGTTGAAGGCAGCAGTTATGTGGACAATAAGTGACTTTCCAGCATATGGTATGCTTTCGGGTTGGATGACATCGGGGAAATTAGCTTGTCCTTATTGCATGGAAAACACGAAAGCATTCGGACTAAAACATGGGAAGAAGACCACATGGTTTGATTGCCATAGACAATTTCTTCCCGAAGGTCATCGTTTTAGGTCTAACAAGAGTGCTTTTTTGAAAAATAAGGTCGACTATTCACCTCCTCCTCCTCGTCTTAAAGGTGATCAAATATGGGATCGCATATGTACAATGCCTAACTCGTTGATTATCATGGCTCAATTGGTGGTTATCTCGAGTCTCACAATTGGACAAAACGAAGCATATTCCGGGAATTGCCGTATTGGAAAGATCTTCTCATACGTCACAATTTAGATGTCATGCATGTCGAAAAGAATGTGTTTGATCAAGTAATCAACACAATCATGGATGTGAAGGGAAAAACTAAGGATGACATCAACTCAAGAAAGGATTTAGCCACTCATTGTAAGCGTCAAAAACTAAACATTCGGACTATCGAACATGCTGATGGAGGACGAACCGAAACTGTTCCGCACGCTCCATATGTTCCGAGTAAAGAGGCAAGAAAAGCTTTATGTGAGTGGCTAAAACAACTTAAGTTACCCGATGGATATGCTAGTAATTTAAGTCGATGTGTTGATGGAAAAAATGCAAAGTTGCATAATTTGAAAAGCCATGATTGTCACATCCTTATGGAGCGATTATTACCCATAGCTTTGAGGGAATTACTGCCTCCAAATGTTTGGAAAGTCCTTACGGAACTAAGCCAATTCTTCAGTGGATTTATGCGCCGCTCATTTGCGAACGGAGGATGTGCTCCGATTAGAGGCAAATATCTCCGAAATACTATGTAAGATGGAGATGATCTTCCCTCCATCTTTCTTCAATGTGATGGAGCATCTTCCTGTCCACTTACCATATGAGGCTAAAGTAGGTGGACCCGTTCAAGTATAGATGGATGTATCCCTTTGAAAGGTATCAAGTGATTTTTATCAAGTTTTCAATTAATATTTTGTAGTGATGATAGTAAATATTTATACTTATGATGCAGATTTCTGCATCATTTAAAGAAGAAAGTCGGTAATAAAGCTCGTGTTGAACCGTCCATATGCAATGCATATCTAACAGAGGAGATTTCAAATTTTTGTGCCGCTTACTTTGAGCAAAATGTTGACACAAAAACAAGAGATCTTGGGTGAAATGTATATCCTCACACAGAGGAGAATCAAGGTGAACACATTCCGGATGTCTTCTCCTTTAATGTCGGGTATGCCCCTAGTGAAGGACGTATGAGATACCTTGATCAACGCGAGTATGATGCAGCTCATGCATACATTCTTCAGAATTGTGAAATATTAGAGGATTATGAACGGTACGACTATCAACTTGAATAATTTTGTCATATATTATCTTTTAATGATAACGACCTAATAATAAGCATTTTCCCCAACTAAGGCAATTTGAAGATGAAATGATTACACTACATCCACGTATTAAGAAAGATGAAGTATGGAGTAAGTTTGATAAAGAATTCTCAAAATGGTTTCGAGAGAAGGTTAGTATATTGATGTTGTGTTGCAGTGGTTTAAATATGTATTACATTTTCATTAACTTATATTTTAATGGCGTAGGTTTTTCATTTGAACGAGAACAATGGAGTAATTAAAAGTTTGGCACTTGGTCCAAAGAAGGATGTGCGTAGTTTTAACCATTATTACATAAATAATTACAACTTTCACACCTATAAATACGGTCAAAACAAGGCCAGTATGAACTATGGGGTATCCGTGAAAGGGGTAGATGACATTCATTATTATGGCATTCTTCAAGAGGTGATTGAGTTAGAGTATGTTGGGGATTCTCGCTCTTACAAGACGGTTTTGTTCAAATGTGAATGGTTTGATTCTATAAGGGGTATTAATATACACGAACAATATAAATTAGTGGATGTCAACCATACAAAGAAGTACCCAAAGTATGATCCATTTGTACTGGCATCCCAAGCTATGCAAGTGTATTTTACCCCTTATCCAAGTATAAGGAACGATAGAAACCAATGGTGGGCGGTGATTAAGATAAAACCAAGATCAACCATTGAAGCACCACTCAATGATACAGCATTCCAAGAGGATACTAATGAAAATCCTCCTACTTTGTGTGTGAAGACTCGGACATCTGCTCAATACTTTTCTGAGTTATGTAAAAGGAATCGGGCATAACAATTTCATACATATAGAGTTTTGATTCCAAGGCATTCTCTGTGTCTCGAAACTTAGTTGAGTAAAATAGTATCTTCTCTAAGTGACACATCTCTCACTTATCATATTTATTGCTTTTCCAGTAGCGACTCGGAAAAGCTGGTTCTTTGTTCCGAGTCCATCTTCACTCGGACTTATCGCGTTTTGAATATACTAGTATTCCGTCGTGTCTCACTCGAATCCGACTTGTGGTTATACTTTCTATTTTGTTATAGTCAGTATTCTTAGTTCATTTCATGCTTAGTCTATATCAAGTTAATCCCCTTTGATATTCTTTATCAAACTTGATTCGTCGCTTAGACTAAGTCGGATGGAATTCCGAGTATCATGGATATTGGACTCGGAAAATTCCATTTCGTTTCGACTCGGATAATCGGTTGTTTATTATAATTATTTTATTATCTCGTGTCTAATCTTGGGCCAAAGTATTCTATACTTTGAGAACCCAAATTGATTTACTTTTATAGGTTATTCAATCGAGGATACATTTTTCAAACTACAAAAGTAACCTGGCTCGTAACGTCAAATCACCAGCAGACATGGCTCTTCACCTTCTCTCGCTCCAGGTCCCGATAGATTGTGTCGGCGCTGTCTGTTTCCAAATCTGGAAAACTGGAACGCCAAGCTTAACGGTGGTTTCTACCTTACCTTTCAAGACACCGCTAATGGTTTTGGGACTTCCAAGAGAGTTAAACCGTTGTCCAACGTTCATATTTCAACGGATACTTTCCGAGTGACTCGGAAAGCCTTTGTCAACGGTCACAGAAGACTCTCGGTCAGCGAGATGAAAATAACGGCTACTCTGCTCGGTTATCTATAAATAGAAGCCACTTCACAAGACTTGAAGATTGCCGAAACTATTGATTATATACATACTTGAGAAAAGTTATTGTATTTACTTTCAATCTTCTACTTACAACTCCCACTTTGTAATTCATTACTTTCGAGTTGTAAGGTCTTGTACTCAGTCACAAACTCTTTCTTACATTCTTTGTAAGGTCCCTTGACTAAGCCGTAAGGGTTAACTCAGCTTAGTTGTCCCTAAGCTGTAAGGGTTATCTCAGCTAGGAAGTACTAGATCGGATAAGGGAATTTCGAGTCTAGGAAAACTTGTATAGAGTTATCTAAGGAAGCAACTCGGGTTCGGTCGGCTCACGGTATTTTGTGGACTCAAAATAGTGGATTTGACTTCGTGTCCGGATTGACACGGTCCGTGGTTTTCTGCCCCAGGAGGGTTTCCACATAAAATCTAAGTGTTATCCTTCCGAGTTCATTCTAGACTCGAGATAGCTTTACTCGCTCTTGTTCTTTCGATTCATTACCTTCCGAGTTTAATCTTTTCGACCTTGTTGATTGACTCGGAATCAATCTTCTTCTCTAATCTACGTAAAAGAGTTTGATTTCACTAAGAATTTTCTATCACCCTATTCACCCCCTCTAGGGTGACTCGGACTCTCCCCGAGCAAACCTTCAATTGGTATCGAGCCTAGCCTTTCGGAAAGGATCTAACAATCCAAAGGTTTAAAGATCGGATGGCTCGAACACCGGAGAGTTCGACGAAGGAAGATCTTCCAACAGGCCACCAAAATTCAAAGGTTCAAACTTTGGGCACTGGAAAAAGCTTATGGAATGTTTCCTCGTGGATCATGATGAAGAAGTATGGGAAATCATACAACAAGGAAACTACATTCCAACGAAGACGGATGAATTCAGAATCCTTCCCAAGACAAAGGCTGAGTTCACACCAGCGAAGCAGAGAAGTTTAGAAAGAATTTCAAAGCCATGAACATTCTTATGTGCACCATAAGCTCGGAAGAATACAACCGAGTGTCTACCCGTGATTCAGCAAAAGAAGTGTGAGACACCCTTGTCAACACTTATGAAGGCACAAGCCAGGTCGGACAAGCAAAGATAAGTCAATATCTTCACAAATATGAGCTTTTCAAGATGGAGCCGAGAGGAGAACATCACTCGGATGTTCATTCGGTTTACTCGAGATTACCAACAATCTCAAATCACTCGGGAAAGAAGATCTCCCACGAAGAAATGTGCCGGAAAATTCTTAGAAGCCTAGCCAAGAAAAGATGGGGTCCCAAAGTGACTGCCATAGAGGAGGCTCGGAACCTCTCACTCTTAAAGCCGGACGAGCTCATTGGAAAGCTTCTAACACACGAAATCCATCTAGAAGAGGAGGATGCTGAGGGTAGTACCAAAAGGAACATTGCACTTAAAGCCTCGGAATCCAAGGAAGCAAATCTGAGCTCTTCGACTCGGAAGACAATCCCATGGCACTCATTGCAAGAGGCTTCAAGAGAATGATGAAGCACAAAAGATGGGACAAAAGTCGAAAGAAGAATTCTACAAGAAAGATAAGAGAGATAAAAAAGGTAAGTTTTTTCTCCCTCAAAGTTATCTTTATCTAAGAATTCTGGATGTTTTGAATGTGGCAGCAAAGACCACATAGTCAAGGACTGTCCAAAAAGGAAAAGGGACAGGAAGAAGAAAAAGGCCATGATGGCAACATGGAGCGATGAGGACTCATCGAAGACGACGAGGACTCGGATGACTCAAAGTGTTTGATGGCAATCTCGACTCGGAAGTCGAAAGAGAGTCGGACTCGATTCGAACAATGAGGAAACTGATCCTTAAGAGGTAATAAATTACTTCCTCAAATTCTCCAAAGTTGATTTAGCTAAATACATCTTTACTTTGGAAGAGAAGTCCAATTCGACTCTTCACATTTCAAAGAACAACTTGAGTCAATGTCATCCGAGAGCAATTCTTTGAAAAATGAATTGGAAAACTCGAGACTCACTCTCGGAGAACTCAAGACTAGTGCTCAAGCTAATGAGACTGAGTCCGAGTTACTCAGGAAAGAAAATGAGCAATTAAAACAGAAGCTCACTGAGTCTCAAGATCTGATTTTAAAATTTACTCAAGGTCGAAAAACCTTGACATGCTCTTAGGATCACAATGTGTCTCCTTTCGAAAAGAAGGTCTTGGTTTCAACGGAGAAGAGGAATCAAACTCCTACTCGGAACTCGTTTAAAAATGACTCTAGAATTGTGAAGTTCAGGAAAGCTGAGCATGGTCCCATTCACCGAAATGAAAGAAGGACTAAGCCCAGAACCATTTACAAAAAGAAACCATTCTCTCCTGTTTCAAAAGGAAAGGTTTTCAAAAAGAAAGAGACACGGACTCGGCTTCTCGAGAGGAAGACTCAGAATCGGACAAAACCCAAAGTGATTCAAATCTGGGTTCCAAAACACCTTCTTCCTCGAAAAGGACCACAAGAAAGAATGTTACTAGGTTCATTAGAGGAAGTGAGAAGGGTTAGACTCTCTCTGTTTTGCAGGTCACTCGGAAGAGATCAAAAGGACACCGGTACCTTGACAGTGGATGTTCACGCCACATGTCGGGGATGCGGGACTCTTTTCCGAGTTGAACAGGACATAAAGGAGGAAAAGTCACATTTGGAGATGATAGCAAGGGCAAGATCGTGGGGATTGGCAAGATTGGAAAAGGAAGCAATCCGGTCAGCCCGATCTATCTTGTCAAGGGATTGAAATATAATCTGCTCAAGCATCTCTCAACTGTGTGACAAAGGTCAAGAGGTAAGATTCACTCGGACCAACTGCACTATTTTTGATGTCTCTACCAAAGAGATCAAGCTTTCGGTAAGAGATGAGGTAATACCTACATCATCCCTCTTTCTGACCCAAGTCGAACTTATCTTGTTTAAAAGCATCTCTTCATGATGATTCTTGGACTTGGCATCGTAGATTAGGCCATATTAGCATGCATACTATCAAGAAATTGGCATCTAATGGTTTAGTTAGGGGTTTACCTAACCGTGTTTTTGAGAAAGACAAAGTATGTGAAGCATGCACCGAGGGAAACAAGTCAGATCTTCATTCAAATCTCTGAAGACAGCTTCCACATCCAAAGTACTTGAATTACTACATATGGACTTATGTGGTGAAATCCTCGTGAAGAGTCTCGGAGGTAAATCTTACATACTCGTTATTATTGATGATTACTCACGATTTACCCGGGTATGTTTTCTTAAGCACAAAAATGAAGCTTTCAAGGAGTTCAAGCAAGCTCTGCAGAAAAATTCAAGTTGAGTCTTAGACTCGGATCCGGAGGATTCGAACCGACCATGGAAGGGAGTTTGATTACTCGGAATTCTCGTGAGTTCCGTGACAAAAATGGAATCTCTCACAATTTCTCAAGCACCCGAACTTCTCAACGGAATGGAGTAGTAGAGAGAAAGAACAGAACCCTCGAAGAAATAGCAAGGACGATGATGATTGAACACAACCAACTACACTCTAAATAGATGCCTCATCGGACCCATTCTCAAGAAAACACCTTATGAGCTCTACAAAGGGAAGAAGCCAAATATTTCCTATTTCGGACCATTCGGATGTAAGTGCTTCGTTCACAACAATGGTAAGGATCATCCGACCAAGTTTGATGCTCGGTCGACGAAGGTATTTTTCCGGGTTACTCATCTTATAGCAAAGCTTATCGCATCTTCAATAAGTGAACTAACAAAGTGGAAGAAAGCATCCACGTAGTATTTGATGAGCTTGAACAGGATAAGCCAAGTGAGTCTTCATACTCGAACCGAAGCTCAAGAAAGATGATGACGAAGACGAGCCTACAAAGACCCGCACTCAACTTGCTCGTAATGAAGTCACTCGGAATGAGGAAACTCGGAATGAGACAGCTCAAGAGCTCACTCGGATCGAACAAGCCAACGAAGAAGATCACTCGTAACTAGATCAAGTGGTTCAAACCACAAATCCGGTGAATCAAAGAACTGGTGAAGCTTTCAAATTTACTTCCAGTCATCCCCAAGAAAACATCATTTATGATATCAACAAGTGGGGTAAGAACTCGTTCCTCTCTACATAATCTATGTGCATTCACCGCATTCATTTCATTAATTGAACCAAAAATGCACTAGAGGCCCTTAATGAACCTGAATGGGTAGAGGCCATGCAAGAGGAACTTAATCAATTCGAGAGAAACCAAGTCCGGACTCGACCAACCGACCTTCCGACCACCCAGTTATAGGAACCAAATGGGTTTTCAAAAACAAACTGGATGAGGGTGGAGTGGTAGTCGAAACAAGGCTAGACTTGTGGCTCAGTGGATATAATCAAGAAGAAGGAATTGATTGTGGGGAAACCTTTGCACCAAGAGCTGAATTGAGGCCATTAGAATATCGTTGGCATTTGCATCCAAGCATGCATATTAAATTATATCAAATGGATGTTAAGTGTGCTTTTCTCAATGGTTTTATTAAAGAAGAAGTCTATGTCGAGCAGACCTCCTGGTTTTGAAAACTCAGAATTTCCAAATCATGTTTTCAAACTTCAAAAGGCTCTCTATGGTCTTAAACAAGCACCTCGAGCTTGGTATGAAAGACTCGAGTAGCTTCTTGGTTCAAAATGATTTTAAAAGAGGTCGGATCGACAAGAATCTCTTCATAAAGACCAAAGGGAAAGATTTCCTTATTATTCAAATCTATGTTGATGATATTGTTTTCGGTGCTACTAATGAATTTCCGTGCCGAGAATTTTCTCGAGTTGATGAGTCATGAATTCCAAATGAGTATGATGGGAGAACTCAATTTCTTCCTTGGGTTGCAAATCAAACAAGACAAAGATGGAATCTTTGTTCATCAATCAAAGTACACCAAGGAACTGCTGAAGAAATACAAACTTCAAGATGCAAAGCACGCATCTACTCCCATGAGCAAGCAAGATAAAGCTCGACTCGGATGAGAAAGATAAAGCAATAGATCGAAACTCTATCGAGGTATGATTGGATCTTTGCTATATCTTACTTCCAAGCGAGCCGTATATAATGTTCGATGTTTGTTTATGCGCAAGATTTCAAGCTAATCCAAAAGAATCACATCTCACTCGCGGTGAAGAGAATATTTAGATATCTTGCAGTACTCGTAATTTAGGTATGTGGTATTCCGGAGACTCAAACCGACTCGACCGGATACTTAGATGCAGACTACGCAGGATACAAAGTTGATCGAAAGAGCACATCCGGAGCTTGCCAATTTCTCGGTCAATCCCTAATATCTTGGCACTCAAAGAAGCGTAACTCAGTAGCTCTATCGATCGCGGAAGCTAAATATATTGCAGCTAGAGCTTGTTGCGCTCGCATTCTTTGGATAAAACAACACTTGGAGGATCTTGGACTATTTCTCAACTCGGCTCCAATCAAGTGTGACAACCAAAGCGCAATCGCATCACCAAGAATCCCGTCCAAGCACTCAAAAACAAAGCATATTGAGGTCGGTATCACTTCTTACGCGATCACTCGAAAAGGGTGATATTGCACTTGAGTTCATCCCTACTAATCTTCAATTAGCTGATATCTTCACTAAGACTCTTGGTGAAGATCGGCTTTGTTTTATTCGGAATGAGCTTGGTATGTTAAATGCTTAATTATGTGCTACCTTTGTTGCATAATTCGTGCTATGTGCTTTCTCTGTTAATAACAATTAGTTCAGTTGATTCAGTGATACTCGGGCTGATAGTTATTTCGTGTTTCGAGTCACTCGAAACCTTTCGTAGTCAAACTTAGACATAGAAAAACTTGGACATCAAATTTTTCGAAACTATCTCTAGAACAGTGGAGAGTTTCGGATTATATTTTCAAAATCTTTTCCTCTCTCTTTCTCGAGCGCTGCGATCGGATGTTAGCCATTGATTTCTAACCGCTGGTATCTCAACCGTTGAAGAGAACCGTCACACCGGTCTTTGGTGACCGATGGACAAGCCGAGTCGAACGGAGTTATACTTAACGGATAGTGGACTGGCGCGCTTATTTTCTATAAATAACGTCTATCCATCTTCATCTCGATATTCTAAACTCCATCTCTCTCAAACAAAACTTCTCGTGGAAGATTACTACGTGAACAGATCACTCTTGATCGTCTCGCAAGCATCGAAGAAGCTCTCTCTCTCTCGTAAGTTTCGACTGCTCTCATCTCTTTCTTCTACATTTTCATTTTCTTCTCCTCTACACCTCCTTCTCTCTTTTATTCGAAAAGTTTCATCTTTTCCATCTCTCACAATGCCTAAAAGAGGAAACCATCCCGACTTCCGTGTTTCTTCATCCTCCAAAAAGCCTCGCACCAATAAGCCGTAAAGCTCAACCCCTTCCAAATCTGTTGTCACCCAAGACCTTGCGCTGGATGACAAATTCTTTCCAACAACCAAATTTTCTTGGTTGTCCAACATCCAAACCACCGAGTCTATCATTTCTTGTGTTTCAATGAGTTCATCTATCCCGAACTTGTGTCCGAGTTCTATACTCACCTCACTCACTCCGAAAATGTTCTAACCTCTAGGGTTCGTAACATTACCGTTCGCATCAACACCTCTCTCCTCCACCGCCTGTTCAAAGTCTCTTCTCTTTTCTTGAACAACAATCCCATTCCTTTCATCGAAGTCGCCGACGACTTCTTTGAAAAATACGCCAAAGAATTCCCCGAGTCCAGAAAACTTTTCCGTGACTCGCTTGAAGTCGAAGCTCGGCTTATGTGCTTTCTGCCGATGAGAACCTTTTTCTCACAACATTCCAGCAAGGAGAACCCCAACTCCAAGCACCTCAAAGCCCTCTTCGACATCCTTAAGGGATACGAAGTAGACCTCTTCCCTCCATCATTGAGCGGATGGCCGCTGTGCCAGCTCAACTCTAATCCAAGAAGAACACCTCCCTTCCTTTCGGTGCTCTTCTCGACCCTTGTCTTCAAACAATTCCAAGTTCCTCTCCCTCGGACCCAAACGTAGTGTCCGAGGCCGCCGTTGTGGTCGGCAAGAAGGAACTGCAGGCGTACGGATACCAGGAAACTAACCCCGGTGTTTGGGTTCAAAACTCGTAGCCGAGGCCTCCCTCTCCTCCTCGCACTCGAAATCAACCCCTCTCCCTCTTCCCTCTACACCTGGTGGTGCCTCCACCTCAGGTGCCTTTAAATCTCTCTCTGCTATCTTGTCCCCTGTTTTCATGGACAAGATCGGCTCCGTGTCTTCCGATTTCGTAGACATGCTCCGAGGTTTCAAATCTGTCCTCCAAGGTCCGACCATCAACCAAAAGACCGGTCAGTCCCAAATCCGAGAGCAGCAGTCTCTAGTTCTTGAGATGAGGGAGCTGGTCAAGGAGCGAAGGAGCTGGTCGAGCTCCTCGGAGAGAGACGGTCTAAGGCGGCTCGAGACCAGGATGACTCGGACGCGTCTCGAAGCGTCTTCGAGCCTAGGTCCGACCTCCTCGGACAGCGGGGATGAGGAAGAAGAGGAAGAAGCTGCATATGCAGCAGAAGATGCCTGAGGAACTCGCGGCCGAGGCAGGTTCTTCCGGGCAAAGGGAAGAAGAGGCCGTGGCAACCGCCGAGGGTCGGCCGCTCCACAAGCTCAAATAGCAAGTACTCAGCTCGCATGCGAGCCTGGGTGGGTCGAAGACCTCGCTCCTCCAGGCGAGTCGGATAGAGCAGCCTCCTCCAGCCCACCGAGGTCCCAAGGGAAGAACCCTCGATCCACTCACTCCGGGTCGGCCACTCGAGTTGAGCCCCTAAGGACAATCCCGGTCTCCCTTCGCCGCGCTCAAGCACATCGTCAAGATCATATCGGCGCCGGCGCACCTCCGCCTCCACTCGAAATCCCCCTCTCTCGTAGGAGCCATGCACCGAGTCACAATTCCTCGGTGTCCCCGACTTTTTCCTCTTTCAAATTTTTTTTGGTCCGGACAACTAATGTGTATTACTTGCTCTTTTCTCCCTTCTTTTTTTGTGTTTTTTTTTTTGCTGAAAGGCAAGGGGGAGAAATGTAGTCGAAAACTCGTTGTCTTGTTTAGGGGAGTTTTTCCGCCCTTTTGATTTTTAATGGATTCATGCATTTCATTATTAACTTCGAGTATACTTTATTTTGTCTTGCTCGATATATTATATATTGCTTTAAACTATTGAATATGTCTTACTCATAAGCAAACTACTCGGAATCAATTTCTTTTCCTCTAACAAAGTTTCGTTTAAGTATGGAATGCCTTTCATCAAAAAGGGGAGATTGAAGACTCGGACACTCTGCTCAATACTTTTCCGAGTTATGTAAAAGGAATTAGGTATAACAATTTCATACATATAGAGTTTTGATTATAAGGCATTCTCTCGTGTCTCGAAACTTAGTTGAGTAAAATAGTATCTTCTCTAAGTGACACATCTCTCACTTATCATATTTATTGCTTTTCCGTAGCTGACTCGAAAAAGCTGGTTCTTTGTTCCGAGTCCATCTTCACTCAGATTTATCGCGTTTTGAATATACCAGTGATTCTGTTGTGTCTCACTCAGAATCGACTTGTGGTTATACGTTCTATTTTGTTATAGTCAGTATTCTTAGTTCATTTCATGCTTAGTCTATATCGAGTTAATCCTCTCGATATTCTTTATCGAACTTGATTCTTCGCTTAGACTAAGTGAGATGGAATTCTGAGTATCATGGATATTGGACTCAGAAAATTCCATTTTGTTTCGACTTAGATAATCGGTTGATTATTATAATTATTTTATTATCTCGCGTCTAATCTCGGGCCAAAGTATTCTATACTTTGAGAACCAAAATTGATTTACTTTTATAGGTTATTCAATCGAGGATACATTTTTCAAACTACAAAAGTAATCGGCTTCAAAACGTCAAATCACCAGCAGACATGGCTTTTCACCTTCTCTCGCTCCGGTCCCAATAGATTGTGTCAGCTGTCTGCGTTTCCAAATCTGAAAAGCTGGAACGCCAAGCTTAACCGTGGTTTCTACCTTACCTTTCAAGACACCGCTAATGGTTTTGGGACTTCCAAGAGAGTTAAACCGTTGTCCAACGTTCATATTTCAACGGGTACTTTCGAGTGACTCGAAAGCCTTTGTCAACGGTCACGAGAAGACACTTAGTCAACAGATGAAAATAACGGCTACTCTGCCTGGTTATCTATAAATAGAAGCCACTTCACAAGACTTGAAGATTGCCGAAACTATTGATTATATACATACTTGAGAAAAGTTATTGTATTTACTTTCAATCTTCTACTTACAACTCCCACTCTGTAATTCATTACTTTCCGAGTTGTAAGGTCTTGTACTCGATCACAAACTCTTTCTTACATTCTTTGTAAGGTCCCTTGACTAAGGTGTAAGGGTTAACTCAGCTTAGTTGTCCCTAGCTGTAAGGGTTATCTCAGCTAGGAAGTACTAGATCGGATAAGGGAATTTCGAGTCTAGGAAAACTTGTATAGAGTTGTCTAAGGGAGCAACTCGGGTTCGATCGATTCACGGTATTTTTGGACTCAAAATAGTGGATTTGACTTCGTGTCCGGATTGACACGGTCCGTGGTTTTCTGCCCGAGGAGGGTTTCCACATAAAATCTAAGTGTTATCCTTCCGAGTTCATTCTAGACTCGGATGGCTTTACCGCTCTTGTTCTTTCCGATTCATTACCTTCCGAGTTCAATCTTTTCGACCTTGTTGATTGACTCGGAATCAATCTTCTTCTCTAATCTGCGTAAAAGAGTTTGATTTCACTAAGAATTTTCTATCACCCTATTCACCGCCCTCTAGGGTGACTCGGACTCTCCCGAGCAAACCTTCGAGTGTGAGTTCGAAGGAGTCCAAGAAGGATTTGAAAATGAACTTGAGGACATAATTGAAGAGGAAGCTAATGAAGTCGATTTCAATGCTGAAAACAAGGATGATAATTTTGAAGGGAGGCGAGATGATGACAGTCTTTTATTGTATAATGACATTGATGATGACATTGTAGCTAATGATGATGATGATATTTGAAGTAATATTGTAATCTCGTGACATTGATAACCAATGATCTATGTTATGATTTTGATGTATGTTTTGATTTTTTTGTGTATATTAATTGATTTTTGAATATATATACTTAAATTCTCTTTGCATGACATTATTCGTTGTATATACAAGTATGCCTCGAACAAAAGGTTTTGCGCTAAATCATGGTGCACCTACTTCTGGTTCCGATTCCAATGTTGGGGCTGATCATGCTATAGTCCGGACTCAATCATCATCATCACAGGAGATAGCTCACAACAAGGGGCAGCTTGCAGGAAGAGAGTTTTGGCAAAGGATGATGATAACTGGTGGTATGTCTCAAGTAATTTGGTTTATTTTTCGTATTCTTTGGGTAGTTTTAACTTAATAATTTTATTGCAGGTTCACTAAGTCGAAGTTGTCACGAGCTATATCAGATGATATCAAGAGTTTCTACAATGGCCAGTGCACATGTTTATCAAATCTCCCTAAAGAAGAGTTACAACTTTTGTGGAGGACTTTTGAGGTAAAAAACTTGAAAACAATTGGATATATATGAGTAGTTTTTAATATTTTCAATTTATGTTTGTTAATATTTGTGTAAAACAGGGTAAGTATACTTGGGCTCCAGAACTTTCTCAAGAAGTCTATGCAGAGTGGAAGAAGAAAGTTGGTAAAAATTTGAGGAATTTAGCGAGCAAGGCTGGAAAAAGGCCCGATGATAAACCAATAACTTGGTTGTCGGATGAGGGCGAGAGAGGTTGAAGGGGCTAAGAAGTACCTCTGAATTTCAAAAAAATCTGCCTAATGCTTTAAGAATAGGACAGAAGGCCCAAAAGCAGGAACCTTACATAGTCAAGGGTCAGTCTCAACCGCAGATCTCGCAGTCCAAATGGTATAAACTCTAGTATTTTGGTTTTCTTTCATTTTATACACATAATTTAGTTTGTGTAACTTTATTGCATATTTTTATGCCTAGATTAAGGAAGGGAAGAATCCTACTCCATCTCGCATTGTTTGTGAGGAGTCGTAGTAACGATGATGCTCAATCTGGAAAGGTTTTTGTCGATGACCGGTCCAAATCTCTCGTGGGTAAGAATATTATCTCCATAAACCTTTACAAGTAAATAGAGTGAAATGGACAATTGTAGGGGATATTCATATTGAATGTACAATGGATGTTTTCCCTTTGCAGGAAAAATATGAAGCGATTAGAGCCGAGCGTGGTATTCAGGAGGGGACAAAGAGGCAGAGACCCTCTACTATGAGGTGTCGGGTGGATGGAGCAAAAATCAACCATCTATGGATTGGGTAATTCCGCAACAATGTTCTACGAGAAGCCTACTCGCCTCGACATCCTCTACAAGTGCTACCTACAATTCCTCGGCTTATTCTCGCCTACAATCACAACTTCAATCAACCCAAGAACAACTTGATCAGCAAAGAAAATTAACCGAGAGTCATCAAAAATCCATGTAAGAGCAAAGAAAAATGGTCAAGAGTCAGCAAAAAGCCATGGAAGAAGTAATGAAACTCATTCAAAACCTCCAATCACAACTTGACAGGATGTCCGGTGGTTCTAACTAATTTCTTAGCATGGTTTGTTTATTGAACTTTGAATTGGTTTGTTTGTTGAATTTCTTTGTTTAACTTTGAACTAGTTTGTTGGATATTTGGTGGTTGTTAGGATGATGAATACTTGGTGGTTTGTGGATGATTGTGCAAAGAATGAATCATAATGTATTTGTGTATTCGTATATTACTGTGTAGAGAAGAAGTCAGACTTTTATGTAAATGTTTTGCAGGAAATATATGTAAAAACGAAATAACAAATGTTCAAAAAGCTACGGCAAAATAATGGAACATTTAGTGTCGGATTTTAGCGTCGCACCCAAAATCCGACGCTATTTGAGTCAAAAAGGCCGACGCTAAACACAAAAATCCGATGCTAAAATGAAGCGGGTTATAAAAAAGAAAACGAAATTAGCGTCGGATTCGAATCCGATGCCGTTAGCGTTGGACAGATCGGACGCTAATAGCAAGAATCCGACGCTAATAGCATCGCATTTAGAGTCGGATGGATCCGACGCTAATAGCGTCGGATTAGAATCCGACGCTAATTAGCGTCGGATGGTGAATCGGACGCGAAATTTTTAGCGTCGAGGTCTTCCGGGTTAGAATTTTATCCGACTCTAATCCGACGCTAAAGACGTTTAGCGTCGGATTTTCTGAATTTGGCGTCTGATTTTGTCCGATGCTAATTTACTCGTTTACTCGTAGTGCAAGGGCGGCGGTAGCGACTCCCGACCTTTCTTTCCACTCGCGCTAATCATCGGCTAGCGGCTTACTCCAAAACCGGTGATTATGGGTTGGAGGCGTTACATATGTACTTGTGCAAGAAACCATATTATGTGTTGTAGGACTCGTATGATGATAACGACGCGTAACCAAAAATAAATAAATAAATAAATGGATGAACAAATAAATTATGTTTTGTTATAATTCAAGGAATAATAATAATAATAATAATAATAATAATAATAATAATAATAATAATAATAATAATAATAATAATAATTGGAATCATAATAATTATAATTCTTATGCCTACAGTTTGTAAATAATTATGCAATGGAAAGCCCAATAATAAAAATAAATAAATAAATAAAATAAAAATTAAATAAAATGGGAAGATGAATTTTCAGATTTTGGAGAGAGAAAATTTTAGATTTAAACTTTGCTATTTAAAACCCAAAAGACCTCAAAAACCTCACCTTCACCACTTGCTTCTCTTCCTAAAGAAACTCATCTTCCACACTCAATCTCCTTATCGCTACCCAGTGCGGACCGCCTACCGACCACCACCGCCGGTCGCCGCTAACCGCAGCCAGTCACTGGCCACCCAAAATGCCAGCCACCGCAGTTTTTCTTCCTGCTGTTGCCACCTCCGACCACCGGAGCCGCCAGTCGCCCCGCTCGCTCACCGCCGCCTGCTCACCCCTTCCACCATATAAACCTCATTTTTCTTATGGTTTTGGGTAAAAACCTCTAAAGACTCAGATCTTAACTCTAAATATTTTATCAAAGACTCAGGTATAAACTTCTATGTCTCTTAAGTTTTGATTGCAAGTCATTCCGAGCTACATAGAAACTCGTATCTAAGTTTTCATCACTGTTCCGAGTGACTCGGATAGCACTTTGTTTGATGTCTTCTCTACTAAGGTATTCTGACTATGTTGGTTACAAAGTTGATAGAAAAAGCACATCAGGGGCATGCCAATTTCTGGGTCAATCCCTCATATCTTGGCACTCAAAGAAACAGAGCTCGGTTGCTCTATCAACTCACTGAAACCGAGTACATTGCATCCGGAGCTTGTTGTGTTTAGATTCCGTGGATCAAGCAACAATTGAAGGATTTTGGACTCTCATTCAAATCTATCCCAATCAAGTGTGACAATCAAAGTGCAATCAACATCACTAAGAATCTAGTTCAGCACTTAAAGACGAAGCATATTGAGGTCAAGTATCATTTTCCGAGAGACCAATCCGAGAAAGGTGATATTTTGATTGAATTTATTCCTACTAAGCTTCAATTAGCTGATATTTTCACTAAGCCTCTTAGTGAGGATCGGTTTTCTTTCATTAGAAGTAAGCTTGGTATGATTAATGTATGATTACATGTTTACTTGATTATTCTTGCATGATTATGGTTTATACTTGTTTTTTAACGAATGGATCGAGTTGACTAAAAATGAGACTTAGGCTGTGAGTTAATTTCTTTACGAGTCACCCGAAACAATATCGAGTTAGACTCGGAATTTAAGCAAAATGAACATCAACCTTTTAAGATCATCGGTAGATTAATAAAGAATCTCGTAAAGATTTTTTTAAAAAATTTCTTCTCTCTCCGACTCGTGTCTCTATCAAAGAATTCAAACCGTATGGAAACCGCTGGAATTCTAGCCGTTAGACCACCGTACGTCATGTTTGTCCGAGAAATCCGTTTGAATGTCAAGTAAGAAAAAGGTTGAAGGACATTTCCTTCTTCTCTATTTATAGCATATCTCCGCCTTCATTTCTTTACTTTGCCCCTTACTATTCTCGCTCGAAATATTCTCGCTCTCTCATACTCTCTCGTATTCAAAAATCTCTATGTCTCTCTCTTCTCTAGTAACTTCTCATTTCTTTCTTCTCAGCGTACCTAAAAGAGGTTCCGCATTCGAATTCATGGGGTCTACAACCAAGAAGGCAAGAAAGAATGCTCAAGAGGGTACGTCTAACCCTCTAAAAGTGTTTGTCGTCCAACACTTTACATTGGATGACAAGTTCATCAAGACAAAATCGTTCTCATGGCTCAAATACATTCAAGAGACTGGAGTATACAATTACTTATGCTTCGGTGACTTTATATCCGTAACTCGTTGCTGAGTTCTATACCAACAAATCTTTCTCTCGGAGGTATCATCACCTTAAAAGTTCAAGGTACAATTGTTAGGATTAACCTCCCTCTTCTCCATAAGCTTTTCAACATCACCTCTCTTTCTCTCAATCCTAATCATATTCCATTTTTAGAAATTGTCGATGACTTTTTCGACAAACTCGCTAAAGAAGTACCCGAACAGTAGAAGAATTTTTCCGTGACTCGGATGAAGAGTGAAGTTAAATTACTTTGCTATATTCCGATGAAGACTTTCTTTGCTCACTACTCGAGCAAGGAGAACCCAAACTCCAGTGGTTCTCAAGGTTTTTTGATATCATGGAGGGCTACGACGTAGACCTCTTTTCGTTTATCATTGAGCAAATGGCTCAAGTGCCCGCTCAATCTAAAAATCCGCTTCTTTTCCTTTTCGAGCTCTTCCGACTTGTGTTTTCAAACAATTCAAGATCACCCCTCCCTCGGATCCCACTGCCGTTTCGAGTCCGCCATAGTTCTTGGCGAAAAGAACTTCAGGTTATGGATACTAGGAGGTAAAACCGGTGTCCGGGTTCACTCTTCTAAGTTAAAACCCGCCTCTCCTCCTCCCGCCTGCACTCGGATTCAACCAAGCACATCCATCTACCTCTACTGGTCCCTCTACTTCTCAGCCTTTTCTCTCTCTGGAGCTTTCACCGCCTTGGTCGAAACGCTCACTTCTATAGCCGAGCAACTTCGGTCAGCTTGTTCGCTCCCTCAAGCCCATCTATCGTGCCATGATCATTAACTAAAAGATCAGCCAATCTTAAATTCAGGAATGTCAATCTCTTATGCTTGAGTTTAAGGGCATTCTCGACGAGCAGTGTAAATAGCTTCAATTCCTTCAGGAGCGAAGAAAAGCTAAGTAGGACTTAGAATCCTCCGACACATCCGAGGAGTCCTCCAGCTCGGCCAAGTCTACCTCTGATGAGGTAGAAGAAGAGGAAGAAGTTGAGGCCACGAGTCGAGGAAGGCAAGGCTCAACTTGAAAAGAAGAATAAGGAAGAAGGAGTAAAGGACGAGGCTGCTCTAACAAAAGACCAAGGTGCTATGGAACCCGAACCGGAACCGATCTCCTCGGATCTCGATATGAGTGGGTCGAAGCTAGGGACGTTGGACAGTCCAAACCAGTCGACTCAAAAGCACCGGACCCTGTTGTCTTTCGGGAGGATGAGCCAGAGGATGATATTATCCTGACTCGGCCACCTAGGTCTAAGCCACTTCTCGATATCCCCGTGCTCGCCGCCACCGCGATCTACCACTTCTTCCCGGACTTATCGGCACAAGCGCACTCGCTTGTCCGTCCTCTTCCGGCCAACCAGCTCCACCCTCCTAATCTATTTCTTTTCCTGTTTTTCATTTTTTTGTCCAACATTAAATGTACTTGCTTCCAAATTTTCATCCCTCCTTTTTGATGAAATGCTAGGGGAGAAAATATAGAAACCTTGATGTTGTGTTTAGGGGAGTTCCTTCCATTTTCCTTTTTGTTGTATATATTTTTGTATATATATGAATGAATGTTATGACTATCTTTTTAAAGTTCCGATAATCTTATCGTTTCGATTTTCTTTTAACGCTTATCTTATCCACTCAAAAATATGCGTTGGTTCCGATATCCGCTATTTACTTTTAAGTCTTGCTTTGATCCGGAATTTCTTTTACTTTATATTCTACATGCTCGATACATAAGAAAATATAGATCATTGGCACTGAAAACTTATATTTTGTACTAACAAGTTTCTATCTTAAGAATGAAATGTCTTTCATCAAAAAGGGGAGATTAAAGACTCGGATATTAACTCTAAGTATTTTATGAAAGACTCAGGTATAAACTTCTATCTCTGTTAAGTTTTGATTGCAAGTCATTCTGAGTTATATAGAAACTCCTATCTAAGTTTTCATTGTCTGTTCTAACCGACTTAGATAGCACTTTGTTTGATATCTTCTCTACTAAGGTATTCGACCTACTCGGAATCCACTCGTAACCATCGCATGATTAAATAATTCTTTTGACGCACTTTTTCGAGTACCGATTATGCTTGCTAAGGTAAAATGAATTACAACTTTAACTCAATCTTCTAAGTCGAGTGTATTTCTCGGAGAATTATTTGATAGATCAAGTTCACTTACTCGATGTTTATCCTCTAACTTGATCTTTCTAGGATTTATTCCGAGCTGACTTTGAACCTATCGGATATTAGACTCAAAATTTTCCACTCTTTTAGGCCTAAGATAATTAAGCATTTAATTATTCAGATTTAATTATTATCTTTGCCTAATCTTGGACCAAAGTATTTATACTTTGAGAACCAATGTGGTTTGCTTTTGTAGGTTATTCAAACAAGGCTAATCTACTTTTGAAATCTCAAAAGCCATCGGCTTCTAATCGCTAAACACCAAGCAAACAGCTTTAGCCAATTTTGGATAGGACTCGGATATCGTGTCGTGGTTGTTCTGTTTCCAAAACTGGAAAACTTCAACGCTAGGCTCAATGGTGGTTTCCACTTTGCTTTTCGGATACACCAGTTGATTGGAACACCTTTTGGAGCAAATAGCCATTGCCTAACGTTCACACTCCAATGGATCTTTTCCGAGTGACTTAGAAAAGCCTTTACAATGGCTAATAAAGACTTCAATTTAGAAATCGGACTCAACGGCTACTCTGCTTGGTCATCTATAAATAGAAGCCACCTCACAAAACTAGATGATTGCTGAACATTATTGCAAAACACATTACTTGAGCAAAAGTTATTGTTTTCATATTCAATCTTTTATTTACAACTCCCAATCTATATTTAATATTTTCCGAGATGTAAAAGTCTTGTAATCAGTCACATTCTTTTCTTATTTTCTAAGTAAGGTCTCTTGACCGAGCTGTAAGGGTTAACTCAGCTCGCTTGTCCCTAATCGTAAAGGTTATCTTAGTCAAGAGGTACTAGATAAGATAAGGTAACTTCGAGTCTATGAAAAACACCGTAAAGAATTGTTTAAGGGAGCAATTATGATAGGGTCAGTCCTTTATATTTTAAAGATTCAAAATAGTGGATTTGACTTGGTGATTGAATTAGCACTGTCCGTGGTTTTCTCGCCCCGGGAGGGTTTCCACGTATTTCTAAGTGTGTGCATTTCTAAGTTAAATCTAGATTTAAACTCAGTTGTTGATTTTTTCTTAGCAAAATTTGTCTAAGTTTCTTTTAAATTTCCTCATCAACTCTAGGGTGACTTAGACTCTCCAAGAGCAAACCTTCAACTAATCAATTCCTTTAATTTTTGAAAATAATTAGTCTAGTTGCATGCAAGAAACTATTATGTAAAATTAGATTTTTATGATGTTGTGTTAGTGAAAGAAATGAAATGGCCTTAAATTATGTGGTTGGATTTTCATGGAAAAGGAAAAATTGGATTTGTCGGAGTTATTTAAATTTCGTGAATATGTTGTACTAGGATTATTGATTGGATGATTGTGGATTATAAATTTTCGGAAGAAAATTTGGTTATTGTGATGATTCAAAACTTGTTGGAAAAATTTGAAGGTAGAGATTAACTAAAATGGGTATGCATAAAGTTAAAATGGAACTTTGAAGAAACATGACATTATGTGAGGATTTAAGAAAAATAATAGGCATGCATGTTTTGTTAGGAGTATGTGGATTAAAATGTGAATTAAAATGTGAATTAAAGAAAATAAGAGATGTTGGTAGTAAGGAGAATAAGTGATTGGGATGATTTTAAGAAATTAAAGCAAATAAGTAATTTTAGAATTTTAAAGAAAATAGTGATTTGGATGATTGAAATAAATTAAAGGAAATAAGGGATGTTAATGATTTAAGAAAATAAGTGATTTAGTGATCAAAAGAAAATAAGAAATTTTGTTGGATTAAAGGAAATAAGTAAATAAGTGACTGTGGTAGTAAAGAAAAGAAGCAAATTTGGTGATTTAAAGAGTTAAAGGAAATTAGCGAATTAGTGATTTGAAGAAGTTAAAGGAAATATGTTAACCTAGGTGATTTATAAGAATTGAGTAATGTATTTAAGTTAAGAATTAAATAATTTTGGTGGATAAAATAATTAGGTGAGTAAGAGACTTAATTTAAGAAGGGACCGATTAAAACGTTAGGTGTTTTATGGAAAAACGGTTAAGTGGACTTTATGATCATATTGCGTACCAGGTGGGGGTTCATTTAGGCTATGAGTGTTATTTAAAATTTTAACCTATTAGGATTAACCCATCGATTTAGCGAGCTACGAAGTAATTTGCTTACATAATTTCATCTAGACATGGGAGGTTACAAAAAGAAAATAATAATAATAAAAGTAGTAACAGTAGTAATAATAATAGCAATTGAAGGTTTTCTCTTGGAGAGTCTAATTCACCCTAAAAGGGGGTAAATAGGGTGATGAAGAAATTTAAATAAACTTAAACACTTTTTGCACGGAACTTAGCTAAAGCGGGTTCCGAGTCTAGATTGGACTCGGAAAGACAAACAAACACAAGTACGTGGAAACCCTCATGGGGCAGAAAACCATGGATAGTGCTAATCCAAGCACCAATCAAATCCACTAATTGAATCCTCAATTACAAAGGATTGACTCTAACCAAAATTGCTCCCTTAAACAATTCCTTACAAGATTTTCCTAAACTCAAAAATTCCCTTATCTAATCTAGTACTTCCTGACCGAGTTAGTCTTTACAATCAAGGGCAAATGAGCTGAGTTAATCCTTATAGCTTAGTTAAGGGACTCACAAAGAAAGTAA
Organism: Talinum fruticosum; assembly: GCA_021018815.1. Classification (NCBI taxonomy): domain Eukaryota; kingdom Viridiplantae; phylum Streptophyta; class Magnoliopsida; order Caryophyllales; family Talinaceae; genus Talinum; species Talinum fruticosum. Next base: position 348,657 of record JAITYX010000138.1, read on the forward strand.
GAAAAGAATGTAACTGATTACAAGATTTTCTTTACAACTCAAAAAATATGAAATATAGATTAGGAGTTGTAAGTAGAAGATTGAGTAAGAATGCACTAAGCAAGTGTTAGGCAATATGTTCAACAATAGTTTTAGCCAGCTTCTAGTTTTGTGGAGTGGCTTCTATTTATAAGCATCCAAGCGGAATGACCGTTGAGTCTTGTTTCTGGATTGAAGTCTTCACTAGCTATTGTAATCGGCTATTCCGATTCACTCAAAAAGATCCGTTGGGATGTGAACATTGTGCAATGGCTCTTGGCTCCAAAAGATGGTCTAATCAACTGGTGGTGACTGAAAACTGAGGTGGAAACAACCGTTAGACCTAGAGTTGGAGTTTTCCAGCTTGGAAACAAACAACCCCGACACGGTATTCGAGCTTTGTCCGAAGTAGCTAATTCTTGTCTGTTGGTGTTTAACGGCTAGAAGCTGGTTGTTTTTGTAATTCGAAATAGATTAGGCTTGTTTAAATAACCTACAAAAGCAAACCACATTGGTTCTTAAAGTATAAAATACTTTCGTCTAAGATTAGGCACATATAATAATTAAATCAGAGTAATTAAGTGCTTAATTATCTTTGGCCTAAAAGAATGGAATTTTCCGAGTATAATATTAATTAGGTTTAGATTCAATCTTGAGTCAATCCTTAAATGATCAAATTAGAAAGAAAAATACATCAAGATACATGAACTTGATCCACTCAAATAATTCTCCATAAATAAACTAAATTAGAATAAAGAATTAACAATGTAATTCATTTTAACTTGAAGAACAAAGTCGATGCTCGGAATAATCGTGTTAGAGAAATTATTTGAGCATGTGATGGTTCCGAGTGATGTTTGAGTGAGTCGAAACTCAAGTAAGATATATGCAATAAAGTGCTTTCGAGTCGGTTAAAACAGTAATGAAAACTTAGATATTAGTTTTTATAAAGCTCGAATGACTTAGAATCAAAACCTAAGAGAGATAAAGGCTTATACGTGAGTTTTCAATCTCCACCTTTTTGATGGAAAGCATTCCATACTTAAGATAGAAACTTGTTAGTTCAAAAGTGAGTTTTCATAGCGAATTAATAAGAGCAAAAACAGTAATCCCTTAAGTGAGACTTAAGATACTTAAAAAGTGCAGACTTAAATCATGTCATAACTCGTAACGGGTTTGCAGATAAAGAATCGGAGCAAAGAAAAATTATAACCGGATCGGATATGTTAAAGAGTTAAGTATCGTAGCAAAACAAATATATAACTCAAAAATGAATATGCTTAGAGAAAGTAAATTCATTCATTGCTCGGAAAACAAATATGTACAAAGAAAAAAATTTAGATAAACTTAGACAAAAGGGAAAAGAACTCCCCTAAACCAAACATCCCAGCTTTCTAATTTTCTCCCCTATGCGTTTCATCAAAGGAGGGAAGAAAATAGCAGAGAAGTACATTAGATGTCTGGACAAAAAAATAAAATCTAAGTTTTAAAAAAACTTAAGAATGACTAAGTGGGAGCATTTTGTCCGGAGGAGGAGGGACGTGTAGTACGCTTTTGCCTATATGCTTGCATTGACTAAGATGAGCGAGGGGCTGCAAAATTGGGATGTCGTGAATCTGCTCGCTCCTGGTTTTGTGAACCAAGGCAATACCATCCTCAGCCTCTTCTTCTTCCTCGAAGGCAACTCCCGGCCGTGCTTCGAGGTAGGGGCTTTTGACCGACCTACAACGCCAGCCTCTTTCGAGCCGCTCGCACCATGATCTCGAAGAGATCGGCTCTAGTTCTTTGTCGCCCTGGCCTTAAGGTTAAGTAGCCGCTTCTCCTTGTTTTTCTTCTTCCTTCTTCTCGGCTTCTCCTTTTTCGGCCTTGGCTTCTTCCTCGGTTATTTCTTGAGCTTTTTCTTTAGCGTCAACTTCGATTGACTTAGCTGGGCTGGAGGACTCCTTAGAAGTATCGGATGTTTCTAAGTCCTCAGCAGCCTTTGATCTACACTCTTGAAGAAGACGGAGCTAATCGCTGCTGTTCTTGGATGATGCCCTTGAGCTTAGACATCAGCTCTTGGTTCTCTCGAATCCGAGATTCGGCGGTTTTCTGGAGTAGAACCAAGTTGGGAATAAAAGACTTGAAGGTTCTCAAGGTGGCTTGAAAACCCTCGCTTAAAGAAGTAAATTTGTTTACCATTTCGGTAAACACCGCAGCAGAGCGATGAGGTTGAGAAGTTGAAGGATCAACGGTCCGAGGTGGAGCTGCTGTTGGAGTCTCGAGTCCGAGGAAGAGGAGATACCTCGCACTCAGTGAACCCGCACACCAGGTTATACTTCCTGGTATCCTAGACCCGATAGCTCTTTCCTCGCCAAACAAACGACAGCTTTTGAGCAAGCGTTAGGGTCAGTAGGAATAGGGACCTTGAACCGCTTGAAGACAGCGGTCGAAGGGCTTCAATAGGAAAATGAGTGGATTTCTTGGAGTGTGAGTAGCACAAAAGCCATTTGCTCGAGAATAGTTGGGAAGAGGTCTACTTCGTAGCCCTCTAGAATATCAAACAAAGCTTTGAGAAACTTAGAATTTGGATTCTCCTTGCTAGAGTGATGAGAAAAGAAAGTTCTCATCAAGATGAAGCAAAACAGACCTTGCTTTTTACCTCATCCGAGTCACGAGAAGTTTTTGCATGACTCGAGCACCTCTTTGGCGTACTTATCAAAGAAATCGTCTCGCGATTTCTGTGAAGGGTACGGGGTTGGAGTTGAGAAAGAGAGATTTGACATCGAAGAGTTGGTGGAGAAGTGCGAGAATGATGTGAACCACCTTCTCTTGAACAACGTAAGATATGATGCCTTAAGAGACAGCTTATATTGGGATAGAACTCATAAACGATTCTGGATAGATGTACTCAAAGAAGATTAAGTAGTTGTACACACCAAGTATCTTTGATGTTGTACAACCAAGAAAAAGAAGTAGAGGAGAAGAATTTGTCATCCAACGTTAGATGTTTGGCAACAAAATGTTTAGGAGGATCCGAGTTACCTCCTTGAGTAGTTTTCATTCGAGCCTTCTTTGTGGCTGAACCCATTTCTTGACCGGTTCCTTTCTTCGGCATGATGAATGAATGGAGAAAGAGAGTGGATGAAAGTAGAGAAAGTAGAGAGATAAGATCAAAGAGAATTGAGAGAGAAAGAGAGAAAATGCACGAGTGAGTACAAAAGTCGAGAGTAAAGAGAGTAAGTAAGCAGTGGGTAAAGTGAAGAAAAGAAGGTGAATAGGTGCAATTTATAATGAAAAGAATGACTTTAAACCTTCGTTTTGACCCGAATACCAGGCACCGCTCTCAAACCATTGTGTTGTTCTAAACTCTAATGGCTAGTATTCCAACAACTTTTTTCCAATGACTAATTTCTTCCGATTCAAATGCGTGGCAGAGAGAGACATAAGAACGAGTTTTCGAAAACATTTATGAGATTCTCCATTTATCTAGAGATGACCTTAGAATTTTGATGTCCATTTTGCTCATAAACCGAGTCCGACTCAAGTAACTTTTCCGAGTGACTAAGAACATTTAGAAACACTAATAACTCACAGCTCAGCTTCACTCGAGTTAACCGATCCACTCGTTATCAAGACATGTATAACATATAATCATTCAAAAATAATTCAGGCAATAAGTTACATAATCATGCATTAATCATAACAAGCTCATTCCTAATAAAACAAAACTTATCCTAACTAAGAGGCTTAGTGAAAATATCAGCTAATTGAAACTTGGTAGGAATGAATTCAAGCTCAATATCACCTTTTTCATAATGGTCTCTCGTAAAATGATACTTCACCTCAATATGCTTAGTCTTTGAGTACTGAACTGGATTCTTAGTGATACTAATTGCACTCTGATTTTCACACTTGATTGGGATATATGTGAATGATAGTCTAAGATCCTTCAAGTGCCGCTTAATCCAGAGAATCTCGAGCACAGCGAAGCTCCAGCTGCAATGTACTCAGCCTCGATAGTTGATATAGAAACCGAGTTCTGTTTCTTTGAATGCCAGGAGATAAGGGATTGACCTAGAAATTGGCATGCTCCTGATGTGCTCTTTCTATCAACCTTGTATCCAGCATAATCAACATATGAGTATCTAGTAAGAGTCAGTTCTCAGTCTTTTGAAAACCATAAACTAAGATTCTCGAGTCCCTGCAAGATATCTAAAGATTCTCTTCACCGTATTGAGATGTGATTCCTTTGGATTATATTGAAATCTTGCACAAAGGAAGACACCGAACATGATATTTGGCCTACTAGATGTGAGATAGAGTAGAGATCCAATTATACCTCTATAGAGTTTTTGATCTACAACTTTACCTTTTTCGTCCGAGTCCAGCTTCAAACTACTACTCATAGGTGTTGTTGCATGCTTCACATTTTGTAGCTTGTATTTCTTCAATAACTCCTTGGTATACTTAGATTTATAAACATAAATGCCATCCTTATCTTGTTTGATTTGTACACCAAGAAACAAATTGAGTTCTCCCATCATACTCGATTAACTCGTAAAACTCTTGGCATAGAGTTTAATTAGTAGCTCTAAAAATGATGTCATCAACATAAATCTGAATGATAAGAAAATCATTTGCCTTGGTTTTTATGAAAAGAGTTTTGTCTATCTGACTTCTTTTGAAATCATTTTTAACCAAGAAACTACTAAGACCATATAAAGCCTTTTGCTATTTGAAAACATGATTTAGAAATTTTGAGTTTTGAAATCTAGGGGTTGCTCAACATAAACTTCTTCTTGAATAAAACCATTGAGAAAAGAACATTTGACATCCATCCGATAAAGCTTGATGTTCATGCTAGATGCAAATGCTAACAAAATTCTGATTACCTCAATCCTAGCAACAGGTGCAAAGGTTTCCCCACAATCAATTCCTTCCTCTTGGTTGTAATACTGAGAAACTAGTCTAGCCTTATTTCTGACTACCAACCCTTTCTCATCCAAGTTTGTTCTTGAAAATCCATTTGGTTCCTATGACTGGGTGGTCGGAAGGTCGTTTGGTCGAGTTTAGATTTGGTTTCTTTCAAATTGATTAAGCACTTCTTGTATGGCCTTTACCCATTCAAGTTCATTTAGGGCCTCTAGTGCATTTTTGGGTTTTATTAATGATATGAATGCAGAAAATCCACACAGATTATGCAAAGAAGAACGAGTTCTCGCCCCACTGTTGATGTCAGAAAGTATGTTCCCAGGTGGGTGATTGGATGCATATTTGAAAGCTTTACCTGTCCTCTAATTCACCAAATTTGTTGGTTGAACAGGTTGATCATTAATTAGTTGATCTTGCTGAGTCTCTGTGTTGACTTGTTCTTGAGCATTCCGAGCCGACTTGTGAACTTGTTCAGTCCGAGTCACAAAATTCCGAGTTGCCTCATTATGAGTTTCCCGAGTCTTTATGTTTCGACTCTTTCTAAGCTCAGCTTTAGCAAGGTCGTCTTTATCTATGCTAAGCCTGAGATTTGAGAATGTGGATTCACATATCCTCGCTAGGATCAATCTCATCAAAGACAACGTGGATACTTTCTTCCACTTTGTTAGTCCTTTTGTTAAATACACGATAAGCTTTACTATGAGATGAATAACCAAGAAATATAATTTCATTAGACCTAGCATCAAACTTAGTCAGATGCTTCTTTGTTGTAAACAAAGCATTTACACCCAAATGGTCCGAAATAGGAGATGTTGGGTTTCTTTCCCTTGTATAGCTCATAGGGTGTTTTCTTTAGGATGGGTTTGATGAATCATCTCGTTGAGTGTGTAGTTTGCTCGTGTTAACTACTCTCAGCCTGAAATAGTAAGGTAGATCATTTTCAATCATCATGGTCCTTCCTATTTCTTCAAGAGTTCTGTTCTTTCTATCCACTACTCCATTTTGTTGAGGAGTTCTTGGTGTAGAGAAGTTGTGGGAGATGTCATTCTTGTCATAGAAGTCTGTAAATTCGAGTAGTTGAACTCCCTTCCATGGTTAGTTCGAATCCTTCTGATTTGAGTATGAGACTCTACTTGAAATATCCTGTAGATCTTAGTGAACTCTTTGAATGCTTTCTCTTGTTCTCGACAAAACAAACCTAAGTAAATCATGAAAAATCATCAATAATGACAAGTACATATGATTTACCTCCAAGGCTTTTTATAGGAATTTCACCATACAAATCCATATGAACTAATTCAAGTACTTTGGATGTAGACACAGCTTTGAGTGGTTTGAAAGATGATCTCGACTTGTTTTCCTTTTGTGCATGCTTCATAGATTTTATCTTTCCTAAATGCATAGTTAGGTAATCCCCTAACCAATCCATGAGATGCAAGTTTCTTGATAGTATGCATGCTAATATGACCTAGTCTATGATGCCAAGTCTATGAATCATCATTCAATGATGCTTTCAAGCAAGATAGATTCTAACTTGAATATGAGAGAGGGATAGTATAAGTGTTACTTGACCTCGGACTTGAGAGCTTAGTCTCTTTGGTGATTGTATCGTAAATGTAGCAGTTGGTCCGAGTGAATCTTACCTCTTGGCCTTTGTCACACAGACTGAGAGATGCTGAGGATATTGTATTTCTTCCCTTTGATAAGGTAGGCTAGACTAATGACTTGTTTCTATCACTAATTTTGCCAATCCCTACTATCTTGCCTTTGCTATTGTCTTGAAATGTGACCTTGCCTCCTTTCGGATCTTCTAACTCAGTAAAGAGTCTTAAATTTCTTGACATGTGGTGTGAGCTGCCACAGCTTAAATACCAGTGACCCTTCTTTTCTCGAGTCACCTGCAAAACCGAAACAAACTAACCCTTTTCACTTCCTCCTACAAACTGAGTAACTCCCTTTACCGTGGTCCTTTTATGAGGAAGATTACTCTTGGGAAGCCGATTTGAATGATTTTGGGTCCGGTCTAATTCTCGAGTCTTCCTTTTAGAAAATTGTGTTTGTGTCTCTTTCTTTTGAAAATCCTTTTTTTGTAAACAAGTAGAGAAGGCTTTTTCCTGTAACTAGTCTAGGCTAAGTCCTCTTTTCATTCTTATGAATGGGACCATGCTCAGCCTTCTTGAACTTTACAGCTTCGGAATTAGTTTTAAAATGATTGGAATAGGAATTAGATTCCTCTTCAACGATTGTAACCAAGTCCCACACACTCGAGAATCAAATAAAAGATCAAGGTTTTTTTGACCTTGAGTGAGTTCAAACACAAGTTCTTGAGACTCATTAATCTTCCTTTTCAGCTTGCTTGTTCTCTGTTCCGAGCGACTCGGATCGAGGCTCATTGTTTTGAGAACTGGTCTTAAGTACTTTTAGATTTTGTCTCAAGTTTTTTAACTATGTTTTCAACACATTGCTCTCAGTAGTCAAAGACTCAAGTTGTTCTTTAAACCGAGAAGAGTCGAATTAGACTTTTCTTCCGAAGTATAAATATATCCGGATAAATATACTTTGGAGAACTTGAGAAAATATTCAATTACCTCCTCAATGTCCGAGTTCTCATTGATCGACTCAAATTCAGCTTCCGAGTTTGTGAATGCCATAAAGACACTTTAAGTCATCGGAATCATCTTCTTCAAATGAGTCATCATCACTCCATGTAGCCATCATAGCCTTATTCTTTCTGTCCTTCTTTCTTTTAGGATAATCTTTGACTGTGTACTCCTTGATGCCACATTCAAAGCCACTAGAGTTCTTAGTTAAAGATAACTTTGAAGGAGATCGTATTTACCTTTTCTCGTCCTTCTTATCTTTCTTGTAGAACTCTTCCATTGGCCTCTTTTTCCCACTTTTTGTACTTCATCATTCTCTTGAAGCCTCGGGCAATGAGTGCCATAGGATCTTTTCTCGATTCTCGAGGAGCTTAGACTTTGACGTCCGCTTTCCGAGGCCTTCAGCGCAATGTTCTTTCTAGTGCCGACCTCGGTATCCTCTTCTTCAAGATGCATTTCATGAGTAAGTTGCTTCCCAATGAGCTCATCCGGCTTTATCTTTGAGAACTTATGAGCCTTTTCAATGGCTGTAACCTTGGGGCCCCATCTTCTCTTTGGTAGACTTCTTAGAATTTTTCTGGCCATTTCCTCGTGAGAGATCTTTCTACCTAGAGATTTGAGATTATTAGTAATCTCTGTGAATCGAACATACATCCGAGTGATTTTCTCTTCGACTCCATCTTAAACAGCTCATACTTGTGAAGATATTGACTTATCTTTACCTACTTCACTTGACTTGATCCTTCATACGTGTTGACCAGGGTGTCCAACACCTCTTTGGTTGTGTCACAGGAAGAGACTCTGTTGTACTCTTATGAACTTATGTCACAAATTAATGTGTTCATAGCTGAAGACTCGGACTTCATACTTACACCTTTCTAAGTTCCATCGAGGAATCAGGTATAAGACCTCATCTCTTATAGGGTTTTGATTTCAAGTCATTCCATGTGCCTTAGAAACCTTTCTGAGTGATATAACATTTTCTCCGAGTATTATAGAAACTACTATATATGTTTACGCTTGACTCGATCGACTCGTAAAGCATACTTCTACATGCCACTTCACACTCAATTTTGAGTCACTCAACACTCGGATATATCGCATGTTCAAACACTTTGTTTCACGCGCATAAACTCGAGTCCGACTTCGTGTTACAGGAATTACATTATTAATTCATTATTCTAAGTCAGCATATTTTGTTTGAACTTGTTTAGTCTAGATCAAATTTGTTTACTCGAAATTCTTTATCTAACTTGATTCACTTTTAGATCGACTCGGATGGAATTTAAGTCTCATGGATATTAGACTCGAAAAATTCCATTCCTTTTCTCGACTCATATAATTAGTCACTTAATTATATTAATTACGTTATTATCTCGTGTCTAATCTTGGACCAAAGTATTTTATACTTTGAGAACCAAATTGATTTACTTTTGTAGGTTATTCAAACGAGGCTATCCTACTTTTGAATTGCAAAAGTAACCGGCTTCAAAATGTCAAATCACCAAGCATACAAGGCTTTTTCCACCTCTAACCTAGCCCTAGACATCGTGTCGGCGTTGTCCTGTTTCCAAAACTGGAAAACCGCAACACTAAGCTCTACGGTGGTTTCCACCTTACTTTCAAAGACACCACCAGTGGTTTTGGGACTTCCAAAGGAGTCAAGAGCCGTTGCCCAACGTTCATATTTCAACGGATATTTTCCGAGTGATTCGAAAATCCATTACAACGGTCACAAGGGACTTCTAGTCGAAGATGGACACAACGGCTAAGCCGCTTGGTCATCTATAAATGAAGCCAACTTCCAAGACTTGAAGATTAGTGAACCAACTATTAATACACATACTTGAGCAAAAGTCATTGTATTCATTCTCAATCTTCTACTAACAACTCCAATTCCGTATTTATTATTTCTCCGAGTTGTAAGGTCCCGTACTTAGTTACAAACACTCTCTTTCTTACTCTCTAAGTAAGGTCCCTTGACCGAGCTGTAAGGGTTAACCCGACTCGCTTTCTCTAACTCGTAAAGGTGATCTCAGTTAGGAAGTACTAGATCGGATAAGGTAATTTCGAGTCTAGGAAAACTTGTAAGGAGTTGTCTAAGGGAGCAACTCGGGTTGAGTCAATCTACCGAATTTTGTGTATTCAAAATATGGATTTGACTTCGTGCATGGATTAGCATGGTCCGCGGTTTTCCGCCCCGGGAGGGTTTCCACATACTTTCCGAGTTATTACTTTTCGAGTGCATTTTAGACTCGGATCGTTTCAAAGTTCCGCTTAATCTGTTTCTTCACCGAATTCCGAGTTAGTACTTTTCTAAGCTCATCCTTGATTCTCGCTCACCTCAGATTCATATCTATTTTAAATTCAAGCAAATTTCATCATCACCCTATTCACCCCCTCTAGGGTGACTTAGCCTCTCACAAAGCAAACCTTCAATTGGTATCGAGCCTAGCCTTTCGTAAAGGATCTAACCATCCAAAGGTTTAAAGATCAAATGGCTCGTAACAACGGAGAGTTTGATGAAGCGAGGATCTTCCAATGAGACCACCAAAGTTCAAAGGATCTAACTTCGTGCACTCGGAAGAAGCTCATGGAATGTTTCCGCTGGATCACGAGGAGGATGTCCGGAACATCATACAAGTAGGAAACTACATTCCCATGAAGACGGAAGAAACAAGACTCGTACCAAGACAAAGGCCGAGTTCATCAGCTAATGAAGCGTAGAAGTTCGAAAGAACTTCAAGGCAATGAATATTCCGATGTGCGCCATCGGCTCGAAGAATACAACCGAGTGTCCGCCTGTGATACATCCAAAGAATTATGGGACACACCGGTCAACACTTATGAAGGCACAAGCTAGGTCGACAAGTGAAGATAAGCCAATATCTTCATAAGTATGGGCTGTTCAAGATGGAGCCGAAGAAAATTTATCAATTGGTAATGTTGCTCCAATACCTAACCATCACTCAGATGTTCATTCACTTGATTGAGATTACCAACAATCTCAAATCTCTAGGTAAAAAGATTTCCCACGAGGAAATGTGCGGAAAGATACTCGAAGCCTACCCAAGAAAAGATGGGGTCCTAAAGTGACAGACTATCGAAGAGGCTTAGAACTTGTCTCTACTAAAGCCGGACGAACTCGTTGGGAAGAGGAGGATGCAGAGGTCAACACCAAAAAGAATATTGTGCTGAAAGCCTCGTAAACTAAAGAAGCAGATCCGAGTTCTTTTGACTCGTAAGAGGATCCCATGGCACTTATCGCTAGAGGCTTCAAGAGAATGATGAAGCACAAGAGATGGGATAAGAAGCCAAGAGAAGAGTTCTATAAGAAAGACAAGAAGGATAGAAAAGGTAAATACTTTTCCCCTTCAAAGTTATCTTTGACTAAGAATTCCGGTCGTTTTACATGTGGCAACGAAAGAACACATAGTCAAGGACTGTCCCAAGAGAAAAAGGGACAGAAGAAAGAAAAAGGCTATGATGGCCACATGGAGTGACGAGGACTCATCGGAAGATGACGAGGACTCGGATGATTCAAAGTGTCCGATGGCACTTTCCGACTCGAAGTGGAAATAGACTCGCATACGATTAATCGGACAATGAGGAAGCAAATCCTTAAGAGGTAATTGAATACTTTCTTAAATTTTCCAAAGTTGATTTAGCAAACTATATTTTCACTTTGGAGGAGAAGTCCAATTCCGATTCTTGTCATGTTAAAGAACAACTTGAGTCAATTTCTTCCGAGCCCATTTCTTTAAAAATGAGTTGGAAAACCGAGACTTACAATCGGAGAACTCAAGACTAGTGCTCAATCCAATGAGACCGAGTCCGAGATACTCGAAAAGAAAATGAGCAACTAAAGCAAAAGGTCAATGAGTCTTAAGATCTTGTTTTAAAGTTTACTCAAGGTCGGAAAACCTTGATATACTCTTGAGATCTCGATGTGTCTCCTTCGAAAAGAAGATGTTGGTTTTAACAAAGAGGAGGAATCCAATTCCTACTAAGAGCTTTTCGAAAAGGATTCCGTAACCGTAAAGTTCAGGAAGACCGAGCACGGTCCCATTCATAAAAATGAAAGGAGGACTCGAGCCCGGACCAACTTACAGGAGAAAATTATCTCCACCGATTTATAAGAGAAAAGCTTTACAAAAGAAAGAGACACAGCACTCAGCTTCTCTAAATGGAAGACTCAGAATCGGACCAAACCCAAAGTGATTTAAATCTAGGTTCCGAAAAACCTTCTTCCTCGTAAAAGGACCACAAGTAAAGAATGTTACTAGGTTCGTTAGAGGAAGTGAGAAGGGTTAGTTTATCTCTGTTTTGCAGTCACCCGTAAAAGATCAAAAGGGCATTGGTACCTTGACAAGTGGATGCTCACACCACATGTCGGAGATTTAGGACTCTTTTCCGAGTTAGAAGAGTACAAAGGAGGAAAAGTCACATTTGGAGATGACAAGCAAAGGCAAGATAATTGGGATAGGTCAAGAGGTAAGATTCTCTCAAACCAACCGTTATATTTCGATGACACTACCAAGGAGATCAAGCTCTTAGGTAAGAGATCGTGGAACACTTACGTTATTCCTCTTTCGACCCGAGTCGAATTTATCTTGTTTAAAGCATCACTTATTGATGACTCATGGACATGGCATCGTAGATTAGGTCATGTTAGCATGCATACTATTAAGAAACCGGCATGTCATGGTTTAGTCGGAGGATTGCCTAATTGTGCTTTTAAGAAAGATAAAATTTGTGAAGCATGCACAAAAGGGAAACAAGTCAGATCATCTTTCAAATCTTTGAAGATAGTTTCCACATCCAAGGTGCTTGAAATGCTACATATGGACTTATGTGGTGAAATCCCTGTCAAGAGTCTTGGAGGTAAATCATATGTACTAGTTATTGTTGATGATTACTCACGATTTACCTGGGTGTGTTTTCTTAAGCACAAAAATGAGGCATTCAAAGAGTTCAGCAAGCTCTGCAGAAAATCCAAGTTGAGTCTTAGACTCGGATCCAGAGAATTCGAAATGACCATGGAAGGGAGTTCGACTACTCGAATTTGTAGAGTTTTGTGACAAGAATGGTATTTCCCACAACTTCTCAACACCAAGAACTCCTCAACAAAATGGAGTAGTGGAGAGAAAGAACAGAACTCTTGAAGAAATAGCTAAGACAATGATGATTGAACATAATCTACCATACTATTTCGGGCCGAGGCAATAAACACCGCAGACTACACTTTGAATAGATGCCTCATTAAACCTATCCTAAAGAAAACACCATACGAGCTCTATAAAGGGAAGAAACCCAATATCTCATACTTCAAACCCTTTGGATGTAAGTGTTTTGTTCACAACAATGGTAAGGATCACCCGACCAAGTTTGATGCTCGGTCGGATGAAGGTATTTTTCCGGGTTATTCTTCTCATAGCAAAGCTTATCGTGTTTTAAATAAAAGAACTAATAAAGTGGAAGAAAGCATCCACGTTGTGTTTGATGAGATTGAACAGAAAAGCCAAGTGAATCATCATTCTCGGACCTAAAGCTCAATAGAAATGATGATTGTGATGAAAATGAGCCTATCGAGAATCAAACCCAATCAGCTCGTAATGAAGACACTAAAAACGAAGTGACTCGTAATGAGACAACTCAAGAACCCACTCAGAATGATGAAGGACAAACTGTTAAACAAGTTCACTCGTAACAGATCTCCGAAGATAAACCAATTCAGCCTACAGATCCGGTGAATCGGAGAACATGTAGAGCATTTAAGTATGCTTCTAGTCATCCACTAGAAAACATATTATCTCGATATCAACAAGTGGGGTAAGAACTCGTTCCTCTCTTCAGAATTTATGTGCATTCATTGCATTCATTTCATTAACTCGAACCTAAAAATGCACTAGAGGCCCTAAATGAACCTGAATGGGTAGAGGCCATGCAAGAGAAACTCAAACAATTCGAAAGAAACCAAGTCCGGACTCCGACCAAACGACCTTCCGACCACCAAGTCATAGGACTGAAATGGGTTTTCAAGAACAAACTGGATGAAGGTGGGTTGGTAGTCGAAACAAGGCTAGACTTGTGGCTGAAGGATACAATCAGGAAGAAGGGATTGATTGTGGGGAAACCTTCGCATCTGCTGCCGAATTGAAGCCATTAGAATCTTGTTAGCATTTGCATCTAGCATGAATATCAAGTTATATCAAATGGATGTTAAGTGCGCTTTTCTTAATGGTTTTATCGAAGAGGAAGTCTATGTTGAGCAGCCCCTGGATTTGAAAACTCGGAATTTCTAAATCATGTTTTCAAACTTCAAAAAGCTCTCTATGGTCTTAAACAAGCTCCCACGAGCTTGGTATGAAAGGCTGAGTAATTTCTTGGTTCAAAATGATTTTAGAAGAGGTCAGATTGACAAGAATCTCTTTATAAAAACCAAGGGGAAAGACTTCCTTATTGCTCGGATATATGTTGATGACATAATTTTTGGAGCTACTAATGAAATTCTCGTGTCGAGATTTTTCTGAGTTAATAAGACAGAATTTCAAATGAGTATGATGGGAGAACTCAATTTCTTCCTTGGTCTACAAATCAAGCAAGAAAAAGATGGAATCTTTGTCCATCAATCAAAGTACACCAAGGAGCTGCTGAAAAAGTATAAACTTCAAGATGCGAAGCATGCAGAGAACACCTATGAGTAGTAGCATAAAACTGGACTCGGATGAAAAAGGTAAAGCAATAGATCGAAGCTCTATTGAGGTATGATTAGATCTTTGCTATATCTTACTTCCAAGTAGGCCGGATATAATGTTTAATGTCTGTTTATGCGCAAGATTCCAAGCTAATCCAAAAGAATCACATCTCACTGCGGTGAAGAGAATATTCAAATATCTTGCAAGGACTCGTAATTTAGTTCTATGGTACTCCGGAGATTCGGAGCCGACCCTCACCTGGATACTCGGATGCTGATTACGCTGGATACAAAGTTGATAGAAAGAGCATCTCAGGAGCTTGCCAATTTCGGGTCAATCCTTAATATCTTGGCACTCAAAGAAGCAAAACTCAGTAGCTCTATCAACTACCGAGGCTGAGTATATTGCAGCTGGATCATGTTGTGCTCAGATTTTGTGGATAAAGCAACACTTGAGAGATCTCGGACTTTCTTTTAAATCTGTTCCAATCAAGTGTGATAATCGAGTGCAATCAGCATCACCAAAAGTCTAGTTCAAGCACTCAAAGACGAAACATATTGAGGCCGGTATCATTTCTTAAGAGACCATTCCGAGAAAGGTGATATTGAACTCGAATTCATTCCTACCAATCTTCAATTAGTCGATATCTTTACTAAACCACTTAGTGAGGATAAGTTTTGCTTCATTAGGAATAAGCTTGGTATGTTAAATGCATAATTATGTGTTTTCTATGTGAAACTCGATTGCATGATTATGTGATATGTGCTTACGATTCTTTAATAACCATTAGTTCAGTTGATCCAGATGATACCGAGCCGATAGTTGTTATCTATTTCCAGCTTCGAGTCACTCGAAACTTAGCTGAAGTCAGACTCAAACTTTGAAAAAAATGGACATCAAACTTCGAAATCATCTCTATACAAGTGGAGAATTTCGAAAATTATTTTCAAAATATTTTGTTTTCTCTCTCTCTCTCTCGCGCACCGTGATCGGACAACTAGCCGTTGGAAGATAAACCACTGGAATTCTAACCATTGAGGAAGAGAATAGTCACACCGGTCCGAGGTGACCGCCGAAAGAGCTGAGTCGAACGGATATCGAAGGACGGATATTTTCTTATAAATAGGAACTATTCTCCTTCATTTCTTTACATTACTCTTCGCATACTCTCTCTCTCGAAATCAAATCCTCGTAATCAAGTGCTTTGTGATTAAAGAGACACCCAGCGATCTCAAGCTTCATGAAGAACATCTTAAGTAAGCTCGTTTCACTCTCTTCGAGCTCCTCTCTTCTTCTCTCTCTCAAGCTTATCTACTCTCTCTTTTCTCCATCAAAAATGCATTTTCTTGAATAGCAATCCAATACCTTTCAATGAGGTCGCTAACGACTTCTTTGAAAAGTACACCAAATAGTTCCTCGGGTCACGCAAAAACTTTTCCGTGACCCAACTAAAGTCGAAGCTCGTCTTTCGTGTTTCTTGCTGATGAGAACCTTTTTCTCACAGACATTCCAGCAAGGAGAACCCCAACTCCAAGCATCTTAAAGCTCTTTTTGATATCCTAGAGGGCTACGAAGTAGACCTCTTTCCCGCTATCATTGAGCAAATGGCCGCTGTGCCAGCTCGGACTCGAACAAGAAGAACACCCTCTTCCCTTCGGTGCTCTTCTCACTCTTATTTTCAAACAGTTCAAAGTTCCTCTTCCTCGGATCCGAACGCCGTTTCGAGGCTGCCATTGTAGTCGGCAAGAAGGAACTTCTCGGCACGGATACCAGAAACCAAACTTGGTGTTTGGATCCACAGCTCGTAGCCGAGGCCATCCTCCCGCCTCGGACTCGGATCGAAACGGCTCTGTGTCTTCCTCGCTCCACTCGGTGGCGCCTCCACCTCAGGTGCTTCTAAATCTCTTTCTTCCATTTTGTCCACCGCTTTCTTGGACAAAATCTCTTCTGTGCCCTTGGAACTCAATGACCTTATTCGGTCATTCAAGACTATCTTCCAATCTGTGACCATCAACCGTAAAACCGCCTAATCTCAAATTCGAGAGTAGGAGGACATGCTCCTTGAGATGAAGGCTCGGTAAAGGAGCAAAGGAAGCTTCTCGAGCTCCTTCAGGAGAGAAGATCTAAGGCAGCTTAGGATCCAGGTAACTCGGACACCTCCGAGGAATCCTCGAGCCCCGCCAAATCCTCCTCGGACAGAGGAGAGGAAGAAGTAGAAGGAGACGAAGCGGAGGAGCTCGCGGCTGAGGCAACTCCTTTTGATCAAGGCGAGCTAGAAGGACAAGGAGAACAAGAAGGACAAGGAGCAGCAATCGAGGGTCCGGGTGCTCTCGAGCGTAACTGAAGTGATCAACTCGCATGACAGCCGATCGAGTGGGTTAGAAGCAGGTCAGCCCGAGCACACCCCTCCGAGTCATTGAGTTCCAAGAGGACGAGCCTCCGGACGACCGAGTTTTGGGTCAGCCACTCGAACCGAGCCGATACCGGAGATTCCTATACTTCGTCCGCCGCGCTCAAGCACATCGTCAAGATCTTATCGCGCCGGTGCACTACTCGTCCTTCCCCCTCAAACCCGACCGATCCATCCCCTCCTTGGTTTCTTAGTGTTTTATTTACGATATTTCATGTTTTTCTTTTTTGTCCAGACATCAAATATGTACTTCTCGTTGTATTCTTCCCATTTTTTTGTTTCTTTTCTTTGAAAGGCAAGGGGAGAATAGATAAGAAAAAATTTGTTGTCTTGTTTAGGGGAGTCTCTCTCACCCTCTATAAATATTTTTCTTTGACGTTAATGAAGTAAATACATTTCATTAATAGTTGTTGTCTATCTGGATTTAATTCTTTTCTTGCTCCGATAGCTATGAAATCTTAAGTTATTTTCTCGAGCAAGTTTGTAAAATCAGATTTATATCACTAGCAAAGTTTTTGTCTAAGTATGGAATGCTTTTCATCAAAAAGGAGGAGATTGAAGACTTAGACTTTATACTTACACCTTTCGAGTTCCATCGAGGAATCAGGTATAAGACTTCATCTCTTATAGGGTTTTGATTTCAAGTCATTCCATGTGCCTTAGAAACCTTTCTGAGTGATATAACATTTTCTCCGAGTGTTATAGAAACTACTATATATGTTTACGCTTGACTCGACCGACTTAGAAAGCATACTTCTACATGCCACTTCACACTCGGTTCGAGTCACTCAACACTCGGATATATCGCATGTTCAAACACTTTGTTTCACGCGCATAAACTCGGGTCCGACTTCGTGTTATAGGAATTACATTGTTAATTCATTATTCTAAGTCAACATATTTTGTTTGAACTTGTTTAGTCTAGATTAAGTTTGTTTACTCCGATATTCTTTATCTGACTTGATTCTCTTTTAGATCGACTCGGATGGAATTTAAGTCTCATGGATATTAGACTCAGAAAATTCCATTCCTTTTCGACTCATATAATTAGTCACTTAATTATATTAATTACGTTATTATCTCGTGTCTAATCTTGGACCAAAGTGTTTTATACTTTGAGAACCAAATTAATTTACTTTTGTAGGTTATTCAAACGAGGCTATTCTATTTTTGAATTGCAAAAGTAACCGGCTTCAAAACGTCAAATCACCAACGAGACAAGGCTTTTTCCACCTCTAATCTAGCCCTAAACACTGTGTCGTGGTTGTCTATTTCCAAAACTGGAAAACCGCAACACTAAGCTCTACGGTGGTTTCCACCTTACTTTTAAAGACACCACCACTGGTTTTGGGATTTCCAAAGGAGTCAAGAGCCGTTGCCCAATGTTCATATTTCAACGGATATTTTCTAAGTGATTCGGAAAATCCATTACAATGGTCACAAGGGACTTCTAGTCGGAAGATGGACACAACGGCTAAGCCGCTTGGTCATCTATAAATAGAAGCCAACTTCCAAGACTTGAAGATTACTCGAACCAACTGTTAATGCACATAGTTGAGCAAAAGTCATTGTATTCATTCTCAATCTTCTACTTATAACTCCAATTCCGTATTTATTATTTCTCCGAGTTGTAAGGTCTTGTACTCGACTACAAACACTCTCTTTCTTACTCTCTAAGTAAGGTCCCTTGACCGAGCCGTAAGGGTTAACTCGGCTCAGCTTATCCCTAACTGTAAAGGTGATCTCGGTTAAGAAGTACTAGATCGGATAAGGTAATTTCGAGTCTAGGAAAAACTTGTAAGGAGTTGTCTAAGGGAGCAACTCGGGTTGAGTCAGTCCACTGAATTTTGTGGACTCAAAATATGGATTTGACTTCGTGCTTAGATTAGCACGGTCCGTGGTTTTCTACCCCAGGAGTGTTTCCACGTACTTTCCGAGTTATTACTTTTCCGAGTGCATTTTAGACTCAAACTATTTCAAAGTTCCGCTTAATCTGTTTCTTCACTCTTCACCGAATTCCGAGTTAGTACTTTTCCGAGCTCATCCTTGACTCTCGCTCACCTCGGATTCATATCTATTTTAAATTCAAGCAAATTTCATCATCACCCTATTCACGCCCTCTAAGGTGACTTAGCCTCTCTCGGAGCAAACCTTCAATAGCTTTGAAGTTCTTTCGAACTTATCAATCTCTTCGCCGATGTACTCGGATTTGGCTTTGGGCACAGAGGTTACACCTTCGATATGAAATAATAATAATAAAAATAATAACAGTAGTAATAATAATAACAATTATAATAATAACGATAGTAAATTTAGTTACTAAAAGTATTAATGAAACACTTTATTTTGTTAAGGCCATTAATGTCGAGTCATTCGAGTCAGTAACTCTAAAGGGATTAGGAAGGATAACACTCGCGATTTAAGGTACATTTATCTCTTGTACCTTACGAAAATCCATATGTTTATACATAACAATAGCAAATGGTTTACTTAATGAAATGAACCATTTCAAGTATTATTTGTCACCTAATTATGTGGCCCGCCCCATATCAATCATATCATAGCTTGATCGGATCATGATCACATCATATATATTTGGCCATTATCAACCGGACTTCCCGATCGGTCTAGGTATGTGCATATTTAGGGAAACCGATGATCGTAAGGAGCCACTCGGATAATAAATGGATAATTGTTTTACTATAATCTTCATGTCCGATTTATAAATGAATTGAAATGCATGCGCTCAAAACTATATCTTCACTTAACTTTTTACAAGTACATGGATAAACGTGCTGAGCTTCGGCTCCTTATTTTGAAATGTTTCATCTGTTTTGTTGTAGGAAAGCCTACTCTAGAAGGAAGTAGGAAGTAGATTATCTGCTAGCCGAAGTGTCTTAGGGACACACAGTGGTACCGACCTGTCGTGTCTCGAGTCGTTTTTGTTGTTGTCATTAAGTCATTACCCCGTCGGTATGTATTTGATTCTCTCTACTTATGTTATTCGTTGTTGGACGTTTTACTTATCGAACCTAAAACTTACTAAGTATTATATGTAACCTATTTAGATGTTCCCTTTTTCTTGTTTCGAGCAATGTAACACCTCGAACCTTTCTTTCTAGTGCGCTAATTAATAGTTAATCGGTCTTATGGTTAACCTGGTGGTTATGGGGTTTGGGGGCGTTACGGATGCCGTCAAGGCCGGTGCTACGTTTTCAAGCTTAATTTTCTAAGGCATTGCATTTTGTTCCTAGTGAGCAACCAAGGCACGAAACCCAAGACGTCCGTAAGACCTTTTTACAATGTTGCATTTTTAGGCTCAAATTGCCAAAATACAAGCATTTGGTCCCCAACGCCCGACCGAGGCACGTAACCCAAACATGACCCTATGACGCCGTATGAGACCGGTGATGGTTTTCTCGCCTATCGAGCGAGGATTCTTTGGTCCAACAAGATTTTATCTCGATTCACCCATTTATCCCCGTCAGCAAATCCGTGTCCTGGCTCAGCTGATTTCCGACTAGTCGAAAGCATTTTTGGGTTGATTTTTCTATCCAAATTTTCCACTATAAATAGAAGGCCTAATCCCTCATTTTTGGCTTGACATTTTAAGCTCTTACTCGCTCAATCTTCAGCTAGTAAATCCCCTAACCTGAAAATACTCCCATTACTCTTTATCAATCTATACTCTCTCCATTTTGTCATACCGCCACACACATTTCCCAATTCGAAACTTCACAAATAGCCTTCTTCATCCTCCTTTTGAGCTCACTACCCCGTCGTTACGTTGTCGGATTTAGTTTGTGATCCAAGTTTAATATGTGGGACAACCTAAGGGTACCGGATCAACTTTCTGTTCTTCTTACGGCTTTTATTTATTTATGCTTTTAATGCTTTCCATATTGTGGATTAAAGATGTAATCTCTCTTAAATTCCTACCACCTGTTGTAACTTTTATTTCTCTTTGCTTTCCTTTTCGCTTTCCTTTATCGCTTTCTATTATCGCTTTCCTACATGTTTATTTACCGCTTTCTTAGCATGCTTTGGTTGATTTAATTTATGCACTTAACATCTTGTATGCTTGACTAATAAACACGTTTTTTAACTCACAACTCGTAATCGGAAAAGGTCGTCTGTTGATGGGTGGAATGGAGAGCTTATCTCTTCATTTCATTCTTTCACCCCGAACATCGGATTCTCGATTGTAGACCAATGGAATTATTTTTAAACCTCTTTCAAGCTTAGTTTTTCCATACTAATATTGGAAGAGTATTTTCTTTATTTTTGTTAGTTTTTACTTTCTAAAACTAATCGAAGATTCTCGCTTTTTTGCTTTTATTTCTCCTAATTTCTTCTCGACATTTTTTGTTTAAAAATGAGAAAGTTTAAATTATTTTCTAACAGTCGGGGCTATAGGACCGAGACTATTTTCTCAGCCTCGACCTTATAGCCAATGTCGGCTACCGCTAGGGCCGACTCTTGCCGACTCCGGTTGATTATCGGGCTTGGCTCTCAATTCAAACCGACTCATCCCTTTTTTGGAGCGAAAGCCTTGTGACAGAAAGTGAATTTTTATTTTTCAATTTTCTTAAATTATGAAATTGTAACACCCCAAAACACCCCTAGGAGTATTACATCACCAGAGTTAATTAAAGGAATTCCCAAGGCTCTTTCCGGTGTCGGCTCGGCTTTCGAGCTCAACCGAGAGTAGCAAAGGTGGTTCTCCGTAAGAATTGAGATTTTCTAAAAATTTTTGCAGAGTTCTATTTGTAATATGGACTATCCCATAGGCTTAAAGCCCTAAAACCCTGCATAAAACACATAATAAAACTCAACGAGCCACACGCTCGGAGTATACAACTCAACGGCCACACGCCGAGTCCAACCAATCATGCGACAAACTTAAAACGATCTAAATGGTTCATGGTACATTGGGTACAAACTATATGAATTGAATTACAAAATACAATACTAGGAAATATTAGAAATGCACATCCGTAACATGAATCACTCAGCAAGCAGCAAACAAACGAGTCAGCGGAGTCCGGAATAAGCTAAGTACCGCACACATCTCTTGAGAATGCACCTGCAATACTAGGGGCAAAATTTGTGGGAGTGAGCAATAAACCACGGGCTCATCGGAATCTTACACTCTTAAAATGGAAATTCTTTACACATAATACTCATAATAATGAAATCAGCAAAAGCATAATAACATAATACAAATCTATATACTTTTCAACGAAATCTCTTGAAATCGTTTTCAACGTAACGATCATAACATTTCAATCATTCAAAGCACGAATTGCAATCATTTTATGAATTGAATCACTTTAAACAAGGTGAATTCATCTCGCACTTTCTTTTAAATACTTTCAATCGGACATTGGATCATTTCTACTCGAATCACTTCTCATAAATCATTTTCAATGAATCTCTTTTGGTGAATCACTTCCCGTGTTTGGGACTCGAACTAGCACTTCATAATTTCTCATAGTTTCTCCGATTTCTCTGGTTTCTTTGGGGCGCGACCCCAAATAAAAGGCTCCCGGGACCTATCTAGGAAGATTCCAATTGGGCGTCCCGCTACATAGGACCCCTAGCTAGCCGCCCCTAGCTAGAATCCTTCCTTGTGCTATACGATCCAGGCAAAGTCGATTCACAACAGTTTCTTTAACACGTTCAATTATCAAGCTTGTTACAAATAACATTCTCAAATCAATTTCACTTCTTAAAAGTACGTGTTCACGTTTGAAAAGCACATATCACACAAGTTACATTTAAGTACCATTTCGCATAAAACATAGAACTTCTTTCAAAACCAACTTCGAACAACGTTTAACACAATCACTTGCACATATAGCCACAATTCAACACGAGATAGTCATTCTCAGCTTCTCTTCAACTAAACCTTTCTCAATTCTCCCATTTAGTAGGATTAATTCCTTTTTCTGCGCAACAATAACCACAAGTAGTTACCATTAATCTTACATGTCCCAACTTCTTATAATTTACCATCTTTACTTCAATGTTTTTCGATTACGCCTCCACATTACCGATCAACCTCTTCTTACTCATATTTAGTCGGATAGTTCTCATTCTTACTTCACTACTAAAATTCCTCTAGCTCCCTTCATCTCCAAGTGTAATTTGCTCTCATCTTAGGTTTCTATTTCATTAATCACTCTTTCTCGTCTAAACTCAATCATATAGCTCTTAATCTCTTTTCATCGCTCCACTTCCGCTAGTTCCGCTTATCTTCGAATTTAGTTCAACCTCAAGGATTTAATTATCTTTTGAACTCAATTATCCTAATACTCACCCACCTCTCACTCTCATGCCTCAATTGTGCATCACTCGGTGTGAACTCACACTCGTATTTTATACTTAACTCATCATTTCCCAATCTAAGTCGTTACCTTCCAACGCAAACAACTTAGGAAATCTCTAAGGTTCCACTCGAAGCATCAATTCGTAATTTAGACCCAAATCATCATTTCTTCATTTCTAAGTGCCAATTGAGACCTTCATAATACTCTTTATGCCTACATAACCTAACTCCTAAACTTTCAAAGCATCTCAACTCAGCTCTAGCCAACTACTAAGCTCCTTCAGGTTTCGATTCGGACTTAACAGCTCAATTCGATTTTCTCATAACCTAATTCAGTCCTAACCACTTCCGCACTTTATTCTATCACATAAACATTCAATAATCACAACAAAACTCATTGGGTTTCGAAATTACTAATAGTTTATAGTATAAGTGTAAGACCCCGAAATTTCACGTGTTTGCTTGCTAGTAAATTAAATTAATTAAATTAACCGAATTAGAATTTTTCCGAGTCGAAATTAGAAACCCGAGAACCGAAACCGAGCATGGGTTAGCTTATTGGGCTTATTGAGATTGAAGTTGGGCCCAAATTTTCAAGGTCCAAAGCGTAAAATCAAAAAAAAAAAAAAGACAGGAAAATGAGAGTAGGAGTGCTGCGTAAAACCGAAGCTTGGGAATTAAGGGTCCAATTAGATTGAAACAGACAACTTAATTAGTCGTGATTAGGAGAAAAGGAGAGAGAAATTGGGATTGAGAACAAAAGAGGAGGAACGAAGAAGCGTAGCGTGGAAAGAAAGGAACGGGAGAGCAGAGGCAAGGGAAAGCAGAGGGAGACCGAGAGGAAGAGGAAAGGGAACTAAAGAAGCGAAGTAGAAGCAAGGTAAGAGAAGAAGAAGCAGAGCGGAAACGTAAGCGAGGTAGAGCAGAGAGGGAAGCGAGAGGAAGCGAACGGAGCGAGAGAGGGAGAGGGCGCGAGAAGCCGGTGGCCGGTGGCCGCCTGAACGGCGACGGCGCCGCTGTCGGTGGGCAAGGGAAGCGAGAGCTCGGGAGGCCGAGCAGAGCGGAAGAAGAAAGGGGAACGAAAGAACGCGGAAGCGAGAGGAAAGCGAGCGGAGGATGAGAGCTAGCGCCGGATAGAGAGGAAGAGAAGCACGGCGTGTCCGCACGGCCGGCGAGCGCAAAGAGGGAGCCGGCGAGACCGAACACAACCGAGGCCGGGGTTTGAGAACCCGGAAACAACAGAGCAGAGGGAGACAGCGAGAGTTTGAGCAAGGTGGAAGAAGGGGGAACCGAGAGGAAGAAAGGGAAGGGGAAACAGAATTGAAACCCAATTCGAAACCTTCCAAAACCGAATTCTTAGAACCTCTAAGAATTTAAGGTGAGTAATCTGAATTCATCCTCTAGAATAAAATGAATTAGGTGGATGAAACTTGGAATTGATTCATGAAATTGGGAACCCTAAGTTAATTGAAGAAGTTAGAGGCCTATATTCACTAAACTAGCAACTCATGAATCAAAGAGCATGTTGTGTGATCTTTATCTAGTTCTGAATCTGTGATGTTTAAATACGATTGAGCATGATTAGTGAGAATTGAACGGAATTAGCTTGAACAGAATTAGGGAGAGAAATCGGGAAGTTAACTTCATGATTCGTGTGCAGATTTTTCAAGTAAATAAGCATGCTGTCCGAATTTCTGTGAATTCATGTGTAGCCCGAAACTCCTGAAACTTTTACTGCAGCTTCCTGATGATTTGTGAGAATTTCCTGTAAAATTTCGTGTGCATTGGATGAGTAGATTGGGAGATATGCAATTTTATGTGAAAATGTCCTATTTTGAGCAAAATCGGAACTAAATGAGTAACCGAGTTAAGAACTTAGATTTAAGAAGCTATGTGGCTAGATTAAAAGATATTCATCGATTAAGAAAAGAGATAGAACCATTAACCACTTATACGCGATATTACGCGAGCATGAAAATGATAAGTTCGTTGATTAGAAATCCTAGTTAGCATGTTTATGTGATTATGTGTTTATCCTAAATTACATTGATGAGAAATGACATAAGCATGCGTATGTGAAATGAATTAATTGTGCTTGAGCTGGAACTTGCTTATGTGAATTGCTTGTTTTGAAGAAGTTACGCATGAACGTGTTGAACATGAATTATATGAATTAAGTATATCTTATGTATAAGTAATAAGAAGATAATAAGAAGATAAGGAACTTAAAGAACTAAAGAAGGGAGAAAGGATTGTGTTATTGATCTAAAACCCCACGAATTAAAGAACCCTCTAAAGCTATGGCCATAGAAGTGTCTCGTCAACCCGAAGCCACGAATTATTTTGCTTCTACGAATTATTGACAGATGCGTCCTTCAGGGAAGGGAGGCCGCCTCGAGGCCACGAATTGTTTTGCCTCGAGGCCACGAATTATTCGCCTCCATGAACTTAGCCCACGAATTATTTTGGCTCCAAGAACCGGGTCTTTAGAGCGAGTGCACAAATCTTCTTTCCATTCGAAACTAAGAAGACTTAAAAGAATTACGATATAAAGAAACGAATGATCGTGCATATCGAACCGTAAAGAACGAATCAATGATTTATGAAATGCATGATTGAACTTAAGAAGAAGAATGAAGAGATGAACGAGTCTTAATTTCATAAGAAATGTGTGCGCTAAGAACTAAGATATGATTTACGTGATGAATGATTTGCGTAATGAATGATTCTATGACTTACTTGCGTAGAAAGACGAATGAAGCATGTTAAATTGAACTCATGAATAAGTGATGTCATTATGTTTCTCGACAAGTTAGTAAGTTTAGAATCTCGCATGTCTTAAGCATATATGATCCGAATCGCATGTTATTAATGAATTGTGAACTTACGTGTGTTTGTTAATGAATTAATGTGCAAAGTGAAACCCGGGGTTCGGTTTGGATTATTCACTGGGCTAGTGAGCTCATGACCTCACCAACATTTCAGGTACGAAGTTAAGACCGGCAGGAGTTGCCTTTGGCTTTTGGAAATAGCGGACGAATAGGAGATGCCGGACTTCATCGCTTGTTTTTCTGTCTTTTGTCTCAGAAGATGTTTGTAAAGACCAGCTTGTACTTGAACTTAAGTTTTACCTATGTATAATATGAAATCCCTATGTGAATACTCCGAGCGTATGGCTCGTTGAGTTGTGTTGTGTTTCTCCGAGCGTGTGGCTCGTTGAGTTTAAGATTGTGTTTCGTGCGGGGTTAGGGCTTTAAGCCCATGGGTTTAGCCAGCTTACAGAGGAAATTCGCCGAAATTTCCGTAAAAACCTTCGAAAACCTAGAATTACGCTTCCGCCAATCCAAGAAAGGGTTATTAACCCCAAGTTGAGATCGTAAGCAGCCTTAGGGGTTCCTCTCGGGAACCCCGGCATGTAATACTCCTAGCGTGGGTCTAGGGGTGTTACAATAAGACTACCCACCTTGGTTCGGGGATTGACAGCTTGTTGAGGTTCGAGTTTCCTGGTCGGTTCCTCCCTTCCTTTCTCATCCCCTGCTGCTACTCCCGGTTCTCGCCGCCTTCCTCCGCGTCCGCCGTAGTCGCCGGTCGCGGTCCCGCATCCCCGCTGCCTCTTTCTCTCGCCCTCGCGTTTGTGTCCTCTTTCCTGGCCTCGGCTTCGCTCTTCTTCGGCGCTGGCCGTTCCCGCGCTCGCCGGTCGTCTCACCTCTCGTTTACCGTGGAGCCGGCCGGCCTCCGGTTGCTTTCCCTACTCTCGCCGCCTTCTCCTTCTCGCGCTATCTCCCTTGCTCGCCCAGCCCTTCGCTCTCTTCCTTTCGCTCGTGCCTTCTCGCGTTGACGGCTGCCGCCTCGGTCCTGCGGTGGTCGCCGGTCCTCCCCTTCGTCTCCTTCGCCACGCGCCGCCTCCTCTCTCTCTCTCTCTCTCTCTCTCTCTCTCTCTCTATCTCTCTCTTCCGTTTGGTGCTCCTCTCCCCCTCCTCTATTCCGCTTGTTCCGCTTCGTTTGGTTCTTCTCTATTTGCCCCCATGAGTCCCTCTCTCTCTTGGTCTTCTCTCTCTCGCCGTGGCCTCTCAAGAACCAGCCACCCCATCCATATTACACTAATCCAACTCCTTATTTCCCCTTTTTTTATTTTTAAATTAAACCCACATACGTAGTATAAGCGGTCTCGGGTTTTAATTATCACGTCCGAGAAAGGAATCGGGAGGTAATAATATAATCCGCTAATTTGTTATAAAAGTGCGCACAATTAAGAACTCGTGCTAAATAAAATAATTTACACATCGATTACTTAATTTAAATAACCTACTTGAAATTCCGAGTCTCACGTAAATAATATCCCAAAATTTCATAAAAACTAATTTCTAAAATAAATAGTTAATAAATCGACAATAACTATTTCACTTAAACCATTTTAAAAGTCGATTAAGAAAATCGACAGCTTTAATAAAAGGCGAACCCCACTTTCAAAAATTATCTTAAAAAATCAAAGAGCCGACATTTGTGCTAGAACTCCAGTCCGAAGCACTACCTCTATGGGGAAGTGGAGGTCGCTGGTTCCTACAATGATGACTCTGCTGGGGACATCACTTATTAAAAGGGTGAGACTTGAAAATTTAAGTTGTGAGTTTTCTTAATGTGTTTTGCATTAGGCATATTGCATTTAGGCAGCCTTGGACATAGTTGCTTTTAGTTTCGACTTTACACTTCACCCTTAAGTGAACGTTTTTTGGAGAGGTCGAACTATCAACTCGGTGGGCCCATTAGGCTTGATTACTAGGAAGATGGTTACTCTCCACTCATATCACGCTTTTCTCGATTCTTGATCGAGAGGCACTAATTATTCATGTTCCTGCTGTGCACCCTAAGGAGTAATAGATTTTCGGACTATGAGACACCACGAATCCTACCTAGAATTATCCCTCTTTTTGGTCATAGATTCTTGGTTCTCTAGGTGGCACCTTTCCCTTTGTTTGCATGCTTCAAATGAGTGTGGTTGTTTTTCATATTTAACCTTTTTCTTATGATCCTTTAGATTAGGTTGGGCATTCTAAATACCCTTGCATGGGTGCAAAATAAAATACAATAATAAACCTTCTTGAGTCGGTGCAATTTGTGCATTTTAGCCAAAAGTTCAAAATTGCCTTCCTCTTTTAGGTCGGTTCATTAATTGCATTTCCGAGTCAGTCTAAAAGAAATCCTTAATCTCGACTTTTTCTTTTTAGTCACCGGCTGCCGGGCATAGCCGGCTCCGACCTCTTCCGGTCAACTGAAAGTAAAATTCATCTCGAATAGGTGAGTCCACTTTTTCATTTAGCAAAAATAAAATTCATCTCTAAAATAAAAGAGTCCATTTTTGCATTTAGCCAAAAATCCATCTCAAAAGGTGAGTCAATTTTTGCATTTAGTCAAAAATAAAATTCATCTCAAATAGGTGTGTCCATTTTTTAATTTAGCCAAACATAAAATTCATCTCTAAAATAGGAGTGTCCATTTGTTAATTTAGCCAAAAATAAAATTCATCTCAATTAGGTCAGTCCGTTTTTACATTATCCAAATTAAAATTCATCTCAAATAGGTGAGTCCATTTTTGCATTAGTCAATTATAGATTCCTCCCAAATTAAGTGAGTCATTGCGTTTAGCCAAATCAAATTCATCTCAATCAGAAGAGTCTTTCTTTGCACTTAGCCAAATCAAATTCATCCCAATCTAAGGAATTCCATTTGCATCATTGCATTTCACTTTGGTCAATTTGTATTTTTATATGCATCCAAATAAAAGAGCATATCGTTTTCTTTTCTTAGGGGTCCGTTGTCTTCTCGGGTCAAGCACTTAAGCCCCTTCTCCCCTAACATTTTCCACAAGCTAGTCTTGAGAACTTACTCTTTTGGGACAGAGGATAGGGAATCCTACTCAAATCGGGAATCCTAGCGCGAGCGGCTAGGGAATAAAAAGTCTACTTCAACACCAGCACGGTTGACACCAATACATCCCACATCATTACGTACCACACCAGTACGTTCAACACCTTTACTAATAACACCCGTACGCGGCCCACGATCAAAGCACAACTTTCCTCCAAAAATGGTCAAGAAGCCAAAGCAAACCCCCTATCATAACCTTATTTAAGGAGCTTGATGCAAAAATAGAAGTTAAGATTGAGGCCTAGGATAAAAAGATCGAGTCAATATCTGAAACCCTTAATCTTATAATTCAAACCCTCAAGAAGAATGCTAACCAAGCAAGAAAAGGTGAATAGTAAATAAGCCCTCAACCTTAGCCCAAGTCTCAATTTGATCCACGAATAGATCGTGAAGACTCAAGTATAACTCTCTATCCCTCTATAATTTTGATTCTAAGTCATTATGAGCTTTTAAAAACTCATATCTAAGTTTTCATTATGTTCGACCCACTGAGAAACCATTCTTCAAGTATAACATTTTTAACTATGTTTCGATTCACTCGGACACAACTCGGAACAATGGCAAGGGTAAATAATTTCTTAAACACTTTTATTCCGAGCATTGACTTGATATTCTAAGTTAAAATGAAGTACATCATTAATTCCACTTTCTAAGTTAGTTTATTTGTTAAGAATTATTTACTTGATCAATTTTATGTATTTTGATATTTTATTTCTTCTAACTTGATCATTTTAAGGATTAACTCAAGATGGAATTTGAACCTAATGAACATTAGACTTAGAAAATTTCATTCTTTTAGATTAAAGATAATTAAGTACTTAATTACTTTGAATTAATTATTATCTTTTCCTAATCTTGGACCAAAGTATTTTTATACTTTCAGTATCACTTTGATTTGCTTTTGTAGGTTGATTAAACAAGCCTAATCTGATTTTGAAAAGCAAAAGCAACCGATTTCTAGCCGTTAAACACCACCGGATAGAAATCAACCATTTCCGGTCATGGCTTAGACACCGTGTCGTGGTTGTTTGTTTCCAAATCCGATAAACTTGAAATTTGTGTCCAACGGTTGTTTCCACCCTAGATTTCGATCACAACCGGGATGGACCACTTTTTTGAGCGAAGGACCACCACACAACGTTTACATCTCAACGGATCCTTTTTGAGTGACTCGGACTAGCCGTTACAATGGTTATTAAAGGTCACCAGTCCAGAATAAGCCACAACGGTCATTCCGCCTCTGCTGGGTATAAATAGAAGCCACTTCACAAGACTTGAAGATTCTCGAACGCATTATTTAAGACTTACTTAGTCAATCTTTAGCTTACAACTCCTAATCTATATTTTCTTACTTTCTAAGTTATAGAGAAAGTCTTGTAATCAGTTCTACTCTTTCTACTCTCTTCTCAGTCCCTTAATTGAGCCGTAAGGTTTAACTCATCTCGCTTGTCCCCGATTGTAAAGGTTATCCGAGTTAAGAAGTACTAGATCGGATAAGGGAACTTCGAATCTAGGAAAACTTGTAAGGGAATTGTCTAAGGGAGCAAATCTGTAAAGAGTCTGTCCTTGTAACTATGGATTCAATTAGTATATTTGACTTGGTGCTTGGAGCAGCATTGTCCGTGGTTTTCTGCCCTGAAGGGTTTCCACATACTTCTTTGTGTCTTTCACTTTCGAGTCTAATTTAGACTTAGAATATGTTTCTAAGTCGGTTACGTGCAAAACAGTTTGTAATGAAACTCTACTATCACCATATTCATACCCCCTCTAGGGTGACTTAATCTCTTCAAGAGGAAATCTTCGAGACCGGATAGAGAAGTTGTTACATGAATCCTTAATGTTCAATGATTACTATTTGCCCATGGATTCACCTCAATTCCTAAAGGAAATTACCCTAAAATTCACTATGCCCGACATCAAATTCCATGGGAGTAAAAACCCTCACCACCATGTGAGGAGCTTTATAGGGGCAACGGGTTCACAAAATGTACCGTAGGTCACATACCATGGCATCTTCCCATGGACGTTTTAACAAAGACGTCATGAAGTGGTATAATGTCGTCGACAAAGACAAGGTCACAAGTCGGCGGAATCTTTGCCCGTAGTTCTTACATTAATAATCCTAGGATACTAATCTACCAGTCATTCTTCGGGACCTAGAGCCGATCAAGCAGGGAGATAAGGAAAGCTTCATTGACTTCCTCAACTACCGAAGGGCAAAGGCTGCCCGTGTGACTGACCGACCCTCTAAAAGGATCAGGTTAGATTAATCATCAAAAACCCGAAACCCGCTCGTCAACAACACTTGAAGTTCTTGACTTTCATGGACTTCAAAACACTTTAAGATTAGTGCTTCCTTTTGAACTACGAAGGCCTGATTTCCTCTATAGCGGATACGTAGTGTGAGACCCGGAATTTTAAGTAGGTTAATTAAATTAAGTAATCGACGCGTAAAATATTTTATTTAGTATGAGCTCCTATTTTTACGCGCTTTTATAAATAAATTAGTGGATTATATTATCTCCTCCCGATACCTCGCTCGGAGCGAGTAATTAAAATCCGGGC
This sequence comes from Talinum fruticosum, assembly GCA_021018815.1. Classification (NCBI taxonomy): domain Eukaryota; kingdom Viridiplantae; phylum Streptophyta; class Magnoliopsida; order Caryophyllales; family Talinaceae; genus Talinum; species Talinum fruticosum. The sequence goes on from JAITYX010000138.1 coordinate 380,118, forward strand.
AGCTTGTGATTTATTTAAAAAAAAAAGAGAGGTAAGGAAGGAGACTTATTACGTGGGTAAAGGCAATGAGAGATTAGTGTAAAGGGGTAGTATGTCTGGCATTTTCTAAGGCAGCCACAACAAAAGGAAAAAGGGAGAAAATTTGTGGGAAAAGAAAGAAGAAAGGCTCGGGGAAAGGAAAGAGGCCGAGGGAAAACAGAGGAAAGAAGGAGGAGCGAGGGCGAAGCGGGGAAAGTGAGAGAAGGAAGGTCGGTCGAGAACAAACGCAGAGCGAGAGAGAGAGAGAGAGAGAGAGAGAGAGAGAGAGAGAGAGAGAGAGAGCCATAGAAAGGCCGGAGGCCGTGCACCGAACAGCGAACGAAGGCCGGACGACCGGCAAACGCAAAGAAGGGAACAGAGGCACGAAGGAGGCGAAATCGAGACCGGAAGAAGGGGAGCGAGCGCGAGGGCGAGAAGAAGGAAACCGACGGCCAACAAGCAAGGAAACCACGGCCGGCGATAGCGGCGGGCAAGGAGGAACGCGGAGAAACCGGGCCAAGACCGGGCCTGGCAGAGCAGGCGGAAGGCGAGGAAGAGGAGGGAAACAGAGAGACCGACCTAGATCGAACCGAAATTCACAACCTTTAATCTCTAATTCGAGGTGGGTAGTCTTATACTCTAAACTATTAGTATTTTCGAAACCTAAATGAATTTGTCTGTGAATGTTGAATGATGAATGTTTGCTGGGAACATAGAAGAAATTTAAGAAGTAGTAGGACTAAACCAGGATATGAGAGAATCAGATTGAGTTGTTTAGGCTGAATTAGAAAGTTGAAGGAATTTAGTAGTTGTTTAGGGCTGAGTCGGAATGCTGGAAATTTAGAAAGAATTGGGTGGCATAGAGCAAAGGAGCAATGTAGAGGTTTCCATTAGCACTTAGAGATGAAGAAATGGTGATTTGGGTCTAAACTATAAAGTGATGCTTCAGTTGAACCTTAAGAGATTCGTAAGTTCTTTGCGTTGGAAGGTAACGGCTTATGTTAGGAAATAACAAGTTAAGAATAAAAACAAGAGTGCAAGATCACCTTGACTAGTACACAGGTGAGATAGGGAAATGGAGAGTTGGTGATGGTGAGGGTAAGCTGAGTTGAAGGCATATCTAAATCCTTGAGAGCAAATGGAATTAGAAGATAAATGGAGCTAAAAGAAATTTAGTAAAGTGAGTTAAGAGTTATATGACTAAGCAAGGGCATGAAAGAGTGTGATTAGTAATGAGAAGGCATAGGAGGAGAAATTAAGGTGAAAATGGCAAATTGTGAGAAGTTAAGACGTTTGAATTAAGTGGTAATTACTTGTGGTTATTGTGGCTCGAAAAAGAAATTAATATCATTGAATTCATAGATTTAGAAAGGCATAGTCGGAAAAGAGCCGAGGAGGATTGTCCGAGATGAGTTTTGATTAATTGTGCTAAGTGATTGTGTTAAATGATGTTCAAAAGTCAGCTTTGAAGGAAATTCTATGTTTTACGCAGAATGCTACTTGAATGTGATTTGTGTGATATATGCTTTTCAAATGTGAAAACGTACTTTTAAGAAGTGAAATTGATTTGAGATTGCTGTTTGAAACAAGCTTGATAAGTGAATGTGTTAAAGAAACTATTGTGAATCGACTTTGCCTGGATCGTTTAGCACAAGGAAGGATTCTAGCTAGGGGTGGCTAGCTAGGGGTCTTGTGTAGCAGGACGCCCGATTGGAATCTTCCTAGATAGGTCCCGGAGCCTTTCATTTGGGGTCGCGCCCGGAGAAACTAGAGAAATCAGAGAAAGTATGAGAAATTGTGAAGTGCTAGTTCGGATCCACAACCTAGAAAGTGATTCACCAAAAGAAATTCATTGCAAGTGATTTATGAAAAGCGATTCAAGTAGAAATGATTCAAATTCTATTTGAAAGCATTTGAAAGAAAGTAACTGGTGGTTGCACCACTTTGTTTAAAGAAGAAAAGAATTGTTCTTGAATGTGAAATCGTGCTTTTGAATGAGTAAAAGAATTTTGGTCTTTAAGTTGCAAGAGATTTCATTGAAAGTATATAGATTTGTATTATGTTATTATGCTTTCGTTGATTTCATTATTATGAGTATTATGTGTAAGGAATTTCCATTTTAAGGGTATGAGACTCCGGTGAGCCCGTGGTTTATTGCTCACCCCCACAAATTCCCTCCCAGTTGCAAGTACTCCTTGATACGGTTGCTGGAATGCTTGACTTGGATGGTGATCGCAAGTTGGAGTTGGTTTATGTAATTTCATGTTTAACATGTTGTATATACTCGGTTTCTTATGTAAGTAGACACTAATGTATAGTAAGTTTAATGTATGTATGGGGACCCGAACTAGTAGCTCGACAAGCCGGAGATTTCCTTTCTCCGGCAAGTTTGATCTCAAGTGGTCGTCAATCTAGTTTTTGCTGAGTTCATGACTTGGGTTGTAAACTAGTTTGAAATGTGAATTTTGTGGTTGTGAATATACTTCGGCGGGTGGCCGTTGAGCCGTGTACTCCGAGCGTGTGGCTTGTTGAGTTTTATTGTGACTTTCATGCAGGTTTTAAGGCTTTTAGCCTATAGGTTGAGCCATAGTTCAAACGGAACTCGCCAAAACTTTTAGAAAACTTCTAACTCTTGTAGGAAATTATATTCCTTACCTTTAAGGTGGACTAGGGCAGTTAAGTCAACACCTGAGTGAGCCTTGGGAGTTCCTTTGAGGAACTCGGCGGTGTAATACTCCTAGGGTGGGTTTTGGGGTGTTACACGTAGGAAGCCCATGAGGTCTGACCGCAATCCTAATCTTGTTCCCCATCCTCATTTCCAAATTCAAGCCACCTTGCCATAGCCAAATGAGCAAAAATCAATCAAGAAATATGCCATTTTGATTCGACACTAAACCATCAGATTTAGGGTTCATCGCCAGTGACAGTACATTATAGTTCAAGCGGCCCTTTTTATTAGGCTCTACTTTGGGGAGTGGGGGCTAAGTGCAATTTCGTCTTTATCTTTTTGAAATTTTTTGGATCGTCTTAATAAAAGAATTTATTTTTTTAGAATAGAGTCTTTCATTCATCTCCTTTGTATGAATCAAAATCCTAAAAATACAAAAACTAATAACAAAGCACCCTATAAGGAATTATTCAATTAGATCATCCATGAAGTCAACATCAACAAGGTCACTAGCATCGCCAACTTCAAAGGGAATTTCCCATGCCATCAACCCATCAATGCTGACTAACTCTCTAACATTAGAGAAGAGCTAGACACAAGCACCCAAGAAAAAAGGTGGGGCTCATGATCGAAAGGGTCATACAACAACTTTAATAATACCGAGGAAGAGGCACCAATCTTTGACCATGCAAACAAGTGGCCTATTAGCACACGTGACTAAAAAGCTCAAAACTAGAACGGGGCACAAAACCTCATTAAACTTCAAATTCTTAAGTAACACAATCATATATCCCTATTCCGATGAAAGTGGATCAATGTCGAGCTTCAAACCCAACAATGGTCAAGGTTCGGACAACTAGTCGAACTTCAAGCTCAATAGCGGTCAAGGACTACCCCGTCAAGCTTTAGACTTGATAGCGGTTGAGGTTCGTACACCTCCCCGTCGAGCTTCGAGCCCAACAAGTGGTCAAAGTTCAAAGACCCATGTCAAGTCTCGGACTCCAAGAGCAGTTAAGGTTCGGACACACCAATTGAGCTGCAGGCCCAACATTGGTCAAGATTTCGACATCCATTTGTCGAGCTTCAAGCCCAACAACAGTTGAGGTTCGGATACCATGCTAAGACTTTAGGACCTCTACATGGCCAAGTCAAGGAAGCACATTTGAAACATGATCCGGTTACGAGATCATTTTCGAGTAACACTTTAATTTATTTACATTTGATTATTAGGTAACAAAACTGTTAGTGCAAAAAGTTTTAACCAAGCTTCGGACTAAGAATTGTCAAGTTTAGGCCCCTCATCCGAGTTTTAAAACATTGATCAAGCGAAGCTCATGATACCTGGCTGAACTTCAAATCCAAGAAGTGGTCAAGTTTAGGCACCCCGCTGGACTTAAGACTTTACTACCCTAGTAAAGTTCAAGCTCCCCACCAAGCTTTAGACTAAGTACCTAGTCAAGTTTAAGCACACCAATCTGAGCTTCGGAACTTTAATTAGCTAAGTTCAAGAATGAGCCATCCTGTCTTCGGACTCCATTAGTTAAGTCTAGGATCCCCTCTTAGAGTTGAAGTTAAAAGTCAACTAATTGTAGACGCATTAATTCAAGTAGCATGCAAAGTGATGCCAACTAAACAGGTAAGCATTCTTTAGAGTCTACTTTGATCTTCGTCTTTCGGACTCGGTCAAAATGGGGGCTACCTATAAACACCGAAAAGGTGTCGCCCTTATCTCTTTTATTTCTGTTATTATTTTGTTGGCCCAGTGATGAAATCCCAATCCCGTTTACAAACTTAAAAATCATGGTCGAAGTCCGATTGGTGTGATGGAAACCAAGTAAACCACAAAAACCCATTATAAATAGAAGGCTTAATCCCTCATTTTTGGCTATTGCATTTTAAGCCTACTCAATCTTAAGCTAGTAGACCCCCTAAGCTAAAAATACTCCCATTACTCTATATCACTCTCCACTCTCTCCATTTTGTTATATCACCACACATGTTTCCCAATTCTCAAATTCCACAAATAGCCTTCTTCGTCCTCCTTTTTGAGCTCACTACTCTGCGGGATTCGGTTCGTGATCTAAGCTCAGCAGGTGGGACAACCTGAGGGTACCATATTAGCTTTTAGTTCTTCTTGGCATTTTTTATTTATTTACACTTTTAATGCTTTCTATATTGTGGATCAAAGATCTAATCGCTCTTAAATTCCTCCCCCGTAATTTATATTTGTCTTTGCTTTCCTTTTCGCTTTCTTGTATTGTTTTCCTTTACGGCTTTTCCACCTGTTTATTTACCGTTTTCCAAGCATGCTTTGGTTGATTTGATTTTCGCACTTCACTTGTTGTACATTTGACTAATAAACATATTTTTTAACTCACAACTTTAACTAGTAAAAGCCACCTGTTGATGAGCGAAATTGAGAGCTTATCTCTTCATTTCATACCTTCACCCCGAACACTCGGATTCTTGGTTTTAGACCGAAGGAGTATTTTTTAAAACCTCTTGCAAGCTTAGTTTTTCCATACTACGGTTTGAAGAGTATTTTCTTTACTTTTGTTAGTTTTTACTTTCTAAAACCGAATGGCGACTCTCTCTTGTTTTGCTTTCATTTCTCCTAATCGCTTCTCGGCATTTCATGTTTAAAAATTGAAAAGTTTAAATTATTTTCCAATAGTAGGAATGAGACTAATTTCTCGGTCTTGACCCTATAGGCTACGTCGGGTACCATTTAGGGTCGGCTCTCGCCGAGCCAGCTAGTAATCGGGCTTAGCTCTCAATCCAAACTAGTTCATCCCACTTTTTGGCCCGGAAGCCTTACGGCAAAAAGTGAATTTTTATTTTTTATTTTCTTAAACTATGAAATAATATCCCGAGATTTCTTCAAAATTAATTTCTAAAATGAATGGTTAATAAAATTACAAATCACCATTTCACTTAAAATGTTTTAAAAGTCAGATTAAGAGAGTTGATAATTTTAATAAGAGGCGCACCGCTTTTTCAAAAATCATCTTAAAAAATCAAAGAGCGAACATTTATAAGGAAACTCTTGTCCTTAATACCGCCCCTACAAGGGAGGCGGGGGTCATTGGTTCCTAAAACTAGGAAACAGGATCTTCAACTGAATATGACTTGTCTTTCATAAATTGATACCTCCCTTTGTTGGGCTTCTTCCAAATTTCCTTCTATTACAGATCCTTAGTCATCCTTAACACCCTTCAAACATAGTTGATTTCTTATAGTTGCCACTTCTACTCCTTGCAACTTTGAATGACGAAATTTGAGGATATTCTTTTTGAAAACATGATACAATATATTCTAGGGAAAGAATTGGATTTTTCATAATATAATCTTGCAAAGATATGGTTAGAATAAATATAGGATTTCCACAAATAATACTTGCCATGGTTCTTTCCTAAAGTTGTGGATGATAATTGAACCAACTAAGGAAGCAATATCTCAACATACAATCGGATAAATTAGGGTAAGGATAATATGATTAATTAGATTACTACATTATTACTAAATTATGAACATAATGCCTTGAGATCAAAATTCATCTAACTAAAAAGGGTGGGATAAAAATAACTAAGCATGTGAGTCTAATTGGTTAGTTCTCGTGTTTGACTAACAATCTCCCCTTTTTGACGAAAGACATAAGTTTAGTAATAAATCAATAAGAGTGTAATAGGTCCCCTAAACATGATATCAACTCCCTTAAACATGATAATAGTAAATTAGTAAGTAAAACGTGCTAACCAAAGGGATTGGCACTTATCAAAATTTCACCAATCAAATAGGTCAGATTCCAATCGACTCACAAAATTAGTTGTCATGAATAGTCGGAAAAAGTATCCAAGCAGAAAATAGAAATTTTAGAAATCCACAACCAACCAAATACAAACTAAAGTACTTCTCCCCCTTGTTTTCTTGGGAAAAATAGGGGCTCACAAAATGTAGGCTTGGATTGTTTTTAGTAAAACCAAAGCAAATTGAAAAATAGGGGCTCACAAAATAGGGATGAACGGATTCTTCTTGGGGGGTTAGCTGAGAACTTGAATCGTTCTTCTTGTTATCCTTCAACAACTATTGAAGCTTCTCGATAACCATTTGGTTGTCTTCCCCATGGATGAAGATGAGAGAGAGAAAAGAAAGTGGGAGAGAAAAGAGAGGATTTTGATTTTAAGACGATGAGAGAAATCAAAAAGGAAAGAGAGAAGGAAAGGGGCGAGATTTAAGGCATGTCGGACGGAGTGAGTGAGAGAGAGAGAGAGAGAGAAAATGAAGTTTTGAATTTTAAAATTCAAAAATTAAATAATTTCAAATCTTTTAAATCTTTTGGAGATAATGAATTTCCATTAATTAGATATCCATTTTTCAGACTTGATCCAATATATTTGCCTTGATTTTGTTATTGTAATGTCTGGAATATAAATTCTATATACTAGAAGAAGGGTCGACCGACTTACCCGTGGTCCGTCAGTAAAGTCAAATATTCATCATTTTCCTAAAACACTCAAACAGATTGTCGGTGCTTAGAGAGAGTCTCCCCTTAAGTTTTTGAATCAAGCATAATTAAGCGGAATTGATCTTCACTTAAGAGTTTTGTGAAGATATCAGCTAATTGGTACTTGGGAGGAATATAATCAAGAATAATGTTACCTTTTTCTACGTGATCTCTTATAAAATGGTGTCTCACTGCAATATGCATAATCTTAGAGTGTTGCACTAGATTTTTAGTGATGCTAATGGCACTTTGATTGTCACATTTGATTGGAACGTTTTTGTAATCTATGCCAAGATCTCTCATTTGTTACATGATTCGTAAAATCCGATCACAACATGCACCGGAGACAATATATTCTACCTCGGTCGTTAATGGTGCTACTAAAGTTTGTTTCTTTGGATGCTAAGAATTCAAGGAATGGCCAAGGAATTAACATGCACTAGAGGTGCTCTTTCGATACCTTGTAACTGGTATAATTCGCATATGTGTACTTGGTCGGATTGAAATTCGTCTCCTTAGGATACCAAAGTCTAAGAGTCAAAGTACCTGCTAAATATCTAAAAATTCTTTTTACAACAGTTAGGTGAGACTTTTTAGGAAAAGATTGAAAGCTAACGCATAAACAAACACTAAACATTATGTCTAACCGACTAACAATCGGATAAAGAAGTGATATGATTATACCTCCATAAATCTTCTCATTTACGGGCTTATCTTTAGAATCCGAGTCCAACTTAGTGTTGGTGGTCATTGGAGTTGGTGCATGCTTAACATTATATCAAGCCTACATTTCTTAAGTAGCTCTTTGACATACTTTCCTTGATTGACAAAGATACTATCTTTGTGCATCTTTGTGAAGAACAATGAAAAATTTCAACTCACCCATCATGCTCATTTCAAACTCTTTGCTCATCAAGTCAGAAAATTCTTTACGCAAACTTTCATTAGTAGCACCAAATAAAATATCATCAATATATATTTGGACTATAATAAAATCCTTACTTTTGGATTTGGTTAAAAGAGTTTTGTCAATCAAGCCACTTTCAAAATCATTTTCTAATAAAAACTTACTCTATCTTTCATAACAAGCACTAGGGGCTTGTTAAAGACCACAGAGAGTTTTTGAAGTTTGAACACATAATTTGGAAAATTTGAATTTTTAAAACCTGGGGCTATTCAACATAAACCTCTTCATTGAGATAACCAGTAATAAATATACATTTAACATCCATTTGATATAATTTCATGCGCATATATGATGCAAAAGCAAGTAATATGCGAATTACCTCTAATCCGGCAATGGATGTAAAGGACTCTCTTCAAAGTCAATGCATTTCTCTTAGTTATAGCCTTTGGCCATTACCCTGGCCTTGTTTCTAACTTTGTTCTATGACTCATCTTACTTGTTCCTAAAAACTCATATTTGTACCTATGACAAGATGTCTATTGGGTCTAGCAGATCGAGTCTATACTTGGTTCCTTTCAAACTGGGCTAGTTCATCTTGCATGACATTGATCCAATTAGGGTCTTCTAATGAATTGTTATGATTCTTAGGTTCTATATGAGATATGAAACAAAATAATGCACAGGTATTTCTAAAACCTGACCGAGTTTGTATACCTAAATTTATGTATGACAATAAGTTGACTCTTAGATGGTAACATTTGAAACTTAGTCCTCTTCTAGGTTGTTGATGAACATCAAGATTAGGATTTAAGTTGAAATCCTCATTAGGTGGCTCGGACGTAGGATGTTCTTGAGTTAGATTAGGCTCTGAGTTGACTTGATTAGTCGCTTCTTGTGTCTAACCTTATGTCTAACTACATTCTAGACAATTAGAATTCTAATTTGAGGGATTTCTTCATCTTCTTCATCCTTTCTTAGTCTCATATCACTAAAAGACGAAGAATTGATCTGACCATCATTGTTCTCGTAAAAAATCATATGTATACTCTTTTGAACAATTTTAGTACTTTTGTGAAATACACGGTAAGCTTGACTAGCTAAAGAATATCCAAGGAATATACCTCTATATGATTATTGTTTAAACTTACTAAGATTTTTCTTACCATTGATGTGCACAAAATACTTGTAACCAAAGGTCTTAAAATATAAAATAATTTACTTTTTACCTTTGTAGAGTTCATAAGGAGTCTTTGAAGAATGGTTTGATGAGGCAACAACTTTGAACAAAGTTTGTGGGGCTAACGACTTCCACCCAAAAATAATAAGGGAGATCATTGCTTATCATCATGGTCCTTGCAATTTCCTCGAAGGTTCGGTTTTTCTTTCAACCACTCCATTTTGTTGTAGTGTCTTTGGGGCTGAAAAATTATTGAATATGCCCAAGTTTTCTCAAAGCTTACCAAATTCATCTTTAAATTCACCTCCATGGTCGCTTCGACTCCTACAATGGGAGTGTTTTTTAAACTCGAACATGTCCGACTATGCTAGCAAATTCTTTGAAAGTATCATTTTTATTCCTTAGAAATAATACCCAAGCAAATCTGGAATAGTCATCAACTAAAACAAATACATACTTACTACAATTGATCCTCTTAACTGGAAATGGACCACAAAGATTGAAGGTTTGCTCTTGAGAGTCCGAACCACCCTAGAGGGGGTGAATAAGGTGAGAAGGAAATTTTGCAAAATAAGAGATTTTTCTGCAAAATATGAGTTTAGAAAAACTGTTTTGACTCTAGAATAAGCTCATAAAGACAACACATAAAATACATGGAAACCCACCTGCAACAAAAACCACGGACGAGTGTCAATCCGGGCACCAAGTCAAATCCACTATTCGAAATTCACAAAATACAAGGACTAACTCTTACAAAATTGCTTCCTTAGATAATTCAATATAGATTTTCCTAAGCATAGAAGTTCCCTTATCTATTCTAGTACTTTGTAACTGAGAGAGCCTTTACATTTAGGGACAACCGAGCTGAGTTAACTCTTACAGCTCGATCAAGGGATAATACAAAGAATTGAAGTAAGATTGATTACAAGACTTCTTCTTTTCAGCTCGAGACAGTAAGAAAACTTAAGTACATAATTGAAAGCTAAAATATTGAGAGAGTAAGATTTGAATAATGTTCACCGGTTTGTCAATATTCAGGTCTAGTAGGATGGCTTCTATTTATATTTAGCAGGGTCGATTAGCCATTGGGACTGAATCCGAACCGGTATGCTTCAATGAGCCGTTGTAACGAATAGTCTAAGTCGCTCGGAAAAGGAGCCGTTGTAGATATGAACATTGTGCTTTTGTCCTTGGCTCAAAAGGTGGTCCAACCCACTAGTTGTGATTGAAATCGGGGTGAAAACAGTTGTTAGACTCAAAGTTGAAGCTTCACGAGTGTACTGTGCATATTCGAAACAATGACTTTTCCGTCTATTGGTATTTAACCGTAAGAAGCCGGTTGCTTTTGCTTTTCAAAATGAGATTAAAATACTTTAATCAATCTACAAATGCAAATCAAAATGGTACTCAATGTATAAAAATACTTTGGTCTAATATTAGGCAAGGATAAAAGATTCATTCAAATAATTAAGCATTTAATTATTCTTAACCCGAATAAATGGAATTTTCGAGTCTAATATTCAATGGGTGCTAATTCCATTTTGTGTCTATCTTTTAAGATAAGTGAAGAATTAAAATTGTATAGACACATTGCATAAAATTTGTCGGATAAATAATTTGAGATGATAAGTCTGACTTAGAAGATGAATTAACGTAGTAATTCTTTCTCGGGGAATGTAATGAGTCGGAACTCGAGAAAAGTTATGCATGTGAAATTATTTAGGCATGACAACTGTTTGAGTTGTATCCGAGGGGTTAGAAACCCAAATATAAGCGTTTTAATAATGAGATGCTTTCCGATCTGGATCGAGACAGTAATGAAAACTTGAAGATGAGCTTCTTAGAATGTGAGAATGACTTGAATTCAAAATCATAGAGAGATAGAGAGATATACCTGAGTCTTTAAAGATCAATATGTAAAAGATCATGAAGTTTAGAGGTAAAGATAGATTTGATAGCCTTGAAAAAGGCTCTAACTTTTTACCTTTCACACAAGCATCACAAACATGGTCTTTGATGTATTTGCAATTTGGAAGATCTCTTACCAATTCACGTTTTGAAAATTTATTAATGGTACTCATATCGATATGGCCTAATCTTTTGTGCCATAGCCATGATTCACTATCTAAGGAGGCTTTAAGATAAGTAAGATTTTGAGGCAAAATGTTAGTCAAGGGGATAATTTGGGTATTTTCAAATCTAGGACCAGAAAGTATTACCTTGTTTGTCTAAGCATTTTTCATAATACAATTAGTAGAACTAAATAAAAGTACATTTTCAATAGCATGGGTTGCACCTTTGCTAACTTTGCCAAATCCAATAATGGATGGATTTGGGGGTCAAAGATATCATCACCAAAAACAACTTTACCATATTTTTTATGATGAAATTCGGAGAATATGGATGGATCACTAGACATATATCTTTGTAGGAACCATGACCCATCCATAGATAAGGGCATCCGGACTGACTTTCCCTACGAATGATGGCTCTCTTGATTTTGTTAAGTGCCTTTTGGATTATTTATTTTTTAAACTCATTTCGAAAGTGGGTGCGTCTCTTATTAAGATTATTTATTTTTAGAATCTGATTAAATAGTTTAATTAGAAAAAAGGTGATTAGGGATTTTATTAATCATTTTCATTTTAGAAATTGATTTTTAGAGAAATCCCGAGATGTTATTTCGAGGTTAGAAAAACATAAAAATTAAAATCACATTTTGCTGCAAAGCTATCTAGACAAACATATAAATCTAGCTAGGCTTTAAAGTTGAGCTTGACCTCTAACCGGTGCCAACGTCGAGCAATACCAACCAGGAACCAGCCATACGACAGGTGATAGAGAAATCAATCTTGGCACTACAGACTGTCCAAATAGAACCCAAATTTTACCATTTTCAACCTGAAATGACAATAAGTAGATAGAGAGAAATGAAACACAAAATAGGGAGTTGACGAGTTAGTTTTCGGAATAAAAACTGAAAAAATAAAGAAAATGCTCTTCCAATCTTAGTATGGAAAAACTAAACTTGAAAGAGACTCCATTGGTCCTAAACCGAGAATCCGGTGTTTAGGGGTAAAGGTACGAAATAAAGATGGATGCTCTCCACATTGCTCATCAACAAACAACCTTTACTAATAAAAATCGTGAGCTTAAAAATTGTGTTTAATAATCATGCACATAACATGCGATAGACGAAATTAAACCACACAAAACATGCTAGGAAAATGATACACGGACAAATAGTAAATCAATAAAGAAAGCAGTAAAGAAACTAAAAAGAACGTTAAAAGAAAGTGAAAAGGAAATTAAAAGTTACAATGGGTAGGGAGGAATTAAAAATGATTACATTGTTCAAACCATAACATAGAAAGTGATAAAAAATTAAAATTAAATAAAGTGTAAAAACAAACTTCGAATAGTGGAATGGCATCCTCGGGTAGACCTACCTACTGGGCTTGAATCATGATCCGACTTTGGCGAGTGATGGTAGGGCGATGGCAAGTGAAAGAGGCAAAATGAGGCCTTTTTGTGAGAGGTTTAGAAATGGAGTTTTGGAGTGTTCGTGGAGAGAGTAGAATGGCGAGAAGAAAGAGTGAGATTCAACAAGTCGGGGATTTTCCAGCTGCTTATCATGTGTAGAGGTGTGTCAAAGGTGTGTGAAATGAGGGGGAGTGGCCCTCTATTTACAGATAAATTTCAGTGTCACAAAAAGGAACCTAAATCACCACTTCAGCCATCAAAGTTGGCTTAACCGGGGCCCGAATTTGCGGGAGATGATAAAAAAAAGAGGATATTCCCTTGGACTGGAGGATCCCGCCTAGAGGGCCGAGAAACGCAGCGCCGATCTTATACGACATCGTACAAACGTCTCGGATTGTGTGTCTCGTTTGGTCGCTGAGAATGAAACAAAACACTACATTTTTACACAAACAAGAGAAAACTGGCGCAGCTTTTTAGGACTTTCCATTTTTGGAAAATTTCTATTTTGGAAGGTTTGTATTTTTGGATAGTTTTTATTTATGTGTGGGGTTGCTTTCAGTGGGCTACTAGCTTCCGCCATTCCGCTTTAGACCGATCTTGAACCAAGCATGGAAACGAGATTGGATTTTTATCAACGGGCCAACAAATATAAATAAAAGAGATAAAGATGACACTTTTTAGGTGTCTATAGTGAGCCCCCATTTTAAGTGATTATGAAAGATGAAGGTTAAAGTAGACACTAAAGGGTACTTACATGTTGCTTCGGATGCTCGATTGAATCAATGCGTCTATAATTAGTTCTTTCTTGACTTAAAAACTAACAGGGAGCCTGGGCTTGACTAATGGAGCTGAAGTCCAGGTGGTTGATTCCTAAACTCGGCTAATTAAAGTCCTGAAGCTCGGATTGATATGCTTAATCTTTACCATGAACTTAGCCGGAGGGTTGACTGGGGGCTTAAATTTGACTCGGGTAGTAATGTCTGCGAGTCCAGCAAGGTTCCTGAACTTGACCACTTCTTAGATCCGAGGCTCGACCGGGTATCCTAAGCTTGGCTTGATCAATGTCTTAAAGCTCATATGAGGGGCCTAAACTAGACCATTCTTGGTCTAAAGCTTGGCTAAAACTTTCCGAACTAACAATTTTGTTAGTCGATAATCAAATATAGATAGATTCAAGTGTTACGTAAAGATGATTTGTAACCAAATCACGTTTCAAATGTGCTTCCTTGACTTTTCGATATGTGGAAGTCCTAAAGTCTTGGCGTGGTCTCCGAAGCTTGACTACTTGTTGGGCTTGAAGCTTGATCGGGGTTATCTTAACCTTGATCGCTATTGTGTCTAAGACTCGACTGGGAGTCCGAACCTTGACTGCTATTGGGTTTGAGACTTGACTAGGGATGTTCGAACCTTGACTTGTGTTGGGTTTGAAGCTCGATGAGGATGTCTAAACCTTGACCGCTAGCCTGAAGCTCGATAGGGTTGTCAAAACCTTGATTATTGTTGGGCTTGAGGATCAACGGGGTTGTCCGAACCTTGATCGTTGTTTGGCTCGAAGCTTGACAAGGTTGTTTGAACCTTGACCGCTTTTGGGTTTGAAGCTCAACAGGGTGTCCGAACCTTGACCACTTTTAGATCTAAGACTCCACCAGGGATGTATACATCTTGACCACTATTAGGCCTAAAGCTCGACGAGGTTGTGTGAACCTTGACTCGCTGCTAAGCTCGAAGCTCGACGTCAATCCACTTTCATCGTAAGAGGCATAGATAAACTTAGAGTTGTTTTGAAAATCTTTACTTCCTTGAGGTTGTGTGCCTCACTCTAATTTTGAGCCTTTAGTGTATGTGCTAATAGCTCCTTTGTTTGTATGGTAGATGATGTGTGTCTTCCCTAGATATTCTTATAGTTGTTATGGTCATATTATCCTTTCGATCATGAGCCCTTATGTTCTTCTTGGTGCTTTGGTCTAGCGCTTCTCTAATATCGGATAGTTGATTAGCTTTAATCAAATCTCATTGAAGGTAGTAGTGTTGGTGACCTTCTTGATGCTAACTTAATAGATAATGCTTGATTGAATAATTCCTTGTAGGGTGCTTTGTTATTAATTTTTTTATTTTAGGATGGTGACTCATGCAAAGGAGGTGAGGTGAATGCAAGACTATGTTCTAAGAAAAAATGCATTCTTTTATTAATATGATGCAAAAAATTTCGAAAAGACAAAGACAAAAATTTCACTTTTAGCCCCTACTCCCAAAAACAAAGCAAAAATGAGCCACTTCCTAATCTGGACCTAATTATTCATTGCTTGAATCAAAATTATATGCTTTTTGATGATTTCCGCTCCTCCGGGTAAGGCAAAGTGGATTTGAACTCAAAAATCAGAAATGGAAATTAGAAAGAAGATTAAGATTGGGGTTGGACCTCATGGGCTTCCTACATATCCGCTATAATGGAAATTCGGCCTTTGTAGTTTAAAAAGAAATACTGATTTGGGTGTTTTTCTATAAAAAAAAGGAAAAGGAAATAGACCTAGGATGGATTAAAACGTAAATGTGCACTTTATTAGCATCCTTGATGAGTGATGGGCTCATTGGATGATCTTCAAGCTGGTCTGTGGCTTTTGTGGATGCCTGCTCCACTTATATAAGCATTCCAACATCATGAAGTGTTTTAAAGTCCATGAAAGGTAAGAACTTCAAGTGTCGATGGTAAGCGGTGTTTTAGGTTTTTGATGATGAGTCTAACCTAATTCTTTTAAGAAGGCCGATCTGCCATGTGGGCGGACTTTGTCTCCAACGAGTAAGGAAGTAAGTGAAACTCTCCTTGTCTCTTGCTTGACCAGCTCAAGGTCTAGAAGAGTAACTAGTAGATCGGTATTGTAGGAGTATTGGTGAAAGTACTCCTTGCAAAGATCCTGCCAATTTGTGACCTTGCGTGGGTTAACAACATTTACCACTTCATGACATCTTCATCAACTTTTTCTTTATTCAATCTATTCAATCTATTCATGGATCGGACCGAGGCTTGGGTTAAGGCTCATGTTAAGGTTCTTCTTCTTTTTCTTTCCCTTTAGACCTTTGGTTTCTTCTCTAGTTCATTGAATATGAGGTCAAGTATTTCGAGATATTGACTAAATATTCTTATCATGGGCCTCAATCTTAACTTCTATTTTTGCAGTAGACGTTCCGAACAAGGTCATGATGAGTGTGCTATGGTTCGGTGGCCATTTTTGGAGGAGGATTGCCCTTTGTCCGTGGGCGACGTATCGGTGTTACTAGTAAAGGCGTGGGACGTACTGTGTGTGGTACATGAGGGACATATCGGTGTTGAACATGCCGGTGTTGAAGTAGACTTCTTACTTCATAACCGTTTCGTGTAAGAATTCTCGATTTGATTAGAATTCCCTATCTTGTGTCCCAAAAGAGAAGGTGCTCGGGATTGGTTCTAAAAATTTTTGGGTAGATGAGGCTTAACTCCTTGACCCCGAGAAGACAACGGACCCCTAAGAAAAGAAAACAATATGCTCTTTTATTTGGATGCACATAAAGAATGCGGATTAACCAAAATGAAATGCAACGATGCCAATGGAGTCCCTTAGATTCGGATGAAATTGATTTGGCTAAATGCAAACAAAGACTTACCTAATTTCAGATGAATTTTATTTGGCTAAATACGAAAATGGACTCTCCTAATTGAGATGAATTTTAATTTGGTTAAATTCAAACAAAGACTCACCTAATTTGAGATGAATTTTAATTTGGCTAAATGCACACAGAGCTTACCTAATTTGAGATGAATTTCAATTTGGCTAATACAAACAAAAGACTCTCCTAGTTAGAGATGACTTTAACCTTGGCTAAATGCAAATAAAAAGCTCTCCTAATTAAGGATGACTTTGACTTTGACTTTGGCTAAATGTAAAAATGAACTCTCCTAGTTTAGATAAATTTTCACTTTAGCTAAATGCAAATAGAACTCTCCTAATTAGGGATGAATTTTGATAATGGAAAAAATGCAAGCATGTTAAAGATCAAGACTTAAAATCTATTGAAGAGTTGAGGGGGTTCACTGCAGGAGTATTAAGTCGTATTTTGTACGTATTTTTAGTAGTTATTTAGTTTATATTATACAATTTATTTTATCTAATTTATCCTATTTTGTCTATTTATAGGTAATTATCGAATAAAGTGGGGAAGAAAAGAAAAGACGTTAAAAGTGGGTTTTTAGGTACCGACAAGCATCGAAGAAAAGATATGAAGTCGATCCTTAAAAAAATATGTCATAAAATATTTATTTTATAATATTTTATTTTATAAAATCTTAATTTGACGAGAAAAGGAAACTTGGCAGAGAAGAGAGAGGAATAACCTCTCTCCTTCAACTCTTTGCTTCACCATATAAATATTTAATCGCTGCTCATCACGTCCCTAATGATGGCTGGCCGCCCATCACCACCTCTTAGCTGCCCCCTCATCACACACACCAGCCGCCACGCTGCCCTATGCCACTTGCTATCCTTGCTGCCCAACATCTCTCGCCAACACCATCATCGTCTTCATCATTCTTTGCCACCTCATGCTTGCCCCTTTTCTTATCCACCATCATCATAAACTATATCACAATCCCACAATCATCTTCATCATCCTCAACGTTACAGGCCAACCATCAACTTCATCGCTTATCATCATAAACGTTATCGTTCCGCAGTTGAAGAAATTTATATTAGTAGTATTATTTAGTATTGTAATTTTTTTATAGTAACGATTAAATTTTTATTGTTAGATTAAAATTACAGATGCTCTTCTTATTTAGTTTACGTGTTTTAAATTACATTATGTTTGAGTAGGTTTTTTTATGCTTAGTATAATCTACTTGAAACCATGTTAAATTATTTATTTTGAAACAAAGTTTCGATCTTTATTGTCTTATTGATTCGATCCATGATTACATGATAATTTGATTTTATTGTTTATGATTTTATGTTTAATTAATTAGAGTGCACACTAATTAGTTATATATAAATTCATATGATAGTTTAAAGGGATTAAGTATGTAATTGCTTGATCTTTTAGACATAAGTATCACCCTAGTTAATCATGGATGGCTCATACCCATCTCTTTTAATTAGAAAATTATCTTAGATCCTTCTTAGATCAATTTGCTAGTAGATTGGTTATTAGGTGCTAGATGATGTTTTTCTAATACTTAATGCTCTAGTTTGATTAAATTCTAGTACTACTGCTAGGGTTATCAATATTAGTAGGGTTTATATTAGGGTTAGACCTAAGTAAACTAATAATTAAGGAAAAATTGGGAAGATCCGCTAGTGGTTGTCTTCTACGAGTTTAGCTCATGGGTAGATCAATTTGTCTGTTAATGACAAATAATAATTTGCATGGTGGATATAAATTATACTAAATGTTTTTATAAATTTGATATCTTTGATAATTATGTGTTTGCTTTTTAGTTATTTTCTTGAGTTTGTTAATTTTTATTGATAAATTTATAGTCTTTTATTATCAATTTCATTATCCCCTCCTAAAGATCAGTATTTTAGGTTATTTATTAATTTTATCTTATTTTAATTTTGAGTCTTTATATATTTTAATTTTCGATTATTTTTCATGTCGGTTTTATTATTTTTGAGCCAATTTGTTAGAAATTAGTTTAAAAATAGTTTCTTTCATTATTTTTTGTGTTTTATCTTCTTTTAGGTTTTAGATAGAGTCCTAGTTTAATGTGATTAAATTTTTAGAATTTTTGGAATTAATTTGATAATTTTTCGGATTTAATTTTTGAATTTAATTATCTGTAGATTTTTAGTTAGATAATTTCGTAAATTCGATTTTAAATTTTATTTTTATATTTTTATGTTCTGGTTAGGTCTAGAAAGTTAGTGTTATTATTCTAGATAATTTTAGTATTTATTTTCATAATTAATTTAGTGCATAATTTTACTTATTTAATTTTCTGTTTTAGAATTTGTTTATTTTGTGCTCTAGTTTTCTCGCTTCAATTATTCTAAAAAATATAAAAAATATTTCTAGGTTATTATAAATTTTATATTCTGTCTAGGTTATTTGTTTATATTGTTAGATAATTTTCTGTTATTTTTATTTATTAAATTCTGAGTTGTTCTCTGTTTTAATTTTCTGTTTAAGTTTTTATTTGATTTTCTGTTTTGAATTTTTCAGAATTAATTAGGATAGTTTTGTCAAATTGAGATTATCAGAATAAAGTTGCGTAATTTCATAAGTCTTTCCCAGAATTAAATTTAGAAATTTACTAGTTTAATTTGGTTTGTTTGAGTTCTACAAAGTTAAATAAAATAACTAGAGTAGTAAGTTTAATTAGATTGAAAGTTTGATTTTTACATTATCTTTCCTCGTGGTTTCGATCCCTACTTCCCTATGCTATATTGTTTATTATAAGCCTAAGTAGTGGTTTAATTTGTAATTGAACGATAAGCTAACAAGGACCCACATTGGTTGATCTGGAGAAGACCAAGCACCGACTATGCTTGGAAGCCGGTGACTAAAAAAGGCCGAGACTAAAGATTATTTTGATCGACTTGGAAATGCAATTAATAGACCAACCTTAAAAGGAGAGGCAAATTTGGACCTTAAATTGTTCATTATTTTATTTTATTTTATTTTATTTTTGCACCCATGCAAGTATTCTTTAATGAACCCGGTTAAACTGCGAAAGATTTAAGGAAGATGATTAAATAGCAAAAGCAACCACATATATTCAAGTAAACCTAGCAATCTGATCATTCGGATCGGGTTCGGTTCGGGTTCGGTTCGGGTTATGTTCGATTCGGGTTGATCTCATTCAGGTCCGGTTCGAATTCGGTTTGGGTCAACTTTGGTTCGATTAAACTTGGGGCCAATCGTGTTTGGGTCCGGTTCGGGTTCGGTTCGGGTTAATTTTTGATTGAGTCAACTTCGGGTCATAATCGGGTAACTTTTTGGGTCAAAATCAATTCAAAATTGTACCCACCAAAAAAATTGTACCATTATAGGTACAAAAGTCCATCTTAAGAGACCCACCAAAAAAATGTGGGTTGGGTCACTTTTATTAGGGGTAAATCGGTTCGAGTCCGATTCGGTTCGGGTCATTTTGGGTTCGGTTCGTAATCGGGTCAATCATATTTCGGGTCGATTCGATTTCGATTGGGGTTAGAATCGAATTCATTAAATTTGGGGTTAGTTTGGTTCGGGTCGGTTCATTTCGATTTTCGGGTCAAAATCGGTTCAACGGTTTCGGATGTCGGTTCGGTTTGGGTTTCGGGTTGTTCGAGTTGACCTGTTCGGTTCGGTCAGTTTTTCCAGGTCTACATTCTAGCATGCCAATGAATAAGGGGTACAACCTAAACCGCCAAAGTTCTATGGTCAAAAGAGGGATAATTCTAGGTCGGATACATGGTGGTTCATAGTCCGAAAATTTTGTCCCCTATAAGGTGTGTAGCAGGACTTGAATAATCAATACCTCTTGATCGGGAACCAAGAAAAACATGCTATGAGAGGAGAGTAACCATCTTTCTAGTGTGTCAAGCCTAAGTGGGCCCACCGGGTCAATAGTTCGACGTCTCCAAAAATGTTCACTCGAAGGTTAAAGCCTAAAGGTTGAAATTAAAAGTAACTATGTCTAAGACTCGCTTGAATGAAATATGCCTAATGCACAATACAATAAAAAACTCACAACTTTGACTTTCAAGTCTCACCCTCTTAATAAGTGATATACCTAGTGGAGTGGCCACTTGAGGAATTACGACCCATCACCATATAGGGCTAGCGGGATCGAGTTTCCTCACGAATGTCGACTTTCTTCATTTTGTTAAGTGTTTTTATGAAAGTTGATTTTTGAAAATTCATTTGGAAAGTGGAGTGCACCTCATATTAAGATTATTTATTTTTAGAATCTAATTAAATAGTTTAAGTAAAAAGCGTGATTGGCGATTTTTATTAATCATTTTCATTTTAGAAATCGATTTTTAGAGAAATCCCGAGATGTTATTTTGATGAGTTTAAAAAACAGAAAAATTAAGATCACATTTTGCCACAAAGCTCTCGGGCCAAATAGATAAATCTGGTTGGGCCGAGAGCTGAGTTTGACATCTAACCGGCGTCCGCGTCAACCAGCACCAACTAGAAACCGACGCCGGCTATAGTGTTATAATTGAGAAACCAATCTCGGCCCTATAATTCCAGCTGTCAAAATGGAACCAAAATTTTACCATTTTTAACTTGAAATGTCGAGAAATAGATAAAGAGAAATGAAACGAGAAAATAGGGAGTCATCAATCGGTTTTATGAATAAAAATTAACAAAATAAAGAAAATACTCTTCCAATCTTAGTATGGAAAACTAAGCTTGGTAGAGGTTTTGAAAGAGACTCCATCGGTCTTAAACCGAGAATCCGGTGTTCGGGGTGAAGGTATGAAATAGAGAGAGATGTTGTTCATTCCGCTTATCAACGTACGTCCTTTACTAATAAAAATTGTGAGTTTAAAAATTGTGTTTAAGAATCAAGCACATAACATGCGATAGACATAAATTAAAGCAAACAAAACACACTAGGAAAACGATAAATAGGCAAATAGTAAATCAATAAAGATAGCAGTAAAGAAAGTAAAATGAAAGTGAAAAGAAAGCGAAAAGGAAATTAAAAGTTACAGTGGGCGGGAAGGAATTAAAAGCGATTACATCGTTAAAACCACAATATGGAAAGCGATAAGTGATTGAAATTAAATAAAGTACAAAAACAAACTTTGGATGGTGGAATGATGCCCTCTAGTAGACCCACCTGCTAGGCTTGAATCACGATCCGACTTCAAAAGAGTGATGGTAGGGTGATGGCAAGGGAAAGAGGAAAAAGGAGGCCTTTTTTTAGAGGTTTAGAAAGAGAGTTTTGGACTCGTTTATGGAGAGAATAGAATAGAGAGAAGAAAGAGTGAGAGAATTTAACGACTTGGGGGATTTTCCACCGCTTGACATGTTTAGAGTTGTGTGAAATGAGGGGGAGAGGCCCTCTATTTATAGTAAATTTTAGGTCACAAAAAGCAACCCAAATCACTACTTTAGTCGTTGGAGTTGGCTGAACCGGGCTTAGATTTGCCGAGAGATGGTAAAGGAAAAAGAAAAAACAGTTTGTTTTTGCTTTACCAAGAAATCAGCAAGTTACCAAGAAAAAAAAAAGAAATCAGTAGTGGAACATCTATCAAAAGGATCACCTGCCCAATCCGAATCGGAGTACGCTTACAATTCGAGAGGAGTGTAAAAGGGAAATGAAATCCATGAAACAAAGTACCCTTAACATAGCAAATAATATGAAGAGCAATTGCATAGTGGCTTGTGGGAGATGTAGACATGAATTGACTAACAATATGTAGTGCGTATGTAATGTCCGGGTGCGTGACGAGTAAGACATATAAGACATCCATTAAGTTGTTGGTGCAGAGTTGGATCTTTGAGTGGTACACCATCTGTTGGAGTGAATTCGAGGTTGGCTTCAATAGTTGTATCAACAATCTTACAGTCAATAACGCCCGCCCGAGACAACAAATTAGTTGCATATTTAGCTTGGGTTAGACAATAGCCACTAGTATTTGACGATACTTCCAAGCCTAGAAAGTACCTAGGATGCCCAAGGTCCTTCATTTCAAAATGTTGATTAAGGAAGGATTTCAACTCATGAATACCAGCCACATCATCTCCAAGTAATTATCATATCATCGATATAAAGAAGCACGACTACAACTAAGTGGATTTTATATCTCTCCATTTGTGCGAGTCTTGATCTTGTAGACATATTTACACACTATCGTAAACTTGCCAATTGGCGAGTCAACCAGATGCCAAGTTTGTGCTTTGAGTAGAGCCTATAACTCTTCTTGCATAGCCTCGCTACCAAAAGGGATTAGAACGCGACTCTTTATTTGTTGAAGGCTTATAAAGGGATACAACTACTGCATAAAAGTTGGTAATCAATGAGATAATTAGGAAGTTGTCGCAATCGATCTAAATGATACGAGTTGCAAAACTAAGGAAGCATCCTCCGTTTGGGTTGTAGGTGAAGAATTTTAGCACTTTAATAGTGTCATGAGCACACTCGGCCGGTGGGTGATAGAATATCGATAGATAACTCGGATGTCCCGGTGGAGTCGGCAATCATTGTTGAATTTAGGCGTGGCAAACCGATATTATCTTCATCTAGAAACAACTCAATTGAAGGGTTATTTAGATGTGAATTACTAAGATGAAAAATTAGAAGCGATGAAAAAGTTTTGTGCTCCTAAAAACGACATGTTGAGAAATCTAAACACGTTTAGAAATTGGACCCCAACAATGACACCCTTTATGCACAATTCCACGGCCAAGAAAACAACGCAATTGGGCATGTGGGTCTAAGTTATTGTACACATGGGGCTGGAGAAGGACAAAACAAGCACAACCGAAGACATAGAGCATGGCATAGTCAGGTGCTCGACAAAATAGGCTCTCATGAAGAGATTTATTCCCAATGACAATAGAAGGCATAAGATTAATATTATGTACAACGAGTAAGAGCGGCTTCTCCATAAAATACGTCCGGACAAGAGGCTGAGGTAAGTAGGGCACAAATAACTTTAAGGATATGTTGATGTTCATTCTCAGCCCTTTCATTTTGTTGAGAAGTCCCTGGATAAGAATGTTGAAGAACAGTACCATTTTTAGTAAGAAAAGATAAGAAAAGCTTGTTCCTTGTATTCCATGGCATTATCACATCGAAAACATTTGATCTTGCAAGAAAGATGGGTATGTACCACAGCTGCAAACTTATTGCTGCGATTCTGAACGATTTTGAGAAGATAGATCCACACACATTGAGTCATCAACAAAAATCATAAAGTATTGAAACACACTAGTGGTTTTAGCGGGTGAAGCACCCCAAATATCGAATGGACTAGGCCAAATGACACACTTGAAGTAGACTCACTATTATTGAATGGAAATGCATGATGTTTTGCAAGTTTTCAAGAGACACAATCGACTTTATTATGTTTAAATTGACCTAAAACACCATTAGAAATCAGATGTTGTAACCTATCGAAGAAATATGACGTAGTCTTGAATGCCAAATATCTTAAGACACGATAATAGCTACACATTGTATATGTGTCCGAGCGAGGAATATCAATGGAGATGGTTTCATACGGTCTTCTAACCTTACGTCCCCTTCCCACAACTTGGCCACTCTATGGATCCCGCACACGACAACCATGATTTGAGCACAACACTTCCAATCCAAGCTCACATATTTGACCCACGAAATAAGATTGAGTGCAAGACTATGAACTAGGAAGGAATTAGGCAATGACAAGTTTAGTGTTGATAAATCTCCAGTATGACTAATGCACATCTTAGAATTATCGACAGGTGTGTATGACTGGTGGAGACACAGGTTTGATTTTGTTTATTATGCTATCAGCAAAAGAAGTCATATGATTACAACACCCGTAATCAAAGAACCACTTGGAAATTCATACTTGATGTAGTTGCCATAGCATATGTAATGGAACGACTAGTTATTTGGTTGAGAATTGCCTGTAAATCATGAAAAGATATGGATTGTGTAGAACTAGTGGTTGCTGCTGAGATATGAGAGAAAGATTTGGATTGTTTGCTATGTTGTTTCTTCTACTTGGCCTCGTAGTTTCCAACAGTCGACTCGAGATGACTAGGCCACCTACAAGTACTTACGGAACTTAGAACCGGCAAAATTGACCCAAACCAAAAGGGTCAACCCGAACGACCCGAACTTATTCATGCTTTTGTCCAAGATACTATTTAAGATAAGGCAACTCATCAAGCATTATTCAAACTTTGTGTCCAATCAACACTATACAGACATTATGGAGATTCCATTTCAATCAAGACTCTCAACCGTCCAAGTGTCCAACATCAACTCAATATTGTATTCTATAAATAGGCACCCCTTAGTTCAATAGAAGGCATCGCTTATCACTTGCCTCGCTTACAATTATCACTTACTCACAAAAACATCCTTTGTAATCATCCCTTGTATCCAATCTCTCTCCGAGAGCTTTTATCAATTCCTCTCGTACAAGTTTTATTAATCAAAGTAAGTTTTGATTCATTATCATCTTCTCCATTCCAATTACTCTTTATTTAATTGTTTTCAATTGCCTGTTTTCATCTTTTGTTTTGTAAAATCAATTTGTTAAATTAATTTGTCAACCTCGCTTCTCCCGCTATTCATATATATATATATATATATATATATATATATATATATATATTAGAATTGGATGGAAGAGGAGATATATATTTGGTATTCAGATTAGAAGACATTAATCTAAAATAGACTCTGTACATGACAGCAAAATTTTTAAAATCATGGAATTCGTCTCCCTGGACAAAAACATCTAGTTGTAAAGCTTGGATTGTCATTGGACATGTTAAATCAACTGGAAAATCAGGATAACGAGTTAAAGAACACGAGTCCATTGCAAATATTTGTATTAACCATAGCAAGTAAAGAAGATTTGTATTTCTTTAATCTTTTATCACGACTGCCATGAAAATGGGTGCGTTAATACCTTTTCTAAGAAGAGGCTTAACAGCAACCTGCACTAATCCTATATGCATAAATCTATATTTAGCCCTTAGATGACTCTCTATAGAACCTTGGTTCAAGAGAGGAATAGTTTGTAAACCATTCCGTAGACTAATGATTTCTTCATGAGTTTTTACAGAATATGCAGTTGAAAATCAAAGGTTCCTATTTTGTAAATTATTTCGGGTTTTATTTTAGGTATAGTCCAACTATGATATTCATTTGGACTTGGAGCCTTAATTAGAGGTCAGTCCGGGTTTCAGATCTTGTTCACTATGTTGGGTTGGCTATCTGCTCCAAAGACATCAGTCTTCTAAGTTTTGACGCCATTGTTAATGCATAGTTCAGACAGTTGAAACTAAGATTGAGCTTACGGGACCGACGGGACCACCTACCGGGACCACCTAACGAGCCGACCAACGGGTTCACGGCCGACCAACGCCTACACCAACCTAAACCCAATC
The DNA here is from genome assembly GCA_021018815.1 of Talinum fruticosum. NCBI lineage: Eukaryota > Viridiplantae > Streptophyta > Magnoliopsida > Caryophyllales > Talinaceae > Talinum > Talinum fruticosum. The sequence goes on from JAITYX010000138.1 coordinate 405,958, forward strand.
TGCAACTACAACGAGTCTAAAATTAACGAGTAACACGGTGACGTGAACTTTAAACTAAAGTCTCGGCTCGATACCATGTGTAGGCGTTGGTCGCCGTGAACCCGTTGGTCGACTGTTAAGTGGTCCCGTAGGTGGTCCCGTCGGTCCCGTAAGCTCAATCTTAGTTTCAACTGTCTCGAACTATGCATTAACAATGGCGTCAAAACTTAGAAGACCGATGTCTTTGGAGCAGATAGCCATCCCAACATAGTGAACAAGATGCAAACCCGGACTGGACCTCTAATTAAGGCTCCAAGTCCAAATGAATATCATAGTTGGACTATACCTAAAATAAAACCTGAAACAATTTACAAAATAGGAACCTTTGATTTTTCAACCGCATATTCTGTAAAAACTCATGAGGAAATCATTAGTCTACATAATGGTTTACAAACTATTCCTCTCTTGAACCAAGGTTCTATAGAGAGTCATCTAAGGGCTAAATATAGATTTATGCATATAGGATTAGTGCAGGTTGCTGTTAAGCCTCTTCTTAGAAAAGGTATTAACGCACCCATTTTCATGGCAGTCAGTGATAAAAGATTAAAGAAATGCAAATCTTCTTTACTTGTTATGGTTAATACAAATATTTGCAATGGACCTGTGTTTTTTAACCGTTATCCCGATTTTCCAGCTTGATTTAACATGTCCAATGACAATCCAAGCTTTACAACTAGATGTTTATGTCCAGGAGACGAATTCCATGATTTTAAAAATTTTGTCGTCATGTACGTAGTCTATTTTAGATTAATGTCTTCTAATCAATACCAAATATATATCTCCTCTTCCATCCAATTCTAAAGATACAGATCCTTTTAACTATAATCGATGAAAAACCATCGGCTTTTACCCCAAAACTTCTTAAACAAGATGAAATTACTATTCCTTTAGAATTAGAACTAGAAAATGAACAGAGTTCTAATCATTTAGAAGAATCAAAAGTTGACCAAATTATAGAAGAACCCGATGGTAGAGTTTTCATTAGGTTCAAATCTTTTAGAGAAAACTCTTCTAGATCGAAGCTACTAATTCTAGAAGATCTTTCTCGAATACACATTTCATAATGATTCTCGCAACAAGCTCTCAAAGATACAAATTTTCTGCGCCTATTCCCGAGCAGGTGTTCATACTAATGATTCTCCTCCTAACTCACATATTGGAGAAGGAATCAACGTACTAACATTAAAAACTTCCAAATTGACTGGCCCTTCTTAAAAGAAGATTATTACAGCCAATCAAATACTACTTTAAGAACATGGTTTGAAGAAATAGACAAGCAATTACGCTTCTCCATTAAAAAACATTGGATCAAGGATATGAATAGACTAGCTGTTAATATTCCTTTTTTCACATGGTTTCCTACTTTTTCTTCTCAATTAGGATTAAATGATCCTTACAAACAACCAAGTTTACAGGTTCAAACTAACATGTCTAAAACCCGGCATCTGGTTGATGGTAGCAAGATAGTTGCTGTTCATCCACCTACAGCTATCGCTATAAAATCCCTTTGCAAGGACAAGAAATACTTGCTTGTCCTTACAAAACTGGCCGGGAGGGAAGGACTCGGCTATCGTTGATGATTTAGCTAAGGTTCATCAACAGGCAAACTATACTAATACAATTCTTTCAACCATTGCAGAACAATTAACGTTAGTCTCTACTAAAATTGATTCCCGTGAGAGCAAAAAATGATTCTAAAAAGGTAAACTCTTTCACGTAATCTATTTCTAGGCCTTTCTTTAAATTAGATAGCATTCCAAAAGAAACAGAAGAAGCTCTTATTAGAGAAAGCCCCTTCTCTAACAATCGGCTTCTAAACACTATATCTAAACAAACTTAAACATTTAGAAAGTGCTAGCAGCTCTAAAACTGTTAGTTGCTTAGATAAAGTCTCGCAACATTAGTATAGAAGAAACCTCTTCTATAGAATCTGATTCAGAAAGTGAATTAGACCAAGTTACAACTCTTCAAAAATCCTTTGATGAAGAGATAGAAGTGGAGGAACCATCTTTTTCTCTCAACAAAATAAAGAACTTTAGAAATACAAAAATTATTATCCTCGTCCGACTCCTCCCGATATTCAATTTGAAGAAAAAGCCAATTTCAAACTAATCTTTTTGATGGACAATCTTTAATAGAATGGAATATAGATGGTAAAGCAGAACATGAAATTTTGTCTACCCTTCAACAAATGGGAATGGCTTGTGTAGCCTTTAAAACAAGAGGACTAACAGGTAAGAATTTAGCAGACTACCTTAGCCCTAGGATTTTCTAGACAGCTTAAAAACTCGGTGGGATAATTATCTTACCCAAGAAGAAAGAGTTCAAATCCTCAGCCACAAAACTACAATTATTCGAAATGATTTGCCCATTGAAGAAGAAGATGGTAACGAATTATTGATTCATACCATTTCTCTACATTTTCTTGGAAACCCGAATGAAGGCCAAGCAGCAGACTAAATCTGTTCTTATTAATCTCGGATGTCCTACCCTTAGTGACTATCGTTGGTATAAAGATATGTTCCTAATTAATGTCTTGAAAAGGGAAGACGGAAACGCACAATTTTGGAAAGAAAGATTTATAGCAGGATTACCAAGACTCTTTGGAGAAAGAATTCTTGGTAAGCTTAGGCAAAACTTTAATTCGGATGAAATACCATATCATCTCTTTACCTTTGGACAATTATTTGGGATAGTTAAAAATGAAGAATTAGCTCTTTGTAATGAGCTTAAACTTCAAGCCAAATACGGTAAAGATAAATTCCAGTCTAGAAAAGAAATGGGAACTTTTGCGAAGCCTTTGGTTTTTTAAAAATTGAAGCTCCTTCCGCAAAAAATAAAAGAATTAATAAAAACTTTCGAAAAAATAAGCCAAGTAAAGAAATCTTTTATTCCCAAATCAACCCCTTCTAAATCCCATTCTTCTAAACAAAAGACAAGTCAAAAAGAAGAGAAAGATAGTCTCGCTATAAATGTGGAAAACTCCGGTCATAAAGCATATCAATGCAAAACCGAGAAAAAATTAATGAATTATTCTCGAAGAACCGAACTCCAAAGGAAACTTCTTACGATTCTTACTCAAAATACATCCGATTCTCGAAGGAACCGAGGATTATTTTCCTAGCTCCGACGAAGAAGATGACTATGAGTACGAATCTTCTCTTATCAAACAACTTAATGTTATTACGTATAGAAATCGAAAGAATTTTTACTAGATCTAATAGGTCAAATATCAGATTCGGAATTAAAGAAAGACTATCTTGAGAAACTCAAGAGTCTCATTCTTGAAGAAGAAAAAATCCTTCTCCGCCCGACCTCCCTACATTCAATCTCTCCAAACTTCATGAAAAGTTTCCTACTCCTAATCCATTCCAAAGAAATTACAACTAGAGAATTACAAACTGAAGTTAATAATCTGAAAAATCAGGTCAGGATTCTCAAACAAGATATTCTTAATTTAAAAACCAAAGATTTGGAATTAGAAACTAAACTAACCCTTCTTAAGAAAGACGAGGCCTCAACCTCGTAACCCTATGAAATTCCGGGATCGATAGATTTCCCTCCTATTGATCAAGGTAATAATGATCAATTCATCTCAACCATTTCTAGAATCACTTTTCGTAAATGGTATTCAATAGTTAAACTAGTTGTTGATGATTTCTCTACTTGCAGAGTTGCACTAATAGATAGCGGTGCGGATCAAAACCGTATTAAAAGAGGAGTTTTACCAACTAAGTATCGCGAAAGATCGTCTGAATCTTTATGCAGTGCTAATGGAGAACCCTTAATCATAAAATACAAACTTAACAAAGGATATATAGAAAATGATAATTATTGTTTCAAAAGTATTTTCCTAATTGTTGAAAATATTACTAATGATATTATCCTTGGAACTCCATTCCTTACACAAATTTATCCATTCTATGTCAATGAAACCGGAGTTCATACAAAAATCTTAGACAAAACAATTTCTTTTAAATTTCTTACTTCAAGCAAGACAAAAGGATGTTGCTCTTTTGCAATCATCTTCTATTTTCCGACAAATAAATTGTTTACATTACAAACAATCTTCTATAGCTCATCTTCGTGAAGAAATATCTTTCAAAAAAATTGAAGAACAGACTTTAGATCCCCGCAAACCAAAAGAAGATTTTAGACCTAGAAGAAGTCATAAAGAAACAAATCTGTTCTAATGTTCCCAATGCCTTCTGGGGACGAAAGAAGCATGTTGTCTCTCTTCCCTATATTAAAGACTTTGATGAAAAAAATATTCCCACCAAGGCTCGTCCAACTCGGATGAATTCCGAGTATCTTGAACTCGTAAAAAGGAAATCCAATCTCTTCTAGACAAAAAGCTTATTAGACCTTCCAAATCACCTTGGAGTTGTGCAGCTTTCTATGTTAATAACACAGCAGAGAAGGAACGAGGGGTTCCTAGACCGGTTATTAACTATAAACCTCTAAACAAAGTCCTTCAATGGATTAGATATCCTATTCCTAACAAAAGAGATTTGCTGAATAGACTCTATGAAGCAAAAGTATTTTCAAAGTTTGACATGAAATCAGGATTTTGGCAAATTCAGATTTCGAAACCGATCGTTACAAAACCGCTTTCACGGTACCCTTTGGCCATTACGAATGGAACGTAATGCCATTTGGACTTAAAAATGCACCTTCCGAGTTCCAGAACATAATGAATGACATCTTTAATCCTTATACATCATTTATCATTGTTTATATAGATGATGTGTTGGTTTTCTCAAAAACAATTGATCAACATTTCAAACATTTACAAATTTTTCTCGCATGTAGTCAACAAAAATGGTTTAGCGGTTTCGCTTCCAAAATGATTTTATTCCAAACAAAAATAAGGTTTCTAGGACATGATATTTACCAAGGAACCTTAAAACCTATAATGAGATCTGTTCTGTTTGCTGATAAATTTCCGAGATGAAATTAAAGACAAGAATCAATTACAAAGATTTTTGGGATGTTTAAACTATGTTTCGATTTTTTCCCAAAACTTCGTCATTTTTGTGCTCCTCTATTCAAAAGACTTAGAAAGACTCCAGTCCCATGGACTGATGAACATACTTCTCTTATTAGACAAATCAAAGAAAAGGTTAAAGCATTACCTTGCCTTTGTATACCACATCCAAATGCATTTATGATAGTTGAGACAGATGCATCGGATATAGGATATGGAGGTATACTTAAGCAAAGATTACCTAATACACCGTAACAATTAGTTAGATTTCATTCAGTGTCTATGGTTAGGACCGCAACAAAACTATTCTACCATTAAGAAAGAAATTTTAGCAATCGTCCTTTGTATTTCAAAATTTCAAGACGATTTATATTTTAAAAATTTTCTCTTACGTATAGAATGTAAGGCAGCTAAAAATATTCTTCAAAGGGATGTTAAAAATTTGGTTTCCAAACAAATCTTTGCAAGATGGCAAGCTATTTTGTCTTCTTTTGACTTTGAAATAGAATTTATAAAAGGAGAAAACAATTCTTTACCCGATTTTCTTACGAGGGAATTCTTACAAGGAAAGAGTGACATAAAAGAAAATTTTTTGCAGAACATGAATAAAGATCATGGCAAAGAAGTACAAAAGGCATTCGATTATGCCATACCTACAAAAATACCTTTGAATCTCTTTTCCCGCCTCTTACCTACAAAAATGTGACTACAAATCCTACCAATCCTAAAAAGATACCTACATTATTACCCATACCGAACACCTTTTCCTTACCTCATTTAAAACACAACCACAAAATAGACCCATTAGAAGCATTATTGAACGAGTCTTTAACACAGATTTCCATTTTGCTTCTAACAATTTCCTTAAAACTCGTAAATTTTACGAGTTGATCCTTGTTGACACCAAGTCAGCTTGACATCTCCCATACCTTTGATAACACCAACAAAAGCTACATTCACTACTCCAAATGCATTATTAAAAATGTATTAGGAAGTAAAGAATGGAGCAAACCTAGCGATGAAAAACAATTCTCTCGTACCTTTCACTCCTTTTACCTTTAGCTATTTTGATTATAAATTCGCCCGGTTCGTCGTATTTCTCTTCGGACTGCACACACATTCATGGTTTTTTAATTTTCATGACAAATGTCGACAACCTTTCCCGTATGGTTCTATCATTGGTGGACCATGTTTGGACCTACCTCTTCAATTCTCCCATCCGATGTTCATAATGGCTGGGAATTCCGGCTTAAGCATTCCCCTAATTATGAATCTTATCAAAAGGGAGTTGGATTTTTGCGAACCTTTAATGTAGCTCTGGATTTTCTGTTGGGAATACAAACTACAACCTTATCTTCCCATTCAGCTTCCCTGTCTATGGTTCGCATTTACAAAAGCCGATGGTGGCCGAATACAACACTCAGCTTTGTTCTCTTGAAAATGTTGAGCACTTCGTTCGAACCAAGACAAAGAAGTATACATATTTTAATTTAAAGAAGATAGCAACTGCTCCCCTCAAGATTAAGGACACTGGACCATCTACTCCAAAGAAAAGGAGTCCAGCCCTACTTCATCACGTTCGCAAAAGGAAAAGGAAAGTTTCGACCAAAAAACAAAAGGATTTACTTGATTATCTCAAGGATGATCCCCAACAAAGAAAGCTTTTCTTACAAAAATCATGACCCAAGCAATGGAATCCGATGATGATGAGGACTCGCTAGTTATGAAGGATCCTCTACAAATGACCCATTTGGTGGACCTTGTTCGCAAGATCCATTTGAATTGTAAAAAAAAAAAAAAAAAGGGGTTTTGCCAGTCATAACTACAAAATAACAACAAACATATCTACCGACATTATTATTTACTTTTGACAAAAGTAAATTGGACAAAATATTCACTGTTTACTTTTTGACAAAATTGGCAAAAGAAGACAAAAGCGGACACAGACTTTTGATACAGTTGCCGCCTACAACATTTGACTTTAAGAAGAAGATCATTATGACAAATGCAGAAAAGACCGAGGTCGATCTCTATAAGAAGAGGAAGATACATTGAAGAAAGACACGACCGAAAATCGGAGAGCATTCCAGTTTTCTCAAATCCCTCTCTAAAATTTTCTCAAATTCTCTTGTATTTTAGTTTCTTCACTAACCTTTTCTTTTATATATATATATATATATATATATATATATATATATATATATATATATATATGTATATATATATATATACATATATATATGTATATATATATACATATATATATATACATATATATACATATATATATATACATATATATACATATATATATATACATATATATACATATATATATATATATATATACGTATATATATATATGTATATGTATATGTATATGTATATGTATATGTATGTATATGTATATATATATGTATATATGTATATGATATATATATACACACACGAGAAACTTTAGTCCTCATGATCAAAAGAAAGATGACAACACATGAAGGCTAAAGATAATGAGACAAAAGTCTCATTGTAAATAAATAGAAGAAAGACAACGTGACAAAAGTCTCAAATACCAAACTATAAGTGTTATACATAAATGGTTTGTTTAGTACTCAAAATATGAAAAAGTCGGGTTCTCAAATAACAAACTATATTAAAAACCTAGGTCTCTTTGCTTCAATCATGTAACACCCCAAAACACCTCCTAGAAGTATTACTCGTAATACCCCAAAACACCCCCGGGAGTATTACATCGTTAGAGTTTCTTACAGGAACTCCTAAGGCTCTATCAGTGTCAGTTTGGCTCTCTCATCCCAACTTAGAGTTAACAAAGATGGTTTCCCTAAAGGAACTTGAGATTTCCTAAAAATTTTGCCGAATTCTGTTTGTAATAAGGACTATCCCCATAGGCTTGAAGCCTTAAAACCCTGCATAAAAGCATAATATAACTCAACGAGCCACACGCTCGGAGTATACAACTCAACGGCCACACGCCGGAGTCTAACCAATCATGCTATAAAACTTAAAACAATCTAAATGGCTCCTGGTACATTGGGTACAAACTATATGAATTGAATTACAAAATACAACACTAAGAAATAGTAGAGATGCACATCCGTAACACGAATCACTCAAGCAAGCAGCGAGAAACATCGGTCAGTGGAGTCCGGAGTAAGCGAAGTGTGGATCATACTTTCTGGAAATGTACCTAGAACACTGGGAGTGGGGGAAATTTATGGGGGTGAGCAATAAACCACGGGGCTCACCGGAGTCTTATACCCTTAAAATGGAAATTCTTTACACATAATACTCATAATAATGAAATCTGCGAAAACATAATAATATAATACAAATCTATATACTTTCAATGAAATCACTTGCAACGTAAAGATCATGACTCTTTAGTCATTTAAAAGCACGATTTCACATTCATAAACAATTCTTTTGGGACTAAATCAACTTTCAACAAGGTGGGGCAACCCCTACACTTTCTTTCAAAGGTTTTAATCGAATTCGAATCATTTCAAATAAATCACTTTTCATGAATCATTTTCAATGAATCTCTTTCGATGAATCACTTCCTAGGTTGGGGACTCGAACTAGCACTTCGCAATTTCTCATAATTTCTCTCGATTTCTCTGGGCGCGACCCTAATTAAAAGGCTCCCGGGACCTATCTAGGAAGATTTCAATCGGTCGTCCCGGTACCCAGGACCCCTAGCTAGCCACCTCTAGCTAGAATCCTTCCTTGTGCTAAACGATCCAGGCAAAGTCGATTCACAACAATTTCTTTAACACGTTCACTTACCAAGCTTGTTTCAAACAACGATTCTCAAATCATTTTCACTTCTTGAAAGCACGTTTTCACGTTTGAAAAACATATATCACATAGTCACATTCAAGTATCATTTTGCATAAAACAAGGAACTTCTTTCGTAACCAACTTTTGAACAACGCTTAACACAATCACTTGCACATATAGCCACAATTCAACACAAATAGTCATTCTCACCTTCTCTTCAACTAAACCTTTCTTAATTCTCTCATTTAGTAAGATTACTTCCTTTTTCGAGCCACAACAACCATAGGTAATTACCATTAATCTCACATGTCCCAACTTCTCACAATTTACCATCTTTGCTTCAATGTTTTCCGATTACACCTCCACATTACTAATTAGCCTCTTCTTACTCATATTTAGTCGGATAGCTCTCATTCTTACTTCACTACTTGAAATGCCTCTAATTCCCTGCATCTCCAAGTGTAATTTGCTCTCATCTTAAGTTTCTATCCCATTAATCGTTCTTTCCTTACCAACTCAATCATACCGTTCTTAATTCCTTTTTATCGCTCTACTTTCACTAGCTTCGCTTATCTTCGAATTTAGTGTAACCTTAAAGATTTCATTATCTTTTGGACTCAATTATCCCAACAATCACCCATTCCTCACTCCCTTGCCTCAATTATGCAACGCTATGAATTCACACCCCTCTTTGTACTTCCCCACTATTTCCCGATATTAGTAATCATTTCCTTAATGCCGCGATCTCAGTAAATCTCTAAGGCTCAACCCCAAATACTAATTCGCAATTTATCCCCAAACCACAACATGCTCATCCCCATCCCCAACTGGCCAAATTCCCGATACTACCCATTATTCCCAAGCAAGCCAACTCCGTCTCAATTCCTCGGTTTCCCATTTCGAGCCTAAACACTACCAATTCCCTTCACAACTCCTACTTCAACTTTCAGCAACTACTAACCTCGTTCAATAGCATACATGTTCAATATTCACAATCACATTCAACAATCACAATAAACTCATTTTAGATTTCAAAATTACTATTAGTTTAGAGTATAAGACTACCCACCTGTAATTCTCGGGTGTTAGGGATGGTTTTCAGTGCTCCTTTACTCCCGCCTTTCGGTCCGATCCCTCTTTCCGTCGTTCCTCGCTCGGTTCCTCTCGGTCTCTCATTTCCCTGTTCGGCTTGGCGTTTTGGCCTCCGCTAGCTCTTGGTCGGGCCCTCACGCGTCGGCCGCCGGTCCTTCCCTACTGCCGTCGCTACTTTCCCGGGTTCCGGCCTCCCGGACCCTCTCGTGCTCGTTCCGCTTTGGTTCCTTCCTTCGCCCCTGCTCCGTCTCGGTCTCTTGCTCTCTTTTCCCTTCGCTCGCGCCTACTCGCGTCGCCGACCGCTGCCTTCAGCCCTACGGTGGTCACCGGTCTTCCCCTCGGTTTCCTTGGACCCTCGGACCGCTCGCCTTCTCTCTCTGCGCGTTTTGCGGCGGTGTCCCTCTCCTCTCGCTCCTCCGTTTCCCTTGTGTGCGCAGGCCGCCTTCCCTCCGTTCGCCGGCAGGCTTGCGGCCTCCGACCTTGGCTTTAGGTCCCGCGCACCCCCTCTCTCTTTGCCGGTCCTCCCTCTCGTGTTTCCCTTTTCCTTTTCCTTTGCTCGGGCCTCCGAGGGCCCCCTGTACTGCTCTCTCTCTCTCCACCGCTTAATTGGCGGTTCCTGTTCCTAATTGGGCCCCCAAACAGGCTTAATTATCTCTTCATAATTCAGTGAAAATAATCACCGGCCCATATACGACAAGTCCATATCTCCTCCCTTTCGTCCTCTTACGCTGCTGCGTCCTAATTTATCTTAATATGCCGGCCACGACAATTCTTAATCACCCAACAGTTCAGCTCGAAGAAAAAGGAAGACAATTCCTTGATTTAATTTATTCAACACCAGCCTCCAAAGGGATTCTAACGTAATATGTCCGGCGCGTAAATAAAATCGAGCACTCAACCCCCTAGTTGCGGGGAAAAATACTTAATAACCCTATACTTTCCAGCGATTTTCTTTAAAATTCCGGGTATTACAATTACATCGCCGAGTTCCTCATAGGAACTCCCAAGGCTTTTTCGGTGTCGGTTTGGTCTGTCTAAACCCAACTTAAAGGTAAGGAAGGTAATTTCCATAAGGGTTAGAGGATTTCTAAAATTTCGATAGAGTTCTATTTGAAATATTTTCTAACCCTTAGGCTCAAAACCTTAAAGACTTGCATAAAAGCCATAATAAAATTCAACGAGCTAATGCTCGGAGTATACAACTCAACCGCCACACGCTGGATTCCAACCGATCATACGACAAACTTAAAACAATCTAAATGGTTCATAGTACATTGGGTACAAACTATATGAACTGAATTACAAAGTACAATACTTTGAAATATAAGAAATGCACATCCGTAACTCGAATCACTCAGCAAGCAAGCAAACAACAATCAACGGAGTCCGAATAAGCTAATTACCGCACACATCTCCCGAGAATGCACTTGCAACACTGGGAGGGGAAAAGGGAGAAATTTGTGGGGGTGAGCAATAAACCACGGGCCCACCGGAGGTCTTACACCCTTAAAATGGAAATTCTTTACACATATTACTCATAATAATAAAATTGGCAAAAGCGTAGTAACATAATACAAATCCTTATACTTTTCAATGAAATCCTTTGAAATCAATTGTCACATATGAATCACTACACTTCAATAATTTGAAATGCGATTTCACACTCATGACAATTCCTTTTCAATTTGAATCAATTTTCTAGGCCTTCTAGGGATTTGAACTAGCAGTTCTTAATTTCTAAGGCGCGACCCCGAGCAAAAGGCTCTCGGGACCTATCTTCTAGGAAGTCTCAAATCGGGCATCCTGCCACCGTAGGACCCCTGTTAGAACCCTTCCCTCGAAGTTTCTAGCTGGGCGTTCCTCGGTTCGAACCCTTTGGTATGCTAAACGATCCATAGGCAATCGATTCAAAACCATTTGTACATAATCATTCATAACGTCCGCTTCAAACAACTTTCTCAAGTTGGTTTAATACCAAGGAAGACATGACACCATGCGTCACCCTTACAAATTTGCTTTCTCAAATCCGATTCACTTTCTCAAATAAGTTTTGCTTCTTTCAAAATATAATCATGTTTGAAAGGCAGTTTTCAAGAAATTGCATTCAAGGATCATTCGCGTAAAATACATAACTCCTTTGAAAATTACTTTTCAGCATCGTTTAACACAATCACTTACACGGATAGTCACAATTCAACACAAATAGTCATTCTTAGCTCCTCTGCTACTGTACCTTTTTAAATTCACCAATTTAGTAAAATTGATTCCCTTTTCTCGAGCCACAATAACCACAAGTAGTACCTCATAACTCAATCGTTCCGATTCCCCACAATTTGCCATCTTTGCCTCAATTTTCTCCGATTACGCCTCCATATCACTAGTCAAACTCTTCTTACCCATACTTAGCCATAGAACTCTTGAACTTACTTCACTAAATTCCCTTTAGCTCCCTTTATCTTCTAGTTTAATTCATTCTCAAGGATTTTAGATATGCGTCCAACTCGGTTTAACCTTACCATCCCCAACTCGCTATTTCCCTACCTTAAATTCCCATTTTATATCTTTACCTTATTAATCAACTCTTGCTCGCCCATGCTCGGTTATATAACCCTTAATCATCTTTCATTACTCGATTTCCTCTAGCTCCGCTTGCTTTCATGTTTAGTTCAAGCTCAAGGATTTAAATATATTTTGAACTCAATTAACCTGGCAATCACCCACTCCTCACTTCCATGCCTCAATTGTGTATCGCTCCATATGAATTCATACTCCCTTTATGCTTCACTCATTATTTCCCCATATTAGCAATCATTTCTTGCTGCCGCAATTTTAGTAAATCTCTAAGGTTCAATCTGAAATATTAATTCACAATTTATATCCAAACCACAATGTGCTTATCCCAACTGATCGAATTCTCGATACTACTCATTATATCCAAGCAACCTAACTCGTCTCGAATTCCCTGTGTCCAATTCAGGCCTAAACAACTACCAAATTCCTTCAAGACTCCTAATTCAACTTTTAGCAACTACTAAACTCGTTTAATAGCACACATATTCAATATTCACAACAAAATTCAAATATCACAAGCAAACACTTAATATTCACAATAAATCCATTTGGGTTCCCAAATTACTAATAGTTTAGACTATAAGACCGCCCACTTGGAATTCTCGGTTTGGGGTTGATTTCGAGCTTCTTTACATCTGCCTTTTTGGTCTTGGTCTCTCTCTTTGCCAACTCTTGCTCGGTCTCTCTCGGTTTCTCGCTTCCCATGCCTCTAGCTTATAGTTTTGGATCCCACTACCCCTCGGTCGGGCCCTCGTGTACTCGTAGCCTGGTCTTCCTCCCTCACCGCCGTCCCTTTTTCTGGTTCCCGGTCTCTTGGACTCTCTCACGTCTGTCTTTGTTTCAGGTCTCTCTTCCGCCCCTCGCTCTGTCTCTTCGCTCGCCGCCTACTCGCATCGTCAGCTGCTTGGGTCTTCGGTCTGCGGTGTTCGCCGACCACCCCTCGATCTCCTCGACCCTCGCACCGCTCACCTCCTCCCCTTCTCTCTCTTTCTTTCCTGTTCGGTGCTCCTTCTTTCCCCTTCCCTTTGCTTTGCTCCTTTTCCTTTTGCCTTCTCGAGCCCTCGCTCTACCTCTACCCACCAGCCGCTCGCCGTTCGAGCGAGCCACCGGCCCCCTCCGGCTCTCACGCCCTCCCCTCTCTCTCCCTGCTCTATGTTCTCGTGTTCTTCTTCCTTTTCTTTTCCCTTGCTCAGGCTCCCTCTCTCTTTCCACCGAATGATTGTCGGTCAATAATCCTTATTGGACCCCCAATTTTTTTTCCTCTCTAATCTACTTATTTAAGAGTAATCCTAATCCCCCTTGTTTTCTTCTCATATTTCCCTTTTCTTTTACTAGGCATTCTTATAGTTAAACCCCGATACATAGCATAAGTGGTCTAGGGTTTTTATATGTAGCTGGTCCGGGCAGAAAATTACGAGGACGAAATTAACATATTTACTAAGTATGATCACGTGAACCGCTCATATTTCACTCAAATAATTTTACGAATATCTAACCACATATATATGAGTTGGTAATTCGACCTACTCTATTTATTTAAGGCTAAACAATTATTTTAACTCATATAACTATCTAACACAAAATTACGGGTCTTACAAATCAAGTGGCGGATCACTCTTATCCTAATTGCCTCAAAGAGATTGGTTATCTTCGAAAACTTAGGTATGAACTAATCCCTTTTTATGATTTTGAATTCCAGTTGAATATTATCTTGAAAGAATCCAAATCATGAAGAGAATCTTAATGAGCTATAAAACCATCTAAGACTATAAGATTGATCAAACATAGCTTTCTAAGTCTTTAGAATTCTGTTGTTACTTGTGTCCGACCCACTCAAAAGCATTTATCGAGAATTGAATGAGTACTCGGTTTCGGACATCTTACCCACTAAGCAAGACTAAGATAGAAAGTTTGCCTAAGTAATTTCACACACTTAACATATCTTTTCAATCGGCTTGTTTCATATTTCAAAGCGTAATTATTTGTGATAATTTTAAATAGCCGGATTTATTTATTTAAAATTAATTAAATTGGCAAACTTTTAAATATGTTTATATAACTCATGAACTCAACTCTATCTTATTTAATATTTGAGTATAGACATAAATGGAATTGGAATATATTGAATATTAGACTTTAAAAATTCCATTTTAATAAATTAAGGATTTTGAGTCGTTAATATATTTGTTTAACTATAATCCTTAACTAATCTTGGACCAAAGTATTTTTATACTTTGAGTATCATTTATAACTTGTTTTGGCAGGATTATTAAAGCTGATTTATCTCAGTTTAAAATAAAAAACAATTGGCTTCTTATCATTTCAACATAGTAGACAGACAAGCACTATTTTCGGACGGACTCAAACACTATGTTAGGGTTGTTTTCAATAAACATTAGTCTTTGAGTCTAACGGTTGTTTCTACCTTGGTTTTCAGATACAATAAGTGGGTAGGAATACTTTTTGAAGCTAGAACCTATGCTCAATGAATACATCCCGAACGACTTTATTTATGAGGACTTAGACTATCCGTTATAACGACTAGTTGATCCGAAGCCTAAGCCTAATGCACAATGGCTTTCTACCATGTTGCCTATAAATTGAAGCCTTGCTACAGGACTTATAAGATTCCTAGAACAAAAATTCTCGACTCTTATAGTCTTACTTCTAGCATACAACTCTTGTACTTAGAACTTCAACTTTCCGAATTGTAAAGAAAAGTCTTGTAATCACTTTACTCTCTTATGCACTTTTCTGTTTCTTCCCTTGACTAAGTTGTAAGAGTTCACTTAGATCGGTTGTTCCAAACTATAAGAGATCTTAATTTGGAAGTACTCGGGATAGATAAGGTAATCTCTATGCCTAGGAAAAACTTGAATTTGAATTGTATACGGGAACAATTCTAAGATTCGGTTCTTTGTATTTTGTGGATTCAAAATAGTGGATTTGACTTGGTGTCCGGATTGACATTATCCGTGGGTTTTTACCCCAAGTGGGCTCCCATATAAAAACTGTTTATTTATCTCTTCCGAGTCGAATCTAGACTCATCTCATCTTTCTAAGTTCTTACCTTCCCATAGAAATTTTTATTTCCGTATTATTACCTCATCACCGTATTCACCCCCTCTAGGGTGACTTAGACTCTTTATTCTAAACCTTCAATTGGTATTAGAGACTAGCCTTTCATAAGAGGATTTAACAATCCAAGGTTTAAAGATTAGATGGATCTAAACTATGGAGAGTTTGATGAAGTAATGTCATTCACCGAGCCACTTAAGTTCAAAGGGTCCAACTTCACTCACTTTGAGAAGCTTATGGAGTGCTTCATTCAAGACTACGATGAAGAGGTCTGTTATGTTATATCCAACAAAAACTATGTTCTAATCAAGCAACTTGGCAATAAGATAGTGGCAAAGGTGAAGTTAGAATTCACAATGAAGAAAACGAAAAGCATAGAAGGAACTTTAAATCTATGAATTTCTTGATGTGTGCTATAGATGCCTCATAATACTATAGAGTATCAGCTTGTGATATTGTTAAAGAGATAAGCAAAGATAAGTTAGTACTTATATAAGTATAAAATATTCAAGATGGAGATTGACGAGAACATAACTCAAATGTATATTTCCTTCACTGAGATTATTAACAATCTCAAATCACTTGCAAAGAAGATGTTCAATGAAGAAGTGGTCATAAAGCTTCTAAGGAGTCTTCCAAAGAAGAGATGGGTCTGAAGGTGACAACCATTAAGGAGGCCCAAGACCTCAACAAGATAAAACAAGATGAACTCATTAGGAAACTTCTCACCCATGAGTTCCACCTCAAGGAGGAAGAACTTGAGGTCAACACCAAGAAGATCATCGCTCTTAAGGCCTTAGAGGAAATTGATCCTAGTTTGAGCTCCTTAGATTCGGAGGAAGGCCCGAGGCGTTAAACAAATGATGAAGTATAAGAAATGGTAGAAGAAGCCCAAAGCTGAGATCTATAAGAAGGAGAAGAAAGGTAAATACTCATCCCCTTCAAATTCTTCTTTAACTAAGAACGCTAGTTGTTTTGAATGTGGTAGCAAGGAACTTATTGTAAAAGATTTCCCAAAAAGAAAGAAAGATTGTAAGAAGAAGAACGCAGTGATGGCAACCTAGAGTGATGAAGAGTTAGATGATGCTCATGAGGCTGAAGATGAGTCAAAATGTCTCATAGCTTTAAGAGACTCATAAGCTAAATTTGATTCGAAATAAAAACATATGACACCGAGGAAACCGATCCTCAAGAGGTAATAGCAAGATTTAGGTAGATATATTTTTACCTTAGAGGAAAAGTCCAATTTTGATA
This sequence comes from Talinum fruticosum, assembly GCA_021018815.1. Classification (NCBI taxonomy): domain Eukaryota; kingdom Viridiplantae; phylum Streptophyta; class Magnoliopsida; order Caryophyllales; family Talinaceae; genus Talinum; species Talinum fruticosum. The sequence goes on from JAITYX010000138.1 coordinate 422,777, forward strand.
CTTCTTTGTTGAATGAAAAACTTGAGTCTCCAAAATATGAAAACAAGGTTATAAAACTGATTTAGAAAAGCCGAGGCTCAATATTAAGGTACTTGAGACTAGTTCCGAATATAATGAGACCGAGTTTGAGTGCCTTAGAACTAAAAATGAGCAACTAAAGCAAAAGCTCATAGAGTCTCGAGATATTATTTTGAAACTTGCTCAAGGTTAGAAAAACCTTGATTTATTTCTTGGTTCTCAGTGTGTTTCTTTCTAAAAAGGGACTTGGTTTTAACTCGAAACGGAGGATAACTCCTGCAAGAGTCTTTCTAAAAATGATTCTAAAAAATTCATTTTAGAAAAGCTGAGCAGGTCATATTCATACAAGAAAGAAAAGGATTGAGCACATAACTATTTATAAAAAGAAGTCTCCTCAATCTTTTAACAAAAAGAAAGTTTTTCGCAAAAAGGAGACTTAATTTCCTAAGAAGAAGGGTTAAAATCAGACCAAGCCCAAAATAATTCAACTATGGATTCCTAAAAGTGCTCTTCCACAAAACTTAACCTCAGTGAGGATATTTAATGGGTTTGTAAGAGGAAGTGAGAAGGGTTGGTGTGGTTGTGTTTTGCTGGCACTCAAACAAAGAAGAAAGATCACTAATATCTCGACAGTGGGTGTTATAGACACATGTCTAGAGATTCAAAGTCTTTTCGAATACGAAAAGATGAACAGAGGGAAGGCCACCTTTGGAGCAACAACAAGGAAAAGATTGTAGGTATTGGAAGAGTTGGTCATAGTGACAACTCAGCTAGCCCGATCTATCTAGTTGAAGGGCTCAAATACAATCTTCCGATTATCTCCAATTGTATGACGAAGAACAAGAAGTAAGATTCACTAAGACCAACTACTTCATAATTGATGCTACTTCAAACAAGACAAAGCTCTCTAGTCCAAGATCATGTAACACTTATATCAACCCTCTTGTTGATTCTACTCGAACTTGTCATGTTTAAAAGCTTATGTTAATGATGAATCATGGACATGGAATTCTAGGTTAGGACATATTAGCATGCATACAATTTAGAAACTAGCTTCGAAGAGTTAGTCCGAGGACTCCCTAAGTGTGATTTTTAGAAAGATAAAATTTGTGATGCATGTACTAAAGGGAAACAAGTTAGATTTTCATTTAAACCACTCAAAACCGTATTCACCTCAAAAGTGCTTGAATTGATTCATATGGATTTCGTGGTGAAATCCCTATTAAAATCTTAGGTGGTAAAACATATATACGTGTAGTGGTTGATGAATTTTTAAGATTTACCTGGGTTTATTTTTTGAAAAATAAGAATAAAACCTTAAACGATTTCACCAATGTCCGTAGGAAAATACAAGTGGAGTATGAGACTCGGATCAAAAGGATAAGAACTAACCATGGAAGGGAGTTTAACTACTCGGACTTTGCTGATTTCTACAACAAGAATGGTATCTCCCACAACTTCTTTGCACTCCAAAATGCTCCAACAAAATGGAGTGCTGGAGGGAAATAACATAACTCTTAAAGAAATAGAAAGGACAATGATGATTGAAAACGATCTTCCTTACTATTTCCGGGTTGAGGCAGTGAGCACAACAAATTACACACTCAATAAATGCTTCATTCAACTAATATTGAAGACAACTTCCTATGAGCTATACAAGGGAAAGAAGCCCAACATCTCACACTTTAAGCCTTTCGGTGTAAGTATTTTGTGCATAACAATGGTAAGGATCATTTGACTAAGTTTCATGCTAGGTCGGACGAAAGTATATTTCTTGGTTATTTTTCACATAGCAAAGCTTTCTGCACTTTCAACAAAAGGACTAACAAAGTGGAAGAAAGTATCCGCGTTATTTTTTATGAGATCAACAATGGCAGGTAAAGCAAATCTACCTTCTTAGATTTCAAAATGAGCAGAAATTATGATGGCATAGTTGAAACTAAGCCGAGAATGATGGAAAATAAGAGAACCAAGCTAACATCACCGATCTAGTTCAAGAACCAGCTCGCACAACCGAAGCATAAGAAGAAACTCGAGACACAACTAGCTTAGTCAGTTGATGAAACAAGTCATCAACCCTCAAACTTGGTAAAGCAAAGGTCAAGTAAAGCTTTTAAATATTCCTCTAGTTATCCTTCTAAAAACATCATTTCGACATCAACTCGTAGTAACAACTCAATCTTCTTTGCATAATCTGTGTGCATTTTGAGGATTCTATCATTAATTAAACCTATAAAAGTAATAGAAGCCCTAGTCGAACCTAAAGTGGTAGAGGCGGAAGAGGTATAACTCTCTAACTCTTTTGGGTTTTGACTCTAAGTTATTCTCGAGCTTTATAGAAACCATTATCTAAGTTTTCATCCAATTCGACCCTTTAAAAACCAGTCTTTTAGCATAACATTGTTGATCGTGTTTCGACCACTTTGACACAACTAAGAACTATCGCATGAGTAAATAATTTCTCTAACACTTTATTTCGACCGCAAACTCGGTGTTTCAAGTGAAAATGAAATACAATGTTACTTCTAATTTCGAAGTCGGTTTATTTATGGAGAATTATTTGCTTGATCAAGTTCATGTATTATGATATTTTATTCTCTCTAATGTGATCATCTTAAGGATTGACTCAAGATGGAATCTGAACCCGATAGATATTAGACTCGTAAAATTTCATTCTTTTAGGTCGAAGATAATTAAGTGCTTAATTACATTGATTTTATTATTATTTGTTCCTAATCTTGGACCAAAGTATTTTTATACTTCGTGTACCACGATGATTTGCTTTTGTAGGTTGTTTAAATAAGGCTAATATATTTTAAAATTACAAAAGCAACTGGTTTCTAGATGTTAAACACCAACAGACAGAGATTTACCATTTGTGGACATGGGTTAGACACCGTGCCGGGATTGTTTGTTTCAAAATTGGAAAACCGCAACTTTGAGTCTAACAGCTTGTTTCCACCCTAGATTTCAGTCACTACCAGATGATTTGACCATCTTTTTAGCCAATGATCACTACACATCGTTCATATTTTAACGGATCTTTTTCGAGTGACTCGGACTTGTCTTTACAACGGCTAATGAAGCTCGCCAATCCAGAATGAGTCTCAATGGTCATTCTCGCCTTGGTGCTTATAAATAGAAGCCACTCCACAAGACTTGAAGATTGTTGAACACATTGCTTAACCCTTACATAGTGCATTCTTACTTAATCTTCATCTTACAACTCTAAATTTATAATCTCTTATTTTTTGAGTTGTAAAGAAAGTCTTGTAATCACTTCTACTCTTTATTTTCTTTTTAAGTCCCTCGATCGAACCGTAAGGACTAACTTAGCTTAGTTGTCCCTAACAGTAAGGGTTATCCCAGTCAGAAGTAATAGATCAAATAAGGAAAGTTCCGAGTCTAGGAAAAAATTGTAAAGAAATTCTCTAAGGGAGCAATTTTGGTTAGATTTAGTCCTTTGTAATTGAGGATTCAATTAGTGGATTTGACTTGGTGCTTGGATTAGTATTGTCCGTGGTTTTCTGCGCCATGAGGGTTTCCATGTATTTATGAGTGTTTAACTTTCTAAGTCCAATCTAGACTTATAATTTGTTTATGTTTTGTACTCGTGCAAAAGAGTTTGTTTTTTTTTAATATCTCCTTCCCTTTTCCATGCGATCCGATTGAAAAACTAGCCATTGGGAAGTTGTTTCAAGAAAATCGTTGAAGATTCTAGCTGTTGGAACTAGCCCTTCCACTATTTCCGGAGTCGGTTATGATTTTCTATCCATTGAGAGATTTATCTCTATAAATATCCCTTACTTTCACTTATTTCCACATTTTGCTATTTTGCTCTCACTCATCCGAAACTTTGCACTCGTAAAACTTTGTGCTCTCACTCAAAAGCACTCATTTCTTTCATCTTAGACTCATGTTTTCTTTTTCTCTCTTTCATTCTTTTAGTTCATCTCACTTCTTCTTCTACTTCCATTTCTTGTAGTTTCTCTCTCTTGCGCGAACATGCCCGAGAGAATATTCACAGCTGAGAGTGGTTCTACCACAAAGAAGGCCATAACTACTTCTAGACTCGTCCCTCGGCTTCCATGCCGGAGGACCCTCGAAGAAGGCCTCAAAAGGGAAAGCTATTTCATCTTTAAATCTGGAAGAGTCAAAATCTTTTGTTGTCGCCCAGCAATACTATCTCGAAGACAAATTATTTCTTTCGACCAAATTATCTTGGGTTAAAAAACTCAAGAAAACTGGTTTTCTTGGCCTTCTTTTCTACTCGTGACTATGTCTACTCGCACCTGGTCATAGAATTTAACAAAAATTTTCTCGTCTCGGACAACGTTCTTCCTTCATTTATTCAGAGTTAAGAAAATTGTTGTCAATCTTGCTCTTCTCCACAGGCTCTTCAAGCATTGAAAGTCTGTTCCTTGTCACTGATAGTAAATTCTTCCATGAAGCTAACGAGAACTTCTTTACAAAATATGCCCGAGTCAAGCCAAAGGCTTAAGAGAATTTTTCACGTTACTCACCCGAAGTCCGAAGCCGGAGTTCTTTGTTTCTTTATTATAAGAACTGTGTTCTCATTCTATCCCTCTAAGGAGAACCCTAGCAGCAAGGTTCTCAAAGTTCATTATGACATTCTCGAAGGGTATGAGGTTGACCTCTTCCCTTTCATTATAGAACAAATCACTTATGCTACCTAGGACACAAAGAACCTCCCTCTTCCCTTTGGAGTTATTCTCTCCAAAGTCTTTACTAATTTTAGGCTAGAGCTCCCTAGTAGTAAGCCGGACGATTTTCTAACTTTTTCCCTTTCTATAGGTATAGAGGAGCTCCTGAGTTTTGGATACCAGAAACCGATGAGCCTAGAGTTCGGAAACATTCATCTAAGAATATTTAACCTCCTTCTTCTCCCAAAAAGAGTTTTTAGGAAACTCTTCTTCTTTTTGCTGGTCCTTCTACTTCTCACCCAGTTTGTACTACTCACCTTTTTAGCAACTAGCTTCTCAATTTGCTATCTTGGCAATACAGTTCAAATTAGCTCTAATGACCTTCGAGATAGTTCATCCCTCTTCTAACCTAGATGCAATCGATTGCTTAGAGGTAGATTGATCATAGTAAGGCTTTGATTAATGAACTTCAGTGGTGCAATCAAGAGACAAGAGACTCAGATTAAGCAACTTCGCCAACCTCGAGTAACCCAAGCAGCAAGCTATCTCAAAAGAATATGAGGAAGAGACCTCTTCGAATCAGCAGGAGAAGAAGGAAAAGGCGAAGAACAAGGAGAATCCTCTTTTGAGGAGTCGAATGAGAGCCTAAGGATATAGAGACTTTAATGGCACCTCCTCTCTAAGGCCTATTCACCCGGTTCAGTGGAGAAGCCTCACATGTTGAAGAAGCGTAAGAACAACCGCTAGCTCAATGTTCAAGCAAGCTCATCCTACTCACTCAACACCTTCTTCACCACTTCCCGCACCTCTACCAGTAGTGGAAGCCCTAAGTTTGTCTCACCTATTTCGACGTAGATGTCGTAGGGCTTCCGAGATAGACGTCCTCCTCTCGAGATAGCTCCACCTCCTTCTTAGTCTCTTTCATGTTTTTTTATTTTAATTTTTGTCCAACATTTTGTTTCTCCCTACTTTGGCTATTTTTGATAAAATGTACAGGGAGAGAAATAGTTGACTTGTTTAGAGGGAGCATTTTTTATTTTTTTGTATTAGAAGTTTCATGTTAAATATAATCTTTAGTCGTAGTTTCAACTCTAACACACTTTATTTCGTTGATTACTCTTTTGCTCTGATACACTTTATCCTCATTTCTTATGCTTTAATACTCATATTCGTACTTTGACACTTAGTTTATACTACTTTCCGAGTTCATTTTTTAATATCTTTTAATGCTATAATACTTAGCTTCATAATATTCTTTGAGCTCTTATATAATTTTGTCCAAGTCTTACTACCATGATATTATACCTCATCTCTCTAAGTTTCGAGTGTCTTTCATAAAAAACGGGGATTGAAGACTCGGTATTAACTAATCCCTTTTATGATTTGAATTTAAGACATTTCTCCAAAACTTAGACATACATATCTTAACTTAGACACTCTTTATGAGTTTGTAACAAAATATCATCTTGAAAGAATTCAAAGCATGAATAGATTCTTGATGGGCTATAAAATCACCTAAGACTATAAGCTTTATCAAACACATATTTCTTAGTCTTAGAATTCCGTTATTGCTTGTGTCTAATCTACTAAGAAGCGTTTTACTGAGAATTGAGTGAGTACTTAGTTTTATGTATCTAACCCACTAAGTCCGACTCGGACAGTAAAGCTTGCCTAAATAGTTTCACACACTCAACTTATCTTTTTAACCGGCTTGTTTTGTATTTCAAAGCGGAATTACCAAGTGTTACTTTTAAATAGCAACATTTATTTATTTGAAATTAATCAAATTGGCAAACAAGTGCAATATGTATATATAACTCTTGAACTTAACTCTATCTTATATATTATTTTGAGTATCGAAATAAAAGAAATTGGAATATATTGAAATTTGACTTGAAAAATTCCATTTTCATAGATTAAGGATTTTTAGTCGTTAATTGATTTATTTAACTATAATCCTTATCTAATATTGGACTAAAGTATTTTTATAATTTGAGTACCATTTATAATTTGTTTTTGCAGGATTATTATAGCTTATTAATCTCATAAAGCGTAAACAATCGGCTTCTTACCGTTTGAAGACAACAAACATAAAAACACTATTTTCGGGTAGACTCGTACACTCGTGTTAGGGTCGTTTCTTTTCATTTCTAGTAAACTTCGATCTTTGAGTTTAACAATTGCTTTCGACCCTGGTTTTCGAGATACAACAAGTAAGTAGCACTATTTTTTTTTAGGCTACAACCTATGGTCAACAAATACATTCTACGGTTCTATTCTAAGGACTCACACTATCCGTTATAACGGCTACCCGATCCGGAAGCACAAGCCCGACGCACAACAACTTTCTACCATGCTTCTTATAAATCGTAACCTTGCTACAAGACTTACAAGATTCCTGGTGAAAGTTTGCTCTTGGAGAGTCTAAGTCATCCTAGAGGGGGTGAATAGGGTGATGAGTGTAACACCCCTAGACCCACCCTAGGAGTATTACATGCCGGGGTTCCCGGGAGGAACCCCTAAGGCCGCTTAAGATCTCAACTTGGGGTTAATAACCCTTTCTTGGATTGGCGAAAGCGTAACTCTAGGTTTTCAAAGGTTTTTCGGAAATTTCGGCATAGTTTCCTCGGTAAACTGGCTCAACCCATAGGCTTAAAACCCTAACCCCGCACGAAATACAATCTTAAACCGAACGAGCAACACGCTCGGAGAAACACAACACAACTCAACGAGCCACACGCTCGGAGTATTCACATAGGGATTTTACATTCATGGTCAAAACTTAAGTTCGGATACAACAGTCTTTACAACATCTTTATAAACAAAAGACAGAAAAACATGCAGTAAGTCCGGCATGTCCTATTCGTCTGCTATTTCCAAAAGCCAAAGGCAACTCCCGCCGGTCTTAACTTCGCACCTGAAATGTTGGTGATGTCATGAGCTCACTAGCCCAGTGAATAATCCAAACCCAACCCCGGGTTTCACTTTGCACATTAATTCATTAACAAACACACGTAAGTTCACAATTCATTCATAACATGCGATTCGGATCATACATGCTTAAGACATGCGGGATTATAAACTTACCAACTTCTCGAGAAACGTATCGAATTCAATCAAACATGCACCCTTCGTCTTTCTACGCAAGTAAGTCCTCTAACCCATGCAAAGTATTCATCACATAAATCATATCTTAGTTCTTATGATATTCATTTCTTATGAAATCGGGGTTCGTTCTTCTTCTTATTCTTCTTCTTAAGTTCAATCATGCATTTCATAAATCATCGATTCGTTCTTTCTTGCTCGATATGCACGATCATTCGTTTCTTCATATCATAATTCTTTTAAGTCTTCTTAGTTCGAATGGAAAGAAGATTTATGCACTACTCTAAAGACCCAGTTCTTGGAGGCAAAATAATTCGTGGGCTCGGTTCACGGAGGCGAATAATTCGTGGCCTCGAGGCAAAATAATTCGTGGCCTCGAGGCAACCTCCCTTCCCCGAAGGACGCATACCGTCAATAATTCGTAGAAGCAAAATAATTCGAGGTTTCGGGTTGACAGACACTTCTATGGCCATAGCTTCGAGAGGGTTCTTTAATTCGTGGGGTCTTAAACCAATAACACAATCCTTTCTCCCTTCTTTAGTTCTTTATGTTTCTTATCTTCTTATTACTTATACATAAGATACACTTAATTCATATAATTCATGCTCAACACGTTCATGCGTAACTTCTTCAAAACAAACAATTTATATAAGCAAGCTCCGACTCCAACACAATCCATTCATATCACATACGCATGCTTATGTCATTTATCATCGATGTAATTCAAGATAAGCACATAATCACATAAACATGCCAACTAGGAACACCATCAATGCACTCATCGTTTTCATGATCGTGTAATATCGCGTATAAGTGGTTTATGGTTCTATAACTTTCTTAATCAATGAATATCTTTTAATCTAGCCACATAACTTCTTATATTTTAGTTCTTAATTCCGTTACTCACTTATATGCGATTTAGCCCAAAACAGAACATTTTCACTTAATATTGCACATCTCCCAATCTACTCATCCAATGCATACGAAATTTTATAGGAAATTCCTATAAATCATCAGGAAGCTGCAGTAAAAGTTTTAGGAATTTGGGCTACACATGAATTCACGGAAATTCGGACAAGCATGCTTATTTATTGAACATCCGCACATAAGTCATGAATTCAATTCTCTAATTTTTCTCACTAAACCTATTCAAGCTATTCTCATCAAATTCTCAATATACAGCTTCAATAATCATGCTTAGAATGATCAATAATCACTAAATTCATGAATCGGACATCAAATTCGCAACATGCTTTTTAATTCGTGAATTTAGGCCTCTAGCTTCTTTAATTAACTTAGGGTTTCCAATTTCGTGAATCAATTTCGAGTTCAAGCCACCTAATTCATTTTATTTCGGAGGATGAATTCAGATTACTCACCTTAAATTCTTAGAAGTTCTAAGAATTCAGCTTTGGAAGTGTTTCGAATTGGGTTTCAATTTCGTTTCCTCCTTCCCTTTCTTCCTCTCGGTTCCCCCTTCTTCCACCTTGCTCAAACTCTTGCTGTCTCCCTCTCGCTCTCGTTGTGTTCGGGTTCTCAAACCCCGGCCCCGGCTTCTGTTTGGTCTCGCCGGCTCCCTCTTTGCGCTCGCCGGCTGTGCGGACACGCCGTGCTCCTCTTCCTCTCTGTCCTGGCTGGCTCTCGTCCTCCGCTCGCTTTCCTTCGCTTCCGCGTTCTTTCGTTCCCCTTTCTTCTTCCGCTCTGCTCGGCCTCCCGAGCTCTCGCTCTCCCTTCGCTCACCGGCGGCGGCGACCTCGCCGTTCAGGCAGCCACGGGCCACGGGCTCTCGCGCTCTCTCCCTTTCTTGCTCCGTTCTACCTTGCCCGATCCCCCTCTTGTTTCCCTTGCTCTGCTTTCCCGTTCTTTTCCTTTCCCTCCTTCTCGCTTCGCTTCTTTCCCTTCTAATGTCTCTCGCACCCTTCTCTCTCCTCTTCTCCTAATACACACAATTGGGCTTGCTCGCTTAATTCAAATTGGACCCCCTCTCTCTCTTTACTTAATCCCCGCCAGCTCCTCCTTAATGCCAGCCAATTCATCCAGTCTCATTCCCTTTTCTTTTTATTCTAATTGGGCCCAACTTCAATTTCAATAGGCCCAATAAGCTAGCCCATGCTCGGTTTCGGTTCTCGGCTCCTAATTCCGACTCGGAAAAATTCTAATAATTCACTACCGGGCAAGCACCTGAAATCTCTGGGTCTCACAATGAGGAAATTTAAACACTTTTTGCACAAACACTTAGTTAAAGAAGATTCCGAGTCTAGATTGGACTCGGGAAGATAAATGCATAGATATACATGGAAACCTTGCTTGGGTAGAAAACCATGGACAATGCTAATCCAAACACCAAGTCAAATCAACTACTTTGAATCCACAAAATACAAAGGACTCGACTAAACCAGAATTGCTCCGTTAAATAATTCCTTACAAAGTTTTCCTACACTCGAAGTTCCCTTATCCGATCTAGTACTTCCCGACTAAGGTAACCTTTACAATCGGGGACGATTGAGCTGAATTAATCCTTATATCTTAGTCAAGGGACTTACTAAGAAAGTATGAGAAGTATGTAATTGATTACAAGACTTTCTTTAAAGCTCGAGAGAATATTTAATACAAAGTTGGAGTTGTAAGTAAAACATTGTCTAAGAATGAGAACAACAATTAGTTTAACAATAATTTCGACTTCATCAATCTTCAAGTCTTGTGGAGTGGTTTCTACTTATAGAAAACCAGGCGTAATGACCGTTGAGTCTTTTTTCCGTATCGAACTCTTCTCTAGTCTGTTGTAAGAGCTATTCCGACTCACTCGGAAAACATCTGTTGGGATGTGAACGTTGTGCAATGGCTCTTGGCTTCAAAAGATGGTCCAATCACTTGGTGGTGACTGAAAACCGAGGTGGAAACAACCGTTAGACCTAGAGTTGGGAAACAAACAACCCCGACACGGTGTCCGAGCCATGTCCAAAAGTAGCTAAAGCTTGTCTACTCGGTGTTTAACGGCTAGAAGCTAGTTGCTTTTGAAATTCAAAAATAGATTAGCCTCGTTTGAATAACCTACAAAAGCAAACCACATTGGTTCTCAAAGTATAAAATACTTTGGTCCAAGATTAGACACAAATACTAATTAAATCGGAGTAATTAAGTGCTTAATTATCTTAGGCCTAAAAGAATGAATTTTTTTGAGTCTAATATTAAATAGGTTCAGATTCTATCTTGAGTCAATCTTAAAAGTAATCAAGTTAGATATTAAATCATCAAAAAGCATGAACTTGATACAATCAAATAATTCTCTAGGAAATAAACTAACTTGGAATAAAGAATTAACGTTGTAATTCATTTAGCCTTATAATACAAAGTCGGTGCTCGAGTAAGTGTTTTAGAGAAATTATTTGAGCATGTGATGGTTTTGAGTGATGACTGAGTGAGTCGAAACACAAGTAAGAGATTATGTAGTAAAGTGCTTTTTAGGCAGTTAGAACAGATTGAAAATTGAGATAAGAGTTTCTATAAAGTCTAGAATGACAAAGAATCAAAACCTAAGAGAGATAGAGAGTTATACCCGAGTCTTCAATCTCCCTGTTTTGATGAAAGACATTCCATACTCAACATAAAAACATGTTAGTTAAAAAATGAGTTTTCATTGCAAATGATCGGAGCAGGAAATAATGTTCTCTTAGCTAAGACTTGAGATACTTATAAAGTACAGCTCGGATCATAACTCAAAACAAATTTGCGAATAATTGATCGTAGTAAAGAAAGAAAAGAAATTATAACCAGAGCATATATGTTAAAGAGTTAAGTATCCGAACAAAAAGATAAAAATATGTAATTCGAAATAGGTATGCTCATAGAAAGATCCAACATAATCAGCATAATTAGCATCCGAGTATCTATTGAGAGTTAGTTCTAAGTCTTTTGACAACCATAGACTAAGATTTTGAGTCCCTAAAAGATATCTCGAAAATTCTCTTCATTGCAGGTGAGATTGTGATTCTTCTAGATGAGCTTGAAATCTTGCACAAAGGCGGACACTCGAATATATTATTTGGCCTACTAGATGTAAGATAGAGTAAAGAACCAATCATACCTCCGTAGAGTTTCGATCTATGGCTATACCTTTCTCGTCTTAGTTTAGTTTCAAACTGCTACTCATAGGTGTTGCTGCATACTTCACATCTTGTAGCTTGTACTTCTTTAATAACTCCTTGGTATACTTGCATTGATGGACATAGATGTCATCTTTGTCTTGTTTGATTTGTAGACCAAGAAAGAAATTGAGTTCTCCCATCATACTCATTTGAAACTCCTGTCTGATCAACTCAAAAACTCTTGACATAGAGTTTCATTAGTAGCTCCAAAAATGATATCATCAATATATATCTCGAATGATAAGAAAATCTTTGCCCTTAGTTTTTGTGAAAAGAGTTTTGTCAATCTGGCCTCTTTTGAAATCATTTTCAACCAAGAACTGCTCAGTCTTTCATATAAAGCTCCGGGAGCCTATTTAAGACCATATAAAGCCTTCTCCAATTTGAAAACATGGTTTGGAAATTCTGAGTTTTCAAATCCAACGGTTACTCAACATAAACATGGTCTTGAATGAAACAATTCAGAAAAGCACATTTGACATCCATTTGATAAAGTTTGATATTCATGCTAGATGCAAATGCTAACAGAATTCTAATTGCCTCATGTAACACCCCTAGACCCACCCTAGGAGTATTACGTGCTAGGGTTCCCGGGAGGAACCCCTAAGGCTGCTTAGGATCACAACTTGGGGTTCAACACCCTTTCTTGGATTGGCGGAAGGGTCGTTTTAGGTTTTCGAAGGTTTTTCTCGAAATTTCGGCAGAGTTTCCTCTGTAATATGGCTAATCTCATAGGCTTAAAGCCTTAACCCCGCGTGAAACGCAATCTTAAACTCAACGAGCCACACGCTCGGAGAAACACAACACAACTCAACAAGCCACACACTCGGAGTATTTACAAAGGGATTTTACATTCATAATCAAACTTAAGTTCACATACAACAGTCTTTACAACATCTTTATAAACAAAAAACGAAAAACATGCAAGTAAGTCCGGTATCTCCTATTCGTCTCGCTATTTCCAAAAGCCAAAGGCAACTTCTACCAGTCTTAACTTCATGACTGATATGTTGGTGATGTCATGAGCTCACTAGCCCAGTGAATAACCCAAACCAAACCCCGAGTTTCACTTTATACATTAATTCATTAACAACGACACGTTAGTTCATAACTCATTCATAACATGCGATTCGGATCATACATGCTTAAGACATGCGAGATTCTAACTTACTAACTTACCGAGAAGTACAATGACAACATTTACTCACGAATTCAATGAAACATGCTTCATTCGTCTTTCTACGCAAGTAAGTCATAGAATCATTTATCAAGCAAATCATTAATCATGTAAAACATATCTTAGTTCTTATCGTACACATTTCTTATGAAATCGGGATTCGTTCTTCTTATTATTCTTCTTCTTGAGTTCAATTGTGCATTTCATAAATCATCGATTCATTCTTTCTTGTTCGTCATGCACGATCATTCGTTTCTTCATATCATAATTCTTTTAAGTCTTCTTAGTTCGAATGGAAAGAAGATTTATGTTCTGCTCTAAAGACCCAGTTCTTGGAGCCAAAATAATTTGTGGGCTCGGTTCACGGAGGCATATAATTCGTGGCCTCGAGGCAAAATAATTTGTGGCCTCGAGGCAGCCTCTCCTTCCCCGAAGGACGCATACCGTCAATAATTCGTAGAAGCAAAATAATTCGTGGCTTCGGGTTGACGAGACACTTCTATGGCCATACCTTCAGAGGGTTCTTTAATTCATGGGGTCTTAGATCAATAACACAATCCTTTCTCCCTTCGTTAGTTCTTTATGTTTCTTATCTTCTTATTACTTATACATAAGATATACTTAATTCATATATTTCATGCTCAACACGTTCATGCGTAACTTCTTTGAAACAAGCAATTCACATAAGCAAGTTCCAACTCAAGTACAATCAATTCATTTCACATACGCATGCTTATATCATTTATAATCGATGTAATTCGGGATAAACACATAATCACATAAACATGCCAACTAGGATTCGTAATCAATGAACTTATCGTTTTCATGATCGCGTATTATCGCGTATAAGTGGTTAATGGTTCTACAACTTTCCTTAATCGATATATATATATCTCTTTATCTGGACATAAAGCTTCTTAAATCTCAGTTCTTAATTCGATTACTCACTTAGTTCCGATTTTGCTCAAAACAGGACATTTTCACTTAAAATTCCATATCTTCCAATCTACTCATCCAACACATACCAAAATTTACAAGAAATTCTCATAAATTATCAGGAAGCTGTAGTAAAAATTTCAGGAATTTCGGGCTACACATGACAAGCATAAAAATGCGGACAACGAGCTTTATTCATCGAAAAACCGCACTAAATCATGAATTCAGCTTTCGATTTTTCTCACTAAACCTATTCAATCTATTTTCATCAAATTCTCAATATACAGTTCAGTAATCATGCTTAAGAATGGTCAATAATCACTAAATTCATGATTCGGACATTAAATTCGCAACATGCTTTTCAATTCGTGAGTTGCTAATTCGTGAATTTAGGCATCTAGCTTCTTCAATTAAGTTAGGGTTTTCAATTTCATACCTCAAATTCAAGTTCAATCCACCTAATTGATTTTAAATTCTTAGAGGATGAATTCAGATTACTCACCTTCGATTCTTAGAGGTTCTAAGAATTCGGCTTTGGAAGGTTTCGAATTAGGTTTCAATTTCGCTTCCTCTTTCCCTTTCTTCCTCTCGGCTTCCCCTTCTTTCTTCTTTCCTAACCCTCTCGCTTCTTTGTTCTGTTCTGGTTCCTCTCGGGTTCTCGCTCTCGGTCTCGGTTCTGTCCGGGTTCCGCTCGGCTCCCTCTTCGCCCTCACCGGCCGTGCGAGCACGCCGTGCTGTTCTTCCTCTCTCGTCCCTACGCCGGCTCTCGTCCTCCGCTCGCTTTCCTTCGCTTCCGCGTTCTTTCGTTCCCTTTCTTCTTTTGTTCTCGCTCGGCCTCCCGAGCCCTCACTCTCCCTTCGCCCACCGGCGGCGGCGTCGTCGTCTTTCAGGCGGCCACCGGCCTCCGGCTCTTGCGCTTTCTCCTCTCTCGCTTTCCCCGCTCCCTCTCGCTTTCCCTGTCTCGCTTCTTTCTTTTTCCTCTCGCTCCTCTTCCTCTCGTTCTTTTCTTCAGCCTCGGGCCCATTCTCTCTCCTCTTTTCCTACTAACACCTCAATATTATGCTGCCCAAACTTAATTAGACCCTCTTACCCTTTGCTTTCATAATTTGCCAACTCATCCCAAAAATGCCAGCCATCTCCATTCTCATTCCCTTTTTCTTTTCTTTTAATTGGGCCCAACTAGCTTCACAAGGCCCAATTTAGCTAGCCCATGCTCGGTTTCAGTTCTTGGGTTCTAATTCCGACTCGAAAAATCAATAATTCACTTAATTTAATAATTTCGAATCTTTGACTTAACTTTTAATAATTTAATTCATTAGCAAGCACGCACCTGAAATTTTGGGGTCTTACACCTCAATCCCAAAGAACAGTGCAAACGTTTCACCACAATCAATTCCTTGCTCTTGATTATAACCTTAAGCAAAAGGTCTAGCCTTATTTCCGATCTGCAGCCCTTCCTTATCCAGTTTGTTCTTAAAAACCCATTTAGTTCCTATGACTAGGTGGTCGAAGGTCGTTTGGTCGAGTCCGGACTTGGTTTCTTTCAAATTGATTAAGCTCTTCTTGCATGGCCTCTACCCATTTAGGTTCATTTAGGGCCTCTAGTGTAATGTTTGGTTTTGTTAATGTTATGAATGCAGAAAATGCGAGACAGATTATGCAATCAAGATCGTGTTCTTACCCCACTCGTTGATGTCGAAAGTATATTCTCAGGTGGGTGACTCGAATGCATATTTGAATGCTTTACTTGTCCTCCGATTCACCAAGTTTGTTGGTTGAATAGGTTGATCTTCAGTTGGTTGATCTTGCTGTGTCTCTCGTATTGACTTGTTCTTCAACATTCTAAGCCGGCCTATGTACTTGTTCGACCCGAGTCATAACATTATGTGTTGCCCTATTCGAGTTGCCTCGGTTCTTTTGTTTTGACTCTTTCGAGCTCCGCTTCAGCAAGGTCTTCATCATCTCTATTAAGCCTAAGATCTTAGTATGTAGATTCACATATCCTGCCAATATCAATCTCAAGCAAAGACAATGTGGATACTTTCTTCCGCTTTGTTAGTGCTTTTGTTATACACACAATAAGCTTTGCTATGAGATGAGTAACCTAGAAATATACCTTCATCTAACCTAGCATCAAACTTAGGTAGATGTTCCTTACCATTGTTGTGAACAAAGAACTTACACCCAAATGGTCCGAAGTAGGAGATGTTGGGTTTCTTTCCCTTGTAGAGCTCGTAGGGAGTCTTCTTCAACATGGGTCCGATGAGGAATTGATTGAGTGTCTAATTTGTCTGTGTTGAATGCTTTAGCCTAGAAATAGTATAGTAAAGTAAATCATTTTTAATTATCATGATCCTTCCTATTTCATCAAGAGTTCTATTCTTTCTCTCCACTACTCCATGTTGTTAAAGAGTTCTTGGTGCAGAGAAGTTATGGGAGATGCCATTCTTGTCATAGAAATGTGCAAATTCTAAGTAGTCGAGCTCCTTTCCATGGTCGGTTCGAATCCTTATGATATAAGTATGAGACTCCTCTTGAATTTTCCTGCAGATCTAAGTGAACTTTTCGAAAGCTTCTTTCTTGTTCTTGAGAAAACAAACCCAGGTAAATCATGAAAAATCATCAACAATGACAAGTACATATGATTTACCTCTAAGGCTTTTCACAGGAATTTCACCACACAAATCCGTATGAACCAATTCAAGTACTATGGATGTAGACACAACTTTGAGTGGTTTGAAAGATGATCTTACTTCCTTTCCTTTTGTGCATGCTTCACAAATTATTTCTTGAATGCACAGTGAGGTAATCCCCTAACCAATCCATGAGATTAAAGTTTCTTGATAGTATACATGCTAATATGACCTAGTCTACGATGCCAAGTCTATGAATCATCATTCAAAGATTCTTGTAAATAAGATAAATTTTGACTTGAATATGAGAGAGGGATAGTATAGGTGTTACCTCACCTCGGACCTGAGCGCTTAGTCTCTTTGGTGACTACATAAGAAATGTAGCAGCTTAGTCCGGGTGAACCTTACCTCTTGGCCTTTGTCACACAACCGAGAGATGCCTGAGTAGATTGTATTTCAGCCCTTTGACAAGTTAGACTGGACTAACTGAGTTGTTTCCATCACTAAATTTTTCCAATACCTACAATCATGCCTTTGCTATTGTCTCCAAATGTGACTTTGCCCCCTTTCGGATCTTCTACCTTAAAAAATCTTGAATCACCCGACATGTGGCATGAGCATCCACTCGTCCAAGTACTAGTGACCCTTCTTCTTCTGAGTTGCCCGCAAAACACAAACAGACTAACCCTTCTCACTTCCTCTTACAAACCCAAGTAACTCCTTTTACTCGTGGTCCTTTTCCGAGGAAGAGCACTTTTAGGAACCCGGATTTGAATGTTTTTGCTATGATTCTGAGTCTTCCTTCTAGAAAACTAAGTCTCGCGTCTCTTTCTTTTGAAAGTCTTTTCTTTTGTAAATAGGTGGAGAAGGATCTTTTCCAAGTAAAATGGTCTAGGCTCAGTCCTCTTTTCATTTGGATGAATGGGACCATGCTCTGCTTTCCCTAACTTTACAGCTCTGGAGTCAATTTTGAAAAGATTGGAATAGGAATTAGATTCCTCTTCAACATTGTAACCAAGTCCTTCTTTCTTGAATGAGACACACCGAGAGCCAAGTAAAAGATTAAGGTTTTTCTGACCTTGAGTGAGTTTCAAAACAAGCTCTTGAGACTTATTGAGCTTCCTTTTATGTTGCTCATTCTCTATTATGAGTGACTCGGACTCGGTCTCATTTTCTTGAGCACTCGGTCTTAAGTACCTTCAGATTTGTCTCAAGTTCTCTCGACTCAAATTTCGTAACATTACTCTCAATAGTAAGAGACTCAAGTTTTTCTTTGAACTATGAAGAGTCGAATTAGATTTTTCTTCCAAAGTATAAATATATCTCGGCTAAATCAACTTTGGAGAATTTGAGAAAGTATTCAATTACCTCCTCAATATCCGAGCTCTCATTGTCCGACTCGGAATTAGCTTCTAAGTCTCGGCTGCCATAAGACACTTTGAATCATCGGAATCATCTTCTTTAGATGAGTCATCATCACTCCAGGTAGCCATCATAGCCTTCTTCTTTCTGTCGTTCTTTCTTTTGGGACAATCTTTAACTATGTGTTCCTTGCTGTCACATTCAAAACAACCGGAGTTCTTAGTTAAAGATAACTTTGAAGGGGACGAGTATTTACCTTTCGTGTCCTTCTTATCATTCTTATAGAACTCCTCCTTTGGCCTCTTCTCCCACTTCTTGTACTTCATCATTCTCTTAAAGCCGCGGGCAATGAGTGCCATAGGATCCTCTTCGATTCTTAGGAGCTCGGACTTTCACGTATGTTATGTGAGACTTTCAATGCAATGGTCTTTTTGGTGCCGACCTCGGTGTCCTCTTCTTCCGGATGAATCTCATGGGTAAGTAACTTCCCAATAAGCTCGTCCGGCCTTAGTTGAGAGAGGTTCTGAGCTTCTTCAATGGCTATCACCTTAGGACCCCATTTTCTCTTTGGTAGACTTCTCGGATTTTTCTAGACATTTCTTCGTGAGATATATTTCTACCCATAGACTTGAGATTTTTAGTAATGTCTCGTGAACCGAACATACATCTAAGTGATGTTCTCTTCTGGCTCAATCTTGAACAGCTCATATTTGTGAAGACATTGACTTATCTTTGCTTGCTTCACTTGACTTGTTCCTTCATAGGTGTTGACAAAGGTGTCTTACACCTCTTTAGCTATGTCACATGCCGAGACTCGTTGTATTCTTCAGTGCTGATGGCACACATAAGTGTGTTCATAGCTTTGAAGTTCTTTATGAACTTATCAGTCTCTTCGATGGTGAACTTAGATTTGGCCTTAGGCACAGTAGTTCCACTCTCCGTCTTCATTGGGATGTAGTTGATTCCTTGGATGATATCCCATACTTCTTCGTTGTTGTTCATAAAAAACACTCGTCATCTTCTTCCGATATGAAAAGTTTGACCTTGTGAACTTTGGTGCTCTAGTGGATGATCTTCCTTCACTAAACTTTCCATTAATCTAAGCCATCTCGATATTTAGACCTTTAGATGGTGAGATCCTTTTGAAAGGCTAAGCTCTTATACTAATTGAAAGTTTGCTCTTAGAGAGTCTAAGTCACCCTAAAGGGGGTGAATAGGGTTGTGAGGAAATATAAACACTTTTTGCACAAAAACTTAGATAAAGCGGATTCTCGAGTCTAGGTTGGACTCGGAAAGTTAAATGCATAGATATACCTGGAAACCTTCAATGCTAATCCAAACACCAAATTAAATCAACTACTTTGAATCCACAAAATACAAATGACTAACTCAACAAGAATTACTCCCTTAAACAATTCCTTACAATATTTTCCTTTTTCGAAGTTCCTTTATCCGATCTAGTACTTCCTAACCGAGGTAACCTTTACAATCGGGGACAACCGAGTTTAGTTAACCCTTATAGCTCGGCCAAGGGACTTACTAAGAATGTAACACCCCAAAACACCCCCGGGAGTATTATATTGCCGTAGTTCCATAAAGGAACTCCCAAGGCTATTTCTAGTGCTGGTTTGGTCGTCTAAACTCAACTTAAAAGTAATACCGGTGATTTTCCCAAAAGAATTTGAGATTCTCTGAAAATTTCGGCAGAGCTCCGTTTGTAACATGGACTAACCCATAGGCTCAAAGCCTTAAAATCGTGCATAAAAAGCATAGTAAAACTCAACGAGCCACACGCTCGGAGTATACAACTCAACGGCCACACGCCGGAGTTCAACCAATCATGCGATGATTAAAAACAATCTAAAAGGGTTTACTACACTTATGGTACAAACTACATGAACTAAATTACAAGTACAATACTTAGAAATATAAGTAATGCATATCCGCGATTCAAATCGCGCCGCAACCAACAAACGACAATCAACGGGGTCCGGAATAAGCTAAGCAAGACACACACCCGAGAATGCACCTGCAACACTGGGAGGGGGATTTGTGGGGGTGAGCAATAATCAACGGGCTCACCGGAGTCTTATACCCTTAAATTGGAAATTCTTTATACATAATACTCATAATAATGGAATCTGCGAAAGCATAATAATGTAATACAAATCTATATACTTTCAATAAAATCACTTGTAGTGAAAAGATCGAACTCTTTTAATCATTCAAAAGCACAGTTTCACATTCATAAACAATTCTTTTCGGGTTGAATAAACTTTTCCGGGCCTTCGAGGACTCGAACTAGCAATCCTTTAATTCAGGGCGCGACCTCGACAAAAGGCTCCCGGGACCATTCTTCGAGGAAGTCTCGGAGCGGGCATCCTGTCTCTCCAGACCCCTATTAGAACCCTTCCCTCGAAGTTTCTAGCTGGGCGTTCCCAGCTCGAACCCTTCGGTATGCTAAACGATCCGTAGCCGCCGATTCAAAACAATTTGCACATTCTCATTCATCACATTCACTTCACAACTTTCTCAATCGATTTGGTATCAAGGAAGGCATGACACCACGTGTCACCCTTATAAATTCACTTTCTCAAATCAGCTTTGCTTCTTTAAAACACATTCACGTTCGAAAGGCAGCTCCCAAGCAATTACATTCAAGAATCATTCACGTAAAATACAAAACTCCTTTCGAAACTATTTTTGAGCATCACGTAAAGCAATCACATAGCACGAATAATCTCCTTTCAATGCAAGCATTCATTCTCAACTCTTTTCCAACTATGCCTTTCTTAATTCATTTAATACGATTGATTCCAATTTCGAGTCACAATAACCACAAGTAGATATTACTTAATTCAACGTTCTCACTTTCTCACCATTCTCTATTTTTGCTTCAACCCTTCATTCTACATCTCTACTTTATAAGTTAACATCCTTTGCTCGTTATTCAGCCATATAACCCCTAATCTCACCTTATCACTCAAGTTCCGTGTTGCTAAGCTCATCTTCCAACTTAATTTCTGCTCAAAGCTTAGATAGATTCCAATCTCGACTTAACCTTACCATTCCCCGCCTCAAATTCCCATTGTATGTCTCTAACTCATTACTTAACCCTTGTTCCTCTCGTTTTTAGTTATGTAACTCTTAATCACTTTTCGTTATTCGGTTTCGTTAGCTTTGCTTATTTTCACGCTCGGCTCAACCTCGAGGATTCAATTACTTTTCGAACTCAATTAATCTCACAATCACCAATTTCTCACTTACTTGTACCAATTGCGCATCACTCAATACGAACTCATACTCCTCTTTATACTTCGACCTACCATTCCCCAATGTTCGTAGTTAGCTCTTAATACCACGAGTTCAAGAATCTCTAAGACTTAATTAGCTGATAATTCATGTCCATGTCCCAACTCTTCATCCTTAATAGTTAATCGAAACATTAATGCTACTCAATTGACCTATGCAATCTAACCTCTTCGGAATCAGCAAGTTCCAATTCGACCTTAAATAACTATTAAATCTCTTTGAAGTTCCCAACTTAATTCTCGACTCTCTTCATTCCACGATTTCGCCCTCTCAATTGCTCAAATACATTCTAAGCTCTTATTCAATCTTACGACAATTAGGTCTCTTCCGCAATACGTATACTCAATGCGGATACTCAACGCTCAAGACAAATTCAATAATCACATAACACATTCAACATTCACAACAAATCCATTTGGGTTTCGAAATTCTTAATAGTTTAGAGTATAAGACTACCAACCTCGATTCAGTGGATTGGAGTTTGTAGTTTGCTCGAGGTTCGAGCTCCCCGGTTTAGTTTCTTCTTTCGCTCCTTTTGCCCCGCTGCTAGCCTCGGTTTCGCCGCCCTCCTCTACGCCTCGTCGCCGGTCGCGGTCCCGCGTTTACGGTTGCCCCTAGTTCCCCGTCCCTCACTTCCTCTATTTCTGGTTCGTTGTTCTTGGCCTCGGCTATCTCTCGACCGGGTCCTCGAGCGCTCATTGCCGGTCTTCCTCCCGGCAGCCGTTACTTTCCCGGCTTCCGGCCTCTCGGTTTCCTCGCGCCTGCCCGCTTCGATTCCTTCCTTCGCCCTCATTCTACCTCAGTCTCTCGCTTTCTTTCCCTTCGCTCATGTCTACTTGCGTCGCCGACCGTCGCCTTCGGTCCCACGGTGGTCACCCGTCCTCGCGGTCTCCTTCGCCGCACGCTCGCCTCCCCATCTTCGTACTAGTGTAGGAGACTTGTTTATTGCATAATTTTAGCAGATGATAATCATTTTTTGAGGCACAAGATCTGTTGGGAATAAAGAAAACGCAACGCCTCCCAAATATCTAGCATGAAGATTAATTGAAGAGTTTTAAAGTCATAAATTTGGGGCCAAGAAGACTAGTAAAAATCCTTAAGCGAGCTGACATTCAGTCCTATAAAGTAACAACTCCAATCTTAATTTCAAAAATTGATAAGGCTCGAATTACCGAGAGAATAAAGAAGAGTGGTAGACATCATAAAATCAAACTTAGGTCACGAGGTGTGGTTCATCAACTCACAATTTGGTTAAGTCCTCAAGAACATCAGATCTATGAAAATTATAAGAGCAAAGAAACACCATGAATATTTCTAGGTTGGTAAACGCAAACAATTATAATAGAAAAACTTGGCCAAACCTAGACTTGTGGTCCAGGAAGGGAAGGGAGGGAGGGAGAGAGAGAGAGAGTGAGAGAGAGAGAGAGACATAAAACAAAGACCGAAATGTCAAAGGTCATATTGATGCCGGAGGAGCCAAGCCACCCCGATGCTCTCGCGGTTGCTATGATTTAGGTGTGTGACAAACACAATTAGAAGAGTGTGGGGATCGAAGCTCTCTTGAATGAATAAAGAAGAGAACATATCGATGCTAGAAAGGCCAACCCGCTCCTAATGCTCTTGTCGCTGCTTTGATCCGGGTGGGCCATAGATAGTATGTGGAGAAGCCGAGAAGGAGGGTCATGATATGAGCTCGGTTGAATGGAGAAAGAGAGAGAGGGGTCGTGGGGAGGAGAAGGCTGAGAAAAGAGTTCGACCGAACACTTTAACCCGACAACATAAAACAACGACGTTTACTAAATAAAAGAGAGAAATTTTACCGCCTCAATTCTCGAAAATTTAACATTCACGACGGGAAGAGCCACTACAAAAACATAGAAATACCGACGGAAATTTTCTCATGGAAATTTCCCGTCGAAAATTCCAACGGTATTTCCGACGGGAATTTTGACAGGATCCGACGACTTTTTTGGGAACTCCGATGGGAATTCCAACAGGTCTGTCCGAATTCCCGTCGCTATTTTGACTTTTTTGTAGTGAACAAATTAAACAACGAGTTTAGCATCTTGTTGTAAATGTTTGATTATTTATAACAAGGTCAAAATCTCGTCGAAATAAGTTCACCTTTATGACGAGAATTGTGCATGGTTGTGATATATGATTTTAAATTATGACTTTTTTCTATATTGATAGGAAAGGGTTTTGGCTATAGTTGCAGTAAGCTATTCACACAACCTTTCCAAAGAGACAAAAGAAGGTTTGAAAATGTCGGTAATTTTAAGTAGTGCCAAAGTTGAAATATTTTCGACTTCAATGTAACTCTATTTTCTTTGTTTCTCCCCTTTTGTGACGTTCAATCCTCTACAAGGCTTACTAACAAGGGAATGTTGAGAAATTGGTGTTGGAAATTGGCATGGTTCTTCCTGTTCTTCTAAAGTCCCACATTGAAGTTTTGTTTGGAATCTCTTGGGTTTATATATCTCCCTCTCATGGCTACTATTTGAATATTAGTACTATGGCTTGGGGATGTGGAGCGTATGGACAAACAACACACATGCGCGCGCGCCGCCCGCCCGCTCGGTCCGGTCCGGCCGGGCGCAGCGCGGGCCGCGGGCTTTGGGCTTTGGGCCTAACGTATATATTCTTTTTGGAGAAATTTTATTTGACTTTCGTTGACCAGTTCCATGCGTGATCGTTACCCGGAGATTTTCATGGCATAATATCCTCATTAGTGGAGAGAGTTAAGTGGAGAAAAATCCTCCATTTCCTCCTTGAATCTCTCCACAATTTTTGCACCAACAGATCATGTTTTTCCACTATAAATACCGAGCTCCTCTCCTCATTTCTACGCACCGAATCCCCTTCCTCTCTTCTCTTCCGCTTCCTCTTCTCTCGGGCATAGTTTTCTGCGTACTCCATTCACTTTGCTTTCGAGTGCACGGAAGTAAAGCTGCTGTGGAAACCTTGGGAGCAACCGACCGTCACGATTGCACCGTAGTCGGGCCGTTTTTGCTTTCAGGTTAGTGGTCATACCACGACACAAAGCATTCTCCTCCTTTCCTCTAGCCATTGGTAATCGTCCTTAAATTCCAACAATCCGAAAGCAAAAATTCTATTCATTTCTACTTACCGATGGTCGTAAACTTCCACAAAGCTCTTCCCGACCTCTCAAAAATTGAACCCCTTGATGGAACCAACTACAAGCGCCGGTCCTAGAAGCTGCCGATTCTATTCGAACAATTGGATGTGGATTACGTTCGTCCACAAACATTGCTGATGACAAGTCTGAAACTTCTACAAGCAACGGACAAAGATAAAGAGAAGAGCACCTCCTCTCGCTACTGCCGATGTTGCTAAGAAGAAATTGGAGAAAGACAACAAAACTGTCCGAGGCTATCTCGTCGCACCATATGACTAACCCATTTTTTGATTTATTTATTGATTATAAATCTGCTAAGGTTATATGGGAAAACTCGTAAATTAAATATGGTGCGGATGATGCTGGCAAAAAGAAGTACGTGGTTAGCGAATGGCTCAAATTCCAGATTACGGATGACAAGCCAATCATGGAGCAAGTCCATGTCTACGAGAACCTGTGTGCTGAAGTTGTCAACGAAGGCATGAAGATGTGCGATATCCTTCAAGCCAATGTACTCATTGAAAAATTCCCACCTTCCCGGAGTGACTACGTAAATCAACTAAAGCACAAGAAAAAGGACCTCACCTTGCAGGAGCTTATTAGTCACATGAGAACGGAAGAGGCTAATCGTCTCAAAGAGAAGATGGACTCTCTTTCTTTGAATTCTTCTAAAGCTAATTTGGTTGAATCTTCCAGTGCAAACAAATAAAGACAGGTTCAAAGGCAAAGGGAAGTTCAATAAAAACAGTAACAATCCCAAACAAGCAGAACCGGATGAACAAGTCAAGCAACAAAATTCAAAAACGAAGGTAACGTGCTATGTCTGCGGAAAACCAGGCCACAAAGCCTACCAAGTGCAATTTTCGCAAAGGACCAAATCAAAAATCTGGTGCACAAGGAGCTGCAAAACCTAGAGGCCAAGGGTACTGCACAAGTCAACCTTGCAGAAGACAACGAGATCATCTCTCGCAATCACCGTGGAGGGAAACCTGGTGGTAGAACCAACCGAGTGTATCCCGGATTCCGGAGCTTCAAGGCACTTCTGCTACAACAAGGAACCGATGCACGAATTTGAAGATGTTGCTGACGGAGAACATGTCTACATGGGAAATTCAACAACTCGCTGGAGTGTTGGGTCAAGGGAAAGTTCTTCTCAATTTCACTTCGGCAAAAAGTTATGTTTGACTAATGTGCTATATGTCCCTTCCCTTCCTAGAAACATAGTTTCGGTGGTCTTCTTAATCTTGTTGGCATTAGAGTTGTTTTAGATGGAGGGGTGGCTATCATCTCTCGGAATAGAGACTTTGTTGGAAAGGGATATCCGAATGGGGGTCAAAAGGGGGTTTATTTGTTCTATATGTTGCCTCCGAAATTAATGGAAATGCTTCCAGTTCGCTTATATTGCTGAGTCTCGTTGATTTATGGCATGGTAGACTTGGACATGTTAATTTTGCTTCATTAAAAAGACTTCGTAATATGCATTTAATTCCATCTCGTTAATATTGAAAGCATATCGAAATGTTCTGTTTGTGTAGAAGCAAAATATGCTAAGAAACCGTTTAAGCCTCGTAACTAGTAGACAAACCGAACTACTAGAGTTAATTCATTCGAGACTTAGCAGACTTCAAGAACACGGTTAGCAAAGGTGGGAAAAGATACTATATTACCTTTGTAGATGACTACTCTAGATTCACTAGAGTATACCTCCTTAAATCTAAAGATGAGGCTGAAGAAATGTTCTTAAGATATAAAGCGGATGTAGAAAACCAACTAGATAGAAAGATCAAGAGGCTTAGATCCGATAGAGGTGGTGAATATGGAACCAATGCCCTTGCTGCTTTTTGTGCAACAAATGGAATAATCCATGAGGATAGTGTCCCCTATACTCCCCAACAAAATGGGATAGCTGAAAGGAAGAACAGAACACTTAAGGAAATGATGAATGTTATGCTATTAAGTTCAGGCCTTTCGGATAATATGTGGGGGAAGTCTGTTTTAACTGCTTGCTATATTCTAAACAGAGTTGCTCATAAAAAGTTAGACCAAACCCCATATGAACTGTGGAAAGGGTATGCTCCAAATTTGAGTACTCTTAAAGTATGGGGATGCTTGGCTAAGGTTCCTTTACTCGACTTCAAAAGACCCAATATTGGTTCTAAGACCTTTGATTCTCGTGTTTATTGGTTATGCTCAAAATAGTGTTGCATATAGATTCATGTCATTACCTCGATCTTACCATTTCGAATCTAGAGATGTATTCTTTGAGCATGTGTTTCCTTTAAAGAAAAATGTGACCAATACTTTGCATGAAAATGTTAGATTTCCTGTTTCTAGTTCAAGTATCTAATAACCAAATTGATGAGCCTAGAAGGAGTAAAAGACGTAGAGTTGAACTCAACTATGGTCCTGATTTTGTTACTTCCTTTCTAGTTGAGAACTTGGATGTTGATGCCATAACTGATGAACTAATGTCAATCTATCTTATTGAGGAAGATCCCAAAACTTATCAAGAGGCTATGAGGTCTATAGAT
Source organism: Talinum fruticosum (assembly GCA_021018815.1). Taxonomy (NCBI): domain Eukaryota; kingdom Viridiplantae; phylum Streptophyta; class Magnoliopsida; order Caryophyllales; family Talinaceae; genus Talinum; species Talinum fruticosum. The sequence goes on from JAITYX010000138.1 coordinate 449,799, forward strand.
GTCGGTTTCGGAAAAAGCCATTAAAAGTGAATTAGATTCTATAGAGTCTAATAAAAGTTGGGAGTTAGTAGAGTTGCCCAAAGGTTGTAAGCCTATCAGTAGTAAGTGGATCTTCAAAAAGAAATTAAGGCCTGATGGTTCTATAGACAAGTATAAAGCAAGATTGGTAATTAGAGGGTTTAATCAAAAGAAGGGAGTTGATTTCTTTGATACCTATTCCCGAGTGACCAAAATTGCCACCATCGTAACCTTAATTGCCTTAGCCGCTATCAACAATCTAGTTGTACATCAAATGGATGTAAAGACTGCTTTTTAAATGGTGATTTAGAAGAAGAGGTTTACATGTCTCAACTTGAGGGCTGTGAAATTCCCGGTCGGGAGCATAAAGTGTGTAAACCGATAAAATCCCTTTATGGTCTTAAGCAAGCTCCCAAACAATGGTACGAAAAAGTTTGATAGCACTTTAAAGCAAAATGGATTTATAGTAAATGTATGTGATTCTTGTGTCCATTCAAAATCCTTTGACTCAAATTGTGTGATCATATGCTTATATGTGGATGACATGCTAATTTTTGGTACTAGCTTGCATGTTGTTAATGAGACTAAGAAAATGTTATCCTCACATTTCAAAATGAAGGACTTAGGAGAAGCCGACGTGATCTTAGGGGTCAAAGTCACAAAAACCAACAGTGGGTTTTCTCTTTGTCAGTCTCATTACATTGAAAAATCTTAAGGAGGTTCAACCGCTTTGAGGTAGTACTGTTAGAACTCCCTATGACCCTAGCATACACCTTAAAAAGAACAGAGGACCTAGTGTTTCTCAATCTGAGTATGCTAAAATTATAGGAAGTGTCATGTATCTCATGAACTACACTCATCCCGACATTGCTTATGCAGTTAGTAGACTGAGTCGATATACTCATAACCCTAGTCAAGAACACTCGGGATGCACTTTTCCGCTTACTAAAATACTTAAAAGGTACCATTGACTCGGTGTTTGCAGCTTAACAAATTTCCTGCTGTGTTAGAAGGATTTTGTGATGCAAATTGGGTATCCGATAACGATGAAGTAAGCTCCACTAGTGGTTATGTATTTATTTTAGGTGGAGGAGCTATTTCGTGGAAGTCCGCAAAACGGACTTGTATAGCTCGCTCCACCATGGAATCTGAATTTGTTGCTCTTGAGTTGGCAGTGTCAAGAAGTAGAATGGTTAAAGAACCTATTGGCGGACATGCCAGTATGGGAAAGGAAAGATACACCGGTTTCTCGCATTGTGACTCGCAGTCAGCAATCGGTGTTGCACATAACGAGTGTCTATAACGGAAAGAAGAGACATATCCGTATTAGACATGATGCAGAGAAACAACTCGCTGAAACATGGTGTTATTTCCCTTGATTTTGTGAGATCCGAAAGAAACATTTCGGACCCACTTACTAAAGGACTAACAAGACAAGTGGTACTCGAAACGTCGAGGGGATGGGACTCAAACCCATGGATTGAAGCAAGATAGTGGATACCCTTCAGGGGTCAAACGAAACTATACTCGGGACTTCATAAATACACTACATTCCTATCCCTATGACATACTCGTAGTGTCTATAAAGGATGAGCTATTTATGCTCTTAACGAATCCATAGCCTACTAAGGTGGTGCTATTGAGAAGCACTTGATGGATTCACCGCAAATTATCTCGTGAGGTTGAGCAACATTATACTCTTAATAGTTCCATATCCATTATATGGTGATCTATAGATTTGATGGAACTACCTACGTAAGTGTGAAGGTTTGGCCACCTTCTATGAGAAACTTGGTATGTCTTTCTAGAGCACTTATGAGACCCGAGGTATGCGCATGGCCTTTAAAAAGCGCACAATTTTTCTATCGCGGAGTATGCACAAATTTGAAGGTTGACATGTGTTGTGGGGGCCTCGTCCGAGGTGTATCAAGTTCAAGACTAGTTCACTTGATTACAACTGGATGTTGCCTCATTTCACTATGTGTCAATTCAATCGAAAGACGTTGACATTTAAGTATTTACCCTACTTATGCCCGAGAAAATTCTTTTCTTTCTCGTTACATGACATTTGTGGGGGATTGTTGGAAATTGGCATGGTTCTTCTTGTTCTTCTAAAGTCCCACATTGAAGTTTTGTTTGGAATCTCTTGGGTTTATATATCTCCCTCTCATGGTTACTATTTGAATATTAGTACTATGGCTTGGGGATGTGGAGCGTATGGACCAACAACACACGCGCGCGCGCCGCTTAGCCCGCCCGGTCCGGTCCGGCGCGACGCGGCGCGGGCTGCGGGCTGTGGGTCTAATGTATATATTCTTTTTGGAGAAATTTCATTTGACTTTCGTTGACCGGTTCCATGCGTGATCAGTTACCTGGAGATTTTCGTGGCATAATATCCTCATTAGTGGAGAGATAAGTGGAGAAAAGTCCTCCACTTCCTCCTTGAATCTCTCCACAGCTTTTGCTCCAACAATCATGTTTTTCCACTATAAATACCGAGCTCCTCTCCTCATTTCTACACACCTGAATCCTCTTCCTCTCTTCTCTTCTGCTTCCTCTTCTCTCGGGCATAGTTTTCTGCATACTCCATTCACTTTGCTTTCGAGTGCACGGAAGTAAAGTCGCTGTGGAAATCTTGGGGAGCAACCGGCTGTCACGATTGCACCGTAGTCGGGCCGTCTTTGCTTTCAGGTCGGTGGTCATATCAGGACACAACATTCTCCTCCTTTCCTCTAGCCATTGATAATCGTCCTTAAATTCCAACAATTGGCACGTATTGAAAAATCTCTAATGCTTCGAATCTAACCTTTAATGTAAGATAATTTAAAACATTTGCACAGCCTATTCTGCAATCCCCTTTTTAGCCATGTGTCCAATCTAAGTAAATACAACACATGTTTCCTTAGGCTCAACCTTGAACGGCCTGCACAGTGGCCCTGAGATTCGTTACGCTCACAAAGCCAAAAGCAATCATTTTCCTTTATTTTTTGGTTAGAATTCCTTTTTCAGTTACTCTAATTAAAAAAGAGGAAAGTTGGGTAAAAAGCAACGACTATTTGATTTGCAAATTAAAATATAACTGTTGTGAATATCTTATTGCCAAGTAACATAATTTTTTTCTTCTTTTTGTTCTAAAAATACCCACTTATATTGTACTCAATTTCATATTTAAAAATTGCACAACTAAAGTAGTATTCTTATTTGAAGGTCGATAGTAAGAGATAGAGAAAAGTTATAAAGTTCATGTTTGATAAGTAATTTTAATAAGCATAATTTTCATTGTACTTTCATGTTTTAATTTTTAATTGTGTACCCTCTCCGTCCCATAAAAGTTGTCAAAGTCTTTATTTTCCATGTCTCAAAAATATTGTCAAAATTTATCTATATAGTAAAAAACGTAACCCTTCATTTGGAAGGTATGAGTGATAAATAATGTTTCCTTAAATTTTTTATTTCTAAAAATTTGATCGCTTTTAGGGATGGAATGAGTATTTGTTAATGATATATGTGCATTAATTTATTGAAGTTAACCTTTATTTTGAAGGTATTATTCAGAATAACTTCAACTAATCCATAACTGAAGATTTTTGTGATTATTCCTCTATTTGTAACTTATATTGTTAATATTATTGCTATATTTATGTGTAAATAAATTATATCATGCTTATAAATTGTTGAACAAATTTATATGATTGATATGTCTCATCAAGTGTGAATTATTAAGTTATGTTGGATTTGAAAATATTATCAAATAATGATTATATTATGTTAGATATAATATGATTGATATGTAAAATAATTTAAATTTATATGAACATGCTTTTTTATTCGTTAAAATGATATGACTAAGGGTGTGTTTGTTTGAGTGGAAAATATTTTCTCGGAAAATTATCATTCTATTTTCAGGCGTTTGGTAGCATAAGTGGTGGATAAATATTTTCTGGAGGAAAATAATTTCCCTCAATCAAGGGAAAATAAATTTCCTTTTATGAGGAAGGAAGTTAATTTTTCTTTACCTCAATCAAGGGAAAATAAAGTCTTATCAATGGGAGTTCAAGTTCTAAACTTCTCTTACTTTACCACCTTCATTTTATTTTTTCAAGTTTTGTCCTTATCTTTTTCCCTTTTTTGTTGTAAAGTTCATAAATGAAATTTTTTTTACAATATTTTTTTTAATTTCTATTATTTTATACATGGAAAAGTTTGATTATAAGAAGATGTACAAACTTATCAAATTTAGGTGCTCAACATATATATATATATATATATATATATTTGGGTTTTAAAGTTGAATTAGTTATTTACTTTTTCTTTTCATATTTATTGGGTTTTTATGGTTGGTTTTTGTATTTAAGTAACTATTTTAGAAAATTATTTTTCTTCTACCAAACAAAGGAAAATGTGGGGGAAAATAGTTTTCCTTGGAAATTCATTTTCCCATGAATATTTTCCCTTCAACCAAACACACCCTAAGTTAGGGCTTTAATTTATGTGAACAAAGTATAATATTATTTTAGGTTAGGATGATATTATATATATGTAGTTTAATTTATAAATATTTGATTAAAATTTTAGTCTAAAAATATATGAAGAAATGATAATTTTATTATGTTACATTGATATGATTTATATGTGAATAAATTATATGTTGAACTGTCTATGTTAAAATGAAGCATTTATTGTGTTACGTGAATAAATGATACGCTAATTTGAATATGTTATAATGTAATGTTACAATGACATGTTAATAAGTTTACTTGAGAGCGATAATTTATAAGTAAACAAAATGAGAAAAACTTTTCCGAAATTATATAAGTAATGACCAAAAACATAAATGTTTCCATCCATATAGGTGTTGTTTGTAGACATTGATGGATTCCAATATATCGCGTCTGTTTATAAGTTTATTTGAAGGCAATGAAATTCAAACGTAGGAAGTGGTAGTATTGGCTCAAGCTAAGTTGCTACACCATACTACTTTTACAGCCCATACCCTCCACCATCAAACTATCCTTACCCTCGGTATTGCCAAAGATTGTCCGGTGGGATTTATGCACCAAATCAAACCGAATCATCTTATTTCCAATATCCTACACCACCAAAATATCCTTACAAACTTTGGCCTAATCATAGTCACCTATCGGAGAAAAACAACTCAACACCCTCATTAACCCCGACCAGTTCAATTGTCGGCTTAGGGACTTTCGAATTGGTATGATACGAATGAGTTGGGGAGGATGAAGTGGAGGAAGGTTCTCGTGGGGTAAGAGACTAGAAAAGGATGAAAGACTTATTACTTCTTGGATAAATGTTGGCATAGACCCCATTAGGGCTGATCAAAAGATAAGATCATTTTGGAATAAGGTAGCCGAGAACTTCGACAACAACCTCCTACGAGGATCTCTTCCGAGAACAGAGCGGACTTGGAACGCTCGTTGGAATTGAAGGAAGCAATATTAGTACACTGGTATCTCTCGTGCTCACGATCTCTTTGATAAAAGAGAGGGCAAGAAGTTTATGTTTGTACACTCGGTATTACATACTAAAAGACTAACCGAAATGGAAGGCATTAGTTAAGCAACTTATGCCCTCATCAACCTTTACACCCTCATCCGGATCATAAAAATATCCAAAACAAATGAAATGGGAGGGCAATGTGATAGCTAGATCCTCAGCACTGAAGATCCAAGTGTTGAAGAAGTGATTGGTATTAGCAGCCCGATCGGGAGAAAAGCCACGAAGAGAAAGGGGAAGGAAAAGGAGGCCCTCGAAGTTGATCTCATCACAATAACCGGGGATAAAATAGATGATCTCTGTGATTGTATCAAAGTTCAAGAAAGGAAACAAAAGACACGTAAGGAAATGATTCGTTGTAGAAATAAGGATAGGAAAGTGGATGATAAGTTTTACAACATAATGAAATACAAATAGTAGAAGCAAGAATTGAAGGAGAGACAATATGATGACAAAATTATGGCAATGGATCTCAGCCATATGTTTCTAGAAGATGCCCTTTATTTTGAATGCATGAAGGAATATATTAGACGTAAGAGATCGGGATAATTCCAAGTAGCCATTAGAATAAATCCAATAGTTTAGTATGTTAGTGAATGTCCAAATAAATTGCAAGAGCTTAGTTTGTTTTATTTTTATCCTATTCCAATAAATTTAGTATGTTAGTGAAAGTTTAAATAACTTGCAAGTGCTTAGTTTGTCTAATTTTACGTATTAGAACAAATAAAGTATCAAATAAATTACAAGTGCCTAGTCTGTCTAACCTTTTCTAACTATAATTATTTGTACATAGGTGGTTGGAAATAGAAAAATCATTGTCCTGCTCATCCTTATCCTCGTCCTCTTCAACCTCATCCTCATCAAATAAAGTAAGATTCATATTAGAACAATCCAATGATGATATGCCCCTTTCGGAAGAACTTCTTGATGATAAAGAACTGTTATTATCTATAAAGGTTAAGATACACCCTCAAAGAAGGCGAGTGTCATTAGCATCCAAACCTTGAAAAAAAAGATGTATTAAAAGAAACCGAGAAGAAGCTCATGAGTGGTTATACAAAGATTATTTCGTAGTTGATCCAATTGATAATGAATATTAATTTTGTTGAAGATTTTGAATGTGGAGGCACTTATATATCCCAATAGTAGAGGCACTCGAAAATCATTCTATGTACTCTCAATTGAGATATGCTACCACTCGGAAGACATGGGTTGGCGCCTTTAACAAAGTGCACTACAACCATACCGATGCTCACTTATGGTATCTTTGTTGATTGTGTTGATGATTTGTTGAAGATTGGTGAATGCTCGTAGGAACCACGGGAACCCCTAAGCCGGAGCCGGGCCCCAAAGCTTCCCACGAATTAGCGAGATTTTTCTCTTTTGAAGATGGAAATGATTTTATTTTAAAAGTGGGGATGAATCTCTTATTAAGATTTCCGAGTTTTATAATCAGATTTAAATTTAAGTAAAATTGAATGGCGGTTTTATTAATCACATTATTTTAGGAATTAATTTTAAAAATTTTAGGATATTATTTCACAAATAAAAAATAAAACAACTAAAAAATTGAATGTCGTAGGGCTTTTAGGCCAAATTGGCGTGAAAACATCGGGTTGGACCGAAGCCCTACCCACCGACCACCTGGTGCCAACACCGTATGGTGGGCGACGCCGACCGGGGTAGTGACTCAAGTGATCGAGTCTCGGTCCCTAGCCTCACTGTCGGATCTAGAAACCCTTTTTTTTATTTTCAATCAAAAAGCCGAGAAGTAGATTAAGAGAAGCAAATGGGAAAATAAAGTCGCCAGTCAGTCTTCGAAGAAAAACTATGAAAAATAAAAGAAAGCAATACCCTTCCAATATTAGTATGGGAAAACTAAGCTTAGAAGAGGTTTTAAATTGACTCCATCGGTCTAGATCAAAGAATCCGAATTCGGGGGCGAGGGTACGAAACGTAGGGATAAGCCCTTTCGTTTTGCCCTTCAAAAGACGACCTTTACTAGTTTAAGAGGTGAGTTTAGATAACGCATTAAAAAAAGCACACATCATAATTAGATACAAAATTTAAAGCAATCAAAGCATGCTATCGAAAGCAGTAAAGCGAGATATGAAAGCAATAAACGAAAGCGATAAAGGAACGAAAAGAAAAGCAAAGGAAAACAAAAATGAAATTAAAAGGTTACATCGGACGGGGAGGAATTTAAATGCGATTACATCTTTCTTCACAACACAAAAACAATAAATAAAGTTAAACAAATCGTGGTTTGAAGGCCGATTTGGCGCCCTTAGGTTGTCCCGCCTGCTGAATTGGATCTTTGAACTGAATCTTAAAATGGGGCAGCGGTGAATTGAAAGGGGCTTTTACGAAGTTTTGTGAAGGTAAGTAAGAAGATGTGTGACTGATGTGTAGGGAGGATTAGCTGAACGGAGTCCAAAAGACCGGAATAAGCGAATATTCAGTAGCTCGTTAATCAAACTTCGGTGGCATAACGCATAGGAAAACGCCATTATTCAAATAAGAGCTTAAGCTCTCTATTTATAAGGAGTGATTAGGTCACAAATGACCAAGAGTTATAGCTTAGGCAAGCAGTCCAAAAATGAGCAGAAACCAGCTGAGGAAATCACAAAAATAAGACTAAAAACAAGATTAAACCGGATCCTGGGAATCAAGCCATGGTGCGCAGCGCCACACCTAAATTTTTCTTTGGAGCCTTAAATCTGAGTCAAAATATGCCCAAAAATTTTTCTTCCTCACCGCCCAGTCTCGCGACCCAAGACACACGACCTATGGTGGGCTTGTGGGCATGGCCATGGTTAGGGGTGTGCAAAATTTATTAACGGCACTTTGAGTTAGCCGAACTTTCGAATAGTTAAAAATACTATCCGTAACCGATCTGATTTTTCTGCTAACCGCAGCTTCGGTTAACCAAATTTTTGATTGGAAAAATCTCGATCCGTACCCGAACCGAAAGGTTCTGTTAAGCAATTTTTCGGTTCGGTTTAGCGGTTAACAGTTATTTGAAACATAACTTATGAAATAAGATGGAAGTAACAGCACAACAAAATACAAGTTTCTAGCTAACAAAAGTAAAATACAATAAAAGAGAAGTTTTTGGCTAGCAAAACATAATTTTTTCAATCCCATAAAATAACTTTTAGATTATATACCTATGATTTATTTTTTTAAAATCGTTTGGTTAACCGTCGGTTAACTGAATTTTTTAAGTTACGATCCGCAACCGATCCTTGAATTGAAAAATAATTGGTTCGGTTAACCGAATCGATTTTCTTTAAAAATTTATTCGATTAACCGATTTTTTGGATTGGTTTCTCTTTTCCGGATCCGTTTTTCGATTTCGGTTTTTCCGTACACCCCTAGCCATGGTTGCTAACGTCGACCGAAACCGAGTGTTTGCTGCCCAATTTTTGCCATTTTTGCTTCTCTCGTAGGCCAACTTCCATTGATGGGCGAACATCAACTCCCTCGAAGCGTTGGCGTTGCGCGAGGGTTGAGTGAGGAGGATTTTGTTTGAAGGTCTTTTCAAATTTGTTGGTACCTTAGTGAATGGGTTACGCCTCAAATCCGCTTATAACACATGGCCTCTATTTGTTCCTTGTGATACACTAAAAACCATGTTTTATTTTCGTTCCCTTATCGAACAGGAGAAGGAAGAAGCAACTACCGGGTATCCTTATCACTTAGGGCGGATTATGATCCTATTGGTGAGCCTTCATCTCTTTCTCCTGTTTTGTATAGTTCAAATTCTCGTGTGGAAATTAACTTGATCTATTTGTATCTACTCCTAGGGGACATCCATATCTCAATCCTTAATGTTGTTGTTTTGCAACCCGGGGAATCCCCACGTTATGTGAGAATTCCAGAAATTTCTAAAGAGGAGTTTATGGGGCATCTTTTCCCTAAAAACTAGCAAAGGGTAAGAGTTTTGTACTCTTTATTTTTAGTTGCATGGTAAAAGTGCCTTGTTAATCTAATAAATCGAAGGTTTTCTCATGGAGAGTCTAAGTCACCAATATAAACTAAAAGTAGAATAGGGTGATGAAGAATGCTAAAATTTTTTTGCACCAATACAAACTAAAGCAAATTCCGAGTCTAGAATGGACTCGGAAAGGCAATAACATAGATATACGTGGAAACCCTCCTAGGGTAGAAAAACACTGGACAGTGCTAATCCAAGCACCAAGTAAAAACCACTATTTTAAATCTACAAAATACAAAGGATCGACTCAACCAGAATTGCTCCCTTAAACAATTCCTTATAATGTTTTCCTAGACTCGAAGTTCCCTTATCTCGATCTAGTACTTCCTAACTAAGGTAACCTTTACAATCAGGGACAACCGAGCCGAGTTAACCCGTACAGCCTTAATCAACGGACTTACTAAGAAAGTAAGAGAAGTACGTAATTGATTACAAGACTTTTTTACAACTTAGGGAATATTAAATACATAATTGGAGTTGTAAGTAGAAGATTGGGTAAGAATGAATCCAATAATAGGTTCAACAATAACTCCGACAACCTTCAAGTCCTGCAAAGTGGCTTCTATTTATCGACACCCGTGTCGAGTGATTGTTGAGGCTTGTTTCTCGGACTCGAAGTCTTCACTAGCTATTGTAATGGCTATTCCGAGTCACTAAAAAGATCCGTTGGGACGTGAATGTTGTGCAACGACTCTTGGCTCCAAAAGGTGGTCCAATCAATTGGCGGTGACTAAAAACTATGGTGGAAACAACTGTTAGGCCTAGTGTTAGAGTTTTCCAGCTTTGGAAATAAACAACCTTGACACGGTGTTTGAGCCTTGTCAAGAAGTAGCTAAAACTTGTCTGTTGGTGGTTAACGGCTAAAAGTCGGTTGCTTTTGAAATTCAAAAAATAGATTAGCCTCGTTTGAATAACCTACAAATACAAACTACATTGGTTCTCAAAGTATAAAATACTTTGGTCCAAGATTAGACACGGATAATAATTAAATTAGAGTAATTAAATACTTAATTATCTTTGGCCTAGAAGAATTGAATTTTCTGAGTCTAATATTCAATATACTCAAATTCTATCGTGAGTAAATCCTAAAAATGACAAAGTTAGAAAGAGAAAAATAACAGAGTATAAGAACTTGATTTGGTCAAATAACTCTCAAGGAAATAAACTGACTTAGAATAAAGAATTAACTCGTAATTCACTCGCTTTGAAATACAAAGTCATTGCTCGTAATAAAATTGTTAGAGAAATTTTTTAAGCATACGATGATTCCGAGTGATGTCTAAGTGAGTTAGAAACACCAAGTGTAGGAGATATGCAATAAAGTGCTTTCTTAGTCGATCGAAAAGAATGAAAACTTAGATAGGAGTTTCTATAAGACGCAAAATGGCTTAGAATAAAAAACGAAGAGAGATAGATATTTATACCTGAGTCTTCAAATCTTGCAAGTACGACCGGGAGTAGTCTCAAACTATATCTATCACATTCCAATCCGCCCTTGGAGGTATCTTTATTCACCGGAAAACCTTCCAAACATTTCGGGTGAGTCTTAGTTAGTGCAAGTGGTGACTTTATTAAGGTTTTAGTAAATGTGTTAATTGTTCCATCATTTTGTAGAGTCGTCGATCTAGAACGTCTTTATCGAGAGGTTTCCTCGCTTGTTCGAGGGACTTAAGCGCGCCCATCTAACCAACAAATGCCATATGGTGGTACGGCTAGAGTGAGTACTACCGACATTCTACATGGTGTACACACCATCATAGTACTTCCGATGTAGGGCCAAGCACATCCGCATCCAGTGCCTAGTTCTTTTGGTGGTAGGCCTAGCGTTTTCGAGGATTGTGTGGATATCATGCCTCTCCAAGAACTTAATCGTCATGGAAACTCGATTGATTTTCACCGGATGTCCTATAGCGGGCCTTCTCATGGAGCTTTTTAATCTCCTTAGGACCATGGAGCTAGCTCTTCACAAGCTGGTAGGGGTGTAATAGTTTTCACATCTATCTTTGATGATTTCGGTAATTACCTCTTCGTTGACGCCTCCGGTGATAAGATTGATCTTCACCTTGTAGGGTGCTTTTGTTAATGTTTAATGTTTTGTAATATTTTGACTCCATGTATTGGGATGAATGCAAACACTCCATTCTATAAATGCTTTCTTTTATTAATATGTTGCGAAAAATTCTAAAGAAAATTACAAAGACAAGTCGAAAAATTTTGCACTAGCCCCTATCCCCCTCCCCCAAAGAAATTAATAAAATGGAAAATAGGAAATTGTAAGTGCATGGTCCCAAATTAATAGGGCTTTACCGAAATGGACCATTAGTAAAAATAGGAAATGGCCCAAGGAGTGCTCGGGCCGAAAAGAAATCGGACCAGCTGGTTCGCGCAGTCTCAATGGCATGGTGTCACAAAACTCGAGCTTGGAGACTACTATAAATTGCAGCTTCAACCGGATACCAAAAATTACACCTTCTAAACCTTCTTCTTTAATTCCTTCAGAAAACAAGTACTCGGTGCCTTCAATTTTCTTTTTCACTTCAAAGATGAACTATATGACTGAATTGTCCCATTGATTACCCGAGATGATAGATGTTGACAGGGTAGGGTTGTACCACTATGGACTGAACACCCTGTTCGTATTCGACAGTGAAAGTCTATTAAGGACGTTCCTAAAGGCCGCCGTGACCTTTTGGGATCCACATTATCATATTTTTAGATTTGGGGATAAGGAATTTTGTCCCCTTCCTTAGAGTTTGATGCCATTTTGGGCATTTAGTGTCGAACGAAACCTATAATACTCGAAGCCTCCCAAAGAATATACATGAAATCTATAAGCGCTCATCGAAGCTAACCAATAGGAATCCGAGGTTGATTCTTATTAGCGACGAGGTGCATTTAACGAACTCCGCTAAAGCATTATAACACAATGTACGCTTCAGTGGCTTGCCCACATTCAAAGACGTCGAGCGATAATCACATGTCTTTGGTTTCCTATTAGTGGGAGGTCGCAAGGACATGGCTCTCGTTGTACTCGCTGAGCTTCGTGGAGCGAGTGGACAATAACCGCTCCTTAACTCCACTTATTGTTGCTTGAGACTATCATAGGGTTGGACCAGGTTCAAGCAAATCAAAACGAGGATTTCGCTGGCAACCCCTCATATTGTAGGTAAGTAGAAAACAACATCTAAAACAAAATGACGAGGCTAGGTGGGTGGCACCGGCCAAGGGGTAACGATCCGGCGTCGTCGAGGTAGAAAAGCCTTTGGTTTTTCCCAAAGTCTCATTTTTTTATTTTTGGTTTTGCTCTGTCGAGCCATAAATAAGGATGAATTCGACCATATAAGACTCGTAAATAATTCATCTATTTGTTGTATGCAAATTTTGTTGATGGAGCACGTTCAATTGGTGTAAGCTCCTACGGATGTGGACTTATACCTGGCAACGTATTTCACGTCGAAAGCACAAAAGTATGATTATTAAAATCCCGAAACTTGGTCGGAGATCTAGTTTAGAACCGATAATCCCACGAATGGTATATTAAGCACTCGGAAAGTGTCCTAATTTCGGACACATACGGAGCAACATCCTTATGTACATTTATTGGGTCTAAAGACCAGTGCGTACTATTTTCCCGACCGTGTATTGTGGAAAATGGGACGATAACGGACAATCCCTTATTTGGATTGTGTCCGGCCCGTTAGTTTTGAGTTGTTTGTAGGTTTTGGTAGCTTAAGGCGGGTTTCGACATGGCTCGGCTACTAGATGAACCTGCCTAAGTTGTTGAAACCTGCAGATAAGTGAATACCGTAGTTTCGAATATTATCCGGAGTGTGTAATAGAACTAAAACTCTAAATCATCGTAAGGCACCGAGGACTCGAGAACAGGATCCCATAGGAGCTGTTCTCGCTGCAAGCACGCCTTCGATTCGAGAAGTGAACCCCTAGATTGATGAACGAGCCCGTAGGAGAGAGGTTGAGGCTAAAGAAGCTAAAGAGGGAGACCCACATGATTGAAGAGTCGAAGAAACGCACCCAGGAGGATGCAACTAAGTCTAGTGATCGAAAGGGAAGAAAGTAAAGATCGATTAGCGCTGAATTCTTCTTAAAGGAGAATTTAGGAAAAATAAAATTTAAGAAATTTTAGTCTTGCCTCTATAGAAGAAATTATTTTCCAAGTAGTATGCTTGTTTATTTCCCTTTTATAACCTATGTATTCGAGCAAGTAGTAGGCTTACCTTTTATTAATAAAAGCAAAAAGTAAGTTTTATGCTTCATTTATTTTGTTATCATTCACCTAGAGGAATAAATAATAAACTTGGATCGCCTAATTGGAACGTCAAAAATAGAATAACAATTAAAGAATTAAATAAGCAGCACCGTTTGATTGGAGCGTAAAAAATTAGTTACATACAAAATATGGTTAGAGGGTTGCTTGGCCCAGCCAGCTCACCGCTATCCGGAAGGTGGCCGGCGTCGCCTACAACCTAGCTTGGTTGGGCTGGACTTAGCCCATTATAGAGACTGCTTAGTATCATGCTAAACATAGTATTTCTTTAGTTGACCCAAGTTTGTATACTAAAAATCTCTTCACCGTCCAAATCGGTTAATTTAACTACTCCTCCTAGCAGTATTTGACTAAGTACAAGTGGGACTTGCCAGTTGGGGCTAAATTTTCCTTGAGGATCCTAAATTGATACTCTAATCACCTTAGGGACCAAATCTTCAACCCGCAGATTACGAGGGTTAACTTTCTTATTAAATGCTCTTGGTATATGTGCCTGGTATATTTCGTGAAGACTCATATTCTATTTTTAATATCATTCTGACCACTATCAAGGAATCGAGTACAAACTTCATCCCTCTAAGTTTTGATTACAAGTCATTCTGAGTGTTATAGAAACTTTTCCGAGTGTTATAGAAACTTTTCCGAGTGTTACGTAAACTACCGCATATGTTTTCATTCGATTCGACTAACTCGAAAGCACACTCTTGTTCATAAATTCAGTCCGATGGTTTTGAGTCCCTCGGACATCACTCGATTTATCGCATAATCAAACATTCACTCTAACTCTTTCAAACCAAGTTCTAACTTCATATTCTAAAGTAAAGTGAATTACAACGTTAATTCAACTTTCTTAGTCAGCATGTTTTGAGTGAAATATATTTGTCTAGATCAAGTACTCATACTATGATATTCTCTTCTCTAGCTTGATCTTTTCGTAGACTCGACTCGGATGGAATTTGAATATAATGAATGTTAGACTCAGAAAATTCCACTCTTCCGGGACTTAGATAATTATACACTTACCGATCTTAATTAAATTATTATCTATGTCTAATTTGAAAATTGCTTTTCTCTCTTATACATACATACATATATATATATATATATATGAAGAAAAATTACTCTTTTTCACCCCTATAAATATTGTCTCTATTTGACAATCAATTTTTAGTTGTTTGTATTAATTATTAATTATTAATATTAACTGTCTTGTATTAGTTGTTTATATTAATTAGTTATTTTAAGAAAAAAAGTGTTTTATGAAATTAATTGTTTATGAAAAAATTGAGACAAAAAGTAGCTAATTCGAAAAAGGTTCATTGTATTATCCTTTTCAAATTAGTTTTTTTTTTCTCAAAAAGTTATTCTTTTGAAATATTATTAGTTTACCAAAATGTTCAAACTTATTTTTAACCTATGTCAAACAGCTGCAAATAAAAACCAAAAACTCATTAGTCGTCGTACTCTTGTTCATCCCGGTGAAAATACCTTGTCACAATCATTAACAAGCTGGAGTTTGAATTAATTAATAATTTAAGGCTTATAAGATCTTTATACATTGTAATCTTTTCACTTAATCATAATGATTTATTTTCTCGTCTCATACTTAAAAAGGAATCTCTTGATGCAAAATAATGATAACAAGTATTAATAAAAACAAATCATGATTGAAACAAAGTTATTAATAATTGAAGTCCTAGAGACGAGACCTGGTGCAATCAAATTGCATAATTTAAGCATTCATCATAATATGAGATTTTGACAAAATGGTGAACAAATGACAAGAATTGATTTAACTTTATATTCTGTCTTTGTATAAAATATTAGCCATTAATTATGTACCTAATTTCTTTTCCTCCTCTCTATCATCCCCATGCTCAAATATGAATGTTCTCCTTGCTTGGTACCTACTATGCCATATTTGACAACAAATTCCCTAAAATCTAGCCCCATATATATGTATCCCTTCCTAGCTCTAGCTACTACATGTATATAAAGACTTTTCAATTTTCACATTTTTCATTAATTAATAATCACAATTGTTTGGTTGATGAGGATCCCAAATATCGTGAAATCATAAATGACTTAAATATTCATCATACTTAATATTTATGTTGTCAAAAAACAAAAATAAAAACAGAAGGAAAGGAACGTTTAGATGAATGAAAGAGAGAAAAGTTAAATTTTATACGTTATATTAACCGACTCATATATAAAAGGATAATATTTTAAAGCAATTTTTGTACTTAATTTCTGACTCATAAATTTTGTACCCACTGGGCTCCACACCTAGAACCCAACGAGCATTCCGCATGTTAGCGACATAGTTTTTAATAGGTTAAGGACAATTGTACAAGAAAACCAACATGGGAATTAACTTACTTTCTGTCAATCAACATGAAGCAGAGTGTATAATGACCGACGTACATGGTGGAGAATGTAGACCGCACATAAATGGAAGAATGTTGGTTCAGGAAGTCCAACGATTAGGGTATTAGCAACACCATACTATATGACATGAGAACAGAGAGGCCAAAGCCTACGTCGACGACATGATCATCAAGTCCAGGATAGGAGGGCACCTACCTAGCCTTAGGAAATTCTTCGAAAGACCGCAGAAATATAACATATGCATTAACCGACAAAAGTGTGCCTTTGAGGTAACCTTAAGTAAAATATTAGGTTATGTAATCATTCTTCGAGGAATCAAAGTTGATCCATCCAAGATCAAAGCCATCCAGGAGATACCACCGCTGATGATAGATAAGGAAATATGCGGTTTCCTAAGACGCCTTCAGTATATTAGTCGTGGTCATATAAAAACCGACTAGGGTTTGCGAACCGATCTTTAAGAAGATCAAAAGGGGAACTAAGCCTATTTGGGACGATGAGCGCTAAGCAGCATTCAAAATGGTTAAGATGTATTTGGCCAATCCACCCGTCTTAATTCCTCCACAACCCAGAAAACCATTATTTTTACACCTCTCTATAACAGAGACTCGCAATGGGACCCATGTTAGCTCAACAGATAGGAAAGAAGAACATCCCGTGTAATATCTAAGCAAGAAATTCTTAGATTACGAGACCCGATATAGTTCCCTAGAGAAATTGTCATTGGCTTGAGTTTGGGCCACCAAAGAAGCTTATACACTAAATGCTAACCCACATGGTACAAGTAATAGCACCAATTAACCTTACGAAGTACATTCTAGAACAACCAACCTGTCAGCAGTAAGATACCTAGATGGACGGTCACGTTAGCAAAATTTGAGCTCTAATACGTCCCACAAAAGGCAATTAAGGGAGGGTAGTATCATAATTCATAACCGATTTGTCAACGACGGAAGAACAACCGAAGCACTTCGACTTTTTACATGAGGGAATCTTACGGATAAAAGTCGATGTGTAGATAATGCATTTCGACGACGCTTCTAATTAGAAAGGCTTTGGAGTAGGAATCATTTTAGTCTCGCTAGATGAAGCCCATACTCCTATTTCAGTCAAATTGGATTTCGAAGTCACCAAGCAATGCTCGTAGAATACGAATCATGCATCACGGGACCGCAAGCTACTATAGAGATAGGAGCCAAGAACTTCAAGGTCTATGGTGCCTTTCGAAGTCACCAGCAATGTCTGTAGAATACGAATCATGCATCACGGGACCGCAAGCTACTATAGAGATAGGAGCCAAGAACGTCAAGGTCTATGGTGACTCAAGTTTGATCACCAATCATATTTCACTAAAATGGAAGGTATAAAGTGAAGCCTTGGCACCCTACCAAGTACACTTGATAGAATTAGTAAACATTTCGACAACATATCATACACCTCCCTTCCTAGGGATGACAATAAGTTTGCGGATTCGTTAGCCAAATTAGTGTCCATGATCAATATCACTAGTGGCATTCATTCAATACCCGTTAATATAGAACGGAGGAGTTCGCATGCGCATGTATACGTGCTAGAAATGTCTAGTATCTACCAAACTTTTTGGTACCATGACATTTGCATAGACTTAGAAAGCCAAGAATACCCAATAGGCTCCATACCTAGAGCCCAACGAGCTTTCCACATGTTAGCAAGCATAGTTTTTCATAAATGAAGGACAATTGTACAAGAAAACCAACATGAGAATTAGCTTACTTTGTTTCAATCCACATGAAGCAGATCGCATAATAACCTATGTACATGGTGGAGAATATGGACCACACATGAACGGAAGAATGTTGGTTCGGAAAGTCCAGCGATTAGGGTATTACTTGGTTAACCATGGCAGCAGATTGTCTTGAGTTTGTTAAAAGATGTCACAAGTGTTAAATTTATGCAAATTTGCAACACCAACCGCCTTCTTTTCTAACGACACTTGCATTGCCTTGACCATTCTCATTTTGGGCATAGACATCATCGAAAGGTGACCCCTAAAGGAACGGGCGGTCTCAAATTTGTCTTAATAGCAATCGACTATTTCACCAAATGGGTAGAAGCTGCATCACATGCTACAATAACATCAAGTATGTCACCAAATTCATAACCCATAACATCATTTGCCGGTATGGGGTACTATATGAACTTATCGGTGACAATGGTAGTCACTTTTAAGTCATAGTTTATACACATTTTTAGTAGTAAATTAATTTATAATATATAGTTTATTTTATCTAATTTATCTAATTTTATTTTTTTAGGTAATTATCGAATAAAGTGGAGAAGAGAAGAAAAGACATCAAAAGCGGGTTTTAACTACCGATAAGTGTTGAAGATAATATATAAAGTTGGTCCAAAAATAATGACTCATAAAATATTAATTTTATGGGGATTTATTTTATGAAGTCCAATTTTAAAGAGGATAATGAAGAGGAATAATCCTACTCCTAAATCCACTAGTGTCATCCTTAGAGGTCACATTAAATGGAGGAGACTTGGAAAATAAGGGAAGGGATGACACCCCAACTATCCCTCTCGACCTAGCTTGTTTGAGGAGATCATCACTTAAAAGAGACGAGACGAAACTATGAAGAAATGAAAGATTAAGAGAGAGGAGATCTAAACAAAATGGGTGAGGAGAGGCTTACCAATTCCATTTCGACCGACGAGGAAGTTACGAATTCCGGATCTCGGGACATATGTGGAGGAGAGAAAACCGTAGAAATCGATAAGACCGAGAGTAGATGTAAGTGGGCGTGGAAACAATAGGTCTGTTCTTGCGTGTTTTAAGCTGATCCGAATGTCATATGACGATAGTTATTTCATTGAATCGTCATCATATGTGACATTTCATGATGGTTCTGTTTAAGAACCGTTGTCAAATTAGGCAATACATATGACAACGGTTGATATTAAGGAATCGTCGTCATATTGTAGGAACCACGGTCGGCCGGGCCCGCTGAGCTTCCCCACTATGTGTCGGGTCTCTCTTTTTTAAGGATTGATTTTGAAGATGGTTTTAGAAAGTCACGTTTAGAATGTGGGGATTAACCTTTCATTAAGATTTTTCGAGTTTTATTAAATTTAATTAGTTAAAGTTTGAATGGCGATTTTATTAATTATTTTATTTTATAAATTATTTTAAGAATTCCTGATATATTATTTTCTAACTAAGGAATAAATAACATTAGGGTTTTGGTTGTGCCATGAGGCTTTAGGGCCATATTGGTCTAAAAACACAAAACTTGACCGAAGCCTTATCGGTCGACCACACTCGCGCGGTAGTGGCTCGCACCTAGGGGTGGCCGATGCCGGCCAGTGGAACCAGCCTTGGTCACAACCCAGTGGGCAGATCCAAAATCTAACGTTACTATTCCCGCAACCAAAACACACCGAGATGTATATTTTAATAGAACAAAGCATAAAATAAACGAGTCGCCGATCGGTTTTAGGAAAGAAAAACTAACAAACAACAAAATTTGCTCCTCCAATCTTAGTATGAGAAAACTAAGACTAAAAGAGGCTAAAATGACTCAATCGATCTTTGAACCGAGAATCGGATTCAGGGGTGAGGGTACGAAACGTATGAAAAACCGTTCCGTTCGTCGAAAGACGACCATTACTAGTTCAAGTAGTGGATCAAAATAATGTAAGAAAACAAGCATAAAACGACATGTTAAGTGAAATTAAAGCAACCAAAACATAACAAGAAAAACAATAGAGGAAAACGATAAAGAAAAACGAGAAATAGAAGAATTACATTGGTCGGGGAGGAATTTAAAGCGATTATATCTCATAAACCACAATACGGAAAGCAATAAAAACAAAAACAAATAGAACCGTTTCAAGGATGAAAAATTGCCCTCAACTTGTCCCACCTTGCTGATCCGGACCTCCACGCTGGATTTCTCGATGCAATAGCGACAATCAAAAGAAAAGGGCTTGTTTTGTGAATTATGTATCGAGTGTAGTAATGATCTGTTGAATGAGTGCCTAGAGATCAGAATAATTTAATATTCTTTAGTTCTTTGCACAAATTCAACGGTAGCTTAGTAAAGGATGATTGTCTTATGGAAATTTCAGCAGAGTAACGTTTAGAATGAGAGTTCTCTAGTTAGCTTTCAGCAACATAATGCTAAGGGAGGAAGCTATATGGGAATGAGAGCCATATGTCTCTATTTATATGAGTGGACCTAAGTCACAAATGACCTAGGGTTTGCCTCTATCCAGCCATCGAAACAGATGAAATAAAACCAGGCCGAATCCTAAGAAATGGAACGGGATCGAAAGGGATAAAATCGGATAGAACCATATAAGAGAGGGAAGACAGGCGCTGCCAACCGGACGCCCTAGGGTTTCATGCCCTAGATGTGTCTCCAAGGACTCTCCAAGCCAAAACGTAGCGTTTCACTTGATGCTTCCGGACGGGAGGTGCTGGCCACAATATTGTTCTAAGGGGGAAGATTGTAGTCTTGTGTAGATCTGTCTTGTGAATCTTAAACACAACAGTTTGGTGCTTCGGATCATGAAATGCAACGGATTAACGCTTGTCTTGAGCTCCTTATACTCTGGTTGAAAGTAGAATGCAGTACTTCACACTCTCTAAAGGCGTAACCTAGCCATTCCGAAGAGAGCTTGAATATCCTTCCCTTGCAAGCCTTCGATCATCACGGGAACCCTCTTTACTTCCCTCGGTCTTCTTATAGCAGTCCATCCCATGAGGCTTCCCAAGCTTGGGACCAAGGAGGTAGCTCATATCAATGTAATGAAGGTGGTCGATTCTCTAAATCCGTCTTGGATGACTTCGGAAACAACATCTTTGATGATGACTCTAATCATGACGCGTAGAGGATTCCATGCCGCTTTCGCACGCTTGCCGATTCTTGAATTCTTATAGGGTGTTTGTCTACTAATGTATTATTTATGCAATGGAGACTCTCATGCAATGGGATAAAATGCATGACTCAATTCTAAAAAGGCGCTCTTTTATTTAATATGATGAACAAAACATAGGAAAAGTACAAAGAAAGCAATAAAAAAAATGGTACTAGCCTCGATTCCTCCTAAAAGAAAATAATAATAAGAAAAATAGAAAATCTCAACTGCATTGTCCAAAAGAATAACAAGGTACGTCGTGGGCCAGAATAAAGAATAAAAATGACCAAGCATTGCTCGACCACAAGAAAACCATGAAACGGATCAGGCGCAAGCCATAGCCAGTGTCGGGCATGTATGAGTCCTGCGAGGATTGTAATTTCTCAGTGTACTAATTGCAATGGGACTTGGATAACTCCAGAAAAATACCTATTAATATGATCGTCGCACGACACAAAAGAAATATCAACATCAAAGCCTTCAATCAACCGCACCAAATCTCCTTCTTACATTCGGAAATAGAACCATGAACTACATGACCGAGTTAACCCGATGGATGCATGAGATGAGTAACATGGATAGGTCCGGATTAACCAATTATGGGCTGAATGTCCTATTCAGCATTTTCCAGATTGAAAATCTATTGGCCTTATTAAGGGCTGCTGTTGCCTATTAGGATCGTCACCACCATGTCTTTAGATTTGGGGACAATGAACTATTTCCTGCTCGAAGAATTTGATGCCATACTCGGTAGTTTTCGGTGAACAAAATCAGCTGTTACCAAATCCTCGAAAATCTTCCCGAAAAGTACAAATACCTACTAAAACCGAGTAATAAGAATCTAGGGTGGATTCTTATTGGGAATTGGGTGAGTTTAACCAATCTGATGAAACACTACCGCAACATGTACGCCTATGCTAAGCCCATCATCATCCCGAGGCGACGGGCTATCATCACCTACATGATAGGCAGATTTCGCTAGTAGGAGGCCACGAAGACTTGGCACCAGTGACCCTAGTAAGCCTGGTGAAACAGGTTAGAGAATTATTGTTCCCTAACTCCACTAATAGTAGCTGAAATGATATTTGGCTTAGATCGAGTTGAAGCTAACGCTGAATAGAACTTCCATAGAAGCTCTCTGTTATTGCAGGTAAGTATTGAAGGTTTGCTCGGGAGAGTCTCGAGTCACCCTAGAGGGGGTGAATAGGGTGATAGTAAATTCTTTGTAAAAATACACAATTTTGCACTGAATAGAGGCAAAGACAGATTCTCGAGTCTAACAACAGAGTCGAAAAGATTGGACTCGAAAGCAATGAATCGAAGAAGTAAGAGCAAGAAGGCCGTCCGAGCCTAGAATGAACTCGTAAAGAGAACACAGAGATTTTACGTGGAAACCCTCCTGGGGCAGAAAACCACGGCCCATATCAATCCGGACACGAAGTCAAATCCACTATTTTGAGTCCACAAAATACCGTGGACTTGACAGAAACCGAGTTGCTCCCTTAGACAACTCTTTACAAATTTTCCTCGACTCGAAGTTCCCTTATCCGATCTAGTACTTCCTAGCTGAGATAACCCTTACAGCTAGGGACAACTAAGCTGAGTTAACCTTTACAGACTTAGTCAAGGGACCTTACAAAGACTGTAAGAAGAGTTTGTAACTAAGTACAAGACCTTACAACTTAGAAAGTAATGAATTACGAGTAGGAGTTGTAAGTTGAACATTGAGAGTAAATACAATAACTTTGATCAAGTATGGGTATAAACAATATGTTCGGCAACCTTCAAGTCTTGTGAAGTGGCTTCTATTTATAGATAACCAAGCGAGTAGCCGTTATCTTCATCTCGCTGACCGAGAGTCTTCCGTGACCGTTGGGAGAGGCTTTCGAGTCACTCGAAAGTGTCCGTTGAAATATGAACGTTGGACAACGGTTTAACTCTCGTGGAAGTCCCAAAACCATCGGTAGTGTCTTGATAAATGTGGTGGAAACTACCTTTAAGCTTGGCGTTCCGGTTTCTGGACATGAAAGCATGACAGCTTCCGACACAATCTTTTGGGACTGGAGTAGAGAAGGTGAAGAGCCATGTCTCGCTGGTGATTTGACGTTCGAGCCTAGGCTACTTTTGTAGTTTGAAAAATGTATCATCGATTGAATAACCTACAAAAGTAAAAGACCTTCGGTTCTCAAAGTATAAAATACTTTGGTCCAAGGTTAGACACGAGATAATAAAATAATTATGATAATTAACCAACAGATTATCTCGAGTCGAAAAGAAATGGAATTTTCCGAGTCTAATATCCATGATACTCGAATTCCATTTGACTTAGTCTAAGCGAAGAATCAAGTTTGATAACGAATAGCAAAGGAGATTAACTTGATATAGACTAAGCATGAAATGAACTACGAGTACCGACTATGCAAACAATAGAACAAATATCCACAAGTCGATTCTGAGTGAGAAACAGTGGAATACTCGGTATATTCAAAATACGATTAATCTGAGTGAGGATGGACTTAGAATAAAGAACCAGTTTTCTAAGTCGCTAACCGAAAAGCGACAAATGAGATAAGTTAAAGCCGAATCACTTAGAGAAAATACTATTTTACTCAAGTAAGTTTCTAAGACACGAGAGAATGCCTTGGAATCAAAACTCTATATGTATAATATCGTTATACCTGATTCCTTTTGCATGACTCGAAAGATATTAAGCAAGGTGTCGAGTCTTCAAGTATAAAATAACAAACAAAAGCAAGCGAATGCCAACCGGGCGATGGCACTGGCCATAAGGCGGCGGTCCGGCGCCGGCCGAGGCCGAGGGGCTTCTCGTTTGCACCAAAAATTCTATCTTTCGTCCCTGCCTCTTTGATTGCTATTTACTATTTCGATTTTGCTCCTGTTGGGCCTAAAAGAGTTAGACTTTGACTGTGGAGGACACTAATATTTGATTTTGCATTTGTGATGTGCGGATCTGGTTAATGGAACATTTAAAGCCGATTGATACTCCACCGAAGTTCGATAAATACCTAGTGACACACTTCTCCCAAAGGAAACGAAACTGGTGGTAGCCGATTACCCAACCTCTCGATGGGAAGAATATCTTGGAAATCATGGTAACGACCTCCTATGGTATGTTAAACAGTGGAAGCTGGCCCAGTTTAAAACCCACACTGCACAAAGCACCTATATATACGTCTATTGGGCCATGAGGAGAGTACATATTACTTCCCTAGCCATGTGTTGCAGGCAAATGGGTAGGGAACAGGTTTGCCGAAACTACCGACTCCAGCAAACTTGCTGACACCTGAAGGAGTTGCAAACACCACTCTTTATCCTTATTACGTAGAGTGGATAACAAAAGTAGATCCCAAATAGCGAAAGGCACCGAGACTCAAAGAGCTGAATCCTAAAGAAACCGTCCCTGCTCCCGCCCTCGCCCCTCCGTAAATTCGTGAAGTAAACCCTTGAATGGTTGCAGGCGTTCGCCGAAGAGAAACTCATGTTAAAGAAACTGAAGAAAGGAGGGCCCTACGAATCCAAGAACTAAAGGAACGCACCGAAACGAGGAAGCCGGGCCATGCGATCCTAAAGGAAAGAAAGTGAAAATATACTAGGGCTTAGACTCTTAGGATAGAATAAAAGAAAAGGAGGATTAGTTTTGCCTCTTTAGAAATGTGTTTATTTATTTTACAAGTGGTATGCTTGCAAGTATTTCCCTTTATTAGCAATGTAATTGGGTAAGTAGTAGGCTTATCTTTTATGGAATAAAAGTTAGTATTATGCTATACTTTCATATTTTTGTCGCTCACTTAAAGGTAAAATAAAAACAAACAAATTGGACCGCTTAGTTGGAATGTCAAAAAAAAAAAATAACAGACTGCCTAATTGGGCCATCCAGTGAATAAATTAACCAAACAAAACCAGAATAAAAAATAAAAAAAAGCGTGGGCTGGTCGGTCCCACCGTTCACCCGGTGGTGGCCTTCGCTTGCCTTTGCCTAGCCTGGTTGGGCTGGGCTTGGCTTACTACCTAGGAGCATGCTAGGCGTAATACTTCTTTAACTAATCTAAATTGGTGTAATGGAAAATCTCTTCTCCGTTCAAATCGGTTAACTTTACCGCTCCGCCGGGTAAATCGATTAAGTATAATGGGCCCTGCCGGTTGGGCTTAAACTTCCCTCGTGGCTCCTGAATTGGTGCTCTTATCTCTTTAATGACCAAATCTGCAATTTACAAATTGTGAGGCTTAATAATCTTACTAAGTGCCCTACATATACGAGCTTAGTATATTTGAACATTATGTAAGCCGTTGAGGCGCCTTTCATCTAATAAGGTTAACTCCTCATAACGTGCTTTGGCACACTCAGCATTTGGAATTTGGCTCTCAGCAATTATCCTTAATGATGGAATGACAATCTTAACTCGGAGGGACTATTTTCATGCCATAGACTAAAGAATAAGGCGTTGCTCCCTGTAGAGGTTCTAATAGAAGTTCTATAACCCCACAAAGCAAAAGGTAATTTATTTGGCCAATCCTTATAAGTAACTCGCCATTTTCTCCACTATCTTCGAATATTCTGATTAGTAGCCTCGACTATTCCGTTAGTCCGAGGATGATAGGGGAAGATTTGTGATGCTAAATTTTATACTTATCAAAGAAATCCACTATTCCCTTCTTAAAATGGCTACCATGGTTACTTATTAACTCGTGGGGCATCCCATAACGACCGATAATGTTCGGGTGATGAATTTGGCAACCTATTTCGACATCAAAGTTGCATATGAAGCCGCCTCTACCCATTTGGTGAAGTAGTCGATTCGTACTAACAAAAATCCCTGTCCACCTGTTCCTTTAGGAGTCATCTTGCCAGTAATGTCTATTCCCTAAACCGAAAATGGCCAGGGTGAAGATAGTGTAGTAAGAAATTATGTGGGTTGGTGTTGTAGATTTGCCTACACCGGACACTTATGGCATCTTCCAATAAAGGCATGACAATCCGCTGCCATGGTGGACTAGTAATAACCAACTCTCTTAACCTTCCGGACCAACATCCTACGGTTCATGTGAGGTCCACATTCCCCACCAAGAATTTCTTCCATGATGCACTTTGATTAACACAAAGTATGTTAATCCGAGAGTTAGTTTTCTTAAACCAATTGCCCCTAATTGATAAACAATTGGGCAGCCAAACATCCTAATGGCTCTTTGGGCTCTAAATCTGAGTCCAAGGGATATTCTTGCTTATCCTAATACTGGTAAATATCATGATACCAACTTGTATGGTTAGTATTAGACACTTCTAAGGTATAGACGTGCGTAGGCTTACTCCGTCGCTCAATGTGAACATGCATTGAGTGAATGTCGATACGAATATTGATCACGGATGCTAACTTATCTAATGCATCCACAAATTGATTATCAAAATGTTTCGATAATTCTGTCAAGTATGCGTGGTAGGATGTCAAGGCCTCACTAAGTACCTTTCATATTTGCGAAATTTGATTGATGATCAAACTGGAATCTCCGAAAACCTTGATATTCTTAACCCCAATTTCTTTTGCAGCCTCAAGTCCTGTAATACAAGTCTCGTACTCTGCAGCGTTATTAGTGACCTCGAAGTCTAGTTTGATTGAAATGGGAGTATGTGCTCCCTCCAACGAAGACTAAAAGAATAACTACTCCAAATCCCTTCGATTGGAAGCGTCATCGTTATACATCGTCCAAACGTCCACCTCTACTTGTAAAATGTCTTCATCTGCAAAGTCAAGGTGTTCGGATTGTGATTCGAGCACAGGTAAATCAGCTAAGAATTCTGGCACAACCTTTCCTTTGATCGCTTTTCGAGGGACGAACTTGAGTTCGAATTCGATAGCATGATAGTCAATGTGCTATCTTACTCTTTATCGTCGGTTGCTTAAGTATGTACTTAATAAGATCCATTAGTGCTACCACATGTACCGTGTGGGCCAACATGTAGTGTCCGAGCTTCTTGGTAGCCCATAATAAAGCCAAAGATGTCTTCTCTAGTGGGCTCAAATCATTTCTTTAACTTCTTGAAAATGGGTTCACATACCATAGTCGGTTTTCATATGAAATGACTAATGTACTACAAACGTCCTAGGAAACCTCTTATCTCTTTCTCCGTACATGGTGGAGAGATCTTTTGAATTGCCTTGATCTTGGATGGATCAACCTTTATTCCTCTAAGACTCACAACATAACCTAACAGTTTACCGGAGGTTACACCAAAGGCACACTTTTGAGAATTAAGGCGCATGTTGTATTTTCCGGGTCTTTGGAAGAATTTTCTCGAGCTAGGCACGTGCCTTACCCTATCCTTGGATTTTATGATCATATCATCTACGTCAACTTGAGCTTCTTTACAGATTATATCATACAGTAGTGTCATTGCTGTCCTTCAATACGTTGCACCAGCATTTTTGAGCCCTAATGGCATCACTACACAATAGTAAGTTCCCTATTGAGTGATGAAAGTCATCTTCTCCAAATCTTCTTCCGCCATCTTTACCTGATAATATTCGGCATAACCATCCATGAACAAGAGTAGAGCATGACGCGCTGTATTATCTACCGGAAGATCGATATGAGGTAACGAGAAATCATCCTTAGGACTTGCCTTGTTTAAATCCACGAAGTCAATGCACATACGAACTCTGCCATCTTTCTTTGGGAGCGGAACCGTATTTGCTACCTATTGAGGATAGTGAACTACCTTAATAAACCCAGCCTCTAACTATTTATGAACCTCTTCCTTAATCTTCAAGGCCCCTTCTGGTTTCATCCTTCTACTTCTACTTAATCGGCGTAGCATCCTCATAGAGCGAAAATTTACATTCTCTTATACTCGGATCATACTTGGCGTGTCTTTGTCGGACCATGCAAAGACATCGATAAATTTTACAAGGAGTGAAGTGAATTGCTTCTACTCTTGTGGGTTCAAAGTTTTCCCAATCTTCACTTCTTGGGGTTGATCAACTAACCCTAGATTAATTGTTATTGTTTCCTCTATTATTGGTGAGCGATTTTAGTGATCTTGTTCGTCATTATAGGCAAAGCAATTATAAGCAAGAGGAGGTAAAGAATAAGCAGAAAGATTCACTTTACTAAAAGAAGCAATGAGTACATCGGACTCAAAACTAGAATTGGAAACGATTAAATTAGGAAGAGAACTAGAAACAACAGAAGGATAAATACAAGCCCTAACACTAGAATCAGAATAAGGAAGCGCTCCTAGGCTAATAGCAAACTCTTGGCCCTCCTCAGCATCAATCCAAGTAACATGCTTGGACCCTTCTATATCAGCATTGGTGATGAACCTGGATGGATCGAACGTGGGCGCGACAAAGCTCGCGATAGTATTGAGACCGAGTTCCCTTCTAGATTACTCTCTTAACCAAATAAGAGACCGAAAAGATTGTTTCCGGTGAGATTTATCAATTCCGATATGGATCTGTCCCTCTTTGAGGAGGTAAGGTGCCTCTTTTTCAAGAATATAGCAGTCATTGAAAAACTCTAAACCATGTATTAGGACACCCTTCTCCTTGATGTAATAGGGCTCACGAAAAACTATAATAAGGAAAGTTGTCTCCTTCTCTCAAAAACTTCCCATTCGGAGTATAAGGAAAGGGATTAATAGAATGGATCGTGTGTGGTGAAGTCCACTTCACTTGGATTTCCCACTTGGCATGAGCTATTTCCTTAGTGGTAGGTTGATAGCCTAGTCCTCTTCATCTGCAGCCTACAAGCAAAGCCTAGAAAATACCTCTTCTTCTTAAGCATCGAATTGACACTAGGGTTGCCATAAGGGTTAAAGGTAAAAGGTGCTTCATCCCTTTCTAAGGCAGCGACGGTTTAAAATCCGTAAAGTTCTTCATCCTTAGTATTGTGCTCAATCTCCACTACGGACTCTTTCGAAGTGATAGTAGCACAAAGATTATCCCCTTTGACGGTTATGACTTAACCTTTAATGATCATCTTGACTTTCCGATGCAAGTGTAGAGGGCACTCGCTCGATGATCATGCAACCGAGGGCAACTTAGAAGCAAGTTGAAAGTAATCGGGATATTTGGGACTTGTACTCGATATTCTTCTCCACAGGCCCTATATTGATTTTCAAGGTCATCGTTCCCAAGATTGTTATTCTAGAATTATCATAAACTCAAAGATGAACAGTCCGCTTAAAGAGTCCGTTGCTCCCTAATTCCTACTTTTGGCTGTTCTCCAGGGACATACATTTGCTACTCGATCCATTGTTTACCAATGTTAAGGGAATAAACTTGTTGATGCAAGTTACGATTAAATAAAGGGCATTGTTGTGTGCAATGCCTTCTTTTGGGAGATCGTTCGATCAAGAGTAATGGTTTCGTCCCCACTTGTTTACCAATCCTACTACTTCGTCTGGCGTGGTGTTGGGAGAAACATCGATCTTGCTGAGGGCATCAATTAAGGCTTGCCTATGTTTCGGGAAGAAGATATTAATTGCCGATTAAAATGTCAACTTTTAATTTCCGAAGTTGCTTAAGGATTGAGTCTTCTTCTTTTGTAGCTTCGGGCTCTTTTGGGGCTTCCCAAGTCTGTTGTGGACCCAAAGGTGCATTGTGCTATCCTCGATCTAGTAAGAAACCGAACCGTAGTGCTTTTAGTGTTTCCCCAAAAGTGTTCTTCTTCTAAGGGTGGTGTGCCCCTGAAGTCGTCACTCTTATTGTCATTATCGCTTTTTATTTCCTAGACATCTTCTTCATCACTTACCCACAGCCCTGGACTTCGGATGTAAGGGAGATAGGTTAAGAAGTGGTTTTGACTCATTAATATCTCAAATAAAAAATAGAAGGATCCTATTGACCTGGTGTAGGTTCAACGAAGATGGCTAGGGTTCCGCTAAAAGGGTTTTTATTGTTACTTGATTTCTTGGCAGCCTTAGGCAAAGGTAGTTGACCATTTCAAAACATGCTTTCTAGTTTGTTCTTGATTGTCCAACACTGTTCGAGTATCGTGTCCTCGTGCATGATGGCATTTGTAAAATTTTCCCGAGTCCCAATTTATGGATTTTTTTACGGTTTCTAATTCCGCTCTAATAAGTCGCAATTCTATATTCCCTTTTTCCAAGAGACGGTCAAGGGTTTTGGCGTATATAGTATTGATAGGAGTGTAGTCGGTATACCTGTTGAGGTTATTGACATTTGCACCCTGGTAGCATTGCCGAGCATTGGAGATTTTCTTATCTTTGGAATGATAATTACCTTTATATCTAGTTGTAACTTTTGTGGTTGCGGTGGACAACTCTTCCTCTATCAGCAAACCAATGTCTTAAAGGGTTGAGAAGTTTGTCATGGGTACAAATTTGGGTGCTTATTACAATTGGGTTAAAGGTTCTTTATGATGATTCGAATTTGATCCTTCTCGGATGGTCGATCAACCATATGATCCGCCTTTGCTCTCCATCCGGTAAGGAAATCCGTAAAGCTCTCCAACTTCTCTTCTTTGATCAATTCTAAGTCTCTAAGAGTGACAGGTAGATCAATGTTATATGAGTTTTGATGAAGGAACTCCTTGCACAAATCTTTCTAATTGGCAACCTTACGTGGGTCAATCGCATTGTACCACTTCATTACATCAATATCAAATGTCCACAGGAAGATGATGTTGCAAGTGTCTTCAGGAATGTTCTTAAGAGTCATTGCTCCTGAGAAGTTGTGTACATGATGATGGGGATTTGTGGAACCTTTAAACTTAATATCGAGCACGGTAAACTTAGGAGGTAGTTTACCCTCATGGATTGAAGTGAATCCCTTATGATCAAAGTAATGATTACTAAACATGGGTGATTCCCTTAACATCTGTTCTATCTTATCTATACGGGAGTCATACCGAGATTTGGATTCAAGCTTAGGGAATTTAAGCTTGGAACTTTTCGAGAGGAGATGAGACAGTGGGGGTGGCGAGAATCAAAGCTATTTCCCTTTTAAATGCTCGGCTTCTTTGGCTTCTTCCTTCTTTAAACGTTAAGTTTCCTCATCTCTTTTACTAGCCTCGATAGCCCTAATGATTTCCTTAAGATCCCTTGATATAGACGATATCTGCTTTTCT
Source organism: Talinum fruticosum (assembly GCA_021018815.1). Lineage (NCBI taxonomy): Eukaryota > Viridiplantae > Streptophyta > Magnoliopsida > Caryophyllales > Talinaceae > Talinum > Talinum fruticosum. The sequence continues at coordinate 481,022 of JAITYX010000138.1, forward strand.
TAATCTCTCAACCTGGTTTCCACCTTAGCTATATTCTCGTTAAGCATAGTGAGGTAAGATATTGCTTTGGGTTGGGATCCATTGCAAGGGAATTCTTTTTAGGTGCTGTTTTAGAGAAGGAGTAGATTGTGACGGTGTAGTATGCATGAAAGCTTGTCGCACCAATGTAGACGAGTGCAGCAGAAAGAAAAGAGGATGTGCCGGATTACTTGGTGAGACGTTCTAATCTTTTAGAGCTCAGATTCCGACAATACTCACTTGCCATAGACTTCCCTATTCTGCAGCCCAAAGTATGAGGTTCAGGACCATATGAGACAAGATCACTTTTAATAGGAAGGGACTAAAGCGCAAGACCCGAAGAGACTAAGGATGCTTTTTATTTAGATGAACATATAGAATGTGATGATTATATAATGAATGACTTATTTGCGTGATCCTTAGAAAAAAGATGCTTCCTATATGATAATGCATTTCCTTACCTGAGATGATTTTTTTACTAAATGCAAAATGAATAGGACAAACTCACCTATCTTAATATGAAATGATTTTACTTGGCTAATGCAAATGGACTCACCTAATATGAGATGATCTTGTTTAGCTAATGCAAATGGACTCACCTAATATGAGATGATTTTATTTTGCTAATGTAAATGGACTCACCTAATATGAGATGATTTTATTTGGCTAATGCAAAAGAACTCACCTAATATGGGATGAATTTATTTAGCTAATCCAAATGGAAAATGAGAATGCAAATGAATGAAAAAGACTAGATAATAAGAGAAATGGACTTCGGTTAGACTCTTTTGCCAATAGCAACTACTTAGGCTATTAAAACAAAAATTTTTGGAATGACAAAAAGTGCAGACAATGAACCAACCCCAATAGGAAAAAGGCATTTTGACTTTTGGCTAAATGCACATAACGGACCGACTCTAGGAAATTCATTAGAGTATTGTATTTTCACCCATGCAAGGGTCTAATTAGCTCTCCTCACGTATTCCTAAAGGCTCACAAACAAAAGATTAAATCTAAAACACACACACTCATTCAAGCATGCACATGAAGTCCGGGTGGCACCTAAAAGTCCAAAAGTTCAATGGCCCAAAAGTTCAAGAGTTTGGATACGTAGTGACACGTAGTACGAGAATTTAGTCGCCATGGGTTGCACGAATTAGGATACCAACCACAATTCTATTGCCTCTTGGTGAACTAAAGGGTTTAGCCCAACGAGTGCATGCTTGCGAGGGAAGAGGTACCGTTTCCTCGGGCAATCAAGCCTAGTTGGGCCCGTCTAAAGGAACCAAGTGGGAGCCTCTCTCTAGAAAGGGTAAACAGGGGTTACAATAAAGTTTTCCTAGGGTCCAAAACAATATTTAAACTTGTTCAAAGGTTGCTAAATGCGGAATGACTAATGCAAACACATTATTAAAACACACTACTCAAATTTTCAAGTTTCGCCCTCTTAATAAAAAGACTATCCCCAGTGGAGTCGCCACTTTAGCAACCACGATCGGCCGGGGCCCGTCAAGCTTCCCAACCGTGTGTCGGTGTCTCTTTTTTAAGGATTGATTTTGAAGATGGTTTTAGGAAGTCAATTTTAGAATGTGGGGATGAACCTTTTATTAAGATTTTTCGAATTTTATTAAATTTAATTAATCAAAGTTTGAACGACGATTTTATTAAGTATTTTATTTTAGAAATTATTTTCAGAATTTTCAGGATATTATTTTTAATTAAGGAATAAATAACTTTAGGGTTTCGGTTCTACCGTGAGGATTTAGGGCCGATTGGTGTAAAAACACCTATCCGGACAGAAGCCTTCTTGGCTAACCCCATGGCGCAGGCAGTGGCTTGCACCTAGGGGTGGCCCACGCCAGCCAGAGGCCGTGGCTGGTGGAACTAGCCTTGGTCCACTCGCTCTAAAATGTAATGTTATTGTTCCTACAACTATAAAACACCGAGATGCAAATTTGAATAGAACAAAGCATAAAATAAAGGAGTCGCCAATCAACTTTTAGGAAAGAAAAACTAACAAAAAAAATTTGCTTTTCCAATCTTAGCAATCAAGGGTCGTCGAGTCCACAAGTAGAACCGATGCATGAAATGTTTATGGATGCCTTTGGGCCTATGTTCTCAACATTGATTGATGAAAATATGGATGAAGAACCAAATGAAGATGCAAAAAATTCTTCGAAATGTTGGAAGCGGCTAAAAGACCTTTGTATGAGGGGTGTGATTTGTCCTTATTGTCGATGGTGTCACAGCTCACAAACATCAAATGTGAGTTTAATCTTCGAAATAGAGTTGTTCACAATTTTTGGCAGTAATGAAGGAAATGTGTCTACCTAATAATCAGATGACTAAGGATGATATCAACTCAATAGAGGATTTAGCTACTTATTGTAAGCGTTGAAAACTAAACATTCGGACTCATCGAACATGTTGATGGAGGACAAACTGAAATTGTTCCGGATGCTCCATATGTTATGAGTAAAGAGGCAAGAACATCCTTATGTGAGTGGTTAAGACAACTCAAGTTACCCGACGGATATGCTAGTAATTTAAATCGATGTGTTGATTGAAAAAATGTGAAGTTGTGTACTTTGCAAAGTCATGATTGTTACATCCTTATAGAGCGATTATTACCCATAGTTGTGAGGGAATTACTTCCTCCAAATAGTTGGAAATTCCTTACATAACTTAGCCAATTTTTAGGGATTTATGCGCCGCTTATTTGCAAATTAATGATGTACTCGGTTAGATGCAAATATCCTTGAAATACTATGTAAGATGGAGATGATTTTCCCTCCATCTTTCTTTAATGTGATGGAACATCTTCCTATGCCCTTACCATATGAGGCAAAAGTGGGAGGACCCCGTTCGAGTATAGATGGATGTATCCCATTGAAAGGTATCGAGTGCTTCTTATCAAGTTGCCAATTAATATTTTGTAGTGATGATAAGTTTCATTACTAAATATTTAAACTTTATCATGTAGGTTTCTGCATCATTTGAATAATAAAGTCGGAAACAAAGCTCATGTTGAACCGTTCATATGCAATGCATATCTAACGGAGGACATTGAATATTTTTGTGCCGCTCACTTTGAGCAAAATGTTGACACAAAAACAATAGATCTTGGGCGAAATGTTTGTGCTTATATAGAGGAGAATCAAGGTAAACACATTCTACATGTATTCTCCTCTAATGTCGAGTATGCCCCAGTGAGGGATGTATGAGATTCCTTGATCAATGTGAGTACGACATAGCTCATGCATACATTATGTAGAATTGTGAATTATTACAGATCTATGAATGGCATACTAACATTAACTTGAATAATTTTGTCACATATTATCTTGTGAGGATAACTAACTAATAATAAGCATTTTCCCCAACTAAGGTGAAGGTTTGCTCTAAGAGAGTTTAAGTGACCCTAAAGGGGGGTGAATAGGGCGATAAGGACATTTAAAGAAACTTTGAAGATTTTTGCTAACAAAAAAATAAACAGCTAAGTCCGAGTCCAGATTGGAAAAAGAAATGCAAACACTCATAAATACGTGTAAACCCTCCCGGGGCGGAAAACCACGGTCATTACCAATCCAAGCACCAAGTCAAATCCACTATTTTGAATGCTCAAAATACAAAGGACTAACTCTACTAGAATTAGTCCCTTAGACAATTCCTTACAATGTTTTCCTAGACATAGAAGTTCCCTAATCTAATCTAGTACTTCCTAACCGAGATAACCTTTACGAGTTAGGGACAACTAAGCTGAGTTAACCATTTCAACTCAGTCAAGGGACCTTACTCAAAATGTAAGAGAAGTATGTAACTAATTACAAGAATTAACAACTCGAAAGTAATAATTACAAGTTGGGACTCGTAAGTAGAAGACCGAGTGAGTAAGGCACTAAGAGAATTAGGCGAGTGTATTGATTAATGGTTTCAGCAATCTTCAAGTCTTATGAAGTGGGTTCTATTTATAGATGATCAAGCAGAGTAGTCGTTGTGTTCGATTTTTAGACTGAAGTCTTTACTAGCTGTTGGAAGGGTTTTTCTAAGTCACTCATAAAAGATCCGGTGGAGTATACGTTGGGCAACGGTTATTTGCTCCAAAAGGTGTTCCAATGAACTGGTATTGTCCGAAAAGCAAGGCGGAAACCACCGTTGAGCGTAGCATTGAATTTTTCCGATTTCGAAATAGACAGCCACGACACGATGTCCGAGTCTTGTCCGAATTGGCTAAAGCTGTCTGCTAGTGTTTAACAGCTAGAAGCTGGTTGCTTTTGAAATTCAAAAGATATATTAGCTTTGTTTGAATAACCTACAAAAGCAAACAACATTGGTGCTCCACGTATAAAATACTTTGGTCCAAGGTTAGACAAAGATATAAATTAAATGTGAGTAATTAAGAGCATAATTATCTTAGGTCTAGAAAAGTGGAATATTCTAAGTCTAATATCAAATAGGTTCAAACTAACCTCAGAATAACGCCTAGAACGATCAAGTAGAGGAATAATCAATCATAGAAAGTGAACTTGATCTATCAAATAATTTTCTACAAGAAGATGATGAAATGTAAAAAGTGGCAAAAAGGCCAAAGCGGGAGTTCTACAAGAAAGACCAGAAAGGTAAGTACTCATCCCCTTCTAAGTTGTCTTTAACTAGGAACTCTGGTTGTTTTGAGTGTGGCAGCAAGGAGTACATAGTAAAAAATTATCCAATGAGAAAGAAGGATAGAAAGAAGAAAAAGGCTTTAGTCACTACCTGGAGTGATGATGACTCCTCCGAAGATGATGATTCCGATGACTCAAAGTGTCTAATGGCACCGACGGACTTAGAAGCTGGATCCGAGTTAGATAGTGACAACTCAAGTGCTGAGGAAACAAGTCCTCGGGAGGTATTTGACTACTTCCTTACATTTTCCAAACTTAATCTTCCTAGATATATCTTTACTTTGGAAGAAAAGTCCAATTTTGATTCATCTAATTTTAAAGAACAACTTGAGTCTCTTACTACTAAGAGTACTATTTTGAAAAATGCGTTAAAAAAATTAAGACAAAATTTGAAGGTACTTGAGACCAGTGCTCAAGAGAGTGAGACTAAGCCTGAGTGCCTTAGAAAAGAGAATGACCGACTGAAACGAAGCTCAAAACAGTGTCAAGACTTGGTTTTAAAACTCACTCAAGGTTAGAAAAACCTTGATCTTGACTTGGCTCTTAGTGTGTCTCATTTAGAAAAGAAGGTCTTGGCTACAATGCTAAAGAGAAAGATAACTCTTACAACAATCTTTTCAAAACTTATTCAAGAACTGTTAAGTTCGGGAAGTCGAGCATGGTCTCACTCACTCATATGGAAAAGGGATTGAGCATAAACCAATTTACAGGAAAAATTTTTCTTAACCTATTTACAAAGAGTTTCAAAGAAAAGAGACACGGACTCAGTTTTATAAAAAGAAGGCTCAAAATCAGATCAAACCTAAAATTATTTAAATGCGGGCTACCAAAAGTGCTCTTCCTCGGAGAAATATCACGAGTACCTAGACAATGGCTGCTCATGCCATATGACTAGGGATTCAAGACTCTTCTCCGAGCTAAAAGATGTCAAAGGAGGAAAAGTCACATTTGGAGATAATAAAAAAGGCAAGATAGTTGGGATTGGCAAGATTGGTCAAGGAGACAGCCCGGTTAGTCTAGTCTACCTTGTCAAAGGGCTCAAGTACAATCTTATGAGCATATCTCGGTTATGTGACAAAAGTCAAGAGGTAAGATTCACTCGGACCAACTACTTCATTTCCGATGCAGATCACCAAAGAGACAAAGCTGTCAGGTTTGAGGTTAGGTAACACTTATACCATTCCTCTCTCAAATTCTAGTAAAAATTTATTATGTTTGAAAGCATCGTAGACTAGGTAATATCAGCATGCATACCATCAAGAAACTTGCATATCATGGATTAGTTAAGGTTTACCTAACTTTGCATTTAAGAAAGATAAATTTTGTGAAGCATGCACAAAAGAAAAGCATGTCGGATCATCTTTCAAACCACTAAAAACTGTATCTACATTCAAAGTACTTGAATTGATTCGGATGGATTTGTGTGGTGAAATTCTGTGAAAAGCTTAGGAGGTAAATCATATGTGCTAGTTATTGTTGATGATTATTCACGATTTACCTAGGTGTGTTTTCAAAGAACAAGAATAAAGCCTTTAAAGAGTTCACTAAGATCTATAGAAATATTCAAGTGGAGTCTAAGACTCATATCGGAAGAATTCGAACTCACCATAGAAGGGAGTTTGATTACTCAAAATTTACGGACTTCATCTCCCGAACTTCTCAGCACCAAGAACTCCTCAACAAAATGGAGTAGTTGAGAGAAAGAACATAACTCTTAAAGAAATAGGAAGGACAATGATGATTGAAAATAATCTACGTTACTATTTACGAGTTGACTGCAATCAACACGATGAAATTATAAACTCAATAGATGCCTCACCGGATAAATTCCGAATGAAGGTTTGCTATTGGAGAGGTTAAGTGACCCTAGAGGGGGTGAATAAGGTGACAAAATATTTTTGAGAAGAATCAAATGGTTTTGCAGAAAACAGAATAAGAAACAGATTCGAAGTATAGATTAGACTCATAAAGTTAAACGCTAAGAAATACGTGGAAACCCTCCTGAGGCATAAAACCATAGACAGCGCTAATCCAAGCACCAAATCAAATCCACTAATTGAATCCTCAATTATACAGGACTCGACTCTAACGAGAATTGCTCACTTACACAATTTCTTTACAAGCTTTTCCTAGACTCGGAAATTCCCTTATCCGATCAAGTACTTTCGATCGAGATAACCCATACGAGTCATGGACAACCGACCTAAGTTAGCCCTTACAGCTCGATCAAGGGACTTAGAAAGAAAGTAAAGAGTAGAAGTAATTACAAGACTTTCTTTGCAACTTAGAAAGTAAGAAAATACAGACTAGGAGTTGTAAGTCGAAGATTGAGTAGGAATACATAAAGAGAGTGTTAAGCAATGCATTCACCAATCTTCAAGTCTTTTCGAGTGGCTTCTATTTAGGCGGAATGATCGTTGAGACTTGTTCTAGACTAGTGAGCTTCATTAGCCATTATAAGGGCTAGTCCGAGTCACTTAGAAAAGATCCATTGAGATGTGAACGTTGTATAATGGTTCTTGGCTCCAAACGTAGTCCAACCCTCTGGTGGTGATTGAAATCCGAGGTGGAAACAACCGTTAGACTTAAAGTTACGGTTTTCCATTTTTGGAAAGAAACAACCCTAACACGGTGTCCGAGCCATGTCCAGAACTTGTTCATCTCTGTCTGCTGGTGTTTAACGGCTAGAAACCGATTGCTTTTGTGATTCAAAAGTAGATTAGGCTTGTTTAAAAACCTACAAAAAAATCAAAGTGGTACTTAAAGTATAAAAATACATTGGTCCAAGATTAGGAACAAATACTAATTAAATCGGAGTAATTAAGCACTTAATTATCTTGAGCCTAAAAGAGTAGAATTTTCTTAGTCTAATATCCATTAGGTTCAGATTATATCTTGAGTCAATCCTTAAAATGATCAAGTTAGAAAGAATAAGATATCACGATGCATAAACTTGATCAAGCAAATAATTCTCTATAAATAAACTAACTTAGAAATTAGAACTAACGGCCTAATTCATTTTCACTTAAAACACAAAGTTAGTGATCGAGAATAAAAGTGTAAGAGAAATTATTTACTCATGCGATAGTTCTGAGTTGTGTCCGAGTAGGTCGAAACACGAGTTAAGAATATTATGCTAAAAGATTGATTTCTAAGCCTAGTCGGAATAGGATGAAAACTTAGATAATAGTTTCTATAAAGCTCATGATAAGTTAGAATCAAAACCCAAGAGAGATAGAGAGTTATACCCGAGTCTTCAATCACCCCATTTTTTATGAAAGGCATTCCATACTTACGATAGAAACTTTGTCGGTTCAAAGAGTTTAGTTTTCATAAACAATTGATCGGAGCATAAAATAATAATTAGAGCAATCAGTTTAGCTCATATCAAAACATAACTCGGAACATGTTTCTTGAGATAATATGAGCAGGATTGTTGAGTAATGAGATAATATCGAGAGAAGAAAGAAATAAAACAAGTACTCGAAACAATATGCTCGAAACAAATAAATTCATTTAAGATAAGAAACATTTGTACAAGGATAAAGTAAGATAAACTCAAAAAATAACAAAAGGGAAAAACCCCCTAAACCAAACATCTAATTTTCTATCTTTTCTCTCCCCTACGTATTTCAACAAAAATAATAAAAAGAGGGAGGAAAGAGCAAGTAATTATAGAAGATGTTGGACAAAAAAACTAAGAAACTATAAGTTTGAAAATCAAGAGGGAGGGGTAGTCTGTCTCGATGATGAAGAACGAGTTGTGCGCCTGCGCCTATAAGCTTGAGTTGAAGTAGCCAAGGTGGTTCCAGAATGGGTACATCCGGAAATGGAGAAAACCCGATTCTATGGACGAAAGGGATATCGTCCTCTTCTTCTTCTTTTTCCTCAAAGACTTTCGCTGGCTCCGATTTTGAGGCGAAGCTCCGGAATGACTAGCTTCACCAGCCTCTTTTAAGGCACTTTAAGTGTGATCCGAGGAGATCACCTCGGGTTCTTTGTTGCCCTGGTCCTCAGGCTGAGTAGCTTCTTCCTCTTTTTTTCTTCTTCTTTTCCTCCTTCGACCTCTCCTTCTTCTACTTCTTTTTCAGCTTCTTTTGATTTAGAATTAGAAGGGCTAGAGGACTCCTTAGATGTTTCGGAGGATTCCGGGTCCTTTATCGCTTTTGACCTGCTCTCTTGGAGGCACTCAATCCGACCACGTTGTTGCTTGATCACTTTCTTGTGCTCAGCAATTAACTCTGGACTTTCCTTTAGCCGAGTCCGAGCCTAGCTTTGCATTAGAGTCGGATTTGGGATGTAAGCCTTGAAGGCCCCTAGAGTTGTTTATAAGTCTAGGACCAAAGAAGCAAACTTGTTGGCCACTTTTTCAAAAAGCTCAACGAGAGGGAGCGAGCAGAGAAATAGAAGGTCCAGCAGGTAGGAGCGGAACATGTGAAGTTGTCCGAGTCCGAGGTGGTGGAGGAGGAGGTGGCAAATTAGATGCATGTTTGATTTCCTAATATCGTAAACCTATAATCTTATTCCTACTAAGAGAAATAGCAGGTTCCAAGCAAGAGTTTGGGTCGAAGGAATAGGGACCTGGAACCGAGTAAAAACAACACTCAAAAGAGCTCCGAAAGGATATGGAGCAGACTTCTTAGAGTTAAAGGGCACAGTTGCCATCTTCTCCAAAATGAAAGGAAAGAGGTCTACTTCGTAGCCCTCGCGAATGTCATAGAAACCTTGAGAACTTTTGAGTTGGGCTTCTCTTTTGACGGGTAATGAGAAAAGAAAGTCCTCATTGGAATGAAACACGAAGCGTAGCTTCGACTTCATCCGAGTCAAAGAAAAGTTCTTTCCGGATCGACGAGGCTCTTTAGCGTATTTGTCAAAGAAATCATCAACGATTTTATTGAACGAAATAGGATTGGAGTTGAGAAATAGCGTCTTCACCTTAAAAAGTTTGTGAAGTAAGCCAAGATTGATTCGAACAGTCTTACCTTGAACGAGAGAAGTGATGACACCCTCATTGGCTGTCATGTAAATATAGAACTCAAACACAAGGTATGGGTAGATGTACTCACGAAACAAAGATAGTTGTACACACCGGTTTGGGCGATGTGTTTTAACCAGGAGAAGGAGGTTTTAGGGAAGAGCTTGTCGTCCAGAATGAAGTGTTGAGTGACAAAGTGTTTTGGTTCTTTTAAAGCGGGTTCTTTGCCTTTTCCTTACAAAGCCTCAGCATGAGTAGAGTTGGTTATGGCCTTCTTGGTGGTCGAACCTCCTTCCCGAGTAGCTCCTCTCTTAGGCATGGTTAGAGAGTAGATAATCATTGAGAGAAACAAGAGAAAGAGTAGAGAACAGAGAAGATTGAGAATCGAGAGAGAGAGTGAACACGAGTAAGCGAGAGAGCAAGCAATAAGTAAAGTGGAGGAAAAAAGTGAAGTTGTGCTATTTATGACAAGAGAAGGCTTCTAACCGAATTTTTGACTCGGTTACTAGGCAACGGTTGTCGGATCATTTAGTCTCTCAGCACAATAACGGCTAGTTTTTCTAACAGACTTTCTTCCAATAGCTAGTTTCTGCTGACTGTTCGCGTGACACACGAGAGAGAGATAGAAGAAAGAGTTTTCGAAAACATTTATGTGATTCTCCATTTATCTGGAGATGACCTTAGAATTTTGATGTCCATTTTGCTCATAATCTGAGTCCGACTCGAGTAAAGTGTCCGAGTGACTATGAACACTTAGGAAATTTATAACTTATAGCTCAGTCTCATTCCGAGTCAACCGATCCATTTGTTCTCTACTCAAGGCATATAACACTCAATCATAAAAGAATAAATCATGCAATAAATCACAAAATCATGCATTAATCATGCCAAGTTCATTCCTAATAAAAACAAAACTGATCTTCACTCAAAGGCTTAGTAAAAATATCCGCTGACTGAAATTTCCTAGGAATAAACTCAAGTTCAATATTACCTTTCTCATAATGGTCTCTTAGAAAATGATACCTGACCTTAATATGCTTTGTCTTTGAGTACTGAACTGGATTCTTAGTGATGCTTATTACACTTTGATTGTCACACTTGATTGGAATTGATGTAAATGATAATCCAAAATCCTTCAAGTGTTGCTTGATCTAGAGAATCCGAGCACACCAACCTCCAGCTACAATGTACTCAGCCTCGGCAGTTGATAGAGCAACTAAATTCTACTTCTTTGAGTGCCAGGAGATGAGGGATTGACCTAGAAATTGGTATGCACCAGATGTGCTCTTTCTATCAACCTTTTATCCAACATAGTTAGCATCCGAGTATCGAGTGAGAGTCGGTTCGGAGTTCTTTGAAAACCATAGACCAACATTCCGAGTGCCTACAAGATATCTAAATATTCTCTTCACTGCAGGTGAGATGTGATTCATTAGGATTAGCTTGAACTCTTGCACAAAGGCAGACACTAAACATGATATTTGGCCTACTAAATGTGAGATAAAGTAGAGATCCAATCATACCTCTTAGTTTCTAATCTATAGCTTTACCTTTCTCGTCCGAGTCCAGTTTCAAACTGCTACTCATAGGTGTTGCTGCATACTTCACATCTTGTGGCTTGTATTTCTTCAATAACTCCTTGGTTTACTTAAATTGGTAGACATAGATTTCATCCTTGTCGTGTTTGATTTACAAACTAAGAAAGAAATTGAGTTCTCCTATTATACTCATTTTGAACTCTTGTCTCGTCAACTCGGAAAAGTCTTGACATAGAGTTTCATTAGTAGCTCCAAAGATAATATCATCAACATATATTTGAATGAAAAGAACATCATTCCCCTTGGATTTTGTGAAAAGAGTTTTGTCAAGCTTACCTCCTTTGAAATCATTTTCAACCAAGAAACCGCTTAGTCTTTCACACCAAACTCTAGGAGCTTGTTTAAGACCATATAAAGCCTTTTGCAATTTGAAAACATGATTTGGAAATTTTGAGTTTGCAAATCCAAGGGGTTACTCAACATAAACTTCTTCTTGAATATAACAGTTGTGAAATGCACATTTGACATCTATTTGATAAAGTTTGATGTTCATGTTAGATACAAATACTAAGAGAAATCTGATTGCCTCGATCCTAGCAACGAGTGCAACGGTTTCCGACAATCAAATCCCTCTTCTTGTCACTACAAGAAAATAGATTTTTGGCAACGAGTTTTAGCAACAAGTTAGTATATTTGTTGTTATTAATAAGCTTTGGCAACGACAAAATTTGGTTGTTACATTACACTCGTGACCTTTAATTATTTTTCATTTTTGCTCCAATGAAAAAGTCAGGCGCGATTTTCATTATTATTGTTACTTGTAAAATTTTAAGCTTTGCCAACGACATTCATTATTATTATAGAAATAAATAATTGCGGCAACAATATTGTTGTTACTAAAAATATATAAATTTACTATATTTTAAATTATAAAGAATAAATGTCTTTTAATTTTTTCGATTTCGCACACTATAGCTTTGGGTTTCTCTTCTTCCCTCCTAATTTTCATCACTCTCCCTCCACTTTCCTCTTGCCCTAACTTCAACCTCTCTGAGTTTCCACTCGATTAACCACAGATCGCAAGTGTTTCTAGCGAGAGACTTGATTTTTGGAGGACTGGAAGGTGTTTCCAAAGAGTTTCTTCTCCAGTTTGTTCATAAGCGGAGTCAAATAGTAGTAGAAGAATTGAAGGTCTGTGACACACTATAATGAACGAGGGTAGCAAGGTACCTTAACTTCCTTTCCTAATTCCAAACCCTAATAAATTTTATCCACAGTAGTTAATTTAATTAGATTTAGGGTTAATTGTTTGGGTATTTTCTTCTTTCGCTCAATTTGGTTCTCCATCTATGACATTTAGGGCTTTCCTTTCTGCAAACACCTTCTCTTAAATTTCACTTGCTGTTCTGCTTAGGAAGTAAGCCCCTCTTTCTCTCTCTCCCTCTAGGTAATTAGGATTGAATTTGGGTGGTTTATATATTAATTTTCATAATTGTTCATGCCAATTAGAGTTTTTGTCATGCTCATTATCCTATTTTCTATTTAAAATGTGATAATCTTAGCCTTAACTAATGATTTACACTTTGTAGAATCATTACTCGATGGTTTCTTTTTGGTAGCATATTCATATGTCATTGCCAAATTACGCTTCTTTGCTTTCCATTTTATCACATATTATTTTTCAGTTGGAATCATTATTTTTTATGTTAAATTGTTCCAGGACGGTTAAGATGCATAAAACCCTAAAATTTAAAAAAAATGATTTTGTTATCTCTATAGTCTGCACTGGGTTTGTAGACCTTGAAAGGTCATCTGCTTACGATAGGTTGAATTACATTCATGTTTTTAAATATTTAAGAAATACTTAAATGGATGAGTTGAGAAAAATATATGTGGAATTTAGTGATGGATTTTGTCCTCCATTGGCTTTTTTAGATGGTTAAGTACTACTAACGACAATAAAAAAGAACATGTGTATAGTATGAGGAAGATGAGATGAGATGTTATTTTTAAGGGGACTTAAAGTTTTTGAGTAATAGTAGCTTTGATTTGAATCATATCCATAGATTTTGATCTCTCATTCAAGTTTTAGAAACTACTTATGTATATCAGTAGATAGTGTTCAGGTTGATCACTGGGTCAAAATGTGGAAAAATAGAGTTGATCCTACAACATTAGCTCAAAGATTCTTTTGTAATAAGATATGTTCTACTGATAGAATTAATTCGAGCTTTGTATTATTATATAAGACTTTACGTGTGTATGTGTTCCTGTTTATAGTAGTGCAGAATCAAAAACTATTATTGACAAGTCCATTTTTGTCTAATGGGAAAGTACTCTATGTATGTTCTAGAGTAACGTGGGATATTATTTTTTTGTATAGATGCCGGTAGTCCTAGCCTTGGAGGTGTTAAACGAATAATATAAGTTTTAAGGTTAGGTCTCACCATGCCAAACTTTAAGGGTACCAATATATATACTTGGATATGTAATCGTTATGACTTTTGCATTACTTTTCAAAATACTTGCATAAATTAATCAACCAAAGTTGCCTTTAACTAAACATAACTTGTCTGCAACTTTTATATTGTGTGATTAGTTTATAACAATAGTTTTTCATTAGCAGGAAAATGATCAAGAAGGTGTGACTGCCATTAGAAGATTTTTAATACAAACTGTGACACTTACATTTTCAGCCAATCCAGGGTCATACAATTCCTATAAGCATGTTTTTAAATAGATTTCATTAAATTCCAAAAAGAATGCTAAGTTTGTTGGCTTCATGTTGTAGTAATTAGTATCTTTATTTAAAAATGGAGAGCTTAAAATTTAAAAATTAAAGTGTTTTTGTATATTTGATTTAGTTAGACTTAGTACCTAACTAGTTCCTACATGCAATTTATTTTTGTTTTTTGATTTGCTTACATGTGCCCCTATAATTCATAACAATAATTGTATTTTCTTTGTCTTGAATTGGTTCTCTTGTACATGTTCTTTATAGATTTTCTATATCCCTCCTTGTTTACTTCAATGTATTCATACTTTCTTTTTCAATGAAAATTCAAAATAGGATATGGATAAAGAGTGGATGAAACTAAAAAATAGAAGCACATCTCAATACCTCGAAGGGGTTGATAAATTTTGAGAATTTGCTATCAATAGTGCATTTCCATATGAAGACATAGAAAGAGAAATGATGACAATCAGGTGTCCTTGCAATAAGTGTTTGAATGTGTATTTTAAAGCAAGAAGTGATGTTCGTTATGATTTGTTGAAAAATGGCATTTTACAAAGCTACACTGTATGGGATAAGCATGGGGAACACATGGATGATTTTTATGCTAATAATGAAGTTGATGGTGATCTTAATTTTGATTGGAATAATATGCTTGATATGTTGCAAGTTACGTCTCGGGTAATTGGGGCAAGTTTGTTTGGGAATGATGAAGGGAATGTACATAGCCTTAGTGAGACAACGGAAGAGCCTACTTTAGAAGCAGCACGATTTTATTGACTACTCAAGGACTATAAAGATCCATTCATTTTGGATTGCTCAAATGTTTCTAAGTTGGAGTACATTGTGAAATTTCTTCATCTAAAGTGCTTGAATCATTGGATCGACAACTCTTTCACTGAATTTCTCAAATTTCAAAATGATACCCTTGGGTGCAACATACTTAATTCCTTTGCTGAATGTAAGAAGATCATTCGCGATCCGGGCTTAGATTGTATAAAAATATATGCTTGCCCAAATGATTGTGTCATCTACTGCCGTGAATATTAAGGTGCAGATCATTGTCCAAAATGCCATACCCCTAGGTGGAAAACCGAGGGAATAAAGTCCCTTTTAAGGTTTTACGATATTTTCCAATTAAATCTCGAATACAAAGGTTGTTTATATCGGCCAAGACAGCAAAAGAGCGTTGACATAAAGAAGAAAAGGTTGATGATGGAGTAATGAGACATCTAGGTGACTCCCCAGCTTGGAAGTACTGAACATCGAATAGTGAGAATGAAGTATATGCATGCAAACAAACATAAAAATCAAACACAACCAAATGATGGAAATAGTAGTCAAGGTAACATACCCGATAAAATGCAAGGTCCTTTAATAAAATTTTTCTTATGCATTTGATATTTATTTACTTACTTCATCTTTATTTTCTTAAGCACTCAATATATTTATATTAATATATGGTGTATTATCAACTTTATGTGAAGCTTCCGAGACAAGTTCTAAAAGAGGGAAGGGGCAAAGAGGCAAGTATAGAAGTCTGGTGATTGAGAAGAAAACTCTCGGTGGTGACTCGTAAGCTTGACATAGAAATACCTAATTATGTTTGCCAAGCTGTTGGAGATAATGCTAAGAACTTGGTTCATTTTTGTGGCCATATTGTGAGAACAACTGATGTGGTGGAAAGGAAAGATTGGCCACTCGTGGCTTCTATACATGGTCCTGCAATGTGGCTACAAGTTCAGGTATATTTTTTAACGTTTTACTTATAATAAACCTTCATGATAGGCACTTTCTAATATAATTAAACACATGTTGGTATTTAACAGAATAAGTTTCAAATCAAGGAAGCTGAGCACGAATTGCTTAGACTACAAGCTTTTGTTATGTATGCAATGCAAAGATTAAATCGATATTGGAAATCTCGTTTGCATAGTTATTATAAAGAATGTGGACAACCGCATGAGGAATGTGTGAATAATCCACCGAGGATTTTCCAGCTGATAATTGGAAACGTTGTTGTGTAGTTTTTACTCCGATGCTTTTAAGGTGATATATCTCACTTAAAGCACAACTTCTTTTCTTATTGAAGTGATTATAGATGATGTCCTTTTATTTGAGGGTATAATTTGATTTGTAATCATTTAATTTTATCTTGATTTATAGAAAAAAAGTGAAAGGAATCATAAGAATCGAAACTCGGACAAGTGGTGCAAACATACTACTCGGGAATTTGTCTTTTCCCGAAGTTGAGATTTTTTGGTAAGACCTACATATACAAAATAGAATCCTTTATAAATTACATATTGGTATAATTTCATTACGAGAATCTAATAATTGCACACTAAGAAGAACAACAACATCAAGCAAACCGCCAATGTTATCCGGCTTTCAAAGCACACTACTACAAATGATAAGGGAGAGTTAGTGTGGGTTGATGACAAATGCTCAAAGAAAGTACATGTAAGTATTGTCTTATACTAACTTCATATATTTTTAAGACATGTTTGATACTAAATCACGACTTTCGTAAGTAAATGTATTAAGACACGTCTCATACTAACTTCATATATTTTTTAGAGTGACCTCTATCACCTTGTAGAAAATAAGCACAAAGAAGGAGCCCCTCAAACTCAAGAAGAAATGTTGGTTCAAGTCCTTAGTGCAAAATCTGGATACACTCGACGAAAAGGCAGTGGCTATAGGGGTTCCATCAAAGCGATGGTACATGAAGAACAACAACAAAAAATACGCAAACAGCAAAAGAAGATAGAAGAGCTACATAGTCAATTGGAAGCAAGTCAAAGGGACATGGAGGAACATAAAGCAATGCAACAACGCGATATGATGGCTATGGAGGAGCATCTAATGCGAATGATATCTACACAAAACACAAGGTCATAACTCTTTTCCTCCCTTTGTCTTTTCTTATTCCTCTTTAGAATTCTTCTTGCTCTTCTTCCTTATCCTTCTCCTCCTCCTCTGTTTTTATGTTTGGTTGCTACAATAGTACACCGGCGTGTGGCCGTTGAGTTATTTTTTGCTTCGGCGTATGGCTGTTGGTTTGGTGTTCATATCCAGGTGTGTGGCATGTGATTAAATACATGCATAGTTTACTTAACTTTTCGTAACTTGTAGTCTTCTATTTATGATTTAACTTTTATTTTCCTCGTTCTAATAGTGCCAATGTTAATGATGTTGATGGATGAATAGTTTTCAATAATATAATGTGTGGTTGAAAATAGTAGTTTATGTCTAGTTGCTGTTATAGTACTCAACTAAACGACAGTTGGATAAATTGTTACAATTTGTTAACATTATCCTCTTGTTAAGCTAATTTTTGTAGTTTATGTATTTTATTATGTCTCTGTCATGTGACCATGGATGGAATTATATTTTTGCTTTGACGTGTGGCCATTGAGTTGGGTATGCCTGTGATAAATTTATGTAGTATAAAGGGAGTTTTTGTATACTCGTAATATTTTAAGTTTATGTTGAATTTAAATTTTCTTTTTGTTTGGAGTGATAGAATAGAATATTTCACATTTTTTAAGGTAGAAAATTAGGTTTCTATTCAATGTAGATTGTTATACCACTTTTTGTTTTACTATTTGGTTCATAATGGAATTCTATTTTAACTTATGTTCTTTGTGTTACAGGCATGTGGTTTGTGATGACAATGATATTTTTCTCAACATTAATAGTCAACCGATTAGGACGGATGATGGACGTATATTTGTGCAACACTTTGACGTTCTCACTTATTACACTCTAATATGACATAACTGGATATGGGTTTTAGGGGTATTTTCTTTTTGACAATGTGGTATATAAAAGTCCACAACGATGTTTATTGGATTAACAATGTCATGTAAGTATGTTGGAGGTACAAGTGATAATTTTGTAACTATGGGAAGCAATATTTGACAGTATATGTAATTAAAGCTTATGATTTTTTATTTATTTTTGCCTATTTTTCCTTTTATTGCATATTCGTTCTATAATTTCCATAATTAAGTAATAAATTAAATTAATTTAGGGTTGTACTTAATTTATTAAAGAGTTGTATGGAATGTCTTGCCTCATAACATCCATTTTTAACAACAAAGCATTTGTGACTAAACAAAGTTATATGGACACCTTCTTCATGTCACAAATATTTGTTTCCTCTAAAGGAAATAACAATAGCAACGACAACTATCGTGGTCAATAAGCATATATCGCCAACAATAGCAACGACAACTACCGTGGCCAATAAGCATATATTGCAATGAGAACAGTTGTTGTCATAGCTATGTGCATGTTACACAACAACAAGGAATTGTTGCTAAAAACAAATTATTTAGCAACAATAACGTCGTTGCGATTAAATAATTTTATCACTTGATTTAGATAAATATATATAGCAACGTTAGGAGTTTTGCAACAACATATTCGTTGCCAAAGAAACTTTTTGCCACAACATAAAGTTGTTGCGAAAACCTTTAGTAACGGAGCATGTCATAACAAACGTTTGTTGTTGCAAAAAATTACTTGTCGTTGCTGAAAATATTATTAGTAACAACACATTCTTTTGCCAAAAAGCTATTTTCTTGTAGTGTTGGTTATACCCCTGAGCAACTAGTCTAGCCTTATTTCTAACTACCAACCCTTCATCATCCAGTTTGTTCTTGTAAACCCATTTGGTTCCTATTCTTGGGTGATCGGAAGGTCGTTTGGTCGAGTCTAGACTTGGTTTCTTTCAAAGTGATTTAACTCTTCTTAAAGATCATTTGATAAGAAGGTGGATTCACTTATTTTACCAAGATCAATCTTCTTAAAGATAACGTGGACGCTTTCTTTCACTAGTCCTTTTGTTAAAAACACAATAAGCTTTACTTGTAAGATGAGTAACCCAGAAATATATTAGTTAGATATTCCTTACCATTGTTTACATCCGAATGGTCCGAAGTATGAGATGTTGGGTTTCTTTCCCTTGTATAGATCATAAGGTGTTTTCTTCAGGATGGGTTGATGAGGCATCTACTGAGTGTATAATTTGTCTGTGTTGACTACCTCAACCCAAATATAGTAAGGTAGATAATTTTAAATCATCATGGTCCTTCCTATTTCTTCAATAGTTCTGTTCTTTCTCTCTACTACTCAATTCTGTTGAAGAGATCTTGGTGCGAGAGAAGTTGTGGGAGATGCCATTCTTGTCACAGAAATCTATAAATTTTGAGTAATCGAACTCCCTTCCATGGCCAGTTTGAATCCTTCGATCCGAGTCCGAGACTCCACTTGAATTTTCCTGCAGTTAGTGAACTCTTTGAAGACTTCATTCTTGTTCCTCGGAAAACACACCCAGGTAAATCATGAATAGTCATCAATAATAACAAGCACATATGATTTACCTCCTAAGCTTTTCATAGGAATTTCACCACACAAATCCATATGAACTAACTCAAGCACTTTGGATGTAGACACGGTTTTGAGTGGTTTGAAAGATGATATGACTTGCTTTCCTTTTGTGCATGCATCACAAATTTTATCTTTCTTAAATGCAAATTTAGGTAAACCCCTAACCAATCCATGAGATGCAAGTTTCTTGATGCTATGCATGCTAAAATTACATAGTCTACGGTGCCATGTCCATGAATCACCATTCAAAGATGCTTTTGAAGGTTTGGTCATGAAGAGTCTAGGTCACCCTAGAGGGGGTGAATAGGGTGGTGATGAAGAAATTTAAATAAAATTGAACACTTTTTGCACGGAACTTAGCTAATGCAGATTCTAAGTCTACATGGGACTTAGAAAGATAAACACACGAAGTACGTGGAAACCCTCTTGGGGAAGAAAACCCCGCACGGCGCTAATTAAAGTACCAAGTCAAATCCACTAATTGAATCCTCAATTACAATGGACTGACTCTAACCAGAATTGCTCCCTTAAAAAATTCCCTACAAGATTTTCCTAGACTCGAAGTTCCCTTATCCGATCTAGTACTTCCTTACTGAGTTAACCTTTACAATCGGGGACAATTGAGCTGAGTTAACCCTTATAGCTCAATCAAGGGACTTATAAAGAAAGTAAGAAAAAATGTAACTTATTACAAGACTCTCGAGATAATATGAAATACAGAGTTGGAGTGTTAAGTAGAAGATTGAGTGACTATGAGACCAACAATTGGTTCATCAATAAGTTCGGAAAATATGTTTAGCAATATTTTTGTAATCTTCAAGCCTTGCAAGGTGGCTTCTACTTATAAATATCCGAGCGGAATGATCGTTTAGTATGATTACTGGACTTGTGTTCTTCACTAGCCATTATAACGGCTATTACGAGTCACTCGGAAGAGATGTATTGGGATGTGAACATTGAGCAACGACTCTTTGCTCCAAAAGATGGTCCAATCAACTAGTAGTGATTGAAAACCGAGCTGGAAACAACCGTTACACCTAGAGTCGGAGTTTTTCAGCTTTGGAAACAAACAACCACGACACGGTGTCCGAGCCATGTCTATAAGTAGCTAATTCATGTCTGCTTGGTGTTTAACGGCTAAAAGCCCGTAACACCCCGAGTCTTAATGTTATTTAATTACTCTAAATTTGTATTTTATTGTTTTAGTATTGTTTAAGGTCGGTGAGCCGCGTAAAATTTTGAACAATCGTACGTACTAAAATTATATAATTTATCTCATTACGAATTAATAAATGTTTATAGGTACAAATAATTATTTGAACATTTTTAAATTCATAGAGATATACATATGTCGGAACAACACAGATTTTGAGCTAGAATGATTAATCGATATGCTTAAGGGGAAAAAAAAGAAGAAGAAACAAAAAATAAGAAAAAAAAAGAGAAGTTACTTGGAACATGATGGCGGTGTAGGAATGAAACAAAAAGAGGGAGGGGCTATCACTTACTTCAAAAAAAAAAAAAAAAAAGTCTGAAACCCACTCTCAAAACTCCATCCTCTCTGCTCTCCTCTTCCCACCTCCCTCTCTGCCTCTCCTCCTGCGAGCTGTCACCAGCCCAGCCACGATCATCGTTGACCACCGGCCACTACCGGTCCTTCTATCGCCGCCAGCAGCCTCCACCAGCGCCTTCACCGACACCTTGCTGCCGCCACCAACTTCTCTCCCCTTTCCCCTGTTTCGCGTCGGCGGGGCACAACCTGCCCCTGCCGCTGCCGTCGTCGCCTGACCAAGGCTGGAGCCACCTCCCGGCCGCCGTCCGCCGCCATCTAATGCCACCTCCATACCCTCAAGCTCCACCATCGAACCTCCATCATTCATTTTCATCTCTAACCCCTTTTAAGACAGAACATCTATAGGAACGATTATTCAAGGAAGTAAAGAAAATTAAAATTAAAAGGCAAGGGTCGACCGAGGTACGTTATTGCTTGTACCTTTTCCCAAGTGTTCATCTTTATTATTGAGTTTATTGTTTTAATAGTACATGAAAAACAAATAATTTGGGCCCGATTCACATCATAGTTACGAGTTTACGAACACGATTACAGTTCACGGTTTACGATTCATGATTCACGATTTACAATTACGATTCACGATTCACGGTTTACAAACACGATTACAGTTCACGATACAGTTTACGAACACGATTACAGTTCACGATTACAGTTTACAAACACGAGTTACAATTCACACTACGGTTTACAAACACGATTACAATTCACACTACGGTTTATAGACATAGTTACGATTCACGATACGGTGTACGGACACGATTACGGTTTACGAGACACGATTACGATTCACGATGCAGTGTACAAACACGATTACTGATTCACGAGGGCCCTCCCGATTGATTAGGATAAATGAATTGTGTATACAGATCACGATTACGAGATATGATAATATCACGAAATGGGTCCTAAGTTATTTCAATACCTTAATGCATAATGAAATTACTTCGATTTTACACATAAATAGCTTTCGAAACTAATTTTAGTTATCTGCGCGCATTCACTAACTTTTATAATATATATTTTTACAGTACAAGGGTAGCATACTGGGCCTATGGCTCATTCTTGTTTTTATGTTTTCTTAAATGTTTTTAGGGAAAGAAAAGAAGGTGAATGTCGAGCACGAAGTGACAAGGGCAAAGGAATCGGGAAGTGTTGATTCATATCGATGATCGGACTTCGGTTTTATTCTTGAAATGTTTTATGGATGACTTTTGACGGTTGTGTTTTTGGTTAAGAAATCACCGTGGATTCAATTTGCTTGCTGAGTTTATTCCGGTTGATGGTAAAATTGTTAAATGCTATAATGTATTTATGGGAGAACGTATTCATGTTTGGTGACTTAGATTATGTACATATTGGGTTTCACGTTACAAGACTTCAAATGTAAGTGTTTGGGTAAATTGAAAAGATTATCGTGTGTTTGTTGTAAGGTTAGCCTAGTCTCTCGAGGACGGACGGCGATAACGCTCTAATATGACAGTGTATTCCGCTGCTTGGTTATATTATATTTATTCAATAAGTGTGTTTTATATAGTAATTATATTGGGGCGTTACGAAGTGGTATTAGAGCTAGGTTGTGACTTTGGGATATAAGTATGGGAAGATAAAGGATTTACTTGGGAGCAAAAAGTTCGTATGGGTATGATGGATCTAAACGATATTATTTGGGATCCCCAATGAGCAATTAATAAGGAGAGTTGGGCTAGTGTAGTACCTATTATACATAGCCGTATGAGTAAGTAGTCTATGTTGATGATTATTTGGGACTAGTGAGGTTGCAAATATATGAAGAAGTATATATAAGGGTCTGATAATGAGGAAATGGGAGAAATATAGAACACATGATTAGAAAGTAACAATAAGAGTAAAGTTGCGTGGAACCCATAAAAGTGTAGAAAAGAGGACAAGGATGCGAGTTGGCGAACAAAAAAAAAAAATTGGGTAATATTTGGGAATCCTTGAAAATTATTCAAATGAGTTCAGATGAAAGCATTGAAGAAAATAATGGAGTAGAGAAAGAGTTTGGGGCATGAGAATAGTAATAAGAGCGATTTTGATTTTATGTTGGGAAAGTTTATTAGGAGTGCAAAGTTTGAAGGTTTAAAGCACTAGCTAACCTAATCCTTTTAACTACCTATGGTGGTGTTGAAGAAAAACTAATGAAAATATATTCTGTAATGAGTCGATAAATACTCTTATTAGAGTATTAGAACCATTAAGACTCGGTAGACTAATGAAAGTATATTATGTCTTGAGTGATAACTAAGTTATATGTATCGACATGTGTCACATGCCTAGTCAGCATTAAGTACCAAACGATTCATATCTTGGTAATAGTTACGGTGATTGAAAAGGAAAATTAGAACTAATTATATTCTCTAATTTCATATTACACAGAATGTCGAACCGAGAATGAGAGCGTCCCGAGGAATGAACCAAAAGAAAACAACATGAATTCTAGGCATTCTCAATCGGTTAACCATAACCTTCCAACCCCTCCTCAAGAAACAGCGAGTGATATATGTAAGAAGGAGGACGAACAAAAAGGAGTATTTAAAGATATAGACCCCGAGTTATTGGGGACAATTATAGCTATGGTGACGAAGAAGCTTAAGGAATCTGAATCCAATAATTCGGACAAGGAGGGAAAATTTTTGAGAGGGTTGCCAAACAAAATCCAAAAACTTATGATGGGAGAATAGATCCGGTGATATTAGAAGAATGGATTAGATATATAGAAAAGATATTTGATGTGGTCGAGGTACCAAACACTAAGCGTGTAAACATTGCGAGCTTTTTACCTAACTGGACAAGCTGATATCTGGTGGGGAACTGTAAGGGCTAGGTTCCAACATCTCGAGGGCACATGGGACAAGTTTGTGGAGGAATTAAGAGCAAAATTTTACCCAGTTCATTTACAAAGGCAAAAACAAAAAGAATTCTTGGAGTTAAGGCAAGGCAATTTGTCGGTGATGGAATATGCTAGCAAGTTTGTAGAACTTTCAAGATTTACCTCGGAATATGTGGCCACTCGACCATATGAGAATGACAAGATTTGAAGAAGGGTTAGCCACATATATCCGGGATCATTTGGCAGGACACCTAGTACAAACAAGCCAAGAATTATATGAGCGTGCGTGCTGAAATAGAGCGGGTGAAAACTGAATTAAGAAAGACAAATTTGGGAATTTTTTAATAAAAGATGGAACGAAAAGAGAGACTCAATGGACGGAACACCCAGCAAGAAACCTATGGTCATTAAGGCTGAAGCTCAAGGTCTAGCGCCGACGAAAACAGTGTTCTAAGTGTGGTAGGATGAACCACAGGCACTTCGGAATGCGAGTAGGAACAGGAGTGTGTTATTGGTGTGGAGATTCAGGCCATATAATTGTAAATTGTCCTATTAAGCCTCCTCAAACGGGCAAAGGCCCAATTCAAATGTCTAGAAGCAACAAGTCGCCTGTATTTACCAGCAACGAACAAGTAGGAAGAGCCTATGTGATGAAGAGGAAGGAAATTGTTGATTCAGAGACCCCAGACAATTGAGTACGTTCATATTTCATTTGTGTTCATCGTTGTTTTAAGTGATTAAGTGCAATTCATTCTTCTATGTTACTGAAAGTTATATCTCAACTAAATATATAGCCCATAGATTTCCCATAGAATTGCATATAAGATAACCCACGAAGAAGTAGTAAGGTGTGAAATTATGCACGAGTACTATTCAAGTCATTGAAGTTGGAAGGGTACACATGATATTTGAGATTATGATATGGACTTGAGAGAGTCACAAGTGTTGTATGAAGCTGATTAAATATAAATATACTATTAACGAGTAATATTGCTAAGCACGGTAAACTCCAAAGAATGAATAAAAATAAAATAAATCCAATACGAGTTTTGAAACCGTACGAACCACGACGCACAAAATAGAAACTTGATTTCGATAATATGTAATTATTCCAAATGTATGTTACAGACATATCACGGTTTCGAGGACGAAACTTATTTTAAGCGGGGAAGGATGTAACACCCCGAGTCTTAATATTATTTAATTACTCTAAATTTGTATTTTATTGTTTTAGTATTGTTTAAGGTCAGTGAGCCGCGTAAAATTTTGAACAGGCGTACGTACTTAAATTATATAATTTATCTCTTTACGAATTAATAAATGTTTATAGGTACGAGATAATTATTTGAACATTTTTAAATTCATAGAGATATACATATGTCAGAACAACACAGATTTTGAGCTAGAAAGATTAATCGATATGCTTAAGGAAAAAAAGAAAAAAAAAGAAGAAGAAAAAAAAAGAAAAAAAGAAGTTCTTGGAACATGATGGCGGTGCGGGAATGAAACAAAAAGGGGAGGGGCTATCACTTACTGCAAAAAAAAAAAAAGTCGAAACCCACTCTCAAAACTCCATCCTCTCTGCTCTCCTCTTCCCACCTCCATCTCTCGCCTCTCCTCCCTGCGAGCTGTCACCGACCCAGCCACGAGTCATCGTCGACCACCAGCCACTGCCGGTCTTTCTATCGCCGCCAGCGAGCCTCCACCAGCGCCTCCACCGACACCTTGCTGCCGCCACCAACTTCTCTCCCCTTTCCCTGTTTCGCGTCAGCCGGGGCACAACCTGCCCCTACCGCTGCCGTCATCGCTGACCAAGGCTGAAGCCACCTCCCCGGCCGCCGTCCGCCGCCGTCTAACGCCACCTCGACACCCTCAAGCTCCACCACCGAACCTCCATCATCCATTTTCATCTCTAACCCCTTTTAAGACAGAACATCTATAGGAACGACTATTCAAGTAAGTAAAGAAAATTAAAATTAAAAGGCAAGGGTCGATCGAGGTACGTTATTGCTTGTACCTTTTCTCAAGTGTTCATCTTTATTATTGAGTTTATTGTTTTAATAATACATGCAAAACAAATAATTTGGACCCGATTCACGATCACGATTACGGTTTACGAGACACGATTACGATTCACGATTTACGATTACAATTTACAAACACGATTACAGATTCACGATACGGTTTACAAACACGATTACTGATTCACGATTACAGTTTACAAACACGATTACAATTCACACTACGAGTTTACGAGACACATTTACAATGCATAGTACAGTTTACGAGACACGATTACGGTTCACGATGCGAGTGTACGGACACGATTATAGTTCACGGTACAATTTATAGACACGATTACGGTTCACGATACAGTGTACGGACACGATTACGATTCACGAGGGCCCTCACGATTGATTAGGATAAATGAATTGTGTATACAGATCACGATTACGAGATATGATAATATCACGAAATGGGTCCTAAGTTATTTCAATACCTTAATGCATAATGAAATTACTTCGATTTTACACATAAATAGCTTTCGAAACTAATTTTAGTTATCTGCGCGCATTCACTAACTTTTATAATATATATTTTTACGAGTACAAGGGTAGCATACTTGGGCCTATGGCTCATTCTTGTTTTTATGTTTTCTTAAATGTTTTTAGGGAAAGAAAAGAAGGTGAATGTCGGGCACGAAGTGACAAGGGCAAAGGAATCGGGAAGTGTTGATTCATATCGATGATCGGACTTCGGTTTTATTCTTGAAATGTTTTATGGATGACTTTTGACGGTTGTGTTTTTGGTTAAGAAATCACCGTGGATTCAATTTGCTTGCTGAGTTTATTCCGGTTGATGGTAAAATTGTTAAATGCTATAATGTATTTATGGGAGAACGTATTCATGTTTGGTGACTTAGATTATGTACATATTGGGTTTCACGTTACAAGACTTCAAATGTAAGTGTTTGGGTAAATTGAAAAGATTATCGTATGTTTGTTGTAAGGTTAGCTTAGTCTCTAGAGGAGGGACGGCACTAACGCTCTAATATGACGAGTGTATTCCGCTGCTTGGTTATATTATATTTATTCAATAAGTGTGTTTTATATAGTAATTATATTGGGGCGTTACAAAGCCGGTTGCTTTTGTATTTCAAAAGTAGATTAGTCTTGTTTGAATAACCTACAAAAACAAACCACATTGGTTATCAAAGTGTAAAATACTTTGGTCCAAGATTAGGCATATATAATAATTAAATCGAGTACTTAAATGCTTAATTATCTTTGGCCTAAAAGATAGGAATTTTTGAGTCTAATATCCATTAGGATCAAATTCCATCTTTATTCAATCCTTATATGAACAAGTTTGAAATTACAATAGCAATAAACATCAACTTGATTCGATCGACAATTCTCCAAGAAATAAATTGACTTAGAATAACGAATTAACATTGTAATTCATTTTATCTTGAGACACAAAGTCAGTGCTCAAAATAAATGTGTTAGAGAAATTATTTGAGCATGCAATGATTCCGAGTGATATCCGAGTGAGTGAGAAATGCAAGTAAGAGATATTCAATAAAGTACTTTCCGAGTCAATGATAACATAATGAAAACTTAGATATGAGTTTCTATAAAGCTAATAATGCCCTAGAATCAAAACCTAAGAGAGATACAAAACTATACCCGAGTCTTCAATCTCCCCTTTTTGATGAAAGGCATTCCATACTTAAGATAAAAACTTGTTAGTTCAAAAGTGAGTTGTCCTCATGAGTGGATCGGAACAAGAAATACGATTCTCTGAAGTGAGAATTTAAATACTTATAAAGTGCAGCTCGGATCATAATATAACTTAGAACAGACAAGACCGGATATGTTAAAGAGTTAAGTATCGGAGCAAACAAAAATATGTAACTTAGAAACAAGCTGTGTTCGGAGAAAGCGAATTCATTCATTACTCATAAACATAAATTCATAGCAAATGAAAAGATAAACTAAGTCAAAGGGAAAAGAACTACCCCTAAATCAAACTTCCAAATTTCTAATTTTCTCCCCTATGCATTTCATCAAATGTAGGGAGAAAGTAGTACAAAGGTACATCGGATGTTGGACAAAACAAAACAAAATCTGAGTTTGAAAAAATGAAGAAGACTATGGTAGGAGTAGGTTGTGCGGAGGAGGAGGGACGAGTATTGCGCCTTCGCCTGTAAGCTTGTGTTGACCGAGATGAGCGAGGACGTTGCGGAACTGGGATATCGGGAATTTGAGCGAGTCCTAATTCTAGGAATCAAAGATACGTCATCCTCAGCTTCTTCTTCTTCCTTAAAGACAACTATTGGCTATGCTTCGTTGAGGTAGGGGCTTTCGATCGACCCAAATTGCCAGCCTCTTCTAAGTTGCTCAAAGCTTGATCTAAAGAGATCAGCTCAGGTTCCTTTGTGCCCCGACGCTCATGTTGAGCAGCCACTTCTCCTTCTTCTTCCTTGGCTTCTTCTGCATCCGCTTCTATCGCTTCTTCTACAGCTTCAGTGAGGCTGACTTAGCTGGGTTGGAGGGACTCCTCGAAGTATAAGACATTTCGAGTCCTCAACAGCTTTGGATCTGTGCCCTTGGAGGTGGCAGATTTGATTATGCTATTCTTGGATTATCCCCATGAGCTCAGATAGCAGCTCTTGGTTCTCCCAAATCTAAGATTGTGCGAGTGTTCTAGGCCAAAACCAAGTTTGGAATAAAATTTTTGAAGATTTTCGGAGTGGCTTGACTTCCTGGTACCCTAGACCTGAAATCTTAGTCCTGTCGGAACAAATAGCGGGTTCCAAGCATGCTTTGGTGTCAAAGGGAAGAGAGACCTTAAACTACTTAAAGACGAGTAGTTAGAAAAGCCCCAAAAGGAAAAGAAGAGGACTTAGAATCAGCAGGCACAGTTCCCATTTGCTTCATAATAGTAGGGAAGAGGTCTACTTCATAGCACTCGAGAATGTCAAAAAGAGTTTTGAGAATCTTAGAGTTGGGATTCTTCTTGCTAGAATGATTAGAAAAGAAGGTTTTAATCAAGATGAAGCAAAGCAGCCTTGCTTCCGACCTCATCCGAGTCATAGAGAAGCTTTTGCATTGAAGACTCGGGTCTAACCCTCGGAGAGTGCTAAGAATTTTAACTTGGTAAGTCGGAGATTTGGAAAAGCACTCGGGTCAAAGTCTAGTCATCTCCTTGACAATATCATTCTAGACATCAACTAAGGTATGATTGACCTTACTTATCATTACATTCAATTGATATTTCTTCTGTTCAAAATCTCGTTCTCTCCTTATTTATTTTTGATGAAATGCATTAGGGGAGAGAATAATGAACTTTGTGGATTCATCTGCTAGGGGAGTTCAATGGTTTAGGGGAGCGAATTTTGAAAAGTTTCACAAATTTAAAATGCTCCTTATGTCATTTTAATTATGCTCGATAATTATGATGAGTTTCTTTGAGTCATTATTTAGTTGAATGCCTTTCATCAAAAAGGGGAGATTGAAGACTCGTGTATGACTGACTAACCCCTTGAATGTGTTTTGATTTCATGCATTCATCTAAATTTAGGATAAAGCAAGAAGCATCCTAAAAGAAATTCATTTAACTAAGTCATATGCTTTACAATTCATCATTTCAATATGACTTATTCTTGATCGAACTCAGACTTAAGCATATTAAGATTTTCTAACTAAGTCCGACCCACTAAGTCGATTCGGACTTAGAAAGTAGAATATGAGTTAGTTATGATAGACCGAGTAAGTCCGACTCACTCGGATCCGACCCATTCCGAACTCGGACTCGAGATCTGACCCATTATGAACTCGGACTCAGATTTGACCCATTCCGAACTCGGACTCAGATCCGACCCACTCGGAACTCGGACTCGGATCTAACCCACTCATAACTCGATTCTGACCCACTTAGTCGGACTCGGACATTTAGTTTGCCTACGCTATTATTTGTTTAATTATGCATAATTGTAAAATGTCTATATAACTCTTGTGCCCATTAAGATTGAATGATTTATTTATGAGTTTTAGCATATCCGGAATTTGAGTATATTGAATATTAGACTTGAAATATTCCAGATTAATAGATTAAGGTAATTAGTCATTAAATGCTTTATTTAGACTAATCCTTATCTAATTATGGACCAAAGTGTATTTATACTTTGAGAACCATTATGCTTAATGTTTTTGCAGGTTTTTCTAATGTCAATTATCTAAAGAAAAAGCAAAAGCAAAAGGCTTCGACCGTTAAAGCACTCGCCGGACAAAAAGTCGGAATTTCTAGAAAAGCTCAAAACTTACCGACGACCTTGTCTGTTATTGTTTTGGGTAATATTTTATTTCGTGTCTAACAGTCTTTTCGTTTTGCTTTTCTAGTTTACAAAAGCTGGAAAAAGAGTTGTTGGAAGCTAGGACCAAGGCACAACGGTTATTTCAAGGTGGTCCAGAAATCGAGTGACTCGGACTATCCGTTACAACGGCTAGTTGACTCGGACAGCTTCAACAGAAAGACGTTGGAGGCACAACGACTATCTCTTCAAGGCAGACTATTTATAGAAGCCTTAGCACAAGATTTCAACCGACGAATGGAAGAAAAAGAGAGACCATATTAAACATCTTCTCTAGCATACAACTCCGAAACCGTAATTCTAATATTCCGAGTTGTATTTTTCTCGAGTCGGCTCTATTGCAATTCTTACTACTCTTCTACTCTTTCTCTCCGATTGAGTTGTAAAGGTTACCTCAACTCAGTTGTCCCAAACTATAAAGGTTACCTCAGTTTGGAAGTACCAAGTTAGATAAGGGAACTTCTAACCCTGGGAAAAATTGGAGGATCCCAAGTTGATAAGGTAACTTCAACTTGGAAGTACTAGGTCGATCGGATAAGGTAAATTCGAGCACAGGAAAATTGTAATAGATTTGTTTGGGAACAAATCTGGGTAGTCATATCCATTGTAATTGAGGATTCAATTAGTGGATTTGACTTGGTGTCTGGATTGACACTGTCCAGTGGTTTTCCGCCCGGGAGGGTTTCCACGTATATCCGAGTTTACACTTTTCCGAGTCCAATCTAGACTCGGAATTTGTTTCTGTCTCTATTCTCGTGCAAAAGAGTTTGATTTTCTCAAAAATCTTCCATCACCCTATTCACCCCCTCTAGGGTAACTTAACTTCTCCCGAGCAAACATTCATGCATGACTCATGCACTTCTTTAGTGTACTTATCGGAGAAATCATCGGCGATTTCGTGAAGGGTACTGAGTTAGAATTGACAAAGAGATATTTGACATCAAAGAGTCCGTGCGGAAGAGCAAGGTTAATGCGAACAAACTTCTCTTGAACGACGGAAGATATGATGTCTTTAGAGGTTGTCATATTGGAATAGAACTCGAAACAAGTTCTTGGTAGAAGGAAAAAATTTGTCATCCAAGGCGAAGTGTTGGGAGACAAAGCATTTAAAAGCATCCGAGGTACGTTCTCGAGTAGCCTCGATCCTTAATTTAATTCGAGCCTTGTTTGTGGTTGAAACTCCTTCTTGAGCGGTTCCTCTCTTCGGCATAAGGAAACATTGGAGAACGAGAAAGAAAGAGAAAAGAGAGAGACAAGTAGAGATACGAGAGCAAAGAGAATTGAGAATACGAGAGAGAGTGAGAGCCCGAATGATCGGTAGTGACGAGCAAAGAGAGCAAGTAAGAGGTGGGTAAAGTGAAGGGGTGCTATTTATAGCGAGAAAAATGACTTTCAACCTTCGTTCGACCCGAATACCAAGCAACGCTATCGGACCGTTGTGTCGTACTCGCACTCTAACAGCTAGTTTTCCAACAGACTTTCTTCCAATGGCTAGTTTCTTCGATTGAAACGTGTGATAGAGAGAGAGAAGAAAGAGTTTTCAAAAATATTTATGAGATTACCCATTTATCTAGAGATGACCTTAGAATTTTGATGTCCATTTTACTCAAAAGCTGAGTCTACCTCGGTCTCTTTTCCGAGTGACTAAGAGCACTAAAAAACTATTAACTCATAGCTCAGTCTCATTTTAATTCAACTAATCTACTCATTATTTAATCAAAACACATAATCATTTAAAAATAATCCATGCAATAAATCACATAATCATGCATTAATCATATCAAGCTCATTCCTAATAAAACAAAACTTATCCTCACTAAGTGGCTTAGTGAAAATATCAGCTAATTGAAACTTAATAGGAATAAATTCAAGGTCAATATCACCTTTCTCATAATGGTATCTCAGAAAATGATACATAACCTCAATATGCTTAGTCTTTGAGTGCTGAACTAGATTCTTAGTGATACTGATTGCACTTTGGTTGTCACACTTGATTGGGATAGATGTGAATGTTAGTGTTGCTTGATCTAGAGAATATGAGCACAAGCAAGCTCCAGCTATAATATACTCAGCCTCAATAGTTGATAGAGCAATTGAGTTTTGTTTCTTTGAATGCCAGGAGATAAGGGATTGACCCAGAAATTGACAAGCTCCTTATGTGCTCTTTCTGTCAACCTTGTATCCATCATAATCAGCATCTCAGTATCTAGTGAGAGTCGGTTTTGAGTCTTTTGCAAACCATAGATCAAGATTCTAAGTCCCTGTAAGATATCTAAAAATTCTCTTCACTGCAATGAGATGTGATTTGGATTAGATTGAAATCTTGCACAAAGGAAGACACTAAACATCATATTTGGCCTACTTGATGTGAGATAGAGTAGAGATCCAATCATACCTCTATAGAGTTTCTAATCTACAGCTTTACCTTTCTAGTCTAAGTCAAGTTTCAAACTGGTAATAATAGGTGTTGTTGCATGTCTCACATCTTGTAGCTTGCTTCTTCAATAACTCCTTGGTATACTTAGATTGATGAACATAAATACCATCCTTATCTTATTTGATTTGTAGACCAAAAAAGAAATTGAGTTCTCCCATCATACTCATTTGGAACTCTTATCTCATTAACTTAGAAAACTCTCGGCATAGAGTTTCATTAGTAGCTCCAAAAATAATATCATCAACATAAATCGAATGATAAGAAAATCATTCCCCTTGGTTTTGTGAAAATAGTTTTGTCAATATGACCTCTTTTGAAATCACTTTTAACCAAGAAGTTGTTAAGTCTTTCATACCAAGGTGGGAGCCTATTTAAGACTATATAAAGCCTTTTGCAACTTGAAAACATGGTTTAGAAATTTCGAGTTTTCAAATCTAGGGGTTACTCAACATAAACTTCTTCTTGAATAAAACCATTAAGAAAGGCACATTTGACATCCATTTTATAAAGCTTGATATTCATGCTAGATGCAAATGCTAAAAGAATTCTGATTGCCTCAATCCAAGCAACAGGTGCAAAGGTTTCCCCACAATCAATTCCTTCCTCTTGGTTGTAACCCTGAGCAACTAGTCTAGCCTTATTTCGACTACCAACCCTTCCTCATCCAGTTTGTTCTTAAAAACCCATTTGGTTCCTATGACTGGGTGGTCGGAAGGTCATTTGGTCAAAGTCCTTACTTGGTTTCTTTCAAATTGGTTAAGCTTTTCTTGCATGGCCTCTACCTATTCAGGTTCATTTAGGGCCTTTAGTGCATTTTGGGTTCTGTTAATGAGATGGGTACAGAAAATGCACACAGATTTTACAAAGAAGAACGAGTTCTTACCCCACTATTGATCTTAGAGACTAAGTTCTTGGGTAGGTGACTAGATGCATATTTGAAAGCTTTACCTGTCCTCCGATTCACAAAGTTTGTTGGCTTAACAGGCTGATCTTCAGTTGGTTGATCTTACTAAGTTTATGCATTGACTTGTTCTTCAACGATTCCGAGGTGGCTCTTGAACTTCTTCATTCCGAGTCACAACATTCCGAGTTGCCTTATTCCGAGTTCTCTCGATTTTTCTATTTTAACACTTTCTAAGGTCAGCTTCAGCAAGGTCATCTTCATCTCTGTTAAGCTTGAGATCCGAGAATGTGGATTTACTTATCCTGCCAGGATCAATCTCATCAAAGACAACATGGATGCTTTCTTCCACTTTGTTAGTCCTTTTATTCAACACATGATAAGCTTTACTCGTGAGATGAATAACCCATAAATATACCTTCATCCGACCTAGCATCAAACTTAGTTAGATGCTCCTTACCATTGTTGTGAACGAAGCATTTACATCCAAATGGTCTTAAGTAGGAGATGTTGGGTTTCGTTCCCTTGTATAGCTCATAGGGTGTCTTATTCAAAATGGGTCTAATGAGGCATCGGGTTAGTGTATAGTTTGCTGTGTCTGATCGCCTCGACCTAGAAATAATAAGGTAGATCCTTTTCAATCATCATTGTCCTTCCTATTTCTTCAAGAGTTCTGTTCTTCCTCTCCACTACTCCATTCTGTTAAGGAGTTCTTAGTGTAGAGAAGTCGTGGGAGATGCCATTCTTGTCATAGAATTCTGCAAATTCCGAGTAGTGAAACTCCCTTCCATGATCAGTTCGAATCCTTCTAATATGAGTCTAAGACTCCACTTGAAATTTTCCTACATATTAGTAAACTCTTTCAAAGATTCATTCTTATTCTTCGAAAGCACACCCAAGTAAATCGTAAGAAATCATCAACAATGACAAGCACACAAGATTTACCCCAAGGCTTTTCACATGGATTTCAGCACACAAATCCATATGAACTAATTCAAGTACTTTGCATGTAGACACGCTTTGAGTGGTTTGAAAGATGATCGGACTTGCTTTCTTTTTGTGCATGCTTCGCAAATTTTATCTTTCTTAAATGCACAGTTAGGTAGTCCCCTAACCAATCCATGAGATGCAAGTTTCTTGATGGTATGCATACTAATATGACCTAGTCTACGATGTCAAGTCCATGAATCATCATTCAAAGATGCTTTCAAGCAAGATAAATTCTGATTAAAATCAGAAGAGGAATAGTATAAGTGTTACCTAACTTCGGACACTGAGAACATAGTCTCTTTGCTGACTACATCGAAATGTAGCGATTAGCACTACTAGAAATACTCGGATATTATGACCGCAATTTTGTGACCGAATAAAAACAGTCACAATTTGTGACCACTTATAAGTGGTCACAATTTATGACCAAATTATCGGTAGTGAGAAATTCGGTCACACTTTATGACTACTTTTATGACCAATTTAAAGTCAGTCACAAAATTAAAATTTTAAAGTTTTATAACTACGTTTGTGACCATAAAATAATTTAATTATGGTCACAAAATTGGTTAAGCTACTTTATTACCTATTATTGACTTACAAAGCTTTCACACCAAACTAACAAACCCCACGAGCCTCTCGCCCTCCATCTCTCTCTCTCTCACACTCGCCCTACGTGGGTGGTGGTGTCGACAATGGCAGGTGTGTCCCCCACACCGTCTCTCGCATTCCATCTCTCTTTCTCTCATTCGCTCTCACCTTCGAGCGTCATTGTGCCCAGCGACGCTTGCGGCGACCGACGACTCTAGTGGCAGGTGTGTCCCCCTCCCTCCTTCTCTCCCTATTCGGTCTCAATCTGAATCGAGCTTTTCTCACGGTCGACCTTTAGGGGCAATGTGGCCGGAGACTCCACCGACATTGGGAGGCTCCACGGCAGCGACTCCTCTAACGGCGAGTTACCTCCATCCCTCCCCCTTCCTCCCTCATCCGTCTCGATCCGATTGTGACTCCATGGAGCTTTGACCTTCAGCTTCAACGTGGCCGGAGACACCAGCGAGCATCCGGCGACTCCACGGGGGCAAATCCTCCACCGGTAGGTAGCTTCCTCCCTCCTTCCCTCTTACGTCCGAATCTGAATTGGGTAGGTTTTTCGGGTTTTGTACATGAATTCTCGGGTGAATCGCATTGAATTCTCTTATTAGTACTGGCTTTAGTACTGGCTTTAGCACTTGTACATGAATTATGAGGTGTGTATTTATCCGTGTTATTTGCTTATGAAGTTGAGTTTTTGCAGCATAAGAAAGGATATAAGGAGGGTAGGGATTAGTATTGTATTTTCAATAGATAGTAGTGCATCCTATTCAAAAGAGGAAAAATACGAGTTTAGATAAAGTGGCATGTAGCTTTAGGTGATTAAATCTGAATCCAGACAACGTGAAAATCCAATTATGGTCAAAATGTATGTCATTGGGCCAATGGTGCTATAATTTTCAACCCGACCTAAATTTGGCCATGCTAGTCAAGTAAATGTTGCCAAGATTAGGTCCATTTAAATGTTGGAGAGGGTGAAAATAAGGTTAAGGCCTATTCGTTTCAACCTTTAACAACCTTTTGTGGTCTCTTCCCAATCATCAACACTTTTAATCATTGCTAATATTTAGTCGTTAAATATTAACAACCGATTACTTGCCGATTCTTGTATAATGGGAACTCAATAGAACGCATCCATGTTCATTTGTTTTTTACTAATTCTATTCAATTCCTTGATTAACAAGTGATTATATCTCTCTATATCTCTAATCATCGTAATCAAGCAAAAGGATTGATTATTAAACCCAACAACATTGGTATTCAAGGCTTGTCACCACTAATTGTCATATAAAATTGTTTTTTTTACTTTACGTTAATTGTCGTAGTTATTGGGTGAAAGAGCCGAAATCATCAAAATTGCGGTTTCTTATATCTTATTCCCAGTCATATATGATGATGAGGAGGGGTATAATGGAAACAATATTGACAACCTACATGGACTTACTTGGATATTATTTACCTAATTATTTAATTTCTTAAATACGGAGATATATCATTATTGAGCATATGAAAGAGGATAAAGTTGAAAGAGAGTTGTGTTTATGCATGTTAAGTTATATGTTGAAGATGATCGAGTATGAATCGATTTGTTCAATAAATAATTTTAAAAATGTTAAACTTATCCATTCTTTTTGTATCAATGAATTCTTTACCATATTGTAAAACCTTATGACTATTATTTTTCATGTAGGAAACATAACTTCAAGAACTCTTGTTGTTGTAGTTTGATTTGGGAGCTAGTGTTTAGTGTGCACTAAAGGTATGTCTTCTATGACTAATGCAAATATACTTATTTTGTAATTTATAACTTTTATTGTGATTGTGGCGGAAGGGATTAATTGGCTGGCATCAATCTATACGATCGGTGTGGTATGGCCCAATAATGTATAACTTCTTTTGGAACCGAACCAATTGTGTTGTGGTTGATTGATGATTTGCATGTCTGGGGTTCGGTTCGCGTGCGCATGTGATTGTTATTATGTGTAAATAATGTGTATGCTTTTTTATAATAGTGTACATTGGATTTTTATTATGTGTAAATAATGTGTATGTTTTTGTATAATAGAGTTCATTGTGATTAATGAAAATGGTATATCATTGGTTTACTTGATATAAATGATATTTTTATGCAAATAGTTTATGCTTGAATACATTTAGTTTCTGTTGTATATAATTAGTGTAGAGAATTAGTCTATTTTAATTATTTAATGATTTAGGCTTCTCTTATCACTCATACTTGCACATTAACCTAGGAAACTAATGAAATAGTTTCCTTAATTCCAAACAGAATATGGAAATACCGG
This sequence comes from Talinum fruticosum, assembly GCA_021018815.1. NCBI lineage: Eukaryota > Viridiplantae > Streptophyta > Magnoliopsida > Caryophyllales > Talinaceae > Talinum > Talinum fruticosum. The sequence goes on from JAITYX010000138.1 coordinate 518,373, forward strand.
AACATCGTAGGTGGGTGGTTAATAGACTTTTTCCTAATCGTGGTGGATTAAAGCCAGAGTTCTTGGAGGAGGTTAATGAGTTTGATGCGTTTGCAAAAAACATGTGTATTTGAGAGCTAACGTATATAGCTCGTCCTTGTGGTAAGTGTAAGAACACACGGTTTCGTCATATGAAGAAGTAAAAGTTAACCTTTACAAAAAAGGGTTCATGAATAGATATTGGTATTGGACATCACATGGGGAACTTGAATCCCATGAACATGTACAAATTAACATGAATCATAGTCCGTCCAGCACTCCTTTTCACGATTATATGCCCAATAATGCTTATCACACAATGGTTGAAGATGCTTTGAGTTATCGTCAACATGTGCCACAACCTCCTAATCCGAAGCTCGAGAGGTTTTATGACATTTTAGATGCACTACAACATCCATTGTCGAATGGTTGTCCTAACCATACTGAGTTATCTCGTTGCCCTACGGTTGATGAGCATTAAATCTAAGCATAATATGTCCTAGAATTGTTTTAATGATGTTGCACAACTTATGAAAGAAGTGTGTCCATCTAACAACTATGTCCCGAATAACTTCTCAAAGATAGAAAAATTTGTGAGAAAACTTGGGTTGACTTATGTAAAAATTGATTGTTGTATTAATGGTTGTATGTTGTATTATAAAGATGATGCACATCTACAACAATGCAAATTTTGTGATGCTCCTTGATATAAGACTCGAAAGTTCAAAAGAAAGTTCATTTAGTAAGAATGGATTACCTTCCCATCATTCCAAGGCTGAAAAGGTTGTTTGCATCCCGAGTTTTGCAAGGCACATGAGATGACATTATGAGAATCCACGAGAGCCGGGGTGTTAAGTCATCCATCATATGGGAAGCATGGAAACATTTTGATAGAGTTTGGCCTGAATTTTCATCCGAACCACGTAATGTTAGACTTGGTTTATGTGCTGATGGATTCTCTCCATTTTCATCACAGTTTGCTAAATAATATTCATGTTGGCTAGTGATTCTAACACCTTATAATCTTCCTTCGAAAATATGTATGACTATGTTTTTGACTTGTATTATTCCTGGCTCGAAGAGCCACAGGCTTACGTCTATTTACAGTACGTTAATAGATGATTTAAAAACATTATGGAATTAAGGTACTGAAACATATGACATTTCTTGAAAGGAAAATTTTGTCATGAAGGCTACATTGATGTGGACTATTAATGACTTCCCTACATATGGCATATTATCTGGATGGAATACTCATGGAAACTTAGCTTGTCCAATTTGTATGTCATCATCCGAAGCCTTTCGCTTATAAAATGGAGGAAAACCGACATGATTTGATTGTCATCGACAATTTCTACCAATGGATCATCAATATAGGAGGAATAAGGATGCTTTTAGGAAGAACAAGGTTGAAAAAGATAGACCACCAAATAGATTAACCAAGGAACAAATATGGGAAACCGTACAGCACCTTCCAAAGGTGACTGAGAATGGACAATTTGTTATTTATGGGTTTGCCGAAATGCATAACTGGACAAAGCAAAGTATATTTTGGGAATTTCCTTATTGGAAAACAAACTTCCACACAATTTAGATGCCATGCATGTTGAGAAGAATGTCTTTGATGTTGTTTTCAATACAGTAATGGATATGGATGGGAAAACAAAAGACAATGCCAAAGCAAGAACGAACTTAAAGTTGTATTGTAGGCAAAAGAGTTAGAACTCAAAGAGTTGGCTAATGGCAAACTTGTGAAACCAAAAGCTAAGTTCTACTTTAATATGGAGCAAAAAAAGTGTATGTCAATGGGTGAAATATTTGAAGATGCTCGATAATGATTCCTCTTATTTAGCTAAATGTGTTGATGTTCACAAAGCTAAAATAAGCACAATGAAGAGCCACAATTGTCATGTGTTCATGCAGTCATTGCTTCCGGTTGCATTTAGTGCACTACCCGAACAAATATGGAAGCCTTTAACCGAACTTAGCTAATTCTTTCGAGACTTATGGTCCACAATATTGCGGGATGATAAATTGTGCCAAATTGAAAAGAGCATTGTTGTTACCTTATGCAAATTAGAGCGTATCTTTCCTCCTGGTTTTTCAACTCCATGGAGCATTTGTCCATCCATATAGCTCATGAAGCAAGACTAGGAGGATCTGTCCAATATCGTTGGATGTATCCATTTGAAAGGTAACACAAATTTATTTAATTTATAATCTGTTAAAGTAAAAACACGTTGAGTTAAGATTTACTAGCTTTTTGGTACAATAATTTTTATCATAGGTTTTTAGGTTTATTCAAGAAAATGGTGAAGAATAAGGCTCGTCTAGAAGGCTCAATATGTGAGGCTTACATTAATCTTGAAACATCTCACTTTTGCACGTATTATTTTGCATCTAATGCACCGTGCATAAGAAAATAGAGTGAGAAGAAATGAGGACGACGGTGATCAAGATAATATATCACCAACTCAATCAGTTTTTCGCCCACAAGGCCATCCTAGTGGACAAGTTATGAAACGGTGGTTAACCGATGAAGAATATCATGTTGCCCATCTCTATGTGTTGCTCAATTGTGAAGAAGTGCAACCTTATATTGGGTTAGTATGCACTATTTAAAATCCTCAATCTATTATTTCAAAATATATGTACTCATTACATATATATATATATATATATATATATATATACATTCAAAAATGATTGGAACATTTGACAGACTTTTTCACCCAAGAAAAAAGGCAATATAATCCATGTATTTCGATGAGGAGGTTGATGCTTTGCTTGCAACTGAATTTGCTTCATGGTTTAAATATAATGTAAGTTTATATACTTATTAATGTCAATAATAATTAACTATATGTATATTACTTATCAAATAATCAATTTATATTTTTCTTCCCAAATAGGTTGGCATAATGCAAATATATGATGTGGAACACCATCAATATTTATGTCAATTATCAATGGGATCACTCAAACATGTCAATACATGCCCCATCAATACTATTAATGGTTATAAATTCCACATACAGGCTTAGACTGAAGATAAAACAACCAATAACTGTGGAGTTTGTGCTAAAGGGGTCGGGAAGATGGCATTGAAAATGACTTTTATGGAATTTTGAAAGACATAGTTGAGGTGGAGTACCCAGGAGAGCCCATAAAAAAGTGTGTTCTTTTTAGTTGTCATTGGATTGATAATTCCCCAAATATTTGTACAAGAGTTCATAAAGATTTTTGCATTGTGGAAATTAAACACACTTGGCGATATAGGAAATATGATCCGTTTATATTTGCAAATTTTACAGCACGAGTGTATTACGCACCTTATCCGAGTGAGAAGAAAAGATAACCAATATTGGTGGGTTGTTATACGGACAACTCCTAGATCTAGAGTGGATAGTCAATACACACTCGAAGAATGCACATCAAGAAGAGAGTATGGTTGATGCTTGTTATCACAACAGAAGATACTCAAATTGATGATCTTAGGGATGATGAATATGAGGTACTTGATAGGGATGTTCTAAGAGTGCCTCATGTGAATGAGGAGGATAATGATGAGGAGGAGGAGGACAAGGAGGAGTTTACTCGAAATGAATGATATAGAAGTTGAAGGTGGTATGGAGCTTGAAGATGATAAGGAGGGTGATGATTTTTGATTAATGCAGTAGTTGTGGTTATTAATGAAGATAATCTTGTTTTATTTGATACTGATTTATGTTATTTAAAGTATTTGTTCTTTTGACCACTTATCTCTTTATTCTCTTGTCTACTTGCATAACTTGCGTATTTGTTATTTGAATATTCCACATGAACTACAATCTTTGTCATATTTGCATGTTGAATGTCAATTTTATGTTTATTTGTATCTTTCTTTTTTACTCACTCCGAAGATGTCGGAGAAAAATCGATCTTCTACTATTCGAGGGGTGTCACTAAGAAAATGTTTCGTTTTACTTCCACTTCTTCTCATGGAACTCCTACATCATCTTCTCCTTCACCCATTATGTCCCCTACATCAACTGGTCATATTCAAACCTCAATGCCTACAAATTCCTCACCTTTTCAAGATCATACCCAATTGCGTAATCAACTACATGACATTCAATCTACCCAACTTTCATATGTTACTAAGCCCATGCTCACGCCCGAGGCTTCTCATGCATATCAAGGGATCTCTCAACCTATATCTCAACCTTCGAAGAGATCTCTCAACTTACTCAGGAGACCCAACAAGCTGGACCTAGTAAGAGCAAAATATTTTCGTAGCGAAAGAGTAAGTATTAAATAATGATTCAAGCTTCTTCTTTAACATTATAAAATGAAAAAAATTCTTACAATATGATTTATTTTTAAATAGATTCCGTCCAAACCACACGGATGTCATTCATTCCCTCTCTACCATTATAAAAAGTATGATGTACCTTATCATATTTGGAAAGACGTACCAATTGAAGTGAGGAATATGTGGTTTGATGAATTCCGGATAAACATCTATTTAAAACTTATAAGAATATTAATTTTGATTTATATGGTTACTTGTTTATAACTTTTTTTGTATTTACTTTCAGAAAAAATATTATTAGGATGATGAGCATGCCCATGATATTAGGAAAGTTTTTGAATATCGTGGAGCGGCAAGATTGAAGGGCATGACTTTTGAGATACGAAAAAGTTGAAAACAGACCTCCATGGTTAAGTAAGGATGTTTACGATAGGTTATGTGAATATTGGGAATCTAATATGTTCAAGTTAAAAAGTGAGGCTACCAAAACAAATAGAGCATCACCGTTGGGTGTAGGCTCCTCTATGCATTGTGGTGGATCTATTCCTTATTCCGAGCATAAAAGGCGATTGGTAGTATATTTGCATTCTTAAATTTGTTTTCCTTCACCGATGTAAAAATCGAACTCAATTATTCTACTTTTGATTGTATATAGGCTGAAGAACTTCAAAGAGAGCCAACTATTGCTGAACATTTTAAAGATACCCATACAAGGAAACACCGGACTTTGTGGATGACAAAGCGAAAGAGACTTATGTGAGTATTTCATTTCTTAATCATATGTTTCTCATAATTTTGATTGTTTTCTTTTATTTATATGACAAAAATATTACATTTTCTATAATTTAGGAGAAGTATGAGAAGAAGCTTGCAGAGATCCAAGGAACACAATGCTCTCAAGGTGAAGGTTCCCAAGAAACACCGGATTTTCAACTCGTCAACTGAAAGTCAAATGAAGATTTGGAAGGAAGTTGTTGGTCTCGCTAACAAAGGTAAAATTACATGGATTTGGAATGGAAGGTTCATATGCAGCATCTACTGGTTCGTTAACTACCACTATTAGTGCTTCATCTACGATTGCGCCACTTGAAGAAGAGAAAAAACAAACAAAAAGTTGAAAAAAGGTTGAACAAGTGTTGAGAAACAACTTGGTGAGACTAATCAACTTTTAAAAACTTTGTTGCAACATATGAATATTGTAATTCCAATTAACCCAAATATTGATGTTGATAATGGTGGATGATGATGATGAGGAGGAGGAGGAGGCGGAGGATAATGGTTGTAGCGACAATGCTTGAAGATATGGTCTTATTTTCTTATGCTTTTACTATTGTTATGGATATTGGACTTGTTTATATTAGACTATTGTATAAATATGAGTCTGTTGATAGGTTGAAAATGATGAAGATATTTGTTTGTTTAAATCTAGCTTGGTTATTATGAACTATGGACATTGATTATGTATAAACATTTAGTATAGATGATTTTGTAATACAGGATTCACTGTATGATTTTATGTAATGGTTTTTATGGCAAAAAGCATTCTCAAAACCAGTCACAATATGTGTTCAATTTTCTCAAAATCGGTCACAAAAGCGAGTCACAAAAAGTTAAGTACAAAACAAAATCGGTCACAAAATCAGTCACAAAAGTGTTTAAGAATAAAACTGAATCCGTCACAAAAGCGGTCACAAGTAAACATAATTTTAAAACTAAGTTAGTCACAAAGCGGTCGCAAGCTACCACAGACTTCAAAACTAAGTCGACCACAAAAGCGATCACAATTATATAACGTTCACAAAATCGGTCACAAAATTTCTAAAGAATAATGGTCATAAAATTGATCACAAACGTATTCAGTCATAAAATCGATCACAAAACAGTCATAATTTCGCACCGAAATAATGTTCGCAAAATCGGTGTGAAATATAGGCGGTCACGTAAGACTGGTCATAATTTGTGACCGAAATTTTGCTCACGAGTTGCGATCGAATTTGTGACCCAATCCATCACAAATTCTATTTCCGACGAGGGGTTTTCGGACCGCCGAAATTGGTCACAAAATCGATCACAAAACTCATTTGTGACCGAAATTTGCCATTTTGTGACCGATTTTGGCGGTCTCAAAATCCAATGTTTCTAGTAGTGTGGCCTGAGTGAACCTTACCTCTTGGCCTTTGTCACACCACTAGAGATGCTCGAGGAGATCGTATTTCAGCCCTTTGACAAAGGTAGACTGGATTGACCGAGTTGTTTCCTTCACCAATCTTCCCAATCCATACTATCTTGCCTTTGTTATTGTCTCCCAATGTGACTTTTCCTCCTTTCGGATCTTTCAATTTTGAGAAGATCCTTGAATCTCCAAACATATGGCGTGAGCAACCACTATCTATGTACCGGTGACCCTTCTTTTTCGAGTCACCTGCAAAACAAACACAAACTAACCCTTCTCACTTCCTCTCAAAACCGAGTAACTCCTTTTACTCGTGGTCCTTTTTCGAGGAAGAGCACTTGTGGGAACCCAAGTTTAAATAATTTTGAGTAGGTTCCTCGAGTGCATTGTGGTGGAGAAGGCTTTTCCTTGTAAACCGGTTTGGGCTTAGTCCTCTTTTCATTGGTATGAATGGGACCATGCTCAGCCTTTCCGAACTTTACAGTTCTGAGTCGGCTTTGAAAAGATTAGAATAAGAATTAGATTCCTCTTCAGACATTGTAACCAAGTCCTTCTTTCCTGAGTGAGACACACTAAGAGCCTAGTAGCAAATCAAGGTTTTTCTGACCTTGAGTGAGTTTCAAAACAAGCTCTTGAGACTCATTGAGCTTGCTTTTCAATCGCTCATTCTCTATTCCGAGTGACTCAAACTCGGTCTCATTTTCTTGAGCACTAGTCTTAAGTACCTTCGATTTTGTCTCAAGTTTTCTAACTCATTTTTCAAAGCATTGCTCTCAGCGAGTAAGGGACTCAAGATGATTTTTGAACGTTGAAGAGTCGAATTGGACTTTTGTTCCAAAGTAAAAATATATCTAGCTAAATCAACTGTGGAGAATTGAAGTATTCAATTACCTCCTCAATATTTGAGTTCTCGGATTCCGCTTCGAGTCCATCACTCGCCATAAGAAATTTTAAGCCATTTAAATCATCTTCTTTAGATGAATCATCATCACTCTAGGTAGCCATCATAGCCTTCTTCTTTCTATCCTTCTTTCTTTTGGGACAATCTTTGACTATGTGCACCTTGTCTGCCACATTTAAAGCAACTAGAGTTCTTAGTTAAAGATAACTTTGAAGGGATGAGTATATTACCTTTTCTCGTCCTTCTTATCTTTCTTGTAGAACTCTTCCTTTGTCCTCTTTTCCCATTTTCTATACTTCATCATTCTCTTGAAGCGTCGGGCAATGAGTGCCATAGGATCCTCTTCGATTGTGAGGAGCTCAAACATTGACGTCCGCTTTCGAGGCCTTCAAGACAATGTTCTTTCCGGTGCTAACCTCAACATCCTCTGCTTCCAGGTAAATCTCATGAATGAGCAGCTACCTAATGAGCTCGTCTAACTTGATTTAAGAGAGGTTCTTAGCCTCTTCAATGGCTGTCACCTTGGGACCCCAGATTTTCTTTGGTAGACTTCTCGGAATTTTTCTGGCCATTTCCTTGTTAGAGACACCCGGAGATTTGAGATTATTAGTAATCTTTGTGAACCGAACATACATCCGAGTGATGTTCTCTTCGGCTCCATTTTGAACAGCTCATACTTGTGAAGACATTGACTTATCTTCGCATGCTTAACTTGTTCCTTCATAGGTGTTGACAAGGGTGTCACACACCTCTTTGGTTGTGTCACGAGCGGAGACTCGTTGTACTCTTCCGAGCTGATGGTACACATTAATGTGTTCATAGCTTTGAAGTTCTTTCTAAACTTAATAGTCTCTTCAGTGGTGTACTCGGATTCGGCTTTAGGCACATAGACTCCACCTTCAGTCTTCATTGGGATAAAGTTTCCTCCTTGGATGATATCCTAGACTTCTTCATCATTCTCCATCAGGAAACATTCCATCATTTTCTTCCAATGTACAAAGTTTAACCCCTTGAACTTAGGTGGTCCGGTAAATGATCTTCCTTCATCAAACTCTCCATTGTTCCGAGCCATCTAATCTTTAAATCTTTGGATTATGAGATCCTCTTCAAAGGCTAGGCTCGATACCAATTGAAGCTCCGCTCTTGGAGAGTCTAGGTCACCCTAGAGGGGTGAATAGGGTTATGAAGAAATTTAAATAAAATTGAACAATTTTTCCACAAAACTTAGCTAAAGCAGATTTTGAGTCTAGATTGGACTCGGAAAGATAAACACACGTAAGAACGTGGAAACCCTCCCGGGGCAAAAACCACGAACAGTGCTAATCCAAGCACCAAGTCAAATACACTAATTGAATCCTCAATTACAAAGGATCGACCCTAACCGGAATTGCTCCCTTAAACAATTCCTTACAAGATTTTCCTAGACTCATGAGTTCCCTTATCTCGATCTAGTACTTCCTGACTGAATTAACCTTTACAATCGGGGACAACTAACTCTGAGTCAACCCTTATAACTCAGTCAAGGGACTTACAAAGAAAGTAAGAAAAGAATGCAACTTATTACAAGACTTTCTTTACAACTCGGATAATATGAAATACATAGTTGGAGTTGTAAGTAGTAGATTGAGTGAGCATGAGACCAACAATTGGTTCAACGAATAAATTCAGCAAATATGTTCAGCAGTATTTTTTGCAATCTTCAAGTCTTGCAAGGTGGATTCTATTTAGAAACATTCAGGCAAAATGAACGTTGAGTTTGATTACTGGACTTGTGTTCTTCACTAGCCGTTATAACGGCTATTCCGAGTCACTCTTAAAAGATCCGTTGGGATGTGAACATTGTATAACAGACTTTTGGCTCCAAAAGATGGTCCAATCAACTAGTGGTGATTGAAAACTGAGGTGGAAATAACCGTTACACCTAGAGTTGGAGTTTTCCAGTTTTCAAAACAAACAACCCCGACACGGTTTGTGAGCCATGTCCGAAGTAGCTAATTCCTGTCTGCTGGTGTTTAACGGGTAGAAGCCGGTTGTTTTTGTATTTCAAAAGTAGATTAGCCTTGTTTGAATAACCTAAAAAGTAAACCACATTGGTTCTCAAAGTATGAAATACTTTGGTCCAAGATTAGGCACATATATAATTAAATCGAGTCATTATATTTTTAATTATCTTTGGCCTAACAGAATGGAATTTTTTAGGATAATATCTATTGGGATCAGATTCCATCTTGAGTCAATCCTTAAATGATCAAGTTTGAAATTAAAATAGCAATAGACATGAACTTGATTCAGTCTAACGATTCTCCAAGAGACTTAGAATAACGAATTAACGTTGTAATTCATTTTATCTAGAGACACAAAGTCACTACTCGGAATATATGTGTTAGAGAAATTATTTGAGCATGCGATGATTTTGGGTGATATCTGGGTGAGTCGAAATGTAAGTAGAAGATATTCAATAAAGTGCTTTCGAGTCGAGTCGAACATAATGAAAACTTATATACAAGTTTCTATAAAGCTCAAAATGCCTTAGAATCAAAACCTAAGAGATATAGAAAGTTATACATGAGTCTTTAGCTTTCAAACAAGATAAATTCTGACTAGAATCGAAAGAGGAATAGTATAAGCTGTTACCCGACCTTATACCCGAGAGCTTTGTCTCTTTGGTGACTGTATCGGAAATGAAGTAGTTGGCCTTAGTGAACCTTACCTCTTAACCTTTGTCACCTAACCGAGAGATGCTCGGAAGATTGTACTTAAGCCCTTTGACACGGTAGACTGGACTGACTGAGTTGTCTCCTTGACCAATCTTGCCAATCTGAACTATCTTGCCTTCACTGTTGTCTCCAAATGTGACTTTTCCTCCCTTCAAATCTTCTAACTCGAGAAGAGTTTTGAATCTCCAGCCATATGGCATGAGAAGCCACTGTCCAAGTACCAGTGAACTATTTTTGCAATCTTCAAGTCTTGCAAGGTGGATTCTATTTAGAAACATTCGAGCAAAATGAACGTTGAGTTTGATTCTGGACTTGTGTTCTTCACTAGCCGTTATAACGGCTATTCCGAGTCACTCTTAAAAGATCCGTTGGGATGTGAACATTGTATAACAGCTTTTGGCTCCAAAAGATGGTCCAATCAACTAGTGGTGATTGAAAACCGAGGTGGAAATAACCGTTACACCTAGAGTTGGAGTTTTCCAGTTTTCAAAACAAACAACCCCGACACGGTTTGTGAGCCATGTCCGAAGTAGCTAATTCTCGTCTGCTGGTGTTTAACGGGTAGAAGCTCGGTTGTTTTTGTATTTCAAAAGTAGATTAGCCTTGTTTGAATAACCTAAAAATTGTCTTTACTGTGATCTTTTTATGTGGAAGAGCACTTTTGGGAACCCAGGTTTTAATAATTTTAGGTTTGGTCCGATTCTAAGTCTTCCTTCTAAAAATTGAGTTTGTGTTTCTTTTCTTTGAAACCCTTTTCTTTTGTAAACAGGTGGAGAAGGCTTTTTCTTATAAACTGGTCCGTGCTTAGTCCTCTTTTCATTCGATTGAATAGGACCATGCTCATCCTTCCTAAACTTTACGATTCGGAATCAATTTTGAAAAGATTTGAGTAAGAAATAGATTCTTTTTCAAGCATTGTAACCAAGACCTTCTTTTCTAAATGAGACACACTAAGAGCCAAGTAAAAGATCAAAGCTCTTTCTGACCTTCCATTAGCTTTAAAACCAGCTCTTGAGACTCATTGAGCTTCCTTTTAGTTGCTCATTCTCTGTTTCGAGTGACTCGGACTCGGTCTCATTGTCTTGAGTACTCGGTCTCAAGTACCTTTAGATTTTGTCTCAAGTTTTCTAACTCATTTTTCAAAACATTACTCTCAATAGTAAGAGACTCAAGTTGTTCTTTAAAATCCGAAGAGTTAGAATTAGACTTTTCTTCTAAAATAAAGATATATCTAGCAAGATCAACTTTGGAAAACTTAAGGAAGTATTTAATTGCCTCCCGAGGACTTGTTTCCTCGATATTTGAGTTGTCACTGTCTCGACTCATATTCGGCTTTGAGTCCGTCATTGCCATTAGACACTTTGAATCTTCTAAAGCATCATCTTCGGAGGATTCATCATCACTCTAGGAAGCGATCATTGCCTTTTTCTTCTTTCTGTCCTTCCTCTTTGAATTGTCCTTGACAATGTGCTCCTTGCTGCCACACTCAAAGCAGACCGGAGTTCTTAGTTAAAGATAACTTAGAAGGAGATGAGTGTTTACCTTTCTTGTTGAAGACTCAAACTCTAAAACTAGATCATTCTAAGTACTACCTAAGGACTCGGATACAAACCTCATCCTTTCTAAGTTTTGATTACAAGTAATTCTCGGTGTTATAGAAACTCCTGCATAAGTTTTCATTCGATTCGACTAACTCATAATCATATTATTGTTTATCCTCTCTCATTGACATTTCGACTCACTCACACATAACTCAGATTTATCGAATGATTAAATAATCTCTCTAACACTTCTTATCCGAGTTCCGATTGCATATCTTGAAGTAAAGTGAATTACACCGTTAATTCATCTCTCTAACTCAAAATGTTTGATTAAGAGTTATCTGTCCAGCATCAAGTCCGTATACTATGATGTTTTCACTCTTATAACTTAATCTTTCTTAGGACTAACTCTATTGGAATTTGAGTATAATGAATACTAGACTCCGAAAATTTCACCCTTCTAGGCCTTAAATAATTATGCACTTAATTATCCTAATTAAATTATTATCTATGCCTAATCTTGGACCAAAGTATTTTATACTTTGAGAACCAAAATGATTTATTTTTGTAGGGTATCCAAACAAGGTTATCTTATTTTTGAATTACAAAAGTAACCGGCTTCAAGCTGTCAATCACCAGCGAGACAAGGCCTTTTTACTTCTAAACAAGGCCCGGACGCCGTGTCAAGGTTGTCTTTTTCCAAAACTGGAAAACTTCAACGCCAAACTCAATAATGGTTTTTACCTTACTTATCGAGACACCACTAGCTGATTAGAGCACCTTTAGGAGTCAAAAGCCATTGCACAACGTTCACATCTCAACGGATCTTTTACGAGCGACTCATAAGAACCGTTACAATAGTCACAAAGGACTTCGTTCGGAAATTAGTCACAACGGCTAATCCGCTGGCCATCTATAAATAGAAGCCAACTCTCAAGACTTGCAGATTGCTGGAATTATTGTTGATACATTTACTTAAGCAAAAGTCGTTGTATTTATATTCAATCTTCTACTTACAACTCCCGACTTGTGATTCTTACTTTCTTAGTTGTAAAGTCTTGTAATCGATTCATGAGACTCTTTCTTACTTTATGAGTAAGGTCTCTTGACTGAGCTATAAGGGTTAACTCAGCTCAGTTGTCCCTAGCTATAAAGGTTACCTCGGTTAGGAAGTATTAGATCGGATAAGGGAATTTTTGAGTCTAGGAAAACTCTTTAAGGAATTGTTTAAGGGAGAAATTCTGGTTGAGTCGATCTGTTGTATTTTACTGATTCAAAATAATGGATTTATCTTGGTGCTTGGATTAGCACTGTCTGTGGTTTTCTCGCCCAGGAGAGTTTCCATGTATATCTCGTGTTTACACTTTTACGAGTCCAATCTAGACTCGGATTGTCTAGTTCATTCTCTTCAAAGCTTAAATCTTCCAAGTTTATTAAAATTTCCTCATCACCCTATTCACGCCCTCCCCCTCTAGGGTGACTAAGAATCTCCAAGAGCAAACCTTCAATTGGTATCGAATGTAGTCTTTTAGAAAGGGTCTAACAACCTAAAGGTCTAAGGATGATTAGATGGCTCAAAACAATGGAGAGTTCGATGAAGGAAGATCTTCCAAACAAACCACCTAAGCTCAAAAGATCAAATTTCGTGCACTCGAAGAAGCTAATGGAATGCTTTCTGCTGGACAACGATGAAGATGTCCGGAACATTATACAAGAAGGCAATTACATTCAAATGAAGATCGAAGACACAAGACCCGTGCCTAAAGAAAAGTTCGAGTACACCATCGAAGAATCGAAAAGTTCGAAAGAACTTTAAAGCAATGAACATTCCGATGTGCACCATCAGCTCGGAAGAATACAACGAGTCTCGGCTTGTGACACAGCTAAAGATGTGTGGGACACTCTTGTCGAGACATATGAAGGAACAAGCCAAGTGAGACAAGCGAAGATAAGTCAATATCTTCACGGATATGAGCTGTTTAGATGGATCAAGAAGGAAACATCACTCGGATGTTTATACACTTCACTGAGATTACAAACAATCTCAAATCTCCGGGTAGAAAGATTTCCCATGAAGAAATGTGAAGAAAAATTCTAAGTCTATCCCGAAGACTCGGACACTCGCTCAACATATTTCCGAGTTGTATCGAAGGAATCGGGTATAAGAAATCCTTATGTATAGAGTTTTGATTCCAATGCATTCTCCGTACCTTAGAAACTTTTCTAAGTGATATAGTATATTTTCTAAGTGATATAGTGTTTACTTCACGTATTTCTTACTTGTCTCTTAGTGACTCGGAAAACGACTTTGCTGTCTTACTCAATTCCGAGTCGCTCATTACTTAGAAATATATCGCATGCTGAATTGACTAGTATTTCGCTTTATCACGCTCGGATCCGAGTTCGTGATATAAGCTTTATTTTATTGAAGTCGGTGCTTCAAGTCCGAATCGTGCTTATTCTATATCAAGTTAACTCACTCTAATATTCTTTATGTAACTTGATTCTTCGCTTGGACTAAGTCGGATGGAATTTATAGTTTCATGAATATTAGACTCGGAATATTCCAATTACTTTCGACTCGGATAATTAGTTGCTTAATTATCTCAATTATTTTATTATCTGTGTCTAATCGTGGACCAAAGTATTTTATACTTTGAGAACCAAAATTGATTTACTTTTGTAGGTGATTCAAACGAGGATACACTTTTTCAATTACAAAAGTAACCGGCTTCAAAACATCAAATCACCAGCGAGACATGGCTTTTCCTCTTCTCTGTCTCGGTTCCGGAAGATTGTGTCGTGGCTGTCTATTTCCAAATCCGGAAAACCGAAACGCCAAGCTTAACGGTGGTTTCCACCTTATCTTTGAAGACATCGCCGGTGGTTTTGGCACTTCCAAGAGAGTTAAACCGTTGTCCAACGTTCATATCACAACGGATACTTTCGAGTGACTCGAAAGCTTTTATCAACGGTCACAAAGGACTTCCCGTCGAAGTTGGAGATAACGGCTATGCTGCTTGGTCATCTATAAATAGAAGCCAACTTTCAAGACTTGAAGATTGCCGAACCTATTGTTAATACACGTACTTGAGCAAAGTCATTGTATTCATTCTCAATCTTTTACTACAACTCCTACTCGTAATTCATTACCTTCGAGTTATAAGGTCTTGTACTTAGTTACAAACACTTTCTTACTTTCCGAGTAAGGTCCCTTGACTAAGTCGTAAAGGTTAACTTAGCTTAGTTGTCCCTAGTCTGTAAGGGCTATCTCGGCTAGAAAGTACTAGATCGGATAAGGGAATTTATGAGTCTAGGAAAATTTGTAAAGAGTTGTTTAAGGGAGCAACTTGGGTTACTGTCGAGTCTACTATATTTTGTGGACTCAAAATAGTGGATTTGACTTCGTGCTTGGACTAGCACGGTCCGTGGTTTTCTCGCCCGGGAGGGTTTCCACGTAATTCTGTGTGTTTACTTTCCGAGTTCATTCTAGACTCGGACAGGTCTCAAAGCTTCTACTTAATCGCTTCTTAACTCTTTACTACAATTCCGAGTCCATAATTTTTCGACCCCGATCTTGACTCAAAATCTACTTACGCATCTACTCTAGCAAAAGAGTTTGATCTTAAAAGAAAATCCTCCATCACCCTATTCACCCCCTCTAGGGTGACTCGGACTCTCCGCGAGCAAACCTTCATACCCAAGAGAAGATGGGGTCCCAAGGTGACAACCATTTAGGAAGCTCATAATCTCTCTCAACTAAAGCCGGACAAACCGATTGGGAAGTTACTTGCCCATAAAATCCATCCGGAAGAAGAGGATGACGAGGTCGGCACCAAAAAGAATATTGCACCGAAAGCCTCGGAAAACAGAGGAGAAAATCCGAGTTCCTCGGATTCTAAAGAAGATCCCATGGCACTCATTGCTCAAGGCTTCAAAAGAATGATGAAGCACAAGAAATGGGATAAGAGGCCAAGGGAAGAGTTTTACAAGAAAGATAAGAACGATAGAAAAAGTAAACATTCCTCCCCTTCAAAGTTATCTTTAACTAAGAACTCGGTCTGTTTTGAATGTGGCAGACAAAGATCACATACTCAAAGACTGTCCAAGGAGAAAAAGGGACAGAAAGAAGAAGGCTATGATGGCCACATGGAGTGATGAAGACTCATCCGAAGAAGATAAAGATTCCGATGCCTCAAAGTGTCCGATGGCACTAACAAACTCGAAGTTGGATCGGAGTTAGATTCGACAACTCGGACATCGAGTAGACAAATCCTGAAGAGGTAATTGAATACTTTCTTAAGTTCTCCAAAGTTGATTTAGCAAAATATATTTATACTTTGGAAGAAAAGTCCAATTCGATTCTTTTCAATTCAAAGAAAAACTTGAGTCTCTTACTTCGAGAGTATTGGTTTGAGAAATGAATTGGAAAAATTGAGACTTACTCCGAGAGAACTCAAGACTAGTACTCAAGCTAATGAGACTGAGTCCGAGTCACACGGAAGATAAAATGAGCATCCGAAACAGAAGCTCAATGAGTTTTAAAAACTTGTTTTGAAATTTACTCAAGGTTAAAAAAACCTTGACATGCTTTTAGGCTCTTAGTGTGTCTTCTTCAGGAAAGAAGGACTTGTTTTTAACGAGGAAGAGGAATCTAATTCCTACTCAAACCTTTTTAAAAAGGATTCCGAACTATGAAGTTTAGGAAGGCTGAGAATGGTCCTATTCGGAAAAATGAAAGGACGATCGAGCCCATAACGAGTTTATAGGAGAAAACCTTTTCCACTCGTTTATAAAAGAAAAGATTTTCAAAAGAAAGAGACATACTCAGTTTTATAAAAGAAAGACTCGGAATCGAGACCAAACCCAAAGTAATTCAAATCCGGGTTCCTAAGAGTCTTCTTCCTCGAAAAGGACCACAGTAAAGGTAGTTACTTGGGTTCGTTAAAGGAAGTGAGAAGGGTTAGTGTGTTTCGACTTGCAGGTAACTCAGAAAAGACAAAATATAATTGGTACATAGATAGTGGATGCTCACGCCACATGTCACGAGATTTAAGACTCTTTTCTAAGTTAGAAGATTACAAAATAGGCAAAGTCACTTTTGGAGATGACACTAAGGGCAAGATAGTTGGAATAGGAAAGATTGGGAAAGGAGATAACTTAGTCAGCCCAGTCTATCTTATCAAGGGATTAAAGTACAATTTACTCAACATATCTCAGTCTGTGTGACAAAGGTCAAGAGGTAAGGTTCACTCGGACAAATTGCATGATGATTCTTGGACATGGCATCGTCAACTAGGTCATGTTAGCATGCATACAATCAAAAAGCTTACATCTCATGATTAAGTCAGAGGTTTACCTAACTGTGCATTTAAGAAAGATAAAATTTGTGAACCACGCACGAAGGGAAACAGGTCGGATCATCTTTCAAATCTCTCAAAACTGTTTCCACATCCAAAGTGCTTGAAATGTTGCATATGCATTTATGTGGTGAAATCCTCGTAAAGAGTCTCGGAGGTAAATCATATGTACTTATGATTATTGATGACTATTTATGATTTACCTGGGTTTGTTTTCTTAAGCACAAAAATGAAGCATTCAAAGAGTTCAGCAAGCTCTACAGGAAAATTCAAGTAGAGTCTCGGACTCGGATCGGAGAATTCGAACCGACCATGGACGGGAGTTCGATAACTCATAATTTGCAAAGTTACGTGATAAGAATGGTATCTCTCACAACTTCTCGGCGCCTAGAACTCCTCAACGAGAATGGAGTGGTGGAGAGAAAGAATCGAACTCTTGAAGAAATAGAACGGACAATGATGATTGAACATGATCTACCTTACTATTTCTTGGCCGAGGTAGTCAACACTCGAAAACTACACACTAAACCAATGTCTCATTAGACCCATTCTGAAGAAAACACCATACGGGCTCTATAAAGGAAAGAAGCCCAATATTTCATACTTCAAACCCTTTCGGATGTAATTGCTATGTTCAAACAATGGTAAGGATCACTCGACCATGTTTGATGCTCGGTCGAGATGAAGGTATCTTTCTTGGTTACTCATCTCATAGTAAAGCTTATCGCATTTTCAATAAAAGAACTAACAAAGTGGAAGAAAGCATCCACGTTGTGTTTGATAAGTTAGATCGGGGAAAACCAAGTGAGTCAACGTTCTTAGATCCGAAACTTAGTCAAGATGAAGATGATCTTACTAAAGCCGAGATCAAACAGAATCGAGAAAAACAACTCGGAATGAGGTAGCTCGGAATATCATGACTCGGACTTAACCAGCTCAAGAGCCAGCTCATAATGCTGAAGGTCAAATACATGAGCAAGCTTAATCAGGTCGGATCACCGAAGATCAACCAGCTTAACCCTCAAATCTGGTGAAGCAAAGAACAGGTAAAGCATTCAAATATGTTTCGAGCCTCCCATTCGAGAACATCTTGTTTGACATCAACAGTAGGGTAAGAACTCGCTCTTCTTTGCAAAATCTATGTGCATTCACTGCATTCATATCATTAACTAAACCCAAAAATGTACTAGAGGCCCTAAATGAACCTGAATGGGTAGAGGCCATGCAAGAGGAACTTAATCAATTTGAAAGAAACCAATTTTGGACTCGACCAAATGACCTTCCGACCACGCAGTCATAGGAACAAAATAGGTTTTCGAGAACAAACTGGATGAGAATGGGTTGGTAGTCGAAATAAGGCTAGACTTGTGGCTCAAAGTTACAATCAAGAAGAAGCAATTGATTGTGGGGAGACCATTGCACCAGTTGCTAGGATTGAAGCAATTAGAATGCTATTGGCATTTGCATCTAGCATGAATATTAAATTGTATCAAATGGATGTCAAATGTGCTTTTCTGAATGGTTTCATTCCGGAGGAAGTCTATGTTGAGCAACCGCGTGGATTTAAAACTCACAATTTCCAAATCATGTTTCCAAGTTGCAAAAGGCTCTTTATGGTCTTAAACAAGCTCCTAAAGCTTGGTATGAAAGACTAAGCAGTTTCTTGGTTGAAAATGATTTCAAAAGAGGTCAGATTGACAAAACTCTTTTATAAAAACCAAGGGGAAAGACTTTCTTCTTGTTCGATTTATGTTGATGATATAATTTTTGGAGCTACTAATGAAAATCTCTGTCGAGATTTTTCCGAGTTAATGAGACAGGAATTCCAATTGAGCATGATGGGAGAGCTCAATTTCTTTCTTAGTCTATAAATCAAGCAAGATAAAGATGACATCTATGTCCATTAATCAAAGTATACCAAGGAGTTGTTGAAGAAGTATAAGCTTCAAGATGCAAAACATGCAGCAACACCAATGAGTATTATCATGAAACCGGACTCGGATCGAAAAAGGTAAAGCAGTAGATTAGAAACTCTATCGAGGTATGATTGGATCTCTACTATATCTCACATTCAGTAGGCTAGAAATTATGTTTAGTGTATGTTTGTGTGCAAGATTCCAAGCTAATCCAAAAGAATCACATCTCACGAGTGGTGAAGAGAATTTTTAGATATCTTGTAGGAACTCGGAATCTAGGTCTATGGTTCTTAAGAGACTTAGATATCTTGTAGGAACTCGGAATCTAGGTCCGGGTCAATCTCTTATATCTTGGCACTCAAAGAAGTAGAACTCGGTTGCTCTATCAACTGTTGAAGCTGAGTACATTGCAGCTAAAGCATGATGTGCTTAGATTCTATGGATCAAGAAACACTTGAAAGACCTTGGACTTTCATTCAAATCAATTCCAATCAAGTGTGATAATCATAGTGCAATCAGCATCACTAATAATCCAGTTCAAGCACTCAAAGACAAAACATATTGAAGTTAGGTATCATTTCCAACGAGACCATTCTCGAGAAAGGTGATATTGAACTTGAATTAATTCCTACGAAATTTCGGTTCGCGATATCTTTACTAAGCCACTTAGTGAGGATTAGTTTTGTTTTAGAAAGAATGAATTTGGCATGATAAATGCATGATTATGTATTCTTCTAAGTGAAATTATCTTGTATGATTATGTGTTACATGTTCTTTTCATTGTCTTAATAACAATTAGTTCAGTTGACCCAGTGACACCGAGCTAGGAGTTATTATCCTGCTTGCGCTTTCGAGTCACTCGAAACTTTGTTGAGTCGGACTCAGTCTTCGAGAAACTTAGACTTCAAACTTCCGAAATCATCTCTAGATTAGTGGAGAATTTTAGAAATTTCTTTCAAAATTTCTCTTGTTCTCTCTCTCTACCATACGCATTGATCGGTGAACTAGCCATTGGGAGATAGACACTAGAATTCTAACAGTTGGAGAGCGGAACGGACACACCGCCGAGGCGACCTTTGGACGTTTAGGTCGAACGAACACTAAAGGACATTCCTTTTGCTATAAATAGCATCCATTTTCCTTCATTTCGCTACTTTACTCTCTGCTAACCTAAACTCTCACGTACTCACTCTTGCAATCTAAGCTCTCAAGCATTCTCAACACTCTCAGTACTCTCTCTCTCTCTCGTTTCTTCGAAGTTCACCTTCTTTCTCTTAAACATCTCAACCATGCCTAAGAGAGGTTTCGCTCCAAACTTTCTAGAATCTGCGAACCAAGAACCAAGAGGGTCCTTCTAACCCCTCCAAAATCCTAGTCACCCAACATCTTACGTTGGACGACAAGTTCTTTCCAAGAACAACTTTCTCGTGTTTGAAACACATCAAAACCACTGCAGTTTACACCTTCCTATGCTTCGGTGAATTCATATACCCATAACTCGTTGTTGAGTTCTATTCAAACCTTTCTTGCTCTAAGGGGATCATCACCTTAAGAGTTCGCAACACTCGGTTCATATAAATCTATCTCTCCTCCATTGACTTTTCAAAGTCTCTTCTATCTTTCTCAATAGCAACCTCATCCCCTTCAACGAAGTTGCTTGATTAGTTCTTCGAAAAATATGCCAAGGAAGTCCATGAGTCACGCAAGAATTTTTCCGTGACTCGGATGAAGACCGAGGCTAGACTTCTATGCTTCTTGCTGATGAGAACCTTCTTTTCTCATCATTCCAAGCAATGAGAATCCAAACTCAAAGATTCTCAAAGCTTTGTTCGACATTCTCTAGGGCTACGATGTAGACCTCTTTCCCGCTATCATCAAGCAAATGGCCACCGTGCCAGCTCGGACAAAGAAATCCACCCCTCTTCCTTTTGGAGCCCTTCTTACCCTTGTTTTTAAATAATTCAAGGTTCCGCTCCCCTCGGACCCAAACGAAGTGTTTGAGGTTGCCATAGTTGTTGGCGTAAAAGAGCTTCTTGGATACGGGTACCAGGAAACCCAACTCGGTGTCCGAGTCCATAGCTTAGAACCGAGGCAACCTTCCCTCCGCCTCGGACTCGGACTCATCTCTCAATCCCTCCTCCACCTAGTGGTACTTCTACCTTAGGTCCTCCTCTCTAAGCAATTGCTGCTTTGTCTACCACAGTGATAGACAAGCTCACTTCGTGTCCACGGAATTTAGGGACACTCTCCTCTCCTTTAAAATTGTTCTTCAAAACATGACCATCAACCAAAAACAACCCAATCTCGGATTCGAGAGGAACAAGATGTGCTCCTTGAAATGAAGAATTTGGTTAAGGAGCAATAGGAGATGCTTGAGCTCCTCCAAGAGAGGTGATCGAAGGCCACTCAGGACCTAGACAACTCGGACACGTCCGAAGAGTCTTCGAGCCCTACCAAGTCTCCTTCCGGAGAGGCAGCAGAAGAAGAAGAAGAGGAAACCGTGGCTGAAGCAGCTCCTTCCGAGGAGAAGGAGGAAGAAAAGAAGGAAGAGGAGAAGGAAGAAGAAGGAGAGAAGGAAGAACAAGCCGAGAGACAAGGTGTTGATGTTCCTCAACCGAAATGATAAGCTCGGACAATAGTCCGAGTGAGTCAAAAGACCTTGCGGATGTTGGACAATCCACAGCGAGTCAAGTCGAAGCGGCCCCTCCTCACCAACTTTCCATGAGGATGAGCCTCTGGACGACCTAATTCTGGGTCAGCCGCTCGAGTTGAGCCACTTCCAGAGATACCAAGTGCTGCCGCCACCCGGATCTTCAACATCATCACAAGCATACCGGTGCGAGCGCACCTGCGAGCTCATCCGCCTCAACTCGGACCGCCCCAAATCCACTATCTTAATTTCTTTTTCTCTTATTTTATTTTTTTGGTCCGGACATCAAATGTATCAGCTTGATACATTCTACCCTATTTTCTGTTTTTACTGAAAAGCAATAGGGAGAATACTAAGAAAAAAATTGTTGTCTTGTTTAGGGGAGTTTTCTCACCCTCTTTTATGTGTATTCTCTATGTTTTTTTCTATATATGAATGAAGTTTTATTTTCTAGCATACCGATCTCTCGAGTTCACTCTTTCTAAGTTTGAATTCCTTAATACTTAATCTTGCTCTAATATATCAGCTCACATTATTTTTCTCTCGATCTCGCTCCGATATAATCACTCATGATTCTTAGTTGTATGGGTTATCTGCAGAAATATCCTAAGTACGAATCACTTCATTCATCACTTTATATTCTAAGATATTCTACTAAGTAAGAATGAAAACACCTTTTTTTTTTACTAACAAAGTTTCTATCTAAGTATGGATCGTATTTGATCAAAAAGGGGAGATTAAAGACTCGGACTCGAAACTAGATCATTCCGAGTATTACCTAAGGACTTCGGTACAAACCTCATCCTTCCTAAGTTTTGATTACAAGTCATTCTCGGTGTTATAGAAACTCCTGCATAAGTTTTCATTCGATTCTAACTTACTCGTAAATCACATTATTGTTTATCCTCTCACATTGACATTTCGAGTCACTCGGACATAACTCGTAGTTATCGCACGATCAAATAATCTATGTAACACTCCTTATTTGAGTTCTAACCGCATATCTTAAAGTCAAGTGAATTACGGCTTTAATTCATCTCTCTAAGTCAGTATGTTTGATTGAGAGTTATTTGTCTAGATCAAGTCTCGTATACTCGATGTTTTCACTCTTATAACTTGATCTTTCTTAGGACTTACTCGATGGAATTTGAGTATAATAAATATTAGACTCGGAAAATTCCACTCTTCTAGGCCTCGAGATAATTATGCACTTAATTATCCTAATTAAATTATTATCTATGCCTAATCCTGGACAAAAGTATTTTATACTTTGAGAAAAAAATGATTTACTTTTGCTGGTTATCCAAACAAGGTTATCTTATTTTTAAATTACAAAAGTAACCGACTTCAAGCTGTCAATCACCAACAGACAAGGCTTTTCTACTTCGAACAAGGCCCAAACGCCGTGTCGTGGTTGTCTCGTTTCCAAACTGGAAAACTTCAACGCTAAGCTCAACGGTGGTTTCCACCTTACTTTTCGAGACACCACTAGCTGATTGGAGCACCTTTAGGAGTCAAAAGCCGTTACACAACGTTCACATCTCAACGGATCTTTTTGAGCGACTCGGAAGAATCATTAGAAAGGTCACAAAGGACTTCGTTCGTAAATTAGTCACAACGGCTATTCCGCTTGGCCATCTATAAATAGAAGCCAACTCTCAAGACTTAAAGATTCCTAGAATTATTGTTGATACACTTACTTAAGCAAAAGTCATTATATTCATATTCAATCTTCTACTTACAACTCCCATCTTATAATTCTTGCTTTCGAGTTGTAAAGTCTTGTAATCGATTACATACTCTTTCTTACTTTCGAGTAAGGTCCCTTGACTGAGCTATAAGGGTTAACTCAGCTTAGTTGTCCCTAACTCGTAAAGGTTACGTCAATTAGGAAGTACTAAATCGGATAAGGGAATATCCGAGTCTAGGAAAACTCTATAAGGAATTGTTTAAAGGAGAAATTCTCGTTGAGTCGAGTCTCTTATATTTTGTGGATTCAAAATAGTGGATTTGACTTGGTGCTTGGACTAGCACTGTCCGTGGTTTTCTACCCCGAGTAGGGTTTCCACGTATATCCGTGTTTACACTTTTCGAGTCCAATTTAGACTCGGATTGTCCGGTTCATTCTCTTCAAAGCTTAAATCTTCCAAGTTTGTTAAAAATTTTTATCACCCTATTCACCCCCTCTAGGGTGACTAAGACTCTCCAAGAGCAAACCTTCACTGGTCCTTCTTCACTTTCTTGTAGAACTCTTCCTTTTGCCTCTTTTGCCACTTTTTGTACTTCATCATCTTTTTGAACTCTCGGACAATGAGTGCCATGGGATCCTCTTCCGAGTCCGAGGAGTTCATACTTTGTTGTCCGCTTTCGAGGCCTTCACTCCAATGTTCTTTTTGGTGTTGACCTTGTCATCCTCTTCTTCCAGTGCTTCGCTCATGAGTAAGTAGCTTCCCAATAAGCTCATCGGTCTTCGGTTGAGAGAGATTCGAGCCTCTTCAATGGTTGTCACCTTGGGACCCCGACTTTTCTTTGGTAGACTTCTCATAATTTTTCTTGCCATTTCCTCGTGAGAGATCTTTCTACCCGAGACACTTGAGATTGTTGGTAATCTTAGTGAACCGAGCCTACATCTTAGAGATGTTCTCTTCTAGCTCCATTTTGAACAACTCATACTTGTGAAGATATTGACTTAGCTTTGCCTATTTCACTTGACTGGTTCCTTCTTAGGTGTTGACAAGTGTATCCCACACCTCTTTAGTCGTGTCACAAGCTGAAACTTTATCGTACTCTTCCGAGCTAATAGCATACATCGGTGTGTTGATAGATTTGAAGTTCTTTCCGAACTTCTCATTCTCTTCAAAAGTGTACTCTGTCTTTTCTTGAGGCACGGATCTGACACCTTCCATCTTCATTGGAATGAAGTTCCCATATTCCGGTGCACATCACACCAGTTCAATATATTCTTCATCGTAAAGCAATACCTAGAAATAATTCCTTTCTAATGGACGAATCCCTAGAATAGTCTCCTAATCTCACTTTACTTAATGAGAACTTAGCCAAGGTAGAAACTAGGATGGATGACGAAGATAAGAAGATAACATATATATCAAGTGATCTTAAGGTTATTCCAAAAGCTATTAAGGATTGTAAAAGAGATGAAGAAGCAGAATGCTTAAGAACAGGAGGGAAAGTAGGTCCTCCACCTTGACCTAGTTTATCTCCTCCAACTAGTCCCAAACATGAATCCTCCAAGTATGAATGCAAACCTCATCCCGATCCATACATAGATCGGATAGAATAAATGTTAAGGGAATCATCCATGTTCAGCAATCACTATTTTTTTAATCATAAGGGATTCACTTCAATCCCTAAAGGCAAACTACCCCTAAGTTTACTATGTCCGATATCAAGTTTAGAGGTTCCGAGAATCCCCATCATCATTTTCGCAACTTCTTGGGAGTAATGACTCTTAAAAACATTCCGGAAGACACTTACCACATCATTTTCCCATGGACTTTCGATATCGATGTAATCAAGTGGTATAACACTGGTCGACCCATGTAAGGTCACCAACTGGACTGATCTGTGCAAGGAGTTCCTACATCAATACTCCTATAACACTAATTTACCAGTTACTCTTAGAGACTTGGAATTGATTAAGTAAGGTGAGAAAAGAAAGTTTCACGGACTTTCTCACCGGATGGAGAGCAAAGGTTGCGCACATGGTAGACCAACCCCTAAGAATGACCAAGTCAAGATCATTATAAAGAACCTAAAGCTTGCCTACAATAAGCACCTCAAATTCTTACCCATGATTAACTTTTCAACCCTTAGAGATGTTGGCATACTAATAGAAGAGGAACTGTCTACCGCGACCATAAAAGTCGTCACAGGGTATAGCGTCAATTATCAATCCAAAGATAAGAAAACCTCTAATACGAGCAATACTAGTAGGGGTGCAGATGTCAATGCCCTCAATAGATATACTCGACTACTTCCTATTAATACTACCTATACTTAAGCCCTTGACCACGAACTGGCTAAGGGAAAGATAGAATTGCCACCCATTAGAGCAAAATCGAAACCGTAAAATAGTTAAAAAACTAGGACGTGGGAAAATTTTGTAAATACCATCATGCACGAGGACACGACACCGAATAGTGTTGGACATTCAAGAACAAACTAGAGAGTATGTTTCGAAATGGTCAACTCCATTTATGTAAGGTTGCCCAAAACCAAGTAACAACAAAAATCCTTTTAGCGACACCTTAGTTATTTTCATTAAACCCACTACAAGTCGAGTGGGACCCGTTTGTCTTCATCCAAGATATTGATGATTCTAAACCACTTCTTAGCTTGCCTCCTTTAGATCTAGAAATCCATGGGCTGTGGGTAAGTGATGAAGAAGACATTTACAAAATAAGAAACAATAGTGATGACAAAGATGACGATTTCTAGGGCACACCACCCTTAGGAGAAGAAGACTTTTGGGGAGAACCTAAAAGTCTAGCAATCTAATTCCTTACTAGATCGGGACAACATAATGCACCCCTAGGTCCACAATAGACTCGGAAAGCCCCAAAAGAACATGAAGCTACTAGAGAAAAAGACCCAATCCTAAAACAGTTTCAAAAGTAAAAGTTGACATTTCAATTTGGCAACTCATATTTGCTTCCCGAAACTTAGACAAGCTTTGATTGACGCACTTAGTAAGATCGAGGTCTCTCCCGAAACCACACCTAAGGAAGTAGTAGGATTCGTTAACAATGGGGATGGAACCATTACTTTTAATCAAAAGGATCTCTTTGAAAAAGGCATTGCACACAACAATGCCCTTTATTTAACTCGTAACTTGTATTAACAAGTTTGTTCCCTTAACCTTGGTAGACAACGGATCGGTGGTAAATGTCTATCCTCGGAGAACCGCCGGAAGGATCGGGATTAGAGAGCAACAACTCTCTAAACAGACTATTCATATCCGAGCTTACGACAACTTTAAGAGAATAGTCTTGGTAACGTTGACCTTATCAATCAATATAGGACCAGTAGAAAGGAACATTGAATTCCAAGTCCTAAATATCCCAGCTACATTCAACTTACTCCTAGGACGCCCTTGGTTACATGATCATCAAGTAGTGCCCTCTACACTACATCGGAAAGTTAAGATGATCCTCAAAGGTCAAGTTATAACTATCAACGGGCATAATTTATATGCTACTATCACCTCGAAGGAATTCGTGGTTAAGATCGAGCACGATGCCAAAGACGAGGAACTGTATGGATTTGAGATCGTTGCTGCCTTAGATAAGGATGAAGCACCTCTTAACTTCAATCCTTACGGAAACCCTAGCGTCCATTCAATGCTTAGGAAGAAGGGGTACTTTCCAGGTCTAATCGTAGGAAGAAGGGCATACCACCCTATCTTTCCACCCCTTGAACCCACTAACAACTACAGATTTGGGCTAGGCTATTAACCCACTACTAAGGAGTTAGCCCAAGCTAAGTGGGAGATTCGGACTAAGAGGACAGAACCTCATACAATCCGCTCTATTAAGCCCTTTCCCTATACTTTAAATAGGCAACTCTTAAGAGAAAGGGACAACTTTCCCTACTATGGTTTTTCTAAACCATACTACCTCAAAGAGGAGGGCGTTCGGTACCCAGTCTAGAGATTTTCGATGGATCGTTGCATAAAGAAAAGGAGGCACCTTACCTCTTCGAAGAGGGACAGTCCACACCAAACTGGATCAACCTCGATCGGAAATAATCTTTTGGTCTTCTATTCGGGTAAGAGAAGAACTTACAAGGGAATTCACTCTCGGTACTCGTCACGAGCCATGTCACACTCGTAGTTCGATCCATCCAGATTCATCTTCGATGCCGATAATGAAAGGTCTAAGCATGTCACTTGGATTGATGTTGAGAAGAGCCAAGACTTTGCTCGTTAGCTTAGGAGCGCATCCTCTTCCTAAGTCTAGTACTAGGGCTTTTTCTTCCGTTGTTTCTAGTTCTTTTCCTAATTATGTTGCTTCTAGTTTTACATCTTCGGTTTTGAGCCCGATGCACTCGTTGCTTCATTCAATAAAGTGAATTTTTCTCGCTTACTCTTTGCCTCTTCTTGTTTTCAATTGTTTTGCCTCTAATGATATATAAGAAATCCCTAAAGAATTAGTTAAAGTTATGGAAGATCATGAAAATCGCTCACCAATAATAGAGGAAATAATAACAATTAATCTAGGATTAGTTGATCAACCTCAAGAGGTTAAGATCGAGAAAACACTCGGATCTCGGAAGAGCGTAAGCAATTTACTTCGCTCCTTACGGAATTTATAGATGTCTTTGCATGGTCCTACAAAGTCCTACAAATTTCACTTTATGAAGACGCTAAGCCGCTTAAGCGAAGTTAAGAAGGATGAAACCTGAATAAAAGAAGAGGTCCAGAAGCGGTTAGAGGTTGGGTTCATCAAGGTAGTACATTATCCTCGGTGGGTAGCAAACATAGTATTGGTTCCGAATAAGGATGGTAAAGTTCCGATGTGCGTCGACTTCGAGAGATCCGAACAAGGCAAGCCCCAAAGATGATTTCCTACCGCCTCATATCAACATCCTTGTAGATAATAGAACGGGTCATGCTTTGATTTCGTTTTTGGATGGCTATGATGGGTATAATCAGGTGAAGATGACTGAAGAGGACATGGAGAAGATGACCTTCATCACTCAATAGAGGATGTATTGTTATGTGGTGATGCAATTTGGGCTCAAGAATGCCAACGCAACATACCGGAAGATGGCTACAACATCGAAGACTTAGACTTTTACTTACTCGCTTCGAGTTCCATCAAGGAATCAGGTATAAGACTTCATCTCTTATAGGGTTTTGACTTCAAGACATTCCATGCATCTTAGAAACTTTTCTGAGTGATATAACATTTCTTCCGAGTGTTATAGAATCTAGTATGGGGTTTTCCCCGACTTTGACTGGACTCAAAAGCATAATTCTATATGCTACTTCTCACTCGGTTCCGAGTCACCCAACACTCGGATATATCGCATGATTCAAACACTATCTTTTCCGCACTCAAACTCAAGTCCGACTTCATGATTCAAGAATTACGAAGTCGGCATATTTAGTTTGAATTTTGTTTAGTCTAGATCAAGTCCGTTTACTCGATATTCTTTATCCGACTTGAATGCCTTCTAGACTAACTAAGATGGAATTTGAGTTTCATGGTTATTAGACTCGAAAATTCCGTTTCTTTTCCGACTCGGATAATTAGTCACTTAATTATTTTAATTATAATATTATCTCGTGTCTAGTCTTGGACCAAAGTATTTTATACTTTGAGGAGCAAATTGATTTGCTTTTGTAGGTTATTCAAACGAGGCTATCTTAAATTTGAATTACAAAAGTAACCGGCTTCAAAACGTCAAATCACCAGCAGACAAGTCTTTTTCCACTTCCGACCTAGCCCCGGACACTATGTCGGGGTTGTCTCGTTTCCAAAATTAGAAATCCGCAACACCAAGCTCAACGGTGGTTTCCACCTTATTTTTCAAGACACCACCAGGTGGTTTTGGGACTTCCAAAGGAGTCAAGAATCGTTGCTCAATGTTCATATCTCAACGGTCAAAAAGGACTTCCAGTTAGAAGATGGACACAACGGCTATGGTGCTTGGTCATCTATAAATAGAAGCCAACTTTGAAGACTTGAAGATTGCCGAATCTATTGTTAATATACATACTTGATCAAAAGTCATTGTATTCATTCTCAATCTTCTACTTACAACTCCAATTCTATATTTCATAATAATCTGAATTATAAGGTCTTGTACTCATTTACAAACATTTTCTTTCTTACTCTCTAAGTAAGGTCCCTTGACCGAGCTGTAAGGGTTAACTCAGCTCAGCTTGTCCCTAACTCGTAAGGGTGATCTCGGTTAGGAAGTACTAGATCGAGATAAGGGAATTTCGAGTCTAGGAAAATCTTGTAAGAAGTTATTTAAGGGAGCAACTTAGGTCAAGTCAGTTCATCGTATTTGGTGGACTCAAAATAATGGATTTGACTTCGTGCTTGGATTAGCACGGTCCGTGGTTTTCTCGCCCCAAGAGGGTTTCCACGTACTTTCTAAGTTATTTTTTCGAGTGCATTCTAGACTCGATCAGGGTTAAAGCTTCTACTTAATCTATTTCTTCACTCTTCATCGATTTCGATTTAGTGCTTTTCTAAGCTCATCTCGACTCTCGCTCACATGAGATTCATATCTATTTTAAATTTCAAGCAAATTTCATCATCACCCTATTCACCCCCTCCCGCCCTCTAGGGTGACTTAGCCTCTCCCCGAGCAAACCTTCAATTGGTATCGAGCCTAGCCTTTCAGAAAAGAATCTAACCATCCAAAGGTCTAAAGATCAAATGGCTCGTAACAATGGAGAGTTCGATGAAGGAAGGTCTTCCAGATAGACCACCAAAGTTCAAAAGATCTAACTTTACGCACTTGGAAGAAACTCATGGAATGTTTCCTCGTTGGATCATTATGAAGATGTCCGGAACATCATACAAGAAGGAAACTACCTTCCCATGAAGACAAGTAGAAACAAGACTCGTGCCCAAGATCAAGGCAGAGTACACCACTGAGGAAGCGAGAAGTTCGTAAAGAACTTCAAGGTAATGAACATTCCGATGTGCGCCATCAGCTCGGAAGAATACAACCGAGTGTCCGCTCGTGACACAGCCAAAGAAGTGTGGGACACACTAGTCAACACTTATGAAGGTACAAGCCAAGTCGGACAAGCGAAGATAAGCCAATATCTTCATAAATATGAGCTGTTCAAGATGGAGCCGAAGAAAATATCACTCGGATGTTCATTCGATTTACAGAGATTACCAACAATCTCAAATCTCTAGGCAAAAAGATCTCCCACGAGGAAATGTGCAGAAAGATACTCGAAGCCTACCCAAGAAAAGATGGGGTCCCAAGGTGACAGCTTATCGAAGAGGCTCGTAACTTGTCTCTACCGAAGCCGGACGAACTCATTGGGAAGCTTCTCACCCATGAGATCCACCTGGAAGAGGAGGACGCAGAGGTCAGCACCAAAAAGAACATTGCGCCGAAAGCCTCGAAACCAGAGAAGCAGATCTGAGTTCTTCGACTCGAAGAGCATCCCATGGCACTTATTGCTAGAGGCTTCAAGAGAATGATGAAGCACAAGAGATGGGATAAGAAGCCAAAAGAAGAGTTCTATAAGAAAGACAAGAAGGATAGAAAGGTAAATACTCTTCCCCTTCAAAGTTATCTTTGACTAAGAACTCTGGGTGTTTTGAATGTGGCAGCAAGGAACACATAGTCAAGGACTCGTCCCAAGAGAAAAAGGGACAGAAGGAAGAAAAAGGCTATGATGGCCACATGGAGTGACGAGGACTCATCAGAAGATGACGAGGACTCAGATGACTCAAAGTGTCCGATGGCACTTTCCGACTCGAAGCGGAAACAGAGTCGGACTCGGATCAATCAGACAATGAGGAAGCAAATCCTCAAGAGGTAATCGAATACTTTCTCAAATTCTCCAAAGCCGATTTAGCCAAGTATATTTTCACTTTGGAAGAAAAGTCCAATTCGATTCTTCTCACTTTAAAGAACAACTTGAGTCAATTTCCTCTGAGAGCATTTCTTTAAAAGATGAGTTGGAAAAACTGAGACTCACACTCGGAGAACTCAAGACTAGTGCTCAAATCAATGAGACCGAGTCCGAGTCACTCGAAGAGAAAATGAGCAGACTAAAGCAAAAGCTCAATGAGTCTCAAGATCTTGTTTTAAAGTTTACTCAAGGTTAGAAAACCTCGACATGCTCTTGGGATCTCAATGTGTCTCCTTCATAAAAGAAGGTCTTGGTTTTAACAAAGAGGAGGAATCCAATTCCTACTCGGAGCTTTTCAAAAGGATTCAAGAACTGTAAAGTTCAGGAAAGCCGAGCACGGTCCCATTCATTAAAATGAAAGAAGGACTGAGCCCAAACCAATTTTTAAGAGAAAACCATCTCCACCATTTTCCAAAAGAAAATCCTTTCAAAAGAAAGAGACACGGACTCAGTTCTCTAAACGGAAGACTCGGAATCGACTAAACCCAAAGTCATTCAAATCTGGGTTCCGAAAAACCTTCTTCCTCAGAAAAGGACCACAAGTAAAGAGTGTTACTTGGTTCATTAGAGGAAGTGAGAAGGGTTAGTTTGTTTCTGTTTTGCAAGCTACTCGTAAAAGATCAAAAGGGCATTGGTACCTTGACAGTGGATGCTCACGACATATGTCAGGAGACTCAGGACTCTTTTCCGAGTTAGAAGAGTACAAAGGAGGAAAAGTCACTTTTGGAGATGACAAGCAAAGGCAAGATAATTAGGATAGGCAAGATTGGAAAGAGAAGCAATCTGGTCAGCCTCGGCTTACTTTGTCAAAGGATTAAAGTACAACCTGCTTAGCATCTCTCAATTATGTGATAAAGGTCAAGAGGTAAGATTCACTCAAACCAACTGTTACATTTCGATGACACTACCAAGGAGATCAAACTCTCGGTAAGAGATCGGGTAACACTTATATTATTCCTCTTTCGACCCGAGTCGAATTTATCTTGTTTAAAAGCATCACTTCATGATGACTCATGGAAATGGCATCGTAGATTAGGCCATGTTAGCATGCATACTATTAAGAAATTGGCATCTCATGGTTTAGTCGGAGGATTGCCCAATTGTGCTTTCAAGAAAGACAAAGTTTGTGAAGCTTGCACAAGAGGGAAACAAGTCGATCATCATTCAAATCCTCGAAGACAGCTTCCACATCCAAGGTGCTTGAACCGCACATATGGACTTATGTGATGAAATCCCTTGTAACGCCCCAAACCCGTAATCACCCGTTTTAGACTAAGCAAGCCGCCCACCGATGATTAGCGCAATGAAAGTAGGTCGTGGGCATTACGCCGCCCTTACCGGAGGAAAGGGCAAGGCTATAATAATAGATACGTTTCTAACCCCGGTTACTTGCTTTTGCCACTAACAGCAAGTGTCTCATGATAAAGCATAAACTTTAACTTGTACGAAGATTATGCATAAGTATAGACTACGATCCGGTAAACTACGACAACGGCACTTAACCCTTGATACTCCAATTAGGTTGTCACTGCGAGCCTCTAAGTCCTTAATAGACCTTTGCTTCAAATCTTCCACACCATTACCTAAAACAAAACAAGAAAACATTTTCGAAATGTGAGCCGAAGCTCAATACGTTCACTATCATGCAAGTAAAATAATAGTT
Source organism: Talinum fruticosum (assembly GCA_021018815.1). Lineage (NCBI taxonomy): Eukaryota > Viridiplantae > Streptophyta > Magnoliopsida > Caryophyllales > Talinaceae > Talinum > Talinum fruticosum. Next base: position 551,243 of record JAITYX010000138.1, read on the forward strand.
ATGAAGTAATTGAGTTGAGCGCATGCATTTCAATTCATTTGTAAATGAGGGGAGTGGATAATGTAAAGTCAGTTGCTGATTAATTATCCGAATGGATCCCTTTACGATCATCGGGTTTCCCTAAACGCATGTGCACACACCTGCACCGATCGGATAGTCCGGTTGAAGGCGGTTAACCGTTACTGGGTTACCAACCTGGATATTGGGCGTACCAAATAATGGCACTTGATGGGCGGGTCCATATTAATGATGGCAAATGTTATTTGCAAACAATTCTTTATTGTTGTTAATGGCGGCCATATCCGGCCTTGATTCATAAATAAAACATCGAAGGGCACGATCAATGAATGTACCTTGCCGATGTTCCTCCTTTTTCTTTCTTGGCGTAATCCGGATGAACGCACGACGCCGATGCTTGATGACCTTAATTAAGGATAAAAAGTTTTATTATTATTAAACTAAATTTTTATGGCTTATTTATTAAATCATTTCAAAATCGTTTGAAATGAAAACTAATAAGGTTAGCTTCTACTAAAGGATATTAAGGTTATCTTTAATTTATATGATTGATTATCTTATTTTGTACAATGCAAGCATAACTATATATGTATGCATCTATTTACAACACTTTAAAGTATACGTATGGCTTTCTTCTAAACACATACATAAATATATTTACACACTATATATATATATATATATATATATATATATATATATATATATATATATATATATATATATATGTGGTAACCTCAAATATACATAATTCTCTTCTAAATGATGCATTGAACACTAACTCCATTAGTTATCTTATTACATAAATATCTTCATTCAATCTTTTATATACTTGTTTTCTAAGCTTTCTAACCTTATTTATTTTATAAGGGCATACTAATTCCCCAAAGATGTCCATTCCTCACATTTCAGCTTCATAAACCGCCCATAATTAGTTATCATCCTCATCCTCAATCTGTCTTTTAATCTCTTCATTAGGTTAAATAACCATGTAAACTAATCAAAAGTAATTCCTAACTCGAATTACTTCCTGAGTGTCCTTTATACGTAAATTGTCCATAAATACCCTTCATACAGGGATTGTCCATAAATGCCCTTCATACAGGGATTGTCCATAAATGCCCTTCATACAGGGATTGTCCATGGTTCTTCCTCAATTTCCAAGTATATCCAGATCTTACCAATTTTTCCATGCATCATTTATACACATACCATAATCAAATTTAATCTCCAAACAGAAAATGAATAACTAATTACAACTTAAATGCTTAAATTAAAAGAAACAAAGAATTGAATCTGAAAAATTAACCTAAAAATTTAACTAAACGAACTGAAACTAAAATCTACTCTAAGAAATTAAATTAAAAGTCGAAAAATTACCCAAAACCAAAGTGAACAGGGGTTAAATTTTTGTGAGGGGTTTTGAGGTGGTTGAAGGCTGAGGGATTGAAGGCCGGCGGATGATCGAAACGGAGCAGGCGGCCGGTGGTCGAGCGATCGCCGGGAGCCGCAAGCAGCGTCTGTGCTCGGTCAAGCTGGCGGCAGCTGGATAGGGCCTGAAAACCGGGCAAACCGCGACCAAACTAGGATGGAATCGGGGCAGAGAGGGAGTGAAGGAGGGTGATTTCTTGGCGGTGGCTGGCGGTTAAGGTTTTGAAGGGATCGTTGGTGTTGATGGTGGTGGTGGCCGACCGACGGCGGCTGCTCGGTGGTGCTTGAGGCGGCGTCTCCGGTGGTCGGGACGAAGATAAAGGGGAGGCGGAAAAGGGAAGTGACGGAAGGGGTTGGTGTTGAGCGGTTTGATGGTGAGGCCGATGATAGTGATGGTGAAGATGATGGGAGTTGGCCGGAGGTGGTTGCCGGCGTGGCGGAGGGCCGCCGGTGCTGTCGATCGGCCACGAAACAGGAAGGACGCAGAGAGGGGGGCTCGGTGGTAGAGAGAGAGGGAGAGGGTTTTGAGTTTGATCTGCTTTAGGTTTAGAATAATGAAGCTTCTTAGGTTAATTTTTGGTTTTATACCTCCCTCCTCTAGCCTTCCTCTAAATGGGCCGGTTGGCTCTACTTAAATCATCCGGCCCAATTTTCATTAGTGCTAATTCTAACCTAACTCACTCATCCTTAATATTTTCTTAATCTTCTAAACTTATTATTACCTTGCTCAATAAACTTATTCTAATCTAGGAATTTTATTTTTAGCAATATTAAGTTTATAGAAATTATATTAGTTTTATTTGTTTAAGAATTTTTAGAACCCAAAATAAATTAGTCACGTAATAGTGTTAATTATCTTTTAAATCATTGAAATTTATAGAGTATGTTCGTGCGTCGTCGTTGTCATCATCCGGTTCTTGCATTTTAAACAACATTGACAAATATATATATATACATATGTACACACACATGTGTAATATGAAAATATTTGGAATTTGAAATGCACACGCTCATGCTAATCTTGAATGTATTTAAGTTAATTATTTTCTTAGGGACGGGGTGTTACATCCCTATTAAGAACCTCGGAGGTAAATCATATGTACTTGTTATTATTGATGATTACTCACGATTTACCCGGGTGTGTTTTCTCAAGCACAAAAATGAAGCATTCAAAGAGTTCAAGCAAGCTCGCAGAAAGATCCAAGTTGAGTCTCGCACTCAAATCCAGAGAATTCGAACCGACCATGGAAGGGAGTTCGACTACTCGGAATTCTCGGAGTTTTGCGACAAGAATGGTATCTCTCACAACTTCTCAAGCACCAAGAACTCCTCAACAGAATGGAGTAGTGGAGAGAAAGAACAGAACTCTTGAAGAAATAGCTAGGATAATGATGATTGAGCACAATTTACCCTACTATTTCTGGCCGAGGCAATCAACACAACCAACTACACTTTGAACAAATGCCTCATCGGACCCATTCTCAAGAAAACACCTTACGAGCTCTATAAAGGGAAGAAACCCAATATTTCATATTTCAAACCCTTTGGATGTAAATGTTTTGTTCACAACAATGGTAAGGATCACCCGACCAAGTTTGATGCTCGGTCGATGAAGGTATTTTTCTCGGGTTATTCCTCTCATAGTAAAGCTTATCGCATTTTTAATAAGAGAACTAACAAAGTGGAAGAAAGTATCCACGTTGTGTTTGATGAGCTTGAACAGAAAAGCCAAGTGAATCATCATTCTCAGATCTCAAGCTCAGCAGAGATGATGACCTTGACAAAAGTGAGCCTATCAGAATCAAACCCAACCAGCTCGTAATGAAGTCACTCGTAACGAAGTGACTCGTAATGAAACAACTCAAGAACCCGCTCGTAATGATGAAGGACAAACTCGATGAACAAGCTCACTCGTAACAAACTTCGAAGATCAACCAATTCAACCTACAGATCCGGTGAATCGTAGAACAGTAGAGCATTCAAATATGCTTCTAGTCATCCACTAGAAAACATATTATCTGATATCAACAATGGGGTAAGAACTCGTTCCTCTCTTCGTAATCTATGTGCATTCACTGCATTCATTTCATTAACTCGAACCCAAAATGCACTAGAGGCCCTAAATGAACCTCGAATGGGTAGAGGCCATGCAAGAGGAACTCAATCAATTCGAAAGAAACCAAGTCCTGACTCCGACCAAACGACCTTCCGACCACCCAGCCATAGGAACCAAATGGGTTTTCAAGAACAAACTGGATGAAGGTGGGTTGGTAGTCGAAACAAGGCTAGACTTGTGGCTCAAGGTTACAATCAGGAAGAAGGGATTGATTGTGGGGAAACCTTTGCACCTGTCGCCGTAATCGAAGCCATTAGAATCCTGTTAGCATTTGCATCTAGCATGAATATCAAGTTATATCAAATGGATGTTAAGTGTGCTTTTCTCAATGGTTTTATCGAAGAGGAAGTCTATGTTGAGCAGCCCTCGGATTTGAAAACTCGTAATTTCCAAATCATGTTTTCAAACTTCAAAAGGCTCTTTATGGTCTTAAACAAGCTCCCAGAGCTTGGTATGAAAGACTCGAGCAATTTCTTGGTTCAAAATGATTTTAGAAGAGGTCGATCGACAAGACTCTCTTTATAAAAACCAAGGGGAAAGATTTCCTTATTGCTCAGATATACGTTGATGACATAATATTTGGAGCTACTAATGAAATTCTCGTGTCGAGATTTTTCTGAGTTAATGAGACAGAATTTCAAATGAGTATGATGGGAGAACTCAATTTCTTCCTTGGTCTACAAATCAAGCAAGACAAAAATGGAATCTATGTCCATCAATCAAAGTACACCAAGGAGTCGCTGAAAAGTATAAACTTCAAGATGCGAAGCATGCAAAGAACACCTATGAGCAAGAGCTTAAAACTGGACTCGGACGAAAAAGGTAAAGCAATAGATCGAAACTCTATCGAGGTATGATTGATCTTTGCTATATCTTACTTCCAAGTAGACCAGATATAATGTTTAGTGTCTGTCTATGCGCAAGATTCCAAGCTAATCCAAAAGAATCACATCTCACTGCGGTGAAGAGAATATTCAGATATCTTGCAGGACTCGTAATTTAGGTCTATGGTACTCCGGAGACTCGTAACCGACTCTCACCGGATACTCGGATGCCGATTACGCTGGATACAAAGTTGATAGAAAGAGCACTTCAGGGCGTGCCAATTTCTGGGTCAATCCTTAATATCTTGGCACTCAAAGAAGCAAAATTCAGTAGCTCTATCAACCGCCGAAGCCGAGTATATTGCAACTGGAGCATGTTGTGCTCAGATCTTATGGATAAAACAACACTTGAAAGATCTCGGGACTCTCTTTCAAATCAGCTCCAATCAAGTGTGATAATCAGAGTGCAATCAAGCATCACCAAAAATCCAGTTCAAGACTCAAAGACGAAACATATTGAGGTCAGTATCATTTCTTAAGAGACCATTCTGAGAAAGGTGATATTGAACTCGAATTCATTCCTACAAATCTTCAATTAGCCGATATCTTTACTAAACCACTTAGTGAGGATCAGCTTTGCTTCATTAGGAATGAGCTTGGTATGTTAAATGCATAATTATGTGCTTTCTATGTGAAAACCTCTTTGCATGATTATGTGTTCTATGTTTACAATTCATTAATAACCATTAGTTCAACTGACTTAGTGATACCGAGCCGATAGTTATTATTTATTTCTAGTTTCGAGTCACTCGTAAACCGAGCCGAGTCGACTCGTACTTTGAGAAAATGGACATCAAACTTCTGAAATCATCTCTAGATAAGTGGAGAATTTCTGAATTTGTTTTCAAATTTTTTTCTTTCTTCTTCTCTCTTACGCGCCCTGCTCGTACAACTAGCCGTTGAGAGACAAACTGCCGGAATTCTAACCGTTGAGGAGAGAACCGTCACACCTGGTCGAAGTGACTCGCTGAAAGAGCCGAGTCAGAACGGATATCAAGGTCGTTTATTTTCTTATAAATAGCGCCTATTCTCCTTCATTTCTTTACTTTACTCCTCGCGAACTATCTCTCTCTCTCTCTCTCTCAATCAAATTTCTCGTGAACAAGCGCTCGTGATCAAAGCGACACCCGTGCTCTCAAGCTTCGTGAAGATCATCTCAAGTAAGCTCCGTCGCTCTCAAACTCATTTCTCTTCTACCTTTTTCTTTTATCCTTCACTCTCTTTGAGTCTTCTTCTCTCTAGTCTCTCTCAAGTTTAATCTGGAGATAAAAAGAAGGCAAAAATTTTGTGAACAATACTGAGTCGAATTTGTTGATTCTCGAGTATGAAGGTATCAAATGGGTTATATTAAATTGGCATGCCCTGAACCCACGTGTGGTATTTGAAACGCCTTCCTAGTTATATCGTGAATTTTTAGATAAACCTCTTAAAGAATTAGAGGGGCCTAGTACACCGCAATGTGTGATTTGATCGAAATTATGATTTTATAGATTCTGACCGAGAAACTATCATCCCAATGGAAAGGATTCTTCAAGAGTCTCAGGGCCCGAAGTGCATGATTCTCTCTCTTTCTCACCAAAATGCCGAAAACAGTTCTCACCCCGACTTTCTTGGTTCTCGCCACTAAGAAACCTCGCACCAGGAGCTAAGAAGGCCCCTCAAATTCTAAACCCCTTGTCACCCAAAGCACTCGCGTTGGATGATAAATTCTTTCCAACCACCAAATTTTCATGGTTGCCTCACATACAATCGACCGGGTTTATAACTTTCTTTGCTTCAGCGAGTTCATCTATCTTGAAGTTGTTTCGAGTTTTACACTCATCTTTCCAGCTCGAAGGTATTCTCACCTCCAAGGTTCGTAACATAACTATTCGCATCAATACTTCCCTCCTCCATCGTCCTGTTCAAGGTCTCTTCCCTCTTCTTGAACAAAGCAACCCCAAGACTTTTACTTACTCGCTTCGAGTTCCATCAAGGAATCGGTATAAGACTTCATCTCTTATAGGGTTTTGACTTCAAGACATTCCATGCATCTTAGAAACTTTTCTAAGTGATATAACATTTCTTCTAAGTGTTATAGAATCTAGTATGGGATTTTCGCCTGACTCCGATTCACTCGTAAAGCATAATTCTATATGCTACTTCTCACTCAGCCTCGAGTCACCCAACATCGATATATCGCATGATTTAAACACTATCTTTTCCGCTGCCAAACTCATGTCCGACTTCATGATTCAGGAATTACATTGTTCCAAGTCAACATATTTAGTTTGAATTTTGTTTAGTCTAAATCGAGTCTGTTTACTCGATTTTCTTTATCTCGACTTGATTGCCTTCTAGACTAACTAAGATGGAATTTGAGTTTCATGGATATTAGACTCTAAAATTCCTTTTCTTTTCTCGACTCGTATAATTAATCACTTAATTATTTTAATTATAATATTATCTCGTGTCTAATCTTGGACCAAAGTATTTTATACTTTGAGAACCAAATTGATTTGCTTTTGTAAGTTATTCAGAAGAGGCTATCCTAACTTTGAATTACAAATGTAACCGGCTTCAAAACGTCAAATCACCAGCAGACAAGTCTTTTTCCACCTTTAACCTAGCCCCAGACATCGTGTCGTGGTTGTCCGTTTCCAAACCGGAAATCTGCAACACCAAGCGCAACGGTGGTTTCCACCTTATTTTTCAAGACACTATCGGTGGTTTTGGGACTTCCAAAGGAGTCAACAACCATTGCTCAACGCTCATATCTCAACGGATATTTTCTAAGTGACTAAGAAAATCCTTTACAACGGTCACAAAGGACTTCTAGTCGAAGATGGACACAACGGCTATACTACTTGGTCATCTATAAAGAGTAACAAAGATAACAAATGAATAAATAGATACATAAAAACAAACATAAAAATAAAGCAAAGATAATAACAATGAAATTAACCGCATTTTTTATAGGAAAAATCCGTAACTTGAATTATCTCGGAAATTGTAGAAAAAAATAAAAAATAAAAATTTTGAGGTTAATGAAATGAGGAACCCTCGGCCACCAGCTCCGCCCCGTTCATCCGCTTCCTCTGCCTCCTCTACTCCTCCTCCGTTCCCCCGCTTCTTCCTCCCCGTGAGCGCCGCTACTCCGGCCACCAAGCACGACCGATGCCGCCGGAGGACCGGCGCCGGCCTTCTTCTTCCCTCCTCTCTCTATCCGTCGCATCTTGTGCCTGGTTCCCGCTCGCGAGCTCGCTCCCTGTTTCCCGGTTTCCTTCGCAGCCACCGCCGTTGCCTTCTCTATGAGATATCGGGTGGATAGAGTAGGGGATACCAGTGAATAGAGTTAGAGTTGAGCGTGATATTGAGAAAGGGGATAATAGAGGTAGAGAACCTTTACTATGAGATATCGGGTGGATAGAGTAAAAAATAAGCATTTACGGATTGGATAATTGTGCGACAATGTTTTACGAGAAACCTATTACTCCACATCCTCTACAAGTTTTACCTATAATTCCTCGGACTATTCTCAACTACAATCACAGCTTAAATCGACCCAGGAACAACTTGATGAGCAAAGAAAATTAGTTGAGAGTCAACAAAAGGCCATGGAAGAAGTAATAAAACTTATCTAAAGCCTCCAACCACAAGTTGACTGGATCTCTCGGTTCTAAGTAATTTCCTAGCATGGTTTGTATTTTTGAACTCATTTGACTTGTTTCAGTAACTAATTTCTTAGTATGGTTTGTATGTAAAACTTCAAATGAGTTCGTTTGATGAATTTATTGTTTGACCTAAAACTCAATTGTGAATGTTGGTTGCTTTTATAAATAGTTTGTAGTTTGTGTATTTGTGGATGAGTGTAATCTTTATGAGCAGATGAAGCAAAAAGTATGTAAATATGTAGGAAATATATGTAAAAGGGAATGAAAAAAAATAGTTGAAACTATTGCAAAATGAGTACAATTTAGCGTCTAATTAAAATATGATTTTGTTTGAGTAAAAAAAAAACAATGCAATTTTTGTCTTATTCGATACTAAAAACATATTTGAGTGTAAAATCATCATTCAAATTTATCGTTGGAAAAAATCCAACGCTAAATTAGGAAAAGCCGACGCTAATAGCACCTTACTAACGTCGAATGTGTCCGACGCTATTTAGAGTTGGATATTGAATCCGATGCTAAATAATTTAGCGTCGAGGTATTTAGTATCGATTTTTTCGACCTAAACTGGATTAGCATTCAATTTTGTCGGCTTAGCGTCGATTTGATGTGACATTAAATACGAGTTTTATTGTAGTGATATAGGACCAGGGCATAAAATGAATTATGTTAAACAACAATTTATAGTTATAGTTAATTTTATTGAACACTTTTTAAAAAAATCTAATGCAAGCACAAGTATGTAAATAAGTAAAATAACTAATTGTCAACAACTATTACAATTAGTTAATAGCTAATAACCTGTTTTGTCAAATACCTCTTACACCATGTTAAGTCTATTATAAAATCCTCCCTAAATTTTCAATTATTATCTTAAACTTTTAGTCGAGATCTTTCTAAGTGAGAAATTGAGAGGTTTTAAATTTGAATTGAAATAACCCACATAGTAGATTATGGGGCAATGAAAAGAGGAAGCCTATGTAGCCTTAAAGTTTCGATTCAAAGGACATTTACTTAAAATGTATTATTAAGATGTATGTCATAAGAGTATAAACTCTTCCGCTACTATTTTGGAGTCCATGTAAATGATTATATCTAACCTTAATTTACATGAAAATCTTAATACAAAAATAAGAATATTTCCCTTCAACAAGGAAACTTAAATTTTGATTAATTATAAAATAATCAAGGTCATAGTAGGGAAGCCTCCTTCTCTTCCTTTCTCCCACTCTCTTTAGAAAATCCTACCTTCTTTTCTTATCGACTGTCATTGGCTTTTTGTCAATGGTAGCCCCAATCTCTCTTTCTTTTATGTTATGTACTATTTTTTCTACAAATAATTGTTCTATCTCTATTTGTGAGAGTCTCTCCATACCCTTTTCGCATGAGTGGTATTATCTCTCGTTTGTTAAGAGATTCTATCTGTTTGTTTTCATAGGTTTATGGTTACATGTGCTTGAATTGTTGATTGATTGTCGATTGGTCATGCAACGAACATTAATTCTTCGAATTCGGACTATCGCAAAAATACATCTATTCGACGTGAAAGGTATATAAGATTTGTGGGTCTCCTTGTTAAATGTTAGTATGATGAAACAACGATCGAATGCAAGAGGAGCATTTAGAAGAGTTTCCATTAGTTCTATCAATCAAAAAATTTATTTTATTATTTTAGTTATGAATTTATTTGAATTTGATTTTCATTGTACATGTATGGTTTTCAATTAATGAAATTCATCCATTATTCTAAAGAAAATTAATCAAGGTCATATATTTATTTTATTTTAAAAAATTAAGATATTTGTATTTGAAGATTAACTTTTGAGCCTTTTTTAATTTTAACTTACAAAATTATAACTACTTACATTTTTTCATGTCTCTTTATGTCTTTATAATTATCTTTAAAATTAAAAGAATATGGCCTGCACAGTTGATCCTATAAGAGAAAAAGATGGCCCAATTGTGAACATGTTTGTTGATAGTGATTCAATTGACCCAAAGCCCAAGTTACCGGTAACTCCAGGTGCCGGTAACATGGAAGTATACGATGGTGGTGGGTGAGGTGGCGACTACCGGGGCCCCATTTTTTCGAGTTCTTCAAGAACATATTCAAAGGTTGATTCTGATTTTCTACAAAATCTAAACGGTTTTGTTACCCCAGAGGAGAGAGAGAGAGAGAGAGATGGGGAGAGTGTTTCTGGTGGAGCTGGATGGCAAGGCATACCGCTGCAGATGTTGCGATAGTCCTTTAGCCCTTGCCGATGACGTGCTCTCTCGGGTACTTTTCAAACGAATTTCTCTTTCCTGAGCTTAATTGATCACTATTCATATGCCTTTTGTTTTGAACTGTGGTTTTTCGTGGTCTGATTCTGATTTGTGGCCGTAATCTTCATATGGGTTCCTTTGTTTTTGTACTTGGCTATCGAAATTTTGATGGGTTATTTGTGGGTGATCCCTAATTTGGTGGTTACTTCTTCTGGGCAAGCATTTGGTTTGTTTATTTAGAAATTGAGATCACCAGTGACCAATTGAACCTCAGTAAATGGCTAGTGATGCAAGTGAGGATTATTTCTTGGAGATTCTGTTGATTGAATCATGTTTTGCTTGAATGGAACAGACATTGTCACGTAGCACTAACTCCACTTGTGTAATCAAACCAATTTTCTGAAAGCAAATTTGGAGTGTATTCAAATTTTAAAACCCATCATTAGCAGCATTAAGTATCCTCTTAGGAAAAAAGTGAGGGGATAATCCTTAAGATTTTGTGCCCCATGGGTCCCTATAAATGAAGGCATAAGTGGATCATGTTTGCTGGATGTGGGTCCTTGCATCTCTCCTAAGTTGAGGCCCCCTTTCTTTGTAGAGATAGTGATTAGTGTAATTACCACTATTGGTTGATTGTTATTTGTGCTTTATGTGGTCATGAGGTTAACTTATTAACAAATGAAGCATAGCTGTTTTGTAATCATCTTTTCAAGGGTGAAGTGTTTTCTTCTGCCCACCACCAAGGCTGGGGATTGGACCTGAGAAGTGCTGAATCGCTGATGACCAGGACTACAATCCTTCCATACATGTTCAATTGTTATCAATTTATATGAGAAAATATTTGGAACTATTGACAAAATGATTCAACTATTAGCATTTTTAAGCCTACAATTGAAGTGAACTGAGAAACAATAACACTTCTTGTGATCTCGAGGCGACCCATTTTTAAGTTCAGATTAACAGAGAATTGACATTTCTAACGAAGATTGAAGAAACAAAAGAAAATGCGTCAATGTAGGAGGACAGCTATGTAGGTGTTTGTACGATGTACCTTCTAACCCCATACCTTAACCTTATTGCCACTCACAAGATGTAGATTTCTAAACTTAAAAGCACATAGCTACATAACATAAGTGTTCTGTCGTTGTATGAGCTTGCTATACCTTTGTAGTCAACTAATCGCTTCATTAGACCCTTGATTGACGATGCATATAGATAGACTAAATATTATTTTATTGATTCTTGATGGACTAGTGTGCTTTAGATAGAAAGACCCTCTTTTCAGAGAGAGAGAGAGAGAGAGAGAGAGAGAGCTACTGTTTGATACGGGGTTGTATCATTTTGCGTTGGGTTTTCTTTACAATACTCTTATGTTAGAATCATGAGCAAAATGTTTCTCAGTGTAGACTGTGTCGAAATTTTTTATCCAGTAGGTGTAGTTGAGCTTAAGAGTCCAGATCAGCCACTTCTAGTGAGTGCATTGCTAGTGGTATTCCATATTGGAAGCGAGTCTATCTTCCATAGTCTTTCTAATTTAAAATATCGATGTGTTTCCTCTTAACTTATATATTTTAGCGTGAACTCAAAAACATAATCATGATGATTTCTTTTTTTGGTGGTTTTTATGGGGAATTAAACTCATTATCAGAGGTCAGGTGCATGTGTTGACCTCCCTTCACTTCACTATGACAATCTATGTACTGATGTTATTGTTCAGCTTGAAGTAGTTGTTATTGTTCTGCTTGTTTGAATTGTTTCTTTCACAAATACTTCTTTTGACTTGTCTTACCATTTTCTGGGTGTTGGACATGATTATGGAAATTTTTCTCAAACCTCCATGGCTGACTAGTTAATACAATGCTACTGATAATTTTAATCTCAAGTATTAACCCTTTCTAATTTGGTATATACTGGCTTTCATTGGTTCCCTTGTGACATCAGTCATTCAATTGTCGCCGAGGGAGGGCATATCTTTTTGAAAATGCGTAAGTTCTTCAAAACTTCCTCTCATTTTAGTCTTCATCTTAAACTAGATAATTGTTGTAAATTAACAACTTTTCTTGCACCTGAAGCCCGTCATCCTCTTCTTCTTTTGGGCCTTTTGTTGATGTTATCTTCTTCCAAATGTTGTTGCAATGGCTTGTCGTATATATGCTTGTGAATGTTAAGGTGCTGAAAAACAAACGTATAATAAAAGAATGGATGTTCCATTTTTTAATTCAACTTGAGCACAATATGGAAATAAATATAAGTTGTGATAGTAATATTCATTATATTTTAAGTTTTGACAATGTGCTTCTAATGTATCTATTAAAAGTAGTGGGGTCCCATCTAGCATATCCCAAAACAAGGAATGACGAGTCATAATAATCCATAAATGAAATATGGTAAATGCTAGAAGTGGCTCTTGTAGGGCAGAATCAATCGACATTGTTACATAGACAACTATGAAACCTCCTGGTAGTGTCATTATATTGAGAATAAAGGACCCAGATGGATACATTGCCCTCAACTTTAAGAGAATGTAATTTTCTTAGTTTAAAAAAGTGCGCCCTGGCATACAAAAAGCTCAAAGCCCACCCACTTGCGCTTTCCAGGGGTCAAGCCCAGCCCTTCCAAAAATCCCAGGGAGGCGCACGACTCAGCTACCCCTCAGCCAAGGTGCAGTTACACCTCACACACCTCAAGAGTGCAACAGTGAGAGATCTGAAAATTTTCACTCAAATTCGGGAAATTGATGAGGATAATTAATTGTCATTGGGGCATAAATTTAGTGTTGATTGATTGTGTCTCAAACTCAATCAATTTTCATTAACCTTCAGATCTTGTATTGTTTGTGCTCTTTGTTTCTTTTATCTAATTGCTTTTTTGTGAAAATCGTAGCGAATTCACTGTATTATCATAATCTACAACTCTCTGGTATTTTTCTTAGTTATGATGATATGCAATCACTTATTTGATGTCATCATCTAGCTTAGTCGTAAAAAATATTGTTTGGTAGTGATTTTCAAGCCATTTTCAGTAAGTGCGTCTCGTTACAAAAAGCCCGAGCCTTCACCCCAAAGCGGGATCTCCTGCCCTAGGACCCTTTGTGCTTTTGTGCACCTTAAGCTTTTTAAACTAATAGTTTTGCATGAAACATAATTGTGAATTGATATGATTATTACTTGGTTTGAATTGTGGGGTATGGATTTGAATTTGGATTTGGATTTGCTTGTTCTGGAATGGCTTTGATGATGATATTCAATTAACCCCCTGCCTCGTCCGTTATAGTCATCAGAAGATGGTTTACACACTCCATGCTATCATCATGTGGTGTATGAAATATTCGTTTTACCAATTGTAGTCTTGACCTATATAATCTATATAGTTGATGCTGTCGAAGATTTTGTCTCAAGTTAGATATCATGTGTTTCGTGTTTGTGATGATACACCTTTACAAGCTATTTATGAATTCTCTTGGAAATATAAGGGGGTAAAGGAGAATGTGTGGGAGTCACAGCATAAAACAATTCAAGTAACTGATATTCGTTTACTTTTATTTTTATCAGATATTTGTTAGGTGATAGCACATACCATTCAGGGCCTGGTTGGTGAGGGGAACTGAATTGGAATTTGAACCCATCAGGTATCAAGTTCCTTTCCTTAATGTTTGGTGAACATTTTTAAGGAGATGGAACTTTATATATGAGGGTATCAAGTTCCCTCCAAATCCAAGGGACTGAATCTCTCCCAAATTCAAGGGGTTTCAAGTCACCAGTCCTTAGGGATCATATTAATGGCCTCAAAAAGAAAAATTTTCAACCAAAATTTGATTTTCCTCTATTCATTCTTCAGTTCTTCGTTTGCTCTTCTTCATGCCCCTGACCCAAACCCCCATCAGAGAAAGAGAGAGGGAATGCTGCCGATGTTTGAAAGGCTCCTTCCGACCGTGAACGATGAAGGTCCGGAAAACACCACCGCGAACGCTGCTTCCAGATCAGTATTGCTGTTCCCTCCCTGTTCTACTTTTGAGGGTCGAGCTGAGTTGCAGATCTAAGCGAGGGACAGAGAAGAAGGTGAAGAGTATTTTAGATCTGCAAATTCGGGTCATTGAGAGAGAGAAGAAGTTGAAGAAGATTTGCATATTTTTCAGCAAGGGAGAGAGAGTGAAGAATTTGAACTGGATTTCCAGATTTTTGAGCCAGGGAGAGTGGAGTTACAGATCATGGAGTCAATCTTGGTCTTGTTGAGATTCAATACGTGATGTTTCTTTTCCTTTTTTTTTTTGGTTCTATGTGAAGCAAATTATAGGTTTATAAAATTATAGGTTCTTTTAAAAAAATTAATGGATTTATTTGCACCAAAAACAAAAATAATTGGTCTATACCTAATTTGTAAATCCAATTTGTTTTAAAATTATGAGTTTACAAAATTTACAAAAATATAGAAAAATAAGTACTTACATAATAGCTGAAAGATAAAAATATAAAATAACAAATATATAAAATAACAAATATGTTTGATTCGATTCTACAACTCTTAGCCAAACACTAGGAATTGGAATATGATTCCATTCCTATTTTCTCCAAACACATGGGTTCAGAATTCAAGTACCATACCCAACCCGCCAAAGTTGAAGTTCTGATTCCGTTCCATTCCAATTTTTCTCACCAAACAGGCCCTCGATGGTGGTTTGAAATGAGGAACATCCTGTTGGTGGCTTACAAGATTAGCATTTATTTCTGTAAGGAGAAGTCAGAAATGGTAATATGTTGGGGGCACAATCATGTGCATACTGCTCGTATGTTATAATAAATAACTCAAGATACTAAAGAGATTTTATTCCGCATTAGCATATATGTCTGTATGCAACACATGTCTTGTGAATTCCTAATCAAGGGTAGTATGTACTGACATACATGGTTTTGGGGACAAACATGCCTTCGGTCAAGTAGTTTCTAATTTCAATATAGGTATATAGATCCCGTAGTACTGCTTTCTGGGTTTGTTGTACAGGGTGAATGTGTCAGTTGGACCTGAAGAAGACAGGCTAATGATGTCTGGAGTGCACACTGTTGCCGATATCTTTTGTTGTAGCTGTGGGCAACTCCTTGGATGGAAATACGTATGTCTCCTAAGACTATGAGCTTCATTCATTATTTTTACATAACTTCATTACATCGTTCTTTTTGCCTTTTGAAACATCTTTTGTGGGTTCCCTGGAAAGAGTCTGTATGCTTGTTCCCCGCATTTAACGTCGTTAAGAGTTCATCTGAAAATAATTAAAAGGTTCCATTGATGCAAAGAATTGTGGCAATGAATACTGCACTTGCTAACTGCATACCTATAGGAATGGAAAATGTAGTAAAGTATCCGTATTCATCAAGTGCTTCCTTGGCATGAAGAATGTCATTATCAATTTTGAGATGATTTTCAAGAAACTGCGTAGATGTCTTAAAATATGGTCAGTTTCTTGTTGGGCAGTTGAAATAAGAGATTGGTTGCCTAAACGGGGTTAATTATGGTAGTATTGGATAATTTTGAGACTAGGAAAAAGTGGCCCTTTTGCTTTGGTTCTGGTCACATATGGTGGTGTGGAAGAATTGTGAAACTTGGGAAAAGTTGCCTTTACTTTTATGCTGTAGGGTTTGTGATCCTTGCATTCTTTCTCTTTGATGAAGGCGCAGTTCCTGCCTCTGCCTTCTATCACCGTCCAAATCCCAGAGTCTTAAGCATGTTTTGAATTCAGTTAATGACAATTGTTTGATGGAAATGCTATGATTCGCGAGCTCTGCGGCTGGTATGAATAAGTAATGAATAAGTAATGTATGGGATTGGAAACTTAATAGTTGCTTGGTGTGGTTTACTGTTTTGTGCCTTTATGCTAGCTTCTATTTTTCGTGATTTCATGGTTTCTCTTTCTATTTTACTTAAAATCTATTTATCACCAAGTATAGTTATTCGCAGGATCTTACATGTTTGTCAAATTGAATTTGGTTTTCTAGATGTCACTTTTTTTTTTTCCCTGAAGTATGGTTTTTATAGGTTTTAGAGTTCATATTTGAGTTTTACAGATAAGATATTTAGCATTTCTAATGAAGTCAGTTTTGTTTGATTTTCAATATTTTTGCGCCATGTAGAATTTGACGCAAGGGGTCACTCAGCTAAAATCCCCCATTTTTTTGGTTTATGTGAATGGTTAGTAATTGACACAGTGATGTTAATTTCTACAGATGGTAGCTCACGATAAAAACCAAAAGTTTAAGGAAGGGAAGGTGGTTCTTGAAAGGTAACAGAAGAAATTCATTGATACTATTCTTTTTTATGACTTATCTTTGAAAATATATGTTCTCAATTTTTTTCCCCTAACAGATGGAGGATAACTGAGGACTCAAGTGAGGCATTTAGTCTTGACACACGCCAAAATTCAAGGGATACAGAATACCCTTAATGAAAATTTGCACAGGAGGAGAAAATTCCATTGTAAATGTATGTGTATTTCAATATTTACAGTTCCATTGCCCTTGTTACTGTATAGAACTGTCAGTTGCATATCGTTAAATTTTCCCGAGTGGGAAGACTGAGGCATGAATACTCTAAACGAATGTGATAAACCCCTTCGCCTTTCCCTAGGTTGGTAAACATCAAAAGAGTGAAGTCAATTTTTAAATTTCCAATGCAGCTGACAAAGTTTTAATAGACTGACTATTTCAGCTTGGAGTATGAATTATGAATGTCTTTAGTTTGGGATTCCTTGGAATACGTTAGGTTGAGAATCTAATTGACATTCCCGTCTCAGTCAGATGATAATGCCATCTTCAACATTGATAGATTAGAAATTCTGGAACCCTGAATTATGAAAAACATTGATAAAATATTCTTCAGAGAACTACAAATCCAAATTGGAAGGGGAATGCAACTCAAAGCCCTTTACCCTAATTTGTATGAGATGCCGGTCCAAAAGCATGAGAGTGTGATAAACATGGGTTGGCACGGTGGGTTTGCTCGGAGATGGATTTTCACATGGAAACTCCAGTTGAATGCTTTGTAGCAACTTGTATCACACATGGAACAACCGCTATAATTGAAAAGCCTAGTTCTTGATGGAGAGGGCTTAGTAATCTAGAACCTAGATTGAGAAGGCTTCTCAACCATGTTAGTCTCAGCAGCTACAATGACGGAAAGTCTAATGATGGAAAAAATCCTACAGGTAGGTGACGACTCGATAGCGGCAGGGATATGGAGGAACTTGGCACCACCGATAGTTGAGTTTAAGGTGTGGCTGACGATTTTGGGGAAGCTCCATACGAAAAGAGTGTTATTCTTGAAAGGAGTTTTACAATCTCAACAAGTACTCTGTGAGTTTTGTTGCTCTCCAGAAACAGTTGACCATGTCCTTCTTTGATGTCCAAAGGCTTGGAAGGTATGGTGTAAATTGTCATCCCCGGCACTTTGAGAGGCATGTTTGAGTTGTGGATGGGCATAAAGGTCAAGAGTAAGTTTTTGAGGAAGGTGTGGATCTCCGCTTCTTTTGCTATAGTATGGTATCTCTGGCAAGTTAGGAACGATATGATTTTTGGATGTCAATCCCTCGAAGTGCAACAAGTGTTATGATGTAAAAGAGTAGGAAATAGAAAATTTGCATAAAAATGTTCCCTCTTTATATTAAATTTTGAGAAAATTTATTTCAATTATCTCAAGAAGGGGAAAGATTGTAGAAGAGAAAGCAAGGGGTTAATTCCGAAAATATTAAAAATATTAATTAAAATTTTTATTTTTAATTATTTAATTTCTCAAATTCTAGTTTCCCCCTTTTTAATTACTTTTTAGTAATCATAATGTGATGTATGACACCAAATCATAAGCATTACCAACAAATATATTAAGTTCAAATATACTGTTAGTGATGAAATTGTAATACAATCGGATAATGTAAGTGGTGTTATTTCAATAATAATTCCAACACTTTAATTTTGTCTCGTTGCTAAAATTTCTAACATTAACCAACAGATAAATCGGTGTTGATATTTCAATGACAATGCCAACAATTTAATTTTTCACGTTACTAATATTTTGGACCTTAACCAACAGATGAGTAAGTGTTGGATTTTAATGACAATATCATCACATAATGTAAGTGTTACTATTAATAACTTTTACCAACAGAATAAAATTTTTGTTACTATCAATCTGTTGGTAATTCTAACATTTCTTGTAGTGGTTTTTCAAAAGACGTCTTTTTGAGGCCTGCGCTATGCTTCTCAACACTTATCACGGGATTTTCGGTCTAGGCTGATTTTATTCGATTTTTTCTAGATTCTGGTCGATCTGGTTTAACTGTTTGGAACACTCCTTACATACTTTTAGGTCATTTTTATGACCTAACCTTTCTCCTATAAATAGAGGATCATTTCCTCCATTTTTAGGGTTGCTTGAGTTATTAACCTAGTCTGCTGAAAGTTGATGGGTCTTGACCTTAAAGGCTTCTAAATCCATATGAAGCTACACTATCGTATTTAGGCTAAGAGCTACTTAATGCTAAATTAGTATTCTCATCTCTTGGCTCATTTTCAGCTAACCATTACTATACCAAGCACCTTAATCATTCTCCTATGCTACTCTACCTCCACAAATTACACAAAATAGCCTACTTCAATCTTGTTCATCCATCGTTATGTTTCCATATTCGGTTCGTGATCCTAGATAAGTAGGTAAGATAACCCGAGGGCGCTCAACCTCGCTTTCAATCCCATTTACAGCTCATTAAATTTATTCCTTTAATGTTTTTCGTATTATGGCTCATAGACTTTTGGTTTAGTTGTTTAGAAGGTTGCTAACATACTTTTAGGTCATTTTTATGACGTAACCTTTCTCCTATAAATAGAGGATTATTTCCTCCATTTTTGGGGTTGCTTGAGTTATTAACGTAGCTGCTGAAAGTTGCTTGGATCTTGACCTTCAAGGCTTCTAAATCCATACGAAGCTACATTATTGTATTCGAGGCTAAGAGCTACCTAATGCTAAATCGAGTATTCTCATATCTTGGCTCATTTTCAGCTAACCATTACTATACCAAGCACCTTAATTATTCTCCTACGCTACTCTACCTCCACAAATTACACAAAATAGCCTACTTCAATCTTGTTCATCCATCGTTATGTTTCCAGATTCGGTTCGTGATCCTAGATAAGTAGGTAAGATAACCTCGAGGGCGCTCAACCTCGCTTTCAATCCCATTTGCAGCTCATTAAATTTATTCCTTTAATGTTTTTCGTATTATGGCTCATAGACTTTTGGTTTAGTTGTTTAGAAGGTTGCTAACATACTTTTAGGTCATTTTTATGACGTAACCTTTCTCCTATAAATAGAGGATTATTTACTCCATTTTTGGGGTTGCTTGAGTTATTAACGTAGTCGCTGAAAGTTGCTCGGATCTTGACCTTCAAGGCTTCTAAATCCATACGAAGCTACATTATTGTATTCGAGCTAAGAGCTACCTAATGCTAAATCGGTATTCTCATATCTTGGCTCATTTTCAGCTAACCATTACTATGCCAAGCACCTTAATCATTCTCCTACGCTACTCTACCTCCACAAATTCCACAAAATAGCCTACTTCAATCTTGTTCATCCATTGTTATGTTTCCATATTCGGTTCGTGATCCAAGATAAGTAGGCAAGACAACCTCGAGGGCGCCCAACCTACTTTCAATCCCATTTACGGTTCATTAAATTTATTCCTCTAATGTTTTTCGTATTATGGCTCATAGAATTTCGGTTTAGTTGTTTGGAAGGCTGCTTACACACTTTTAGGTCATTTTTATGACGTAACCTTTCTCCTATAAATAGAGGATTATTTCCTCCATTTTTGGGGTTGTTGAGTTATTAACCTAGCTACCGAAAGCTGCTGGATCTTGACCTTAAAGGCTTCTAAATCCATACGAAGCTACACTACTCGTATTTAGGCTAAGAGCTACTTAATGCTAAATCAATATTCTCTTTTCTTGGCTCATTTTCAGCTAACCATTACTATACCAAGCACCTTAATCATTCTTCTATGCTACTCTACCTCCACAAATTCCACAAAATAGCCTACTTCAATCTTGTTCATCCATCGTTATGTTTTCATATTCGGTTCGTGATCCAAGATTAGTAGGTCGACAACCCGAGGGCGCTCAACATACTTTCAATCCCATTTACTGGTTCATTTAATTTATTCCTTTAATGTTTTTCGTATTATGGCTCATAGAATTTTGGTTTAGTCTGTTTGGAAGGCTACTTATATACTTTTAGGTCATTTTTATGACCTAACCTTTCTCTTATAAGTAGAGGATCATTTCCTCCATTTTCGGGGTTGCTGAGTAATTAACCTAGTCGCTGAAAGTCGCTGGATCTTGACCTTAAAGGATGCTACATCCATACGAAGCTACACTACTAAATTTAGGCTAAGAGCTACTTAATTCTAATAAGTATTCTCATCTCTTGGCTCATTTTCAGCTAACCATTACTCTACCAAGCACCTACGCTACTCTACCTCCACAAATTCCACAAAATAGCCTACTTCAATCTTGTTCATCCATCATTATGTTTCCATATTCGATTCATGATCCAAGATTAGTAGGTGAAACAACCTCGAGGGCGCTCAACCTACTTTCAATCCCATTTACTGGTTCATTTAATTTATTCATTTAATGTTTTTTGTATTATGGCTCATAATGTAATCCCATTTAATTATTCCCCGCTCGATGTAAACTTTTAATTTCTCTCTTTCCTTTTTGCTTTCATTATTGCTTTCTTATCTCGCTTTTACTACTTTCTTCGCATATCTTATTTGATTTAATTTTTGCACTTTACATGTTGTCTACTTGCATATTTAAACACGTTATTTTGAAGAGTATTTTTTTATTTTTGTTAGTTTTTATTCTTAAAACCGATCGGCGACATCCTTTTTTATATTTTATTTCTCTTAAATTGCATCTCGGTATTTCTAATTAAAAAATGGACAAAATTAATCTACTTTTTGATAGACAAGGCTATGGATCGAGATTGACTCCTCGGTCTCAGCCTATGGTCGTGCTAGTGACTCGATGATGAGGGCTTTCACCGGCGCCGGCTAGTGGCCGGGCTTGGCTCTTGGTCCAAGCTCGTATTATCACACCTTTTTGTCCCAAAAGCCTTGCTCGCAGAATGTGAATTACATTTTGTTTATTTTCTTGAATTATGAAATAATATCCCGAGACTCTCTAAAATTAATTTCTAAAATAAAATGATTAATACATATTTCACTTTAATTATTTTAAAATAAGGTTCTGAAAATAAATCGACAATCTCAATAAGAGAAACACCCCAACTTTCTAAATCCATTTTGAAAAACTTAACTTTCAAAAAGAATCCTCAAAAACCAAGAGACCCAACATTCGTGGGAAACTCGGTCTCGACTGGTTCCCTTACGGGGGATGGGTCGTGGTTCTTATAGTGATGACTCTAATGGGGATGTATCACTTATTAAGAGGATGAGATTTGAAAATTTGAGTTGTGAGTTTTCTTAATACGTTTTGCATTAGTCATATTGCATTTAGGGAGCTTTAGACATAGTTGCTTTTAATTTCGACCATTAGGTTTTTACCCTTAAGAACATTTTTTAGAAGAGGTCAAACTACGAACCCAGTGGGCCCACTTAGGCTTGATTATTGGGAACGTGGCTACTCTCCACTCATAGCACGCTCTCTTGTTTTTTACCGAGAGGCACCAAGAATTCATGCTATTTCCTACTCGTGCACCCCATGGAGGACTAAATTCTTGGAGTATGAGACACCATGTATTCGACCTAGATTTATCCTTCTTTTTAACCATAAACCCTTGGTTACCTAGGTTGTGCCCTTTCTTCATTTGCATGCTTGAATGAATGTGGTTGTTTTTAGTATTTAACCTTTTTCTTGCGATCCTTTTAGTTTAGTCGAGTTTACTAAATAATCCTTGCATGGGTGCAAAAATAAAATAAAATAATGAACCTTTTTGAGTCGGTCTATTTTGTGTATTTTAGCCAAAAGTTAGATTTGCCTTTCTCAATTAAGGTAAGTCCATTTTTACACTAGCCAAATTTCAAATTCATCTCAAATAGGTGAGTCGGCTTTTGCATTTAATTAAAAATAAAACTCGTCTCAAATAGGTGAGTCCATTTTTACATTAGCCAAATTTTAAATTATTCTCAAATAGGTGACTCTATTTTTACATCAGCCAAATTTTAAATTCATCTCAAATAGGCGAATCTTTGTTTGCATTTAGCCAAATTAAAATTCATCTCAAAATAGGTGAGTTTTTTGTTTGCATTTAGCCAAATTAAATTCATCTCAAATTAGGTGAGTCTTTGTTTGCATTTAGCAAAATCAAATTCATCCCAATCTAAGGGATTCCATTGGCATCATCATGTTTCACTTTGGTTAATTTGCATTCTTTATGAGCATCGAAGTAAAAAACATATCATTTTCTTTTCTCTTAGGATCGAGTCATTCGTCCGTTCAAGCACTTAAGCCCTATCTCCACTCGAAAATTTTTTACGAACCAATCCTAAGCACTTACTCTTTTGGGATACAGGATAGGAAATCCCACTCAAATCAGGAATCTTAGCATGAAGTGGCTAGGAAATAATAAGTCTACTTCAATAATGGCACAATCGACACCGATACGTTCCACATCAGCACGTACCACACTAATACGTCCGATGCCTTTACTAGTAACGATAATACATCACCCACGGTCAAAGCGTAACCCTTCTCTGAAAATGACCAACAAGTTAAAGAAAACCCCCATCATGACCTTGTTCAAGGAGTTTACTCGTAAAAATAGAAGCTAAGATTGAGGCCGAGGATAAAAAGATTGAGTCAATGACGAAACTCTTGATCTTATTCTCCAAACCCTCAACAAGAATGTCGATGAAGCAATGTAAACAACCCGTCCCTAAATAAAATATATTAACATAATACATCGACTTATAATGAGCGCTTGCATTTCAATTTCAAAATATTTTCATATCATATGTATGTATATCAAAATTATTCTTGCGAGAACCCGGATACGAACGACGACAATCGATGACCGATATTTTAAAAATGTTTCACAAAATGTTAATTTTAACATATTATCTAGTATTTATATTCACATAAGTCAGATTTAAATTCCTAACTTAAATCATAAATATTTTCATATAAATGCAAACTTTATATATACACACATACATATCTAATAACTAGCACAACTTATGTACAACTAAACAAATATCTAAATACCAATCTTAAGAAATACCTTTGCTAATAAAACTAACCTAATTTAATCATAAACAATCACATATTTAAGGCACATTAGAGTAATAACAATAAAACTATAATATTAACAATAAGATAATAACAACAAGTAGAGAATCGACCGAGTGTATTCCATACTTCTTTCAATGTGTCATTGGCGTACACTTTATTGTATTCTTCTAAGTTGATAGCGTAAGTCAAAGCCTTTATGGCCTTGTAGTTCTTCTTGTACTTCTCATTCTCTTTAGTGGTGAACTCAAAGATTACCTTGGGTACAGATCTTGTTCCTTCTATCTTCATCACGAGTCTAGGATAAAGCACTCCATTATCTTCATCCAGTGTGCGAAGTTTGAACCTTTGAACTTCGGTGGTCCGGTGAACGATCTTCCTTTATCTAACTCTCCATTGTTTTGAGCCCTATAATCTTTAGACCTTTGGATTACGAGATCCTTTTGAAAGGCTAGGCTCTAATACCGGTTGATGGTTTGCTCTTGGAGAGGTTAAGTCACCCTAAGAGGGGGAGGGTTGAATAGGGTGATAGAAGATTTTTGTTAACTAACAATGTATCCTGCACAACGAAAGACTTAGAAAAAATTATGAGTACAGATTAAACTCGAAACGGATAAAACACGGAAGATACGTGGAAACCCTCCTAGGGAGAAAACCAAAGACAATGCTAATCAAAGCACCAAGCCAAATCCACTATTTTGAATCCACAAAAACAAGGATTGACTCTTTACATAATTGCTCTCTTAGACAATTCACTTACAATTTTTTCCTAAACTCAAAAATTCCCTTATCTAATCTAGTACTTCCGATCCGAGGTAACCTTTACAACTAGGGGCAACTAAGTTGAGTTAACCCTTACCGTTTAGTTAAGGGACTTAACAGAGAATTGAAAGTGTAGAGGTAATTGCAAGACCTTCTCTTTACAATTCGAAAGTAAGAACTTAAGAACTATAGTTGTAAGCTAGAAGATTGAGTGACACTAGATTATATTAACTTTTAGCAATCTTCAAGTCTTATAGGAGGGCTTCTATTTGTACTCACCAAGGCAGAGTATCCATTGAGGCTTGTTCTTGACTTGTGAGCTCCATTAGTCATTGTAACGGCTAGTCCGAGTCACTTAGAAAAGGAGTGATTGCAACGTGAATGTTGTGCTTTGGTCCTTGGCACGAAAAGTAGTCCATCCTATCGGTTGTGACTGAAATTTGGGGTGGAAACAACCTTTAGACTCAAAGTTGATGTTTATCAGATTTGGTCATAAATAACCTTGACATGGTGTCCGAGCCTTGTCTAGAAAAGGTGTTTTTCTATCTCGTCGGTGTTTAACGGTAGAAAGTCTGGTTGCTTTTGCTTTTCAAAATAAGATTAAAATACTTTAATCAATTTGCAAAAGCAAATCAAAGTGGTACTCAAAGTATAAAAATTCTTTGGTGCAAGATTTGGCAAAAGATAATAATTAACATAAGATAATTAAGTGCTAAATTATCTTCAACTGAAAGAATGGAATTTTCCGAGTCTAATATTCAATAGGTTCAAATTTCATCTTCAGTCTTTCTTCTAAATGATCAAGTTATTAGGATTGAAAAATCAGAATGCATAAACTTTATCAAGTAAATAATTTCATTCAATAAACTAACTTAGAAAGAGGAATTAACACTGTAATTCATTTTCGTTTAGAACATTAAGTCAATGCTTAGAATATGAAGTGTTTGTGAAATTATTTACTCATTTAATCTTTGCTGAGTTATGTCCGAGTGGGTCCGAAACCCAGCTTAAGAACATTATACTCAATAAATGGTTTCCGAGTGGGTCGGACACAATTGAAAACTTAAAGATGACCTTCTTAAAAGCTTAGAATGACTTGAAATCAAAACAGTAGAGATATATAGAGTTATACCTAAAACGTCGAATTCCCTAATTGAATAAAAGCATTTTGACATGTCTAATCATTATTCAATTCCCTAATTGAATAAAAGATGTTCTCGGACCATCGGATCCCTGTCTAGACACTAGTACGCTTTTTACTTGGGTTACCGCAACCCAAATTTGACCTTTTCGAATCCCGGGATGTAAGACCCGAAAATTTCAGGTGCTTGCTTAGTAAGGAATTAAGTTATTAAAAGTTAAATGGTTGAATTAATTCAATTATCAAATTTTCCGAGCCGGAATTAAAACCCGAGAATTGAAACCGCAAACATGAGTTAGCTTAAATAGGCTTATGGAAATTAAATTTTGGTCAAATTGTTAAAGTCCAAATTAGAAAATTAAAATAAAAAGAAAAAGAAAAGAAAATGGGTAGGAAGGAGATGGTCGCGAGATAATTAGAGGGGTCCAATAAGGTTTAAACACCAAAATTCAATACGTATTGAAAGGAAAGAGAGAGAGAGAATTAAAGATAAACCAAAAACAAGGAATAAGAGAGGAAACGGAGTCCGAGGAAGCAAAGGAAATGGGAGCCCGGAACCGAGGGAGAGGAAAGCGAGAGGGAGCGAGAGGAAAGAAACAAAGGGAAACGAAATAGAGTCTTAGGGAAGGAAAGCGAGAGGAGAGACAGAGCAAAGAGAGTAGAGGGAGACCGAGAGGTGAGGGACCGAAAGAGCGGAAGGAAAGCTCGGCCAAAACAAAGGAGAGGCAGCAGGAGAACGAGAGGGGAAGAGCGAGAGAGCCCGAGAGGAATCGAGAAGTAGAACAAACCGAGAGGGGGACGAGAACCCGAGCAGAAACGAAATGAAGAAGGATGGGCCGGAGAGGAAGGTGAGAAGCGGAGAGCGAGAACTCGAGGGAACCAGAACATAATAATGGGAGCCAAAATCCGGGATTGAGAGCAGCGAAAGGAGGAAGAAGAGGTTCGGGTAAGGGAGACCAAAAATAGAAAAGAAAAAGTAAAGCAAAACACCCAATCCGAAAACCCTCCAAAACCGAAATTCTTATAGCACTAAGAATCAAAGGTGAGTAATTTGAATTCATTCTCTATAATTAAAATGAATTAGGTGGATTAAAATTGAAATTGAAGTATGAAATTGAATACCCTAAGTTAATTAAAGAAGTTAGAGGCCTAAATTCATAGAATTAACAACTCACGAATTAAAAAGCATGTTGTGATTTATTCCTAGTCCATGAATTTAATGATGATTGAGTATTATTGAGCATGATTATTGAGTTGTACATTGACAATTTGATGAAAGTAGCTTGAATAGAATTAGTGAGAAAAATCGGAAAATTGAATTCATGATTTAGGTGCAGATTTTTCAGTAATTTAGCATGCTCGTCCGAATTATTGTGCTTTCATGTGTAGCCCGAAATTCCCGAAACTTTTACTCTAACTTCATGATAATTTATAGCAAGTTGCTATGAAGTTTGGTATGCGTTGGATGAGTAGATTGGAAGATATGAAATTTTGAGTGGAAATGTGCTGTTTTGGGCAAAATCGGAACTAATTGAGTAATTGAGTTAGGAACTAAAATTTAAGAAGGTATATGGCTAGATTAAGAGATATATAATGATCAAGGAATGTGATAGAATCATAAACTATCTATGCACAATAATATGCAATCATGAAGCAATAAATTCGATAATTAGAAATTCTAATCGATATGTTTACTCGTTATGATGTGTTTAGATTAAAGTACATCAATTATAAATGACATAAGCATGCCTATATGAGTTGGACTGATTGTACTTGAGTGGGAATATGCTTATGTAAATTACTAGTTGTGAATAAGTTACGTATGAAGTCAGTTGAGCATGAATTATATGAATTAAGTGTATCTTGTGAGTAGATGTAAGTAATAACAAGATAATGAGAAAATAAGAAACGTAAAGAACTAAAGAAGGATAAAAGGATTGTATTATTGATCTAAGACCCCACGAATTAAAGAACCCTCTCGAAGCTATGGTCATAGAAGTGTCTCGTCAACCGAAGCCACGAATTATTGACGATATGCGTCCTTGAGAGTCCGAGGCAAGCCTCGAGGCCGGGAATTATTTTGCCTCGAGGCTAGGAATTATTTTGCCTCCAAGAACCGAGCTCACGAATGATTTTGGCTCCAAGAACTGGGTCTTTAGAGCAGGACATAAATCTTCTTTCCATTCGAAACTAAGAAAACTTAAAGAATTCTCGATATGAAGAAACGAATGATTATGCATGATGAACAAGAAAGAAAAAATCAATGATTTATGAAATGCATGATTGAACTCAAGAAGAAAAATGAAAAGAAGAATTAACCCCGATTTCATAAGAAATTAATACGATAAGAAGTAAGATATGATTTACGTGATGAATGATTATATGATGTACTTGTGTAGAAAGAGGAATGAAGTATGTTTTGATTGAATTCATGAGTAATTGATGTCATATGTGACGCTCGATAAGTTGGTAAGTTTAGTATCTTACGTGTTTGAAGCATGTAAGATTGGAATTCCATGTTTTGAATGAATAGTGAACATACATGTGTTTGTTAATGAATTAATGTGCAAAGTGAAACCAGGGGTTGGGTTTGGGTTATTCACCGGGCTCGTGGAGCTCATAACCTCGCCAACATTTCGGTACGAAGTAAGACTCTCGGGAGTGGCTTTTGGCTTTCGAAATAGCAAATGGATAGGAGATACCTGGACTTACTACATGTTTTTCTGTCTTCTTGTTTGTAATGATGTTTGTAAATATCGGTTGTATGTGAATTTAAGTTTTGACTATGAATATAAAAGCCCTATGTGAATACTCCGAGCGTGTGGCTCGTTGAGTTTGTGTTGTGGATGCTCCGAGCGTGTGGCTCGTTAAGTTTATGAATGTGTTTCGTGTAAGGTTAAGGCTTTAAGCCTATGGGATTAGCCATATTAAAGAGGAAACTTTACCGAAATTTTCAGGAAAACCTTTGAAAACCTAGAAGCACACTTTCGCCAATCTAAGAAAGAGTTATTAACCCCAAGTTGAAATCATACATAGCCTTAGGGGTTCCTCTCGGGAACCTTGTCATGTAATACTCCTAGGGTGGGTTCCGGGTGTTACACGGGAACTACTGGAGTCAAGGAGGAACTCTATTACCCTTGTCCGGATAATTATTAATCTTGACCATGAACCTAGACCGCATTAGGAATCCTATGGTGCTAGACTCCTTTGCTCTTAAAAATCATTCAACAACAATACATTTACTTTAAGGAGGACATCTAGAAAACCGCATTTTCAAATTCCTATTTAAACATATGCTTTTAAAGAATTATTTCAATCTCGTTTCAAGGCATGACCTTTCAAGATTCAAAACTATCTCAAACTTGCATTTCAAAGGCATCCTAATCATAATGAAACCAAATAAATCATTAAATCATGCCATTATAAATCAAACCATTTGTCATGTAAAATCCGTAACTTGAATTCAACTTCTCAGTCATTTTCTAAAATTGTCAAAAGCATTAGCAATGGATTCTCGCATAGTCAAAACTTGCCAATAGAAGCGTAAAACAAGGCGTAAAACAAATATGTGCATACAAATGAAGATAGAACTTACGTAAATCGTATTCAAACCAACATATGCTTCTCAATTTCACCAAAACTCGTATATTCAAATTAAAAGCTTATATATTTCATTCATTACAAGTTTTAGGTTTTAGTTCAATTCAATTATAGTTTGTTTCTATTTACTTCGAGCTTAGATTTCAGGTGTTAGTCACAGAATAACTCGTTTCGCCAAATCCACCTTCAAGTCCTAGTAATCCTCAATTAAAAGATAACTCCACATGAAGCTTGATTAAACTTCAATTATGGTATATTCTTATTCCCTTCCATACTTCAATCCCTTATATTCTCAAACACATAGACTATCCTTCCCAACTCAATTCAACTTTTGAAGCTTTAGGGAACACATAGAGTTTAACCTCAATAGAATAATAATTTGCAACCCATAAGCACAAGTATCCTTTCCAACTCAATTCAACACTAACCATTTTGAATTTTTAGTTCACAACTCCAATGCACAAGCGTGTATTGACAATCAATTAACCATTGAATTTCATGAACACATTCAGGTATACAAATCTCGGTTTCACTTCACAACTTAATTTTCTGTAATTCATGTAATCTTAAAATTCAATTTAGTTTTAGGAAACTATTTTTATTTATGTTTTAGTAACTTATACTATTACTTGTAACTAACAAAACAAGAAGATGTGATAATCTCTTTGTATCCCACTTTAGCTATCGCCACGCCAACATTAATCTCTACATCCCAAATTAGCACTCCAACTACATTAACACTAACTCAAACCTAAGAACTCACAAGCAAGTAACAATTCAATATCAAACACTTAAACCATCAATCTAACTTGTTCTTCCCAATTCATTCACAAGCTATATATCTCAATCCGATTTCACAAATAAAACTAAATCACATAAGTTAATAACAAATTCATTCGGGCTTTAAAATTTCCTCAATTCAAGAATTGAATTAGCCACCTCGAATTCTAGGGTTCTTGACAATTGTTTCGGGCTTCCTGGTTCTTGGTCTCTGCTTTCACGTCCACTCGTTTCTATCTCTCGTTCTTGCCAGTCGCCCCCACCCCTGTTAATCAATCATCGCTCGGTATTCTATCTCGCTTAACCCCTTGTCCGCTCATTCTCGGTCTCCCTTTACTTTCAATATTGGTCTTATGCTTTC
This sequence comes from Talinum fruticosum, assembly GCA_021018815.1. Lineage (NCBI taxonomy): Eukaryota > Viridiplantae > Streptophyta > Magnoliopsida > Caryophyllales > Talinaceae > Talinum > Talinum fruticosum. The sequence continues at coordinate 581,546 of JAITYX010000138.1, forward strand.
TATGTTTCCATTCCCGGTCCAGACCCTCTCGCTTTCTTCTTCTTCCTCTTCGCTCTTTCCCCTTCTTACTCGCTTAGGTCTCACCCTTTCTTCCTGTTCTTTGCTCTGCCCCTTCTTATCTCGCTCTCACTTGGTCTCTTCTTCTCTCTGTCTAATTTGCTCGCTGCCTTCTTCTTGTTCCCTCGGTTTTTCTTTGATTTCCCTCTTCCTTGCCTCTTCTTCTTCCTTTTTCTCTATCTCCCTCGAGCCTCCTCTCTATATTGTTCTCCTTTTGTAACACCCTAACTTATGTCATATCATTAACTAAACAAGATTTCGCGTTAACCAAAATGACCTAAAGTGGCAAAAATTAAAATCAAAGTTGAACCATTACCGTTGTCTCCAGATACTAAAGACAAGGCTAAAACATTTCATTTTTATGTTACGAAACAAACGACAACAATATAAAAATTATGTTTATACAAGCAGGTGGTGGCCGGCGTCGAGAGGGTTGGCGACATGGTGGGGTTTGTGGTCAGGCGAGTGCAAGGAAGGGATTTCGACTTGCTCTTTCCTTGCTTCCTTTCCTTTCCGATTAGGCCCAAATACCCCCCACATTCCTATTTATAATGGGTTGCCGACAGCCCAAATCCTTATCCTCTTCCACAAGCCTTGTCCAATTTAGATTTGTAGTTATCTAATAATTATTATTTTACACATGGTTATTTCTTAACCATACAATTATATTAAAATTATTTGCTGTAAATTTTACTTATTTATTTATATTTTTATTATTATTACTATTATTATTTAAATAAATCAACTGTTCGAAACAGCAATTTCGCACCAAATAACTATATACATATCTATCGATAAATGTGCGTTTGCACATATTATGAATATTTAAACGTGAACTAATATTTTTAAGTCACTTAACCGACAAATCCATTCACATTTCTCATTTCTGTTTCGACATTTATACACGATTCGCTGCTCTCTCTCTCTCTTATAGTCTTACCCGAGTAAGCCAGCCTTCCCATTTTGTTTTGCTTGTTAATCACCCAATGTTACACCTAGGCCAAAAATTTTAATTTTAATTTTATTTAGGCATAGGCTTAGGTTAAATTAAAATAGGTAATATAATTTATTGCAGATCTTTTATTTATTTGGGTCTAGGTTGAATATCAAGGGAAGTAGATTAATATATTTTACTAATTAAAGTTAAACAGACACATAATAGTTTGCTAATATAAAATATGAATATATATATATTTACGTATATACTTTCGTTAATCGACCTAATTTATTTAATTATAGGGCCCGAGGAGCAAATCGCACCGTAAAAGGGCAAAAAGTGGGCCTTGAAAGTGACTATTTCAAGACTTGTTTTACCATTAACGGCAATGTCTAAACTATATGCCTAAGCAACCTACTGATTAATTTTCTTTTTGGGCTAAGCACGAACATATACTTGGCACTTCGTAATCCTCCATATCTAATACTTTAATAACACAAACCAAGATCATGTTAATGGAGTCCACTTATATCAATTTCATTCAGAGCATTCAAACACTATCTACGCACTCATTTACCTAATAAGTTTAATTAGTCCAAATATATAGTAGATTATGCACGTTCACATCACATTCTAGTTCCTATTATCATAACAAATCAATCAGATTTGGCAATATCTCAATAATCCAATTATTATGACTTGATTATGTAATTCTTCTCACTTTGTATCTTCACCTTCTAGCATCCTTTACCCTAATTAACAATTTTGTTCAAGTAGTATACATTTCTTTTCACATACTCATTTATTACTCAAGCATGAACCTCATAATCCAGGATATGTAGTTAAAATCTCCCTCATTTAGTTCATTTCCAAGGAGAGCACCTCAAGCTCAAGTTTCATTGACCATTTGGATTTGGTTCAATGGTTCGGTGACTCCGGATGTAACCTAATACTACAACAGATATATCAACAAAATACTAAATTAGACGTTGAGCACCACCCAATCACCACAACAATAATTTGTAGTTTCAAAACTCATTTGAACTTCTATGCTTTAATTTCACACTTTTCTTCTACACTTCGAACAGTTTCTCACTAACCATAGAGTTTGATTCTCAAGAGCCATAATAACCACAAACAATCACAATAACCACAAGCAGTCACACCTCATATATTCCCTAGAACTTTAAACTCGTTGATTCAATTTCACACAAGCCACGGTAATCACAAGTAGTTACAATTCCCTATATTCAACTCAATTTCCACAACTAATCACGAATCGTGACAACAGCTATTTTTAGGTTACTTTTTCATACTTGCCGCTAGGCTTGTCAATTCTCCGATTTATTCTCACATGAACCACAAACTATCCCATGATTTTGCAATGCTCAAATACCCAAAATAGACATACACAACATACTAATCACAAGGTTTCACCAAGTCAAGAGAAGAGAAAATTTCTCATTATCACATCAACTATTATTGCTAGAATAAATAGGAAACTATCTTTTAATCTTATAAGAAAACTAGTGGTGAATTCCATTACCCTTCTTTCATGACAAACATGGAAAGACTTCTACCATCCGGAGCAGCCTCCGAACCTATGATACAAAAACCCTTTCACATTGTATTCCATTAATTTCCCTACATAACTCTCACTTTTATAAACATTCGAAGTACTCATCTATAAGTATCTCACTTAATGTATACAACTATCCCTCAACACTTTACTTGCTTAGTAATACTCTACTCAACAATGTGATACTTAGATTCATTCCTTAATGACAATATAAAGAAAATAGACACTCCAATACCTAAATCAATGAATAGACACCATGTTCCTTTTCATTTCTCTCTTTTAAAGGTAGAAAACCAATTAAAAATTCATAAGCTTACTAGAATGTTATATACGTAAGGACAACTAACACATAATTGAACACTTGTGTAGATTCTCAGAGGTAGAAATCCCTAATTCAGTTAATGACTTAGAAGTCCTATCACAAAACCAACGAATAATGGAACAAAAATAAAAAGTTCATCCATACTCAGTCACACACTTAGCAGACACAAGTCATTCACATATCACCACAATGGGCAATTTATAATCAACTAATCTAACTAAGTTAATTAGGCAAGTACCTATGAGTTAGATGTTGCACTTAATGTCACACGTATACTTAACACAACAAATCACATTATCACATAACGAACGAACCTAGACGGCTATATGCAATGCACACTTAAGATCACCAAAATCTATGCTCTAATACCATAAATATAAAACCACAAACCCCACCCCAGGAGTATTACATCGTCGGGGTTCCCCAAAGGAACCCCTAACGCTAACTAAGGTGTTGGTTTGATTTTCTAATCTTAAGTTAACAGGTAATTCAGGTGATGTTACATTTTCATGAAACTTTTTCCAAAAATTTTCGACACAATTCTGTTTGTAATATGGCCTATCCCTTAGGCTATAAGCATTAAAACATGCGCCAAAATCACAATAAAACTCAACGAACCACACCCTCCTAGTATACAACTTGACGGTCATAAGCCGAGTCCAATCAATATGCATTTGGAACTCTAAAACAATCTAAATGGCCTAAGATTCAACTTACACAACTATGTGAACTTAGTTACAACTTACAACATAGAACATATAGATACAAGCCAATTCACCTTAAGGAGTACCTATAACTGGAAAGGGAAGAGAGAAACATGGGGTGAACAAACCACAAGCTCAGTGGGTAATCCTATCCTAAAATCAAAACATTTATACTTTATATGCATACATACAAACCATAGAGTATTAGCGAGCTTAACAACATAGTCCCTCAATCGTATTTTATCTTCAAACCCTTATTTTCAACTCCAGTTCAAAAACCTCATGTGCTTCACATATTTCGTGAATAACTATTTTTCATATTTCCAAACGTCTTGCTTAATTGAATCGAATCACAACTAAGCACACTTTTACTTATCCTTCAACTTTTGGATTTCCAAAGCCGTATTGGAAAATGCAATTCAATCAACTCGTTAACAAACCATTATTCATTTCCCTAGTTAAATAAACGTATTTTCAAACATTAAACAATTATTCAATTCTTTAATTGAATAAAAGCATTTTCACACGTCAAATTATTATTCAATTCCCTAATTGAATAAAAGTAAGGTCACAGCTTTAAATTATTATTCAATTCCCTAATTGAATAAAAGACGTTCTCGAGCATCGGATCCCTGTTTAAACACTAGTACTCTTTTTCACTTGGGTGACTGCAATCGAAATTTGACCTTTTCGAATCTTGGGAACTACGAAGCAAAGGAGGAACTCTATTACCCCGATTAGGATAACTGTTAACTTGGACCGCATCAAGTTAACAAGGAAACTTGAACTGCTTTAGGAGTTCCATGGTCGGACCGCATCAACCTAGACCTCATTACGATCCTGTGGTGCTAGACTTTTTTTGCTCTTAAATCATTTAAGCAAGCAATACATGTACTTTAATGAGGACATTTAGAAGACTTCATTTCCAAATTCCCATTTAAAGTCACACTTTTTAAGAATTAGCTTAGTTCAATCTCCACTACTACAGGAACCACTTTTAGCGATGGACCTTTAATGATGGTTAAAAGGACAAACCGTCATGAAAAATGGACCGGTGCCATTTTCGTAAAAATACAATTTTTATTATATATATGACAACGGTTTAACATAAAAATCATCGTCTAAAGGTTCTACTCGAACCTTAGATCATGGTTCTTGGTAGTGAACCGTTGTCTAAAGTTCTCGCACAAAACCCTCGGCCAACGCCGAGTCTCACTTTTTCACTCTCGGTCCCATACTCTCTCTCTTCGTTGCTTTTCTCTCGCGGTTCGCTGGTGGTTTCCGGTCGTTTCCGTTGGCTTCCCACTCATTCTCTCTGCGGCTTCGGTCCTGGTTGCATTCCCCCTCCCCCACTCACTCTCTCCGTGTTATCGGTTGTGGTTGCACCACTCTCTCACCAACTTTTCTTTTCGACCTCAATCTCTCCGCATGGCTGTACCTCTCTCGCTGACCTCACTTTCTCTGCGTGGCAGCACCTCTCTCGCCGACTTTCTTTCCGGGCACCACCGGGTTTGTCTCTTTCTCCTCATCTTTAGCATTTTGCCCTGAATTCCATTGCAGGTTTGAATTATGTTATTGTTTTCCTTGTCATTTTCGGCATTTTCATGAAACTCGAAAGTGTAGATAGTGCTTTTCAATTTCGGATCGAAAGTCAAAAGTGTAATTTAGGAGTATTATATTTCGTGGTGTTTAAGAGAAAATGTGTAAGATTAATCCTATATTTGAGGAATGTGAATGGACAGAATATGAAAACAAGAGAACAGACAAAAAACGACCAAAATTAAAGAACCGGGGTTTTGGGCAGCCAAGCACGGGCTCGCCGGACTACACGCTCGGCCCGTGTTGGCCGCTGCCCGGCCCTATATTTCCATTCAAAAATTATTGTACATGTTTATTTATCAAGAGCTATATAATTGCTTGGCATATAAAATGGATTCTTCCAAAACTATTAAAAAATTGAGGGGGCGAACTATGATGAACAAGGAGAAGTTGGTCCGGAGTAGAGACGATCCAACTCTTCTTACACGAGTCGATTTTGATAGGCACGAAAATGTTTTAGATGATCATAAAGTTCCCTTTATGAGCTATGTTGGTGCAAGCAACCTGTTCATACGTGAACATCAACAACGGAAAATGGGCTGATGTCTCTTATTCCATTAAGGACAAGCTTTGGAATGATATTAAGGTAAATGAACTACATCTCATCATAGTATTGCAACTTATATTATAAATGCTTAATATATATCTACTAATAAATTATGTTTCGGAGAACGTTTAACTTGAACGTTAATGAATGTGTGATCCCCCATGAAACATAAGACCCTCATGTTGGCGACGGAAAAGTTTAGAGATTTCAAATATCGCATTGCCGCTATATGGGTCTACAAAAAAGGCGAGATAAAGTAAGAAGGTACACCCTCGGAGGTCTACAATTATACCACCGAGGATTGGATTGGAGATCCTTTAAATCACATGTCACCTCTCCGGAATACATGGTAATTTCATTACTTTAATACCCTTTTTTGATACTACATCATCAAATGATTGTATAAAAATTCATGGGCAACGCTATGGAGAAAATAGAGGGTTTGAATAGTATGCAACTTCATTCAATATTTATAGACAATTTCATATAAAAATAGTGTGATGTAGTTTTTCTATAAATGTAAGTGGTGCGATCTATTTTACAAAGGGCATATCTAGGAGACAATGAGAGGGAAGTTATCTTATGCATTGATATTTTTGTTGTCGAATTCATAAAAAAGGAAGAAATTGTCGGTGATATGTACACCTATTTTCAATTTAATTCTTATGCATCGATATTTTTGTTGTCTTAATTACTTACGCGAGCGATAAGTGAAGCCAACTGGAGATTGGAGGAGAGGTTGTACAAGTAACCATTGAATAATTGCAAACCACATCCGGTGAAGGTTCCAACATAGATACTTCGCAACTCGTTGTCGATAGGGACGATCTGTAGGTCAAAGGAAGAAAGAAGAAAGATGGAACCTTCATTACGACTTATATAGAAGTTGTTGTGCAGCGACTCTTGAGTTTTTTTACTCTTTTATTTATTTTGAGAACCTACCGATTTTAAAATTTATGAATTAATCAAACGATAATATTTTTTTCTTCTTACAGGATTCTTTGTCACAAACATTGACTTCGAGGTTACGGACACCACCGGGAGGATGGACAAGCTAGCCTTGGCCTTAGAAAGAGGTGAGCATGTCATCTTCCCATGTACTTTCGACAATGATGTAGTGAAGTGGTATAACGTAGTTACCCCATACAATGTCACCAATTGGAACGATCCGTGTAAGGAGTTCCTACACTAATACTTCTACAACACCGATCTATATGTCACACTTCGAGACTTCGAGATAATCAAACAAGGTAGGAAAGAAAGCTTTACAAACTTTCTCACTAAATAGAGGGCAAAGGCTGCCCACGTGGTTGACCGACCTTCCGGGAAAGATCAAGTCAAAATAATTGTAAAGAATCTTCAACTTGCCTACAATTAGTTTCTCAACCCTTAGAGATGTAGGCATGCGGAATGAATTGTCTACCACGACCACAAAAGTTGTGACTGGATATAAAGGTACCAATAACTAATGATGAACAAAAAATCCCTAAAGAAATAATAAAAGCTATGGAACATCATGAAAATCACTTACCAATAATAGAGGAAACAGTAATAATTAATCTAGGATCATTTGATCAACCCCAAGAGGTAAAATTAGGAAAATACTTCTCTTAATTTCTTAGTAAGTCCCTTGACCGAGTTGTAAGGGTTAACTCGGATCGGTTGTCCCCGATTGTAAAGGTTATCTCGGATTAGTTGTCCCTTGACTGAGCTATAAGGGTTAATTTCTTAGTAAGTCCTAGGCGGAATGATCGTTGTGACTCATTCCGAACCGATTATCTTCGATAGCCGTTCCAACGACTAGTCTGCGTCACTCAAAAAAGATCCGTTGAGATGTGAATGTTGTGTAATGGCTCTTGGCTTTAAAAGTAGTCTAACCCTTTGGTTTTGACTGAAATCTGGGGTGGAAACAACCATTAGAGACAAAGTTGCTAATTATTGGATTTGGTAACAAACAACCCTAACACGGTGTGTGTGTCATGTCCGAAGTAGCTATTTTCACGTCCGGTGGTGTTTAACGACTAGACACTCGGTTGCTTTTGTATTTTAAAATAGATTGGGCTTGTTTAAGCAACCTTCAAAAGCAAAATAAGGTGGTACTCAAAGTATAAAAATACTTTGGTCCAGGATTAGACACGGATACTAATTAAATCAAAGTAATTACGTACTTAATTATCTTTGGCCTAAAAGAGTGGAATTTTCTAAGTCTAATATCCATTAGGTTCAAATCTTGAGTCAGTCCTTAAAGTGATCAAGTTAGAGAGAATAAAATTTCAAAATACATGAACTTTATCAAGTAAATAATTCACCAAAACTAAACAAACTTAGAAATTAGAATCAACGCAGTATTTCATTTTTCTTGAAACATAAAGTCAATGCTAAAAAAATGTGTTAGAGAAATAATTTACTCATGCGTTAGTTCCGAGTTGTGTTTGAGTGGGTCGAAACATAGTTAAGAATGTTATGCTAAGAGACGGGTTTACGAGCGAGTTAGAGCAAAATGGAAACATAGATAATGATTTCTATAAGAATTAGAATGACTTAGAGTCAAAACCTAAAAGACATACAAAGTTATACATGAGTCATCACTCACTTCCCCGCTTTTGCTTCTCTGTTTCGCCTCTCCCCTCTCCCGTTTTATTCCTCTTCCTCTCTCTATTTCTCTATCCTTTCTCTCTCTTCATGGCTTAACCAAAACAGGCCACTAATCGTTAGTTAACTTTCCTAATTCCACACCTGGCCCCTTCCCTCTTTTTTTCATTTTGTTGTTAGTTGTCTAATGTTGACACCTAGCCCCAAATTACTTAGACTTATTTTAAATTAGGCATAATATGAGGTTAACGTAGAATAGGGTAATATAATTTAATCTCCGTCTATCTCGCATCTTTGACTTATTTGGGCCCGGACGACAAGTTAAGAGAGAAAAGTAATATATTTTACTAATTAAAGTTAAGCAACCACGTAATAATTTTCCGAAAATAAAATTATGAATATATATCCACGTATATATTTTAGTTATTGGACCTAATTTATTTAATTAAAATTAATTAATTAATTTAACTAATGTAACCATCTATAATAAAATTACGGGGTATTACACCGATGCCGTGAACCATACGGCATCGGCTCTCGCTAGCATCGGACGATCACCGGGTAGGAATTTTTTCCAAGTCAGCGTTTTTACACCGGTTTGGCTTAAAAGCCCTACGGCATAATTCAATTAATTCTGATTTGTTTTATGTTTAGTTATGAAATAATATCTCGAGGTTTCTAAAAATAATTCCTTAAATAAAATGAATAATAAAGTTGCCAATCACTTTTGCATAATTTATTTTAAATCATATTATAAAAATCGGAAATCCTAATAAGAGATGCATCCCCGTTTCAAAAATTATTACCTTTAAAAAATCATCTTTATTTTCAAAATAGAGAAACCCCGCCAATTCGTGAGGAAGCTCGGTCCCCAAGAAGTCTGGTTTCTAAGGGGGTGCGGGATGGTCGTGGTTCCTGCAGTGGCGACTCCACTTGGAATAGAGTATCACTTATTAAGAGGGTGAGACTTGAAAGTTTGATTTGTGAGTTTTCCTAATGTATTTGCATTAGGCATCCCGCATTTAGGCAACCTCAAACATAATTGCTTTTAATTTCGACCTTTAGACTGTACCTTTAAGAACATTTTTGTAAGAGGTTCGAACTGCTAACCCAAACGAGCCCAACTAGGTTTGATTGTCGGGGAGGCGGTATCTCTTCCCTCATAACATGCTCTCTTTGGTTTACCAAGAGGCATCGAGGATTCATTCTTTTGCTGTCGTGCACCGCACGGAGGACTAAATGCTCGGACTACGAGATACCATGTATCCTACCTAGTTTAATCCCTCTTTTGACCATAGGCCCTTGGTTGTTTAGGTGGATCCCTCTTCTTCATCCGTATGCTTCTATAAATGTGGTTGCTTTTAGTATTTAATCTTACGCTTGTGAGCATTTAGGATAGGTTAGGAGTGTTGTTTAACCCTTACATAGGTGCAAATAAGATACTCGTAATTAGTTTCCTCGAGTCGAGTCCATTATGTGCATTTTTAGCCAAGTGTCCAGAATTACCTCTCCCTTTTAGGTCGGTCCATTAACCGCATTTCTTAGTCATCCTAAAATTAGGTAGCCATCCACCGCTGAGTTTAGCCTAGGTCGGCCACCGCCGATCAATCCAAGAGGGTCCTACCGAGGATGCCCTATCTTTTAAGTGAGTCGATCTATTTTTAGGGTTTTGACTTTTTTTATTTTCTGAATTCTATTTTCGATTTTCATGTTTTCATTTGGCCAAAATATATTCATCTCAAATTAAGTGAGTGCATTTTTATTTTTCATTTAACCAAAATAAATTTATCTCAAATTCGTTGAGTCCATTTTGCATTTCATCTAGCCAAAACAAATTCATCTCAAATTTGGTGAGTCCATTTTGCATTTTTTATTTTTTATTTAGCCAAAATAAATTCATCTCAAATTAGATGAGTCAATTTTGCATTTTTATTTTTCATCTATCCAAAACAAATTCATCTTCAATTTGAAATAATCATTTATGCGTTCCAACTATGCATTAGCCAAATCGAAACCATCCCAAATTAAGTCATGAACATCATTACATTTCATTTCAATTTTTTTCATTCCTTATGTGTATCCAAATAAAAAGGCATTCTTAGTTCCTTCGGGTTTCTAGCTTAAGCCCCTTCCTCCCAAAAGTTGGTTCTCCTTCACATGGTCCTAAACATTGTCCTTTGGGTTGTAAAATAGGAAGTCTACTACCATTGGGTATCGTCGGAATCTAAGTTCAAAAAGGTTAGAATGCCTTAGCAACGAGTACGGTACCTCTTCCCTCGCTTTGCACCTCGGTTTACATTAGTGCGATCTACCTCGGTGCGTACAACACCGGCTCGATCTATTTTTTGTCGTACGTAACACCCCAAAACTTAATCGTAATTAATTATTTTAAATTTATATTTTATCATCTTAATATTATTTAAGAGTAGTGCATCGCGTGAGAATACAAAACCGAAATAAAGTATGCGAACAAATTTGATAATCGTAAATAATAATGTGTAAATTGTACAAATTCACATTTCGAATAATGTAAAATTGTGTCTCGAAACACGATTTATTTATAATTAAATAATAAGTAAATGAAAAAAAAAAGTTAGAAAACATGTATAAGCAAATGAAAATGGGCAAATGTGTAATTAAACATTTAATCATGTGGTAAAATCAATAATAAAAAGAGAGGAAGATATTAAGATTTTTTTAAGACAAGGAAAAAAGGAATAAAAAAGAGATAAGGGGTTGCTAGAAGTCTCGGGAATATATCGGTGAAGTGAGGGTTATAAAACTAGTAAACCCACATTTCATCCTCCATGTCTCTCTCTCCTCTCCTCCACTTCCCCGACCGCTGCCGCTTACCGCCACCACCAAACCATCACCGGCGCCCCGGCCGCCACCGAAAGCCATCATTGTAGCCCCTGGCTCCCACTTTGCTATCGCCGATCTTTCTCTCTCCTCCTTCCATTGTCTTGTGCCAGCAGGGCGGAAGAGCCCCTGCTGCATTCTTGTCGCTACTCGGTCCGGCCAGCTATCGGCTTGACTAGGCCGCTGGATCTCCACCACCGAGCCACCACCATCCAATTTCACTTCTAACCCAGTTTGAGGTATATCTCCAATCCTTAATTTCTAAGCAAATTTTATGATAAATTCATTTTTTATTGAGTAACTAGACAAGTAGATGTGACTTATGAATTGATTATGGTGGAATTGAAGGAGTTGTTGGAGCAAATGAAATTGGATTTAGGGTTTATTATGTGTTGATATGGAATTGGAAATTAATTGATGGTTTCTTTATAATTGTAAATGCGCTTGTTTAATTTTTATATGAGTATGAATGAATTGTTTGGTTGTGGTGGAATTGGATGAACTTTGGGGATTAGTGAAATATGGATATATGTGAAATTGGATTTTTGGGTTTGTTATGTCCTAAATTGGTATTGGACATTAATTTGGGATATTCATAATGGTGAATATGCTTGTTGGATTTTCTATATGAGCATAAATGGATTGATTGGGCGTGTGAAAATTGTGTAAGTTATAGGGCTATGCTAGGGAAGTGAATTAATCAAATTGGGTTAGGTTAATCTTCGAAAAAAATCGATGAAAATATATTTGGAGGTTTTATTAAAATTGGATGTGGTTTTTGTGAAGTTAAAATTTGTAATTTGGAAGATGATAAATGAATTAGTGGTTAGGAGGTCTATATAATTAAAAGTGTAACAATTTTGGAGAGAATTCATCTAACGAGGAAATTGGAGCTTTAAAACCGTCGATGGTTTAGACAATTGCATTAGTAAAAATTTAAAGTAAATAGACACAAGAAAGGCTAATAAGTTTATTAATGCAAATATTAAATTTTTGTTTGAAAACAGAAAACCATTAGGAACAATTATTCAGGGAAGCAAAGAAAATCAAAATTAAAAGGAAACGATCGACCGAGGTACGTTATTGCTTGTACCCTTCCAAAATAGTTAAATTTTAATTGTTATGTAAAATGTTACTCGTGTTTGTTTTTATTTCAGCCTACAACTCTTTAGAGCCCAAGTACTCGTTAATCGTTAATTGTTTACTCGTGAACCATTCATAAATGTTTGTTAGCGAGAATTAATTGTATTGGGCCATTCCCGATAATCGAGAACTTTAATTGAATCGTTTAATGAAGGGCACGTATTGGGCCTTCCCGGCAAAGGGAATTTTAACCGAATCGTTGAATCGAAGCCATGGCTACAAATGCATATAGATTAGGATCCTAATGTTGGCTCGGAAACTAAAATGTTTGCGAAGTTGAATAAAATTGAAAAGTTTACGAAAAAGAAATTGAGCATCTTGTTTAAATGGTGAGATTTTAAATGAATTTAAAATTGCGCTCGCACTCACTCGACTCTTCGAAATTATTTTACAATGTAACGGAAACGTATTGAGCCAACTGCTCACTTTATGTTTATGTTTTATGTTTTAAATTATTTTAGGGAAAGAGAAGGAACTGGTATTTAAACGAGTAGTTGCATGAGGAGAAGGAAACTTAGAAAAAGGATTCCTAAAAGACTGGTATCGGGCGATGACTTGCATGTTGAATTTTGGTGTTAAGTGTATTCGGATTATGTGTTAAGAAATGGATGGACTTTTGTGCTATTGAAGTTTAAGTTTATGATGTATAAACCTTTTAACTGTTTGAACAAATAAATATAATATATATAACAATATGTGGAATATATGGGTATAGGCCTTGTCTTTACAATAAGAGATAATGGTAATGCCCTACCTTATGTTAGCTTCCGCTGCCAAATATTTCTTACATTTAATTGGGTTATGTTATGAAGTCGCTAACGAGATAATTATAGTCCGGGGCGTTACATTGTAGGATAGTACCCAAAAAGAATTCCCCTCCAATGGATGTAACACCGGAGCAATCTCCCATCCTTGCTTTGCTCAATGAATCCTCAGCCAAGATGGAAGCCCTAATTGAGAAGCGAGGATAAGAAGATAGAATTCATATCCGAATCTCTTGCAGTCATCCTAAAGACTCTTCAGGATAATAAGAAAGATGGTGAAGACTAAGAAGAGGGAGGAGGAAGGGGTCCTCTACCTAATCCTTCTTCACAAACCAGTCATGAACATAAGCCTAAGTCCGATCCATGCATAGATCACATAGAACAAATGTTAAGGGAGTCATCCATGTTCGAAGTCATTACTTTGATCATACGAGATTCGGTTCAATCTCCAAAGGGAAGCTACCCCCAAGTTCACCATGCTAGACATTAAGCTTCGTGGTTTTAAGAATCCCCATCATCGTGTTCGCAACTTCTTAGGAGCAATGACTCTTAACGTACTCGAAGACACCTACCACATCATCTTCCCGTGGACATTCAATAGTGATGTAATGAAGTGATATAACACGGTTGACCCACGCAAGGTCACTAATTAGAATGATCTGTGCAAGGACTTCTTACATCGATACTACTATAACACCGATCTACATGTCACACTTAGAGACTTGGAGTTAATCAAACAAGGCGAGAAAGAAAGCTTTACGGACTTTCTCACCGGATGGAGGGCAAAGGCTGCCCACATGGTAGACCGACCTTCGAGAGAAGGATCAAGTAAAAATAATTGTGAAGAATCTTCAACTTGCCTACAATCAACACCTCAAATTCCTATCATTCGTGAGTTTCTCATCCCTTAGAGATGCAAGCATGCTGATAGAAGAAGAATTGTCTACCACGGCCACGAAGTCGTGACTTGGATATAGAGGTAACTATAAATCTAAAGACAAGAAAACCTCTAATGAAGAAACATCAACAGGGGTGTAGATGACAATGTCCTTAACAGTATATCGACTACACTCCTATTGATACTACATACACTTAAGCCCTTGACCGACTCGCTGTCTAAAGGGAAAATCGAATTACCACCTATAAAAGCTAATCAATAACCATGAAACATTTTAAAAACTAGCACGTAGGAAAATTTTGTAAATACCATAGTGTATGAGGAGATGACACAGAGCAATGTTGGACGTTCAAGAACAAGTTGGAGAGCTTGTTCTGCAATGGTCAAGTCCCTCTCCCTAAGGCCGCCCGAACCCTAGCAACAATAAGTATCCCTTCAGCGGTACCTTAGCCATCTTCTCTTAATCCATTCCAGGTCAGGTGGGACCATATATCTTGATTTAAAACGTCGGTGAGTCCAAACCACTTGCTAGCTTACCATATCTAGAGCTAAAATTTCATGGATTGTGGGTAAGTGATGAAAAAGACGTACATGAAACCAAAGATGACAGTGATGATAACTTCGGGCCATGCCACCCTTAGAAGAAGAAGACTTTTAGGGAGAACTAAAGAGCCCGGAAATCCGATTCCTTACTTAATTTGGGCGTCATAATGCACCTTGGGTCTACAACTAACTCAGGAAGCCCCAAAAGAAATAGACGCTGCTAAAGAAGAAGATCAAATCCTAAAGCAATTTCAAAACCTTAAAGATTATATCTCAATCTGGAAACTTATATCTGCTTCCCAAAAGCATAGGCAAGCCTTGATTGATGCTCTCAGTAAAATTGAGGTTTCTCATGAAACTACACTTGAGGAAGTAGTAGGATCGGTTAATGACGAGGATGGAACCATCACGTTTGAGAAGAAAGATATCCCTGAAGAAGGCATTTCATACAACAATGCTTTTTATTTGATTGTAACTTGCATTAACAAGTTCATCCCTATAACCTTAGTTGATAACGGATCTACCGTAAATGTTTGTCCTTGGAAGACCGCCAAAAGGTTAGGCATTAGAGAGAAACAACTCTTTAAACAAACTGTTCATCTCCGAGCTTACGATAATTCTAAAAGGATAGTTTTGGGAACCGTGGCTCCACCAATTAATGTTGGACCAGTAGTGAAAAACATTGACTTCCAAGGTCCTAGACATCCCGACTTCCTTTAACATTCTTCTAGGATGCCCTTGGTTACAGGACCATTAAGCGAGTGCCCTCTACACTACATCAAAAAGTCAAAATTATCATCAAAGGTCAATTTGTAACCATCAACGGAGACAATCTTTGAGCCACCATCACCTCTAAAGAGTTGTCGTCGATATTGAACACGACGCGGACGATGACGCACCTCTTAATTTCAATCCTTATGGAAACCCTAAATGAAAGTGAGATGATTTCAATTACAACAAAGAATCTTTTGCAAATAGTATTTCTCATATAAAACCGGGCCCGCCCATCCATACCATTATTTGGTATCCTCAATATTCATCAATATCTAGATGGCCGCACCGTACCTACTAAGCTACCCCATAACTGGACTTTCCGATCGGTTTGGGTGTGTAGACATGAAGAGGAAACCTGATGATCACAAGGGTAACCACTCGGATAATTAATTGAAATACCCGCACTCAACTCCACTATTTAATAACTCTTATTTTACAACATCATAGTGGACGTATTGAGCTTTGGCTTACATTTCGAAAATATTTTCTTGTTTTGGTTTAGGTAAAAATCTTTGAGGTCAAGCAATAGAAGAATTCGTAAGTTTTGCTTAGAACTTAAAGGCTCGCGAGTGGCAACTATGTTAGGGTATTAGTGGTCGAGTGTTGACTTCATTTATCGAATATTAACACGTACTTTTGTTAATCATTCTATAAGTTGTAATTTCTTAGCAAAATGTAACCGCATGTAAATATACATATAATTATATTCCGAGCCTTGCCCTTTCCTCTAGTAAGGGTGACAGTGACATTCTCAATCCTTTCTGCTTGTGCTAATCATCGGCTAGTGGTTTGTTTATACTAAACCGGTGATTACGGGTTGGGAGCATTACAATTGTGGCAGCAAAGCCTATGTTTAAGGAATCCTGCGAGGCATATAGGAACCATGAGAGTTAAGTTAGAGTAGGAAGTATAACTACTTTAATATTAAATGCTTCTATGAATATAGAATGAGAAATACTCATAGTTGTGAGCAACAATCAACATGAGAATGGTAATCCTAAAGAAATGGAGAACAATCCATCCATCAATTTTCATGAAATACTTCACAACTTACAACCGGAAGTTGACCAAACTTAACTTCTTACCCTTGTCCATCCAAATTCCTAAGAAATTTCAACTTATATATTGAGGAGATGTTATCCAAAAACTACTAAAGAAGATATCTACCCCTACGGCTCTAGCTGGATTTTCTAACAATCTAGAGAAATATACCGAATTACCAAAAGAAGCCTCCAAAATGTATGATGGGAAGATTAACGCAGTGGAGTTAGAAGGATGGATAAGGAATATGGAAGAGATTTTTGCGGTTATTGAAATACTTGAAGACAAAAAGGTGGCTATAGAACATCATATCTAATAGGAAAGGTAGGCATATGGTGGAACATGATTATGGTAAGATGTCAAGGATGTGATTTTACATGAGCTAAATTCTTGGAGAAACTTAAAGCCAAAGTTCTACCCCATCTCGAGTACGATACCAAAAACAAAGACTTTTGAAAACCAAGAATGACGAAAAAACAAACAAAAAAACAACAAAACCATACCGTACACTCTAAATTTAACAAGATGGCTTGATACGCTCAAGTCTTTGTTACTAATAAGTGAATGAAATAGCTTAGAAAATCCTAAATGAAAGTGAGATGATTGGGAAACCAAAGCCATGATAATATTCCTAGAAAGGCCAACCTCAACCAAATCAACAATTTTGTATCTACTACTCACGAACCATGTCAAAAATTATGGTATAACAAATCATACAACAAGCGAGATACGAGAACAATAGTCTCTGGAGCATTCCTTTAAAATTAAAAACCATTATATAGAGACTTATATTGATGTATATCAACTCATGAAGTTCCCCAATTAAAGCCAAAATGATACAAACTCTAGTCAAATACCAAATTGATTTACGGAAAGATCAAATGGTAAGAACATCCATTTTCTTATAACAAGGTTCCAATAACTATAGTTGGGGAAGATTTCCCACTAACCTCATCTAGTTCGATCTAGATGAATTTGAGATAATGTTAGGAATGAATTGATTGTTGAGTTATGGGGCCAAAATTAATTGTGAAAAAACAAAAGGGTGATAGTAGAGAGTTGACAAGGATAGAATGTGTGTTTTGTGACAATAAGAATGGAAACAAATATTGTATGATATCTTTAGGTAATACAATGGAACTTTTTAGAAAAGGATGCCACGAGTTACTAGTGTTACTGTTACTAAAGAAAAGAAGAAATAATTAAGCCTCCAGGATACTTTGGCCATACCCAACTTAAGATAGGATTTGAGAACATACTCGAGACTGCATTCATAACAAGGTATGACCATTATAAGTTTACCGCCATGCCCTTTGCTAACCAATGCACTTGCCAAGAACATGAATCCAACAAATGGTATTACAATCCTTGTCTAGACAAACTTGAGGTGATATTCATTGATGACATATTGATATACTCGAGATTATGGAAGAACATGTCTATCGTGCGAGAATGATGTTCCAAGTTTAGAGAAAACACTAGTCATATGTCCATCCTCAAAAGTATGGGTTTTGATTGAGCAAAGTGATATTCCGAGGTCACGTTGTACCCAAAAATGGAATAAAAGTAGACTCGCACTGGGCACTAGTAGGCTAACCAATGTCTCTCGAAGTAAAGAGTTTCCTAAGGTTAATCATATATTATGAAAGATTTGTACAAAACTTCTTAAAAGTGGACTTACTTGTGACTAACCTCTTACGTAAACCTATCAAATCTATGTGATCTAACTAATGCAAAAAGGTATCCGAATCATTGAAGGACCAATTAACTATAGCCCTATATTGACCCTCCCGAAAGAAGGCAAGGAATATATCCTTCATAATAACATTTCGAAAAGCCTACAACCGTTGATTTTAAAATGATAACTTCCAAGCCCACTTTTGCCATTTTTCAGTGTGATTTGTTCCTTGGGTCCTATAGTTGAGTGAGCGAGACATAGATAAATGATGGTAGCGAGAAGGCTAGAACTCATTAACTTATAAATGTCCGTAACATACTTTTAATAACTTAGAACTAATTAAAGCTCATATCTTATTAGGATACCTGCAACTTTTAGAGGGTTATGATTTACAAATCCAATACCACTTATGGAAGGCCAATGTCATAGCCGACGTCTTAAGTACAAAAGCCCAACATAGGATAAACATCATAATCATCAACCAACTAATTCTTATCTCGGAAATTATAAAAGTAGAGAAGTAAGACTATCAAGTACCAAGCAAACATAAGGTTGTTAACTATTTTGGGAGTTAAAGCCATTAATTTTGGGGCGAAATCAAGTGGGACAAGTAGAAGAGTGACAAGTTAATAAAAATATAGCAAAATGTTAAGAAAGGTAAATTCCCAAGACCGAGATACATGAGGACGACACCCTACAAACCTCAAAATCATTTGTGTATATCTAACCAAGAAAAAATTCAATCTCCAAAGTGACATCCTACACCAATGGAGCTCATGATGGGACTTCTTGTATCCGCCATCAAGAAAAATTCCATTTGGACCATAGTTGACTATCTTACTCGAGTCCGCATATTTTATTGGGGTTGTGAATAAAATTAGTCCAACTATATTTGACAAAAGTTTGTCAAATTAAGACATCTTATCCAAATCACCATTTTGGGAAACACTACAGCAAGCCTTCGAACTAAATTGAACTTTAGTACTTCATATCATCTCAAGACAAGATGGCAAAAACAAAAAGGATTAATTTCTAGAAGACAGAGTTGCAAGTTTGTATTATTGACTTCCAAGGAAAACATAAGATTATCTTGTTGTATAGAAATTTTTGTACAACACACTTATTGGGTCATAATAAATATAGCTCCATTTGTGGCTCTTTATGGAATGAAGTGCAAAGTCCCCTTTATGTGGAGCGATTTGGATTAAACAATTATGGTAGGACTAGAGTTAGGTCATATGGGCACTACAGAAACGAGTTAGAGTAATACAACGAGCATATCGGATCAACAGAGAAAATCTATAGAATCTCAAGTAGGGATATAGTTTTCTAGAGGTATCCCTAACCAACAGAACCAAAAGATTCGAAATCAAGGGTGAATTAAGCCCTAAATACATTGGGTCATATCGGATAATTCAAAAATTAAACCCCGAGGCCTTCAAATCATCTTTACCAGTCAATTTGGAACATGTTAATAATATTTTTCGACATATCTCAATTCGGAGGTATATATCGGACCCAAGTCATATTATAGAGGCTACACTAATGAAAATAAACCAAAACTTAACACATAAAGAGTATCCAATCCAAATCTTGGATTAAAGGATCAAACAACTTCATACCAAAACCTTTTCTATGTTCAAATTATCATGATCAAACTATACTTTAACTAAAGCATCTGGAAACATAAGAAGTCATGAGCAACCAATATCCACATTTACTTTAAAATAATATGTATACTTTTTCATTCACAAGTTCGAGGACGAAACTTATTTTAAGGGGGAAGACTGTAGTAACCCAACTTTAGCAAAACATATTATTTGTAATACACCAAATTATTATGAGTGTGTGCATTTCAACTTTACAAAATTTTTATATCGCATGATACATACTTATGTATATCAGCGTTATTTCAAATGTAGGATCCGAATGGTAACGACGCCGATGATGGTCATATTTCATAAAATTTAGAACATGACTCGAAAATTATCAACGACAACATATTATTCCCATACTTCAAACGTTAGCAAGTTCTTCTTTTAATTTATTTCGGTCTCGGAATTTTTATGAATCGAGACTTGTATAATTCTACTTTATAAATTCAATCAAATTTAAAATAAAAATATTACAGTGAAGCATAGCTAAAATATTAGTAAAGAAATAAGTAATAAACTTTGAAGAAAACAATAAGTAGAGAAAAAGAGATGTAGTAGAAAAAGAGATTACAATAATTATATGTTGTGTGAAAGATTTGGGCCTCGGAACAAAAAACAAAGAAACAAGTGGCAGCACATTTAAGTGAATAAAGGAGTAGTATATAAGCTAAATCAGCTTGTTAAAAACCCACAACCTAAGTCATCGTTATCCATTTAATCACTTAAGTAGCTCATCTCTCTCTCTCTCACACTCTCCATCTCGGTTTCCGCTGCACCACCGTGCCCTGCCCCCATTCGGCCACCGCGAGGCCTGTTGCTGCCACCTGCCACCTACCACATTCTGGTCGCTACCCACCACCATTAGCCACCACTGTCGGCATCATCGGCCGCCGAGTACTACCACTAACGCTAATTATTAGCTAATGGTTTATTTAGACTAAACCGGTGATTATGTGTTGGGGGCGTTACACCCTTTAGCCCACCAACAAATATAAGTTCCGGTTAGAGTCTGTCAACATACTCGCTAAGGAAATATCTCAAGCCAAGTAGGAGATTCAAACTAGGAGAAGCTGCGCCATTCACGATCTGCGTTCTATCAAACCCTTTCCTCGTACCCTAAATGGGCAATTCCTGAAAGAAAGGGATGACTTCCCTTACTACGGCTTTCTTGAACCTTACTATCGCAAAGAGAAGGGAATTCTGGTACCTAGCTTAGAAGTATTTAACAACGACCATTTGCTAAAAAGGAGGCACCCTACCTCCTTAAAGAGGGACACTCCACATAAGACTCGAACCAATATGGGTGATAGCAATGTCTTTGGTCTACTTGTTCGGACGAGAGAAGAACCTAGAGGGGAATTCGATTTTGGTACTATCCCAAGCCATGTCGCACCCGCAGTTTAATCCGTCTATATCCATCACCGACATCGACGCCGAAGGGTCCAAGCATATTACTTGTATCGATGCTTGAGAAGGGCCATGAATTTGTTGTTATCCTAGAAGAACATCCCATTCTTAAGTCTAGCAATAGGGCTCTTATTTCTGTTTCTAATTTTTTAGTTCGTCTTCTAGATCTACAATTTCAAATGTAGTTTCTATTTCGGGTTTGATGTACTCATTTCCTCATTCAATAAGATGAACCATTCTGCTTGCTCTTTGCCTTCTCTTATTTTTAATTGTTTTGCTTCTAATGATGAATAAGAAATCCCTAAAGAATTAATAAAAGGTATGAAAGATCATAAAAATCGCTCAGCAATAATAGAGGAAACGATAACAATTAATTTAGGATCAGTTGATAAACCCTAAGAGGTCAAAATTGGGAAAACACTCGAATCCAAAAGAGCGAAGCAATTCACTTTGCTCCATACAGAATTCATAGATGCCTTTGAATGGTCCTTCAAAGACATACCGATGATAGATCCAAGTATAGTGGAACATAGAATTCCACTCTACGTAGACGCTAAGCCGGTTAAGCAAAAACTTAGGAGGATGAAACCTTAATGGGCACTCGAAAATTAAGGAAGAAGTCGAGAAGCGGTTAGAAGTCGGGTTCATCAAAGTGATTCACTTCCTCGAGTGGGTAGTAAACATAGTGCCAATTCAAAAGAAAGATGGCAGGGGTTCGGATGTGCGTCATTTTAACGGATTTAAACAAGGCAAGCCCTAAAGATGATTTCCCGATGCCTCACATCGAATTTCTCCTAGATAATATAGGAGGTCATGCCCTACTCTCATTGATAGATGGCTATGCTAGGTATAATTACGTGAAGATGGCTGAAGAAGATAAGGAAAAGACGACCTTCATAACTTAATGGGGACGTATTGCTATGTGGTAATGCCATTTAGGCTTAAGAATGCTTGGAGCTACATATGAAAGGACAACCACAACATTACAACTCAACATGATACATAAGGAAATCGAAGTTTATGTGAATGACATGATCATCAAGTCCAAAGATAGGGTAGGGCACTTAACTAGCCTTAGACAATTCTTCGAAAGACTAAGAAAGTAAAACATGTGCCTTAACCCACAAAAGTGTGCCTTTGGGGTAACCTCTAGTAAACTGCTAGGCTATGTGGTTAGTCTTAGAGGAATTGAAGTTGATTCATCCAAGATCAAAGCCATTCAAGAGATCCCACTGCCGAAGACAGAAAGGGAGATACGAGGCTTCTGAAATGTTTATAATACATTAGTCGTTTCATATCAAAACTATGTACGAGTACATGAACCATCTTCAAGAAGCTTAAGAAAAGATCCGAGCCTCTTTGGGATGATGAGTGCCAAAAAGTATTCGCGAAGGTTAATGAGTATCCGGCTAATCCACCGAGTGTAATTTCCACCATAACCAGGGAAGCCCTTACTCCTATATCTCGATACAATAAAAACAACGATGGGAGCCATGTTAGCTCAACGGGATGGAAAGGAAGAGTATGCAGTATATTATTTAAGCAATAAATTATTAGATTGTGAGAGTAGGTACACGCCATTAGAGAAGACATCATTGGCTTTAGTCCGGACTACTAAGAAGCTCGGACACTAGATGTTGCCCACACAGATCTTGTAGACACCTAAAAAGTGTCGTCCCTTTTCTCTTTATTTACGTATTTTTATTCTGTTGGGTCGATAATGAAATCCCAAGTCTTGTTTGATGATTTGGACCTTGGAGTATGATCGATTGGTGCGACATAAACCAGTAAATCACAACAAACCCCAAGCACCAAATAAACGACCTTTAGCCTTGCGTCGGTCCACAAATCCCTTTTCTTTTGGATGATCCAAGAACTGGACCAAGCCTTACGAGACAATGCAGTCCAATGTTATGTGCCGTGAAATTCCAAGTTTAGAATATCACATTTTACTTTTATCCAAATCAAATAAGGAGCTGAAGATCTAAAGACGACATTAAATCATTGCATTTTATGATGAGGAGCATCAAAGTGCTGCATTTAATGTTCACAAGACAGATCCACATGAGACTAGAAGCTTCTCCCTCGGAACGATGTTGTGGCGGTGCCCGCCTTCTAAAAACACTAAGTGGAACACTGCATTTTGGCTTGGAGAGTCCTTCGGAGACACACTAGGGCACGAAACCCTAGGGGCGCCGAGGTTGGCGGAGTGCTGCGCACCGCATTCTATTCGATTTTAGTTCTTTCTTATCTAGTTCAATCTCTTAGGATCTAGACCGGTTTATTTTTAGCTACTTGGAAGACTGATTAGAGGCAAATCCTAGGCCATTTGTGACCTAGGTCCTCTCCTATAAATAGAGAGAGCCTTGGCTCTCATTCCCATACTGGCTTCCTTCCGAAGACTCGGACTACGAATTTATATCATTCGATTACTATCAAGGACTCAGGTACAAGCTTCATCTCTCCGAGGTTTTGATTACAAGTCATTTTAAGTTATATAGAAACTATCGCACATGTTTTCATTCGATTCCGATTGACTCGAAATCACACTCTTCTCCATCAACTCACACCGATGCTTCGAGTCACTCGGACACTACTCGGACTTATCGCATGTTCAAACATTCTCTCTAACACCTTTAATCGTGTTCGACTTCATATTCTAAGTTAAAGTGAATTACAATGATAATTTAACTTTCTAAGTCAGCATGTTTACTTTTGTAGGTTATCTAAACGAGGTTATCCTATTTTTGAATTAAAAAGCAAGCGGCTTCAAGCTATCAATCACCAGCGAGACAAGGCTTTTCTACTTTTGAATAAGGCCCAGACAATCGTGTCGGGGTTGTCCGTTTCCAAATCTGGAAATCTTCAACGCTAAGCTCAACGGTGGTTTCCACTACTTTTCGGACACCACCAATGGATCGGGACACCCTAAGGAGTCAAGAGCCGTTGCACAACGTTCACATTTCAACGGATCTTTTCTAAGTGACTTAGAAGAACCGTTAGAATGGCTAATCTGCTTGGTCATCTATAAATACAATCCAACTTTCAAGACTTAAAGATTGCTTGAATACATTGCTGAAATTATATCTCTTTGTATAATACGCATTCAATCTTCTTCTTACAACTCCTAGTCTATACTTAACACTTTTACGAGTTATAAAGTCTTGTAATTAGTCACATACTCTTTCTTATAATCTAAGTAAGGTCCCTTGACTAAGATGTAAGGATTAACTAAGCTCGGTTGTCCCTATTATAAAGGTTACCTCAGCCAGGAAGTGGTAGATCGGATAAGGGAACTTCGAGTCTAAGAAAACTTTGTTAAGAATTGTTTAAGATTATGGTTGAGTCGATCTACTGTATTTTGTGGATTCAAAATATTGGATTTGACTTGGTGCTTGGATTAGCACTGGCCGTGGTTTTCACGCCCCAAGTGGATTTTCACGTAAATCCGAGATCCACCTAGAAGTGGTTTTACGTACTAAAGCTCGACGAACTCATTGGGAAGCTTTTTACCCATGAGATCCACCTAGAAGTGGAGGATGCAGAGGTCGGCACCAAAAAGAATATTGCGTTGAAAGCATCGAAACTAGAGAAGCGGATCCGAGTTCTTCGACTCGAAGAGGATCCCATGGCACTCATCGCTAGAGGCTTCAAGAGAATGATGAAGCACAAGAGATGGGATAAGAAGCCAAAAGAAGAGTTTTATAAGAAAGACAAGAAGGATAGAAAAGGTAAATACTCTTCCCCTTCAAAGTTATCTTTGACTAAGAACTCTGGATGTTTTGAATGTGGCAGCAAGGAACACATAGTCAAGGATTGTCTCAAGAGAAAAAGGGATAGAAGAAAGAAAAAGGCTATGATAGCCACATGGAGTCACGAGGACTCATCGGAAGATGACGAGGACTCGGATGACTCAAAGTGTCCGATGGCACTTTCCGACTCGAAGTGGAAACAGACTCGAACTACGGATCAATCGGACAATGAGGAAGTAAATCCTCAAGAGGTAATTGAATACTTTCTTAAATTTTCCAAAGTTGATTTAGCCAAGAATATTTTCACTTTAGAGGAGAAGTCCAATTCGACTCTTCTCATTTCGAAGAACAACTTGTGTCAATTTCTTCGAGAGCATTTCTTTAAAAAATGAGTTGGAAAAGCTGAGACTTACACTTAGAGAACTCAAGACTAGTGCTCAATCCAATGAGACTGAGTCCGAGATACTCGAAAAGAAAATGAGCAACTAAAGCAAAAGCTTAATGAGTCTCAAGATCTTGTTTTAAAGTTTACCCAGGTCGGAAAAACCTTGATATGCTCTTGGGATCTCAATGCGTCTCCTTCGAAAAAGAAGGTCTTGGTTTTAACAAAGAGGAGGAATCCAATTCCTACTCGGAGCTTTTCAAAAGGATTCCGGAACTTTAAAGTTCAGGAAGGCCGAGCACGACCCTATTCATAAAAATAAGAGGACTGAGCCTGGACCGGTTTACAGGAGAAAATCATCTCCACCGGTTCATAAAAGAAAAGATTTTCGAAAGAAAGAGTCACAAACTCGGTTCTCTAAATGGAAGACTCGAGAATCAAACCAAACCCAAGGTCATTCAAATTTGGGTTCGAAAAGCCTTCTTCCTCGAGAAAGGACCACAATAAAGGGTGTTACTTGGGTTCGTTAGAGGAAGTGAGAAGGGTTAGTTTGTTTACGTTTTGCAGGCCACTCGTAAAAGATCAAAAGGGCATTGGTACCTTCACGGTGGATGGTCATGCCACATGTCGGGAGATTCAGGACTCTTTTCCGAGTTAGAAGAGTACAAAGGAGGAAAACTCACATTTGGAGATGACAGCAAAGGCAAGATAATTGGGATAGGCAAGATTGGAAAAGGAAGCAATCCGGTCGACCAGGTATGCCTTGTCAAAGGGTTAAAGTACAACCTACTTAGCATCTCTCAATTGTGTGATAAAGGTCAAGAGGTAAGATTCACTCGGACCAAGCTGTTATATCTCCGATGATGCTACCAAACAGATCAAGCTCTCTTTATAGAGATCAGGTAACACTTACATTATTCCTCTCTCGACCCGAGTCGAATTTATCTTGTTTAAAAGCATCACTTCATGATGACTCTTGGAGATGGCATCGTAGATTATGTCATGTTAGCATACATACTATTAAGAAATTAGCATCTCATGGTTTAGTCGAGGTTTGCCTAATTGTGCTTTTAAGAAAGATAAAATTTGTGAAGCTTGCACAAAAGGGAAACAAGCCGGATCATCTTTCAAATCTCCGAAGACAGTTTCCACATCCAAGGTGCTTGAAATGCGACATATGGACTTATGTGGTAAAATCCCTATTAAGTGTTATGTACCTATTATTGTTGATGATTACTCACGATTTACCTGGGTATGCTTGTTTAAGCACAAAAATGAAGCATTCAAAGAATTCAGCAAGCTCTGCAGAAAAATCCAAATTGAGTCTCGGACTCATATCTAGAGAATTCGAACCGACCATGGAAGGGAGTTCGACTACTTAGAATTCACAGAGTTTTGTGACAAAAATGGCATCTCCCACAACTTCTCAGCACCAAGAACTCCTCAACAAAATGGAGTAGTTGAGAGAAAGAACAGAACTCTAGAAGAAATAGCTAGGACAATGATGATCGAACATAATCTACCCTACTATTTCTGGGCTGAGGCTACACCTTAAACAGATGCCTCATCGGACCCATCTTGAAGAAAACACCGTACGAGCTCTACAAAGGGAAGAAACCCAATATCTCATACATCAAACCCTTCGGATGTAAATGTTTTGTTCACAACAATGGTAAGGATCGCTCGACCAAGTTTGATGCTCGGTCGAGATGAAGGTATTTTTCCGGGTTACTCATCTCATAGTAAAGCGTATCACATATTCAATAAGAAAACTAACAAAGTGGAAGAAAGCATCCACGTTGTGTTTGATGAGATTGAACAGGAAAAACCAAGTGAATCATCATTCTCAAACTTAAAGCTCAGTAGAGATGATGATCGAGATGAAAATGAGTCCATCAGGAATCAAATCCATGACACTCGAACGAAGTGACTCGAGTCGAGACAACTCAAAAACAAGCACGAGAATGTTGAACAACCTCACTCGGAACAAACCTCCGAAGATCAATCAATTTAGCCTACGGATCTAGTGAATCGGAGAATAGGTAGAGCATTCAAGTATGCTTCTAGTCATCCACTAGAAAACATATTATCCGATATCAACAAGTGGGATAAGAACTCGTTCCTCTCTTCAGAATTTGTGCATTCACTGCATTTATTTCATTAACTCGAACCTAAAAATGCATTAGAGGCCCTAAATGAACCTGAATGGGTAGAGGCCATGCAAGAGGAACTCAATCAATTCGAAAGAAACAAAGTCCGAACTCGACCAAACGACCTTCCGACCACCCAGTCATAGGACCTAAATGGGTTTTCAAGAACAAACTGGATGAAGGCGGGTTGGTAGTCGAAACAAGGCTAGACTTATGGCTCAAGGATACAATCAGGATGAAGGGATTAATTATGGGGAAACCTTCGCACCTTTTGCCGAATTGAAGCCATTAGAATTCTGTTGGCATTTGCATCTAGCATGAATATCAAGTTATATCAAATGGATCTTAAGTGCGCATTTCTTAATGATTTTATCGAAGAGGAAGTCTATGTTGAGCAGCCCTGGATTTGGAAACTCAAAATTTCCAAATCATGTTTTCAAACTTTAAAAAGCTCTTTATGGTCTTAAACAAGCTCCCGGAGCTTGTTATGAAAGACTCGAGCAATTTCTTGATTCAAAATGATTTTAGAAGAGGTCAGATTGACAAGACTCTCTTTATAAAGACCAAGGGGAAAGACTTCCTTATCGCTCGGATATATGTTGATGACATAATTTTTGGAGCTACTAATGAAATTCCGTGTCGAGATTTTTCTGAGTTAATAAGACAGGAATTTCAAATGAGTATGATGGGAGAACTCAATTTCTTCCGTGGTCTACAAATCAAGCAAGACAAAAATGGAATCTATGTCCATCAATCAAAGTACACCAAGGAGCTGCTGAAAAAGTATAAACTTCAAAATGCGAAGCATGCAGTAACACCTATGAGTAGTAGCATAAAACTAGACTCGGACGAAAAAGGTAAAGCAATAGATCGAAGCTCTATCGAGGTATGATTGGATCTTTGCTATATCTTACTTCCAAGTAGGCCAGATATAATGTTTAGTGTCTGTTTATGCGCAAGATTTCAAGCTAACCCAAAAGAATCACATCTCACTGCGGTGAAGAGAATATTCGAGATATCTTGCGGGGACTCAAAATTTAGGTCTATGGTACTCCGAGAGACTCGGATGCTCGAATGCTGATTACACTAGATACAAAGTTAATAGAAAGAGCACCTCGGGAGCGTGCCAATTTCTGGGTCAATCCTTAATATCTTGGCACTCCAAGAAGCAAAACTCATTAGCTCTATCAACTGCCGAGGCTGAGTATATTGCAGCTGGAGCATGTTGTGCTCGGATTTTGTGGATAAAGCAACACTTGAGAGATCTTGGACTTTCTGTCAAATCGGTTCCAATCAAGTGTCATAACCGGAGTGCAATCAGCATCACCAAAAATCCAGTTCAGCATTCAAAGACGAAACACATTGAGAAACGTGATATTGAACTCGAATTCATTCCTACCAATCTTTAATTAGCTGATATCTTTACTAAACCACTTAGTGAGGACCAGTTTTACTTCATTAGGAATGAGCTTGGTATGTTAAATGCATAGTTATGTTTTTTTGTGAAAATTTTTATTACATGATTATGTGTTACGTGCTTACGTTTCGGTAATAACCATTAGTTCAGTAGTTTCAGTGATAGTGAGCTGATAGTTATTATCTATTTCCGGTTTCTTAGTCACTCGAAACTTAGTTGAGTCGGACTCGAGACTTTGAGAAAAGTGGACATTAACTTCTAAAATCATCTCTAGACAAGTGGAGAATTTCGGAATTTATTTTCAAAATCTTTCTTTTTCTCTCTCTCTCTCTCTCTCTCGCATCATGATCGGACAACTAGCCGTTGGGAGACAAACCACTTGGAATTCTAACTGTTGAAGAAGGAAACAGTCACACCGGTCTGCGGTGACCATTGAAAGAGCTGAGTCGAACGGATGCTGAAGGACGTATATTTTCTTATAAATAGCGCCTATTCTCCTTCGTTTCTTTACTTTACTCCTCACTTACTCTCTCTCTCGAAATCAAATCTTCGTGAACAAGAGCACTGTGATTAAAGCGACACCCGGTGATCTCAAGCTTCGTGAAGAACATCTCAAGTAAGCTCTGTTGCTTTCAAACTCTTTCTTCTTCAATTTTTTTCTCCCTTTCACTCTCTTCAAGCTCTTTCCTTCTTCTCTCTCTCAAGCGTATCTACTCTTTTTGTCTCCAACAAAATGCCAAAAAGAGGTTCTCATCCTGATTTTCTTGGCTCTGCCACCAAGAAACCCCACATAAAAAGCCAGGAAGGCCCCTCAAATTCGAAACCTCTTGTCATCCATCACCTTGCGCTTGATGATAAATTCTTCCCAACCACAAAATTGTCGTGGTTGCCTCACATACAATCGACGAGGGTCTACAACTTTCTTTGTTTCAGCGAGTTCATCTATGATGAACTCGTATCTAAGTTTTACACTCATCTTTCCAGCTACGAAGGTATTTTAACCTCCGGAGTTCATAAGATCACTTTGTTCGAATCAACACTTCCCTCCTCCATCGTTTGTTCAAACTATCTTCCCTTTTCTTGAACAACAATCCAATACCTTTCAATGAGGTTCGTCGACGACTTCGTTGAAAAGTACGCCAAAGAATTCCCTAGGTCAAGTAAAAACTTTTCTATGACCCAACTAAAGTCGAAGCTCGTCTTACGTGTTTCTTCTCGATGAGAACCTTCTTCTAACAACGACTGCAGCAAGGAGAACCCCAACTCCAAGCATCTTAAAGCTCTTTTTGGTATTCTAGAGGGCTACGAAGTAGACCTCTTTCCCACTATCATTGAGCAAATGGCCGCTGTGCTGCTCGGACTCGAAATAAGAAGAACACCCCTCTGCCTTTCGGTGCTCTTCTCACTCTTATCTTCAAACAGTTCAAAGTTCCTCTTCCCTCGGATTCGAATGTCGTTTCGAGGTTGCCATTGTAGTCGGCAAGAAGGAACTTCTCGGTACGGATACTAGGAAACCAAACATAGTGTCCGGATCCATAACTCGAGCTAAGGCCACCATCTCCGCCTCGGACTCAAGCCGGAACGCCTCTGTCTCTTCCTCGCTCCACCTGGTGGCGCCTCCACCTCAGGTGCTTCCAAAACTCTTTCTTCCATTTTGTCCACCGCTTTCATGGACAAAATTTCTTCGTGTCCTTTGAACTCAAGGACCATCTCACGGTCATTCAAGACTATCTTCCAGTCTATGACCATCAACCGAAAAACCGCCCAATCTCAAATAAGAGAGCAGCAAGACTTGCTCCTTGAGATGAAGGCTCTGGTAAAGGAGCAAAGGAGCTTCTTGAGCTCCTTCGAGAGAGAAGATCCAAGGCAACTCGGACACTTCGAGGAATCCTCGAGCCCCGCCAAGGCCTCCTCGAGACGAAGAGAAGAAGAAGAAGAAGGAGAAGAAGTAGAGGAGCCTACAGTGAGGCGGCTCCTTCGATCAAGGCGAGCCGGAAGGATAAGGAGAGCAAGAAGGACAAGGAGCAGCGGCGAGGGTGCAGGTGCTCTCGAGCGCAACCGGAGGTGATAAGCTCGGACAGCAATCCGAGTGGGTCGGAAGACCTGGCGGCCAAGGACGATCGAGTAGCAGTCGGCTCGAGCACACCTCTCCGAGTCATTGGGTTCTAAGAGGACGAGCCTCCGGACGATCTAGTTCGGGTCGGCCACTCGAACTAAGCCGATACCGAGAGATTCATGTACTTCCTCCGCCGCGCTCAAGCACATCATCAAGATCTTATCGCGCTGGCGCACCACTTGTCCTTCCTCCTCAACCACGACTAATCCATCTCCTCCTTAGTTTCTTAGTGTTTTATTTACGATATTTCATGTTTTTCTCTTTTGTCCGGACATCACATATGTGCTTCTCGTTGTATTCTTCCCATTTATTTTGTTTTTGTTAAAAGGCAAGGGGAAGAATAGATAAGAAAACATTCGTTGTCTTATTTAGGGGAGTCTCTCTCACCCTGTAAATATTTTTCTTTGACGTTAATAAAGTAAATGCATTTCACTAATAATTGCTTGTCTATCTGGTTTTATTTCTTTTCTTGCTCCAATAGCTATAAAATCTTAAGTTTTTCCGAGCAAGTTTCCAAATCAAATTTGTATCACTAACAAAGTTTTTGTCTAAGTATGGAATGCCTTTCATCAAAAAGGGGAGATTGAAGACTCGGACTTTATACTTACACTTTTACGAGTTCCACCAAGGAATCACGTATAAGACTTCATCTCTTATAGGGTTTTGATTTCAAGTCATTCCATGTGCCTTAGAAGTGTTTCTAAGTGATATAACATTTTCTCCGAGTGTTATAGAAACTATTATATATGTTTATGCGTGACTCGACTAACTCGGAAAGCATACTAGTATTTACCACTTCACACGGTTCCGAGTCACTCAACGCTCGGATATATCGCATGATCAAACACTTTATTTCACTCACATAAACTCAGGTCGACTTCATGTTACAGGAATTACATTGTTCTAAGTCGGCATATTTAGTTTGAACTTTTTTAGTCTAGATCAAGGTTGTTTACTCGATCTTTTACTTTGACTTGATTTTCTTCTAGACTCGACTAAGATGGAATTTTGAGTTTCATGGATATTAGACACAAAAAATTTCATTCCTTTTCCGACTTAGATAATTAGTCACTTAATTATCTTAATTATGTTATTATCTATGTCTAATTTGGACCAAAGTATTTTATACTTTGAGAACCAAATTGATTTACTTTTGTAGGTTATTCAAACGAGACTATCCTAATTTTGAATTGCAAAAGTAACCGACTTCAAAACATCAAATCACCAACGAGACAAGGCTTTTTCCACCTCGACCTAGCCCCGGACAATCGTGTCGGGGTTGTGCATTTCCAAAATTGGAAATCTTTAACACTAAGCTCAACGGTGGTTTCCACCTTATTTTTCAAGACACCACCGAGTGGTTTTGGGACTTCCAAAGGAGTTAAGAGCCGTTGCCCAACGTTCATATCTCAACGGATATTTTACGAGTGACACGGAAAATCCATTACAACGGTCACAAGGGACTTCTAGTAAAAAATGGACACAACGGCTAAGCTGCTTGGTAATCTATAAATAGAAGCCAACTTCCAAGACTTGAAGATTGGTGAACCAACTGGTCATCTCTACGAGTTTCGGTGTTTTTCGCCATTGGGGATTTACTTCTATTATCCACTCTTTATAATATGGAGAACCATTGATGTTAGGTTTACCTTTAAGTGTCGGCAAGTCTCGTAGGTGTTAGCGGTTTCGGTAGACCTCTTCGATATTCGAGGCCATGACCCGGTCTACTGGGAACTACCATGACCTTTGAACAAGTCAAAGGTAGAGGGCCGGACATAATCCAATAGAGTTATTACTTGCTTTCTACCCATTTGTCACAACACACGACTAGGGAAGTAATACATGCTTTCTTCTAGGTAGTGTAGACATATGAATGAGACCTACGAGGTATGGGTTTTGAATTGGGAAACCTTCCAGGTGTTTAACATACCAAAAGAGATCCTTACTTGTGATTTTCAAGGTGTTCCTCCCACCAAGAAGTCGAGTGATCAGCTACCACTGGTTTTTGTTTTTGCTGGTAGAAGTGAGTCACTAGGTATGTATCCAATTTCGAAGGAGCCTGAATAAGTTTTAGATGCTCCATTAACCGGATCTGCACATCACGGATGCAAAATCGAATATTAGTGTCCTGCACGGTCAAAGTCTAGTTTTTAGGCCCAACGAGAGCAAAATTGAAAATAAATATAATAGTTAGTGAATGATAGAAATGAAAGTTAGAGTCTTTAGGCACAAACTAGAGGCGTTTAAGCCTTGACAATGCTTGGACAACAGACCTTTGTCCTTAAGGCTGCACTTGCCAACCGGTCCACATTCGTTTGCTTTCGTTTGTTGTTTTGTGCTTACCTGTAATAACAGGGGGCTCCCGTGAAAATTTTGTTCAGCATTGGGTTCAACCTTGTCTAAACCGATAATTGTTTCAGCTACAATTAGAGAAGTTAAGGAACAATAGTCCTCTAAGCTGTTCCATTAGACTTAGTAACGCCACCGGTGCCAAATCCTCGTGGCCTCCTACCAAGAGGAATCCGCCTATCATACGAGTAATATTGGCTCACTATCTCGGGATAATAATTGATTCGGAATAGGCGAACATGTTTCGGTAATGCTTCATTAGATGGTCAAACTTACCCAGTCCCTAATAAGAATCCACCCTAGATTCTTATTACTCGGTTTTAGCGAGATATTTTTATTTCTCATAAAGATTTTTGAGAATTTGGGTATAGTTTGTTTTGTTCGTCTAAAACTACCTAGTATGGAATCCAATTCTTCGAGGCGGGGAGCACAATTCTTTATCCCGGAACCTAAAGACATGGTGGTGTAGATCCCGAGTAGGTCACAACGAGTTCTCAAGAAGATCCAATAGAACTTCGCTGACGAATGTTGGATAAGACATTTAGCCCGTAGTTGGGTTACTCGGATTTATCCATGTTATTCATCTCATGCATCCACCGTGTTAGCTCACTCATGAAATTCATGATTCTATTTTTGAGTGTGAGATTAAGGATACGGTGCTTTTCGTTTGGTGCCATGAAGGCTTGGATGTTTGTATCTCTTTTGCACTGCGTACCTCTCCTATTTATAGGGTTTTTCCTGGAGTTTTGAAAGTCCTATTGGAACTTAATCACCGAGTAATCACAAATCCTTTAAGATTTACAGGTGGTCGGCACCGAGCCACATCCTTGGCACGGCCCGTTTCACGGTTTTCTTCGGCTCGTGAGATCCTCGGACCATCTTATCTCCTGCTCGGACCCATGGCACACACCGTGTTATTCTTTTGGGCCATGCACTTGAGATTTTCCATTTTTATTTTTATTATTTTCTTTTAGGGGAACGGGGGCTAGTGCAATTTTTTAAAATTTGTCTTTGTAATTTTTCTTATTTTTGTGCATCATATTAAACAAAAGAACACATGTTTAGAATCAAGTCCCGCATCTCATCCCATTGCATAAGAGTCCTCATTACAAAGTAAATAATACATTAAATAAACAAACACCGTACAAGAGGCTTGTTAATCATCATCGATGGAAGCAGCAAGGAGTCCTCTACGCAACACCATCATAGTCATCATCGAAGATGTAATTCCCGAAGTCATCCAAGACCGATTTAGAGAATCATACGTGTTGATCACCTTGATAAGAGTTACCTCCTTAATCCCAAGATTGAGAAGCTTCATAGGTCGGACCACTATAGGAAGACCAAGGGAAATAAAGAGGGTTCCCGTAGCAGTCGAAGGCACGCAAGGAAGAATGTTTAAGCTTTCCTCGGAATAGCTAGGTTTGGCATCGGAAGCACTAGGCCTAGAAGTACTAGGCCTTGCCTCGAAGGCACTCCTATGATGTGCACGCCATGAAGAATGTTGTGAAGAACCTTGTCTAGCATTACTAATAGAAGATGCTTGTTGATTGGGAGCGTGAGATTGTGTCTCGGGAGCACTAGGAAGACTACCGGTGGGAGGAGCTCTAGATTGGTGCCTCTACAAGATCAAAAGAGTGATTAGCAAGTCACTAAAAACTCAATGAAATTACCACTTCACTAATCAAGGACTTACCGGAAAGTCGGAAAAAGATCGCCTAGTCATAAAGTTATAGATTCCCGGGAGAGGCGATTAAAATCCGATGGACATAGCTCTAGATTGGTCCTGATTATATTATAAAGTTTATTCGATGATATCAGCAAGAAAAATAATTTTACCATACAACTAAAAGAGAAGAGCATATAACTCTTACCCCACGCCAATTCCTAGGGAAAGGATGCCCAACACATTCCTCTTCAGGGATTCGAGAATTCTTACGACACAAGGAGATTCCTCGGGAAGAGTAACATCTACATTGAGGCTTGGGATATGGATATCCGTAAGACCGAGCTGCCAAAAGATAAAGATTAAATTTCCATGCAAGAAATTCAAGTTATACAGAAATTTGAGGACTCACTAATTAGGTCATGATTCTTCGCTGCGTGAGGGGTTTAGGAGGTGCTCAAGTTTAAGAATGAGGTAAAAGGATGCCCCACCATAGCTGCCTCTTGCTCATTTGGATGGAGAGAACGAAAGTAGAACATTTTTAAGGCGGATCGGCTAGAACAAATTGAGGTCATGTGTTAACCCGGATTTGAGGAGTGACCCTCTCCGCAAGATACCAACAAAACTCAAAAGGACCTTCAAACAAGATCCTACTTTTACTTAATTCTCATGTTGCAAGGACACTTTAAGGGAGTTAGAGTTAGGCCTAAGGATGGAAGTTGGCCTACATACAAGAATTATCAGGAATCAGCTGGCAACAATGAAAGGCAACAAGAAAAAGGATGAAAAATAGTGAATATTCAGGGCTGGAGTCCACCACAGGCGGTGACACGAGCTGTGGGCAAGGTGTGAGAGCTAAAAGTACGATAAAAAGCTTTCTTATGCATATTTTGAGGCAAATTTTGAGAATAGAAGCAACATACCGAGTCCACACGGTTGAGGGCTGATCTCAAGAACTCTATTCCATGGATCTTAGGACATTAAAGATAGAATTTAGCCCATGACACGGAGGCCGAAAATGCAAGTCGATTTGTTGAGCTAAGAGAGAGATGCGGGTAGTATTCGTACAACCTCGACTACATTTTGACAAATCAAGTAAGTTTTTATCCACACAAGATGAAAAAGATAAATATTGGAGAAAAGAAAAACTTGAACATACCTTAATAATCTTCCATAAGCCATTCAAAGGAAGATAATTATTGGAGTACGGCTCCGGTTTTGTGTGCCACACACCGACACACGAGCCCCTAATCGAGGCAAGTGTATGCGGGATCACCCCAATTGAGCTCCTTTATCTTATCAAGGTCCACTAAGTTCACCAAATAGTGAACGTGAACCTTAAGCTGTTTGGTAGGAAAAAGGATCGTACTCAAGAGAAAAGCAAGCACGATCCTTAGTTGTTGTTGAGGAGAATGTTGAGGCCAAAAGATAATGTCCTCAAAATCCTCAAAAAGGATGGTATGCTTAAAATGGTTATTATGTGGAAATTTATCAGCTACGGGGCCAAAGAGGTGATGCAAATAGTCACAGTTTTTGTACAAATTTCGGTCATAGCCAAGAGGTTCTCCCGAAAAGCCCAAACTGGATAAAACAACAAAATCAAAGGGAGTTATGATCATCACACTTAATGGAAGGCGGAACGTGTTAGTAGTATCCCAGAACCGCTCACTAATGGCTCTAATGGGATCCCTCTCCCTATTATCAGTAAGATGGTATAAATAAAAGTAAAGAGGTCCAAACCAGGCATTAAACAAGACGTTCTCAAGACGAAAAAACATCCTCTTACATGTCTCCATGAATTTGGGAATGGTTCCACTACTTCGAATCGAGCCTTTACGCAAAACAAAATCCAACAAGATTTTGGTTAAAGAGTTATTCTAAATGAGCAAATGAAGAAGTTCAAGCCAATTAGCGTATCGAAGGGGAAATAGCCGGTGAGGAAACATGAATTTCGGCTTAAACTAAAAGGTCACTTGGATTCCATTCGCTTTGGGGCGCCATTCTCATTCGAGGAAAGAATCTTGGGTAAGCTTCTCCACTCTAGTTCTTCCAGCGGGATGAGCTTCTCTTCTAGACATTTTGAAGACAAGAGATTTTTAAGAACCGACTAGTTTTCAAGAAGAAGCAAAGTGAGCAAAGCACAAGAATAGAACAAGAGCAAGAAGAGGAGTAAATGTGCAAGATGAAACACATCTTACACCTCCTTTTATAGGAAAATTCGGTCAAGATATCTAGCCACATAAGACAATGGTCAAGGAAGTAGTGGGGAACCAAGGGAATCCGATAGTACACATCAAGGGTCACGCCTACAACAGGCTGGCCGGTGCCGGCCAAGAGGTCCAATTGGCGACATATTTTGCAGCCTAGCCCACCTCCTTACCCTATATAGCTTTGTTTAACCAAGACATGTGATCTTTGTCCCCTTCGCATGCAGGTGGGAGTTCTCGAGCCCACTAATCGATTATGCACTAACAAGCATGTTAGTACAGCAGATTATTTAGTGAAGCTTCAATTTAAACAACGATCGAAGTTTTGGCATCAAAACATGTCAAGCTTCAGGCTCAAATCAAGCCAAGCTTAAGATTCTTTTACCGAACATCGGAATGCATGCGTCGCTATCAAGTCGAGGCCCCATTTTGGAGTTCGGGATCGATTACAACCAATTCTAAATATCGTATAATACCTTATAAAAAGCCAAGGTAAGTAGCCTTTAGTGTGTACTTTGACCCTTCCTCTTTTTAGACACGGTCAAAGTGGGGGTTAGCTGTAGATACCTAAATAGTATCGTCCCTTATCTCTTTATTTCTATATTTTATTCTATTGGCCCGATGATGAAATCCCGAGTCTTGTTTTAGGATTTGGACCTTGGACTGTGATCGATTGGTGTGACATAAACCGAGTAAACCACAAAAACCCACCAGCACCACATAAATAGCCGTTAGCCTTGGGTAGGTCCGGAAATCTCTTTTCTTTCGAACGATCCAAGAAACGGGTCGTGCCTTAAGAGACGATGGAGTCCGAGTGTTGTGTGCCGAGAAAATTCCAAGTTCAGAATATCGCATTTTACTTTTGTCCAAATCGGACAAGGAGCTGAAGACCTCAAGACGGCGTTAAAGTGTTGCATTTCATGATCGGGAGCATCGAGTGCTGCATTTAAGCTTCACAAGACAGTCCACACGAGACTAGAAGCATTTATTTTTAGTCGCTTGGACCGGCTGATTAGAGGCAAACCTTAGGTCATTTATGACCTAGGTCCTCTCCTATAAATAGAGAGCTTTAGCTCTTATTCTGTATGGCTTCCTTCCTTAGCATAACACTGCAAAAAGTTAATCGAATACTCTCATCTAAACGTTACTCAGTCAAAATTTCTACAAAACTTTCATCTTCTTTACTTGCTACCATTGAATCCATGCAAATAGGTAAAGAATATTTAGGTATTGTGATCTCTAGGCACTCACTCAACCGATCATTACTTTTCCTACATACATAATTCACAAAACAAACCATTTTTCCTTTGTTTGTCGCTGTTGCATCAAGAGATCCAGTGTGGAGATCCAGATTAGCAAGGTGGAACAACCCGAGGGCAATTATTCGGCCTTCGAACAGTTTATTTATTTTCATGTTTTTATCGCTTTCCATATTGTGGTTTAAGAGATGTAATCGCTTCTTGTAATTCATCTCCAGCTGATGTAATTTCTGTAATTTTCACTTTTCTTGTCTTTATCGCTTTCTTTCTTGCTTTCTTTATCGCTTTATTTATTATGTCTTGGTTGCTTTAATTTCACTTCACATGTTGTTGCTTGCTTGCTTTTGTTACATTATTTTAATCTACAACTCGAATTAATAATGGCGAGTCTTTGGACGGGAGGAACAGATTAGTTTTCCCTGCATTCCGTACCCTCACCCCGAATCTAATTCTCGATCAAAACTCAATGGAGTCTATTTTTAGCCTCTTTTAGTCTTAGTTTTCCCATACTAGGATTGGAGGAGCAAGCTTTTGTTTTGTTAGTTTTTCTTTGCTAAAACTAACTGTCGACTCCCTTATTTTATGGTCTATTCTTGTTGACTCTACATCCAGTTGTTTCTCGATTTTCAAGATAAAGTTAACCTGGATTCTGGATCTACCACCTAGGTAGAGATCGAGGCCGACTCCATCAGCTGCGGCCTCGACCGACACCGGCCACCATCGGGTGCGAGGCTACCGCTCGTACCGAGTGGTCGATAGGTAAGGCTTCTCTCCAAATTGGTGTTTTCACCTAAATCTTAATTTATATTTATCCCTTAATTAGTAAACAATGTCTCGGGAATTCTGAAAATAAATTCCTAAAATTAAATGGTTAATAAAACCGCCATTCAACTTTGATTACATACCTAACTAAAAGGGAAATAAAAAAGCATGCTACTTAGAAAGTAAACTATTCTAAAGAGGCAAAACTAAAATTCCTTAAATTTTCCTAAATTCTTCCTAAAATTTTCATCCCTAATCAATCTTTACTTTCTTTCCCTATGGATCGCTAGACTCAGCTGCATCCTCCTGGGTGCGCTTCTTCGACTCTTCGATCCTGCGAGCCCTCCTCCCTTTAGCTTCTTTAGCCTTAGCTTCCCTCCTATGGGCTACGGTAGGGACAGCTCCTCCGGGGTCCCGTTCTCGAGTCCTTAGGGCCTTACGACATTTGGGCCTACTTCTTTTATCCATTCCGAGATAATATTCGAAACTGCAGTAGTTCATTTATCTCGTAGGTTTCAGCAACTTCGACAGATTCATCAAGTAGTCAAGCCACATCGAAACCTTCCTTGAGCTACCAAAACCGAC
Source organism: Talinum fruticosum (assembly GCA_021018815.1). Lineage (NCBI taxonomy): Eukaryota > Viridiplantae > Streptophyta > Magnoliopsida > Caryophyllales > Talinaceae > Talinum > Talinum fruticosum. The sequence continues at coordinate 621,290 of JAITYX010000138.1, forward strand.
AAATAGATCAACGGTACCAGGCCTAACACAGTCCAAGTAAGGGATCTCTTGGACTTGTCCCGTTTGCCACATTATATGGTCATGGAAATAATACGTACTAGTTTTCGGACCTAGTAAACATACAAACGGGTGTTGCTCGGAGTGTGTCTTAAATTGGGATACTTTCCAAGCACTTGATGTACCATTCAATGGGATTCCCGAGCATCGAACTAGGTCTCCCACCAAGAAGTGGGATGGCCGGTCAAAACACTCATCCGCTTCCACTGGCGGAATTGTATAGCTAGGTATAGGTCCATGTCCGCTAGTGCCTCCACCAATTGAAGATGCTCCACCAACCATATCCGCACAAAACGAGATAGTAAAATTGTTAAGATTCCTACACGGTTGAATTCATCCTTATTCACTCGCCCGACAAGAGCAAAACCGAGAAATAGAAAAAAAAAATAGTGAAAAGCAAGACTTTAGGCGAAGTCGAAGACTTTTTAGTCTCGCTGGAGCCGAAAAGCTGCCTCTTGACCGGCGTCACCTACCTAGCCTCACCATCTAGTTCCCGAATATTGTTTTTCCTAACCAGCAATGACAAAGGGCTGCCCGCAAAATCCCCATTTGGATTTGCTTAAACACGATCTAACCCTATCATAGTTTCTACAATGAAGGTTTGCTCGGGGAGAGTCCGAGTCACCCTAGAGGGGGTGAATAGGGTGAGGAAGAGATCTTGTGGAAATTCAAACTCTTTTGCCGGGTAAAATACAGAATACGGTTCCGAGTCAAAACAGAGTTAGAAAAGTAGTGACTCGAAAAGACTGAATAGATAGAAATGGCAAGAAAAACAAATGCTTTAAGACGAGTCCGAGTCTATAATGAACTCGGAAAGTAAACACTTAGAGATTACGTGGAAACCCTCCTGGGGCGAGAAAACCATGGACCGTGGCAATCCGGACACGAAGTCAAATCCACTATTTTGAGTCCACAAAATACCGTGAACCGATCGAACCCGAGTTGCTCCCTTAGACAACTCTTTACAAGTTTTCCTAGACTCGAAATTCCCTTATCCGATCTAGTACTTCCTAGCTGAGATAACCCTTACAGCTAGGGACAACTAAGCCGAGTTAACTTTTACGGCTTAGTCAAGGGACCTTACAGAGAAAGTAAGAAAGTGTTTGTAATCGAGTACAAGACCTTACAACTCGGAAGGTAATGAATTACGGAATAGGAGTTGTAAGTAGAAGATTGAGAATGAATACAAAGACTTTGCACCCTAAATTCCTATTGCTCGGTTTAATCACGTATTTGTAGGTCTCGTGGAGGTTTTCGATGATTTGGGTATTGCTGGTTTTTTCGTCTACAAGCTGCCTAGTATGACATCGAATTCTTCAGCGGGGGCACAATTCCTTATCCCCAAACCCGAAGACATGGTGGTGAGGATCCCAATAGGGCACGAGTAGTCCTTAAGAAGGTCCAATAGACCTTCACCGGGGAATGTTGAAAAGGACATTCAGCCCATAATTGGATAGCCCAAATCTATCCATATTACTCATCTCGTGCATCCACCATGTTTCCTCGGTCATGAAGTTGGTGTTGTTTTGTATTGGAAGGACGAAGGTGATACAATGTACTTTTAATTTGGCTATCAAAAAACTTTTCGGTTAGGCATCATTTTAGCACCGACATGGACCCTATTTATAGGGATTTTCTAGAGTTTGTAGAGTCCTACTACAACTCGATCACCGAACAAACGCCATCACCCTAGGATTTGCAAAGTGGCGGGCACCAGCCTTAGCCATCGGCCGACCCATTGTCGCGGTGTTCTTTGACCCGAGCACTCCTTGGCCCATTTTATTTTCTACCTCAGCCTATTGCCTAAACCGTGTTGAAGGTTTGCTCTCGGAGAAGCTAAGTCACCCTAGAGGGGGTGAATAGGGTGATGAGGAAATTCGCTCGAGTTAGGCACTATATATGACTTTGAGGAGAATGTGAGTCAAGGATGAAATTCGAAAAACACTAACTAAGAGTTAAGAGGAAGATGAAGATATAGATTGGACAAAATTCTAAATATGTCCGAGTCTAGATTGGACTCGAGAAAAGTATCCACTCGAAATTACGTGGAAACCCTCCAGGGCGGAAAACCATGGACTATGCTAATCCAAGCATGAAGTCAAATCCACTATTTTGAATCCACAAAATGCGGTAGAATGACTCAACCGAGTTGCTCCCTTAGACAACTCCTTACAAGTTTTTACTAGACTCGAAATTTCCTTATCCGATCTAGTACTTCTTAACCGAGATAACCCTTACAGCTAGGGACAACTAAGCTGTAAAAACTTTACTGACTTAGTCGAGGGAACTTACTGAGAAAGTAAGAAAGTGTTTATAGCGAGTACAAGACCTTACAACTCGGAAGGTAATGAATTACGAGAATAGGAGTTGTAAGTAGAAGATTGAGAATGAATACAAAGACTTTGCACCCTAGATTCCTATTGCTCGGTTTAATCAAGTATTTGTAGGTCTCGTGGAGGTTTTCGATGATTTGGGTATTGCTGGTTTTTTCGTCTACAAGCTGCCTAGTATGACATCGAATTCTTCAAGCGGGGGCACAATTCCTTATCCCCAAACTCGAAGACATGGTGGTGAGGATCCCAATAGGGCACGAGTAGTCCTTAAGAAGGTCCAATAGACCTTCACCGGGGAATGTTGAAAAGGACATTCAGCCCATAATTGGATAGCCCAAATCTATCCATATTACTCATCTCGTGCATCCACCATGTTTCCTCGGTCATGAAGTTGGTGTTGTTTTGTATTGGAAGGACGAAGGTGATACAATGTACTTTTAATTTGGCTATCAAAAAACTTTTTCGAGTTAGGCATCATTTTAGCACCGACATGGACCCTATTTATAGGGATTTTCTAGAGTTTGTAGAGTCCTACTACAACTCGATCACCGAACAAACGCCATCACCCTAGGATTTGCAAAGTGGCGGGCACCGGCCTTAGCCATCGGCCGACCCATTGTCGCGGTGTTCTTTGACCCGAGCACTCCTTGGCCCATTTTATTTTCTACCTCAGCCTATTGCCTAAACCGTGTTGAAGGTTTGCTCTCGGAGAAGCTAAGTCACCCTAGAGGGGGTGAATAGGGTGATGAGGAAATTCGCTCGAGTTAGGCACTATATATGACTTTGAGGAGAATGTGAGTCAAGGATGAAATCGGAAAAACACTAACTAAGAGTTAAGAGGAAGATGAAGATATAGATTGGACAAAATTCTAAATATGTCCGAGTCTAGATTGGACTCGAAAAGTATCCACTCGAAATTACGTGGAAACCCTCCAGGGCGAGAAAACCATGGACTATGCTAATCCAAGCATGAAGTCAAATCCACTATTTTGAATCCACAAAATGCGGTAGAATGACTCAACCAGAGTTGCTCCCTTAGACAACTCCTTACAAGTTTTTACTAGACTCGAAATTTCCTTATCCGATCTAGTACTTCTTAACTGAGATAACCCTTACAGCTAGGGACAACTAAGGCTGTAAAAACTTTTACAGACTTAGTCAAGGGAACTTACTGAGAAAGTAAGAAAGTGTTTATAACTGAGTACAAGACCTTACAACTCGGAAGGTAATGAATTACGAGAATAGGAGTTGTAAGTAGAAGATTGAGAATGAATACAAAGACTTTGCACCCTAGATTCCTATTGCTCGGTTTAATCAAGTATTTGTAGGTCTCGTGGAGGTTTTCGATGATTTGGGTATTGCTGGTTTTTTCGTCTACAACCGCCTAGTATGACATCGAATTCTTCAAGCGGGGGCACAATTCCTTATCCCCAAACCCGAAGACATGGTGGTGAGGATCCCAATAGGGCACGAGTAGTCCTTAAGAAGGTCCAATAGACCTTCACCGGGGAATGTTGAAAAGGACATTCAGCCCATAATTGGATAGCCCAAATCTATCCATATTACTCATCTCGTGCATCCACCATGTTTCCTCGGTCATGAAGTTGGTGTTGTTTTGTATTGGAAGGACGAAGGTGATACAATGTACTTTTAATTTGGCTATCAAAAATCTTTTTCGAGTTAGGCATCATTTTAGCACCGACATGGACCCAATTTATAGGGATTTTCTAGAGTTTGTAGAGTCCTACTACAACTCGATCACCGAACAAACGCCATCACCCTAGGATTTGCAAAGTGGCGGGCACCGGCCTTAGCCATCTGCCGACCCATTGTCGCGGTGTTCTTTGACCCGAGCACTCCTTGGCCCATTTTATTTTCTACCTCAGCCTATTGCCTAAACCGTGTTGAAGGTTTGCTCTCGGAGAAGCTAAGTCACCCTAGAGGGGGTGAATAGGGTGATGAGGAAATTCGCTCGAGTTAGGCACTATATATGACTTTGAGGAGAATGTGAGTCAAGGATGAAATCGGAAAAACACTAACTAAGAGTTAAGAGGAAGATGAAGATACAGATTGGACAAAATTCTAAATATGTATGAGTCTAGATTGGACTTAGAAAAGTATCCACTCGTAAATTACGTGGAAACCCTCCAGGGCGAGAAAACCATGGACTATGCTAATCCATGCATGAAGTCAAATCCACTATTTTGAATCCACAAAATGCGGTAGAATGACTCAACCAGAGTTGCTCCCTTAGACAACTCCTTACAAGTTTTTACTAGACTCGAAATTTCCTTATCCGATCTAGTACTTCCTAACCGAGATAACCTTTACAGCTAGGGACAACCGAGCTGTGTTAACCCTTACGACTCGATCAAGGGAACTTACTCGAAAGTAAGAATAAATGTTTCTAACAGATTACAAGACCTTACAACTCGGAAAATATTAAGTACAAAGTTTGAGTTATAAGTAGAAGATTGAGTATGAATACAAAGACTTTTGCTTAAGTAGGTGTATTGACAGTTGGTTAAGCAATCTTCAAGTCTTCGAGTTGGCTTCTATTTATAGATAACCAAGCGATTAGCCATTGTGACCATCTTCCGACTGGAAGTCCTTTGTGACCATTGTAATGGATTTTCCGAGTCACTCGGAAAATATCTCGTTGAGGTGTGAACATTGGTCGAAGTGGAAAAAACCTTGTCTCGCTGGTGATTTGACGTTTTGAAGCCGGTTACTTTTGTAATTCAAAAATAGGATAGCCTCGTTTGAATAACCCACAAAAGTAAATCAATTTGGTTCTCAAAGTATAAAATACTTTGGTCCAAGATTAGACACCGATAATTTAGTGCATAATTATAAATTAATTAAGATAATTAAGTACATAATTATCTCGAGTCGAAAAAGATTGGAATTTTTGAGTCTAATATCCATGAGACTCAAATTCCATCCGGGTCGATCTAAAAGAGAATCAAGTCAAATAAAGAATAATAGAGTAGGCAGACTTGATTTAGACAAAGCAAAATTCGAGACAAAATATGCTGACTTAGAAGAATGAATTATCATGGTAATTCTTGGAACACGAAGTCATATATGACTTTATGCACGTTAAAGTATATGTTTGAACATGCAATATTTTTGAGTGTTGTTTAAGTAATTCATAACAGTGTGTACAATGGCATGTATGAGTATGTTTTCTCAGTCACTCGAAGCGGATGAAAACACATGCAATAGATTCTATAACAATCAAAAAGATGCTATATCACTCGGAAAAGTTTCTAAGGCACATAGAATGACTTGTAATCAAAACCTTATGAGAGTTGAAGTCTTATACCTAATTCTTTGATGGAACTTAGAATGATGTATATGTAAAGTCTAAGTCTTCAATCTCCCCTTTTTGATAAAAGGCATTCTATACTTAGAGTAGTAAGATGTGATAAAATTGAGTTCTATCAGAGCACATTTATCTATTAGAGAAAATAAACTAAGGTTGCATAGCAAGAGCTAAGGTATCGGAGCAAGAGAAAAAAATAAAATACTGATAGACACATCAATGATTGAACGGTGATAGCGGGATTGTTAAAGAACTATTGCTATAGAAACTCAAAAATAATTGCTTTAAGTAGTAAACCCGGAATGCAGATAGCAATTATTAATGAAATGCATTTATTAATTAAATACAAGAAAATTACTTAAGAGAGGGTGAGAGAAACTCCCCTAAACAAGACAAAAAAATTTTCTAACTTTTCTCCCCCTTGCCTTTTAGCAAAAACAAAAAGAGGAAGAATGTATCAAGTAGATACAGATTGGATGCTAACGAGAAAAAAAGAGAAAAATAAGAAAAGTAACCTAAGAGGGAGGAGATGGAGCAGCTGAGTGGAAGATGAAGGACGAGTAGTGCGCTGCTGCTGATAAGATCTTGAAGATGTAGTTGAACGCGGCGGGGGCAACACTGGGATTTTGGCATCGGCTTAGTTCCGAGTGGCTGACCTAGAACGAGGCCATCCGGAGGCTCATCCTCCCGGAACCCGACTGCTGGAGGGGTATACTCGAGCTGACCAGTCGTTGAATGACCATGGTTAGCGAGGTCTTCTAACCCACTCGGACTACTATCTCGAGCTTATCACTTCGAGTTGCATTTCCGGAGCACCCCGTCCCTCAACTTCGCTCCATGTGCTTCCTCTTCTTTCTCCCCTTCCTCAGATGGAGCTGCCTCAGCCGTAGGCTCCGCTTCTTCTCCTTCTTCTGCTTGTTCATCCTCTTCGAGGATGATTTGGCCGGACTCGAGGATTACGAGGTGTCCGAGTTGACGAGGATCTCGAGCCGCCTTTGAGTGCCTCTCCTGAAGGAGCTCGATCAGCTCTCTCGCTCCTTAACCGATGCCTTCATCTTGGGTAGCACATCTTGCTGCTCTCGGATTTAGGATTGGGCTGTTTTCTAGTTAATGGTCATAGACGGAAGGACGAGTCTTGAATGGCCGGAGGATGTCCTTGAACTCGGTGGACATCGAGGATATCTTGTCCACGATAGCAGTGGATAAGACAGAAGAGATGATATGAGAAACACCAGAGGTGGAGGCACCACCAGGTGGAGGGGTAGAGAGAGAGGGGACTAAGTTTGAGTCCGAGGCGAGACGGTGGCCTTAGTTCGAGCTATGGACCCGGACGCCCGGTTGGGTTTCCGGTATCCATACCCAAGAAGTTCCTTTTTGCCAACCACTATACAGACCTCGAAACCGCGTTGGTATCTAAGGGAAGAGGGACTTTGAACTGTTTGAAGATGAGGGTGAGAAGAGCCCCGAAAGGAAGAGGGGTTGTCTTCTTGTTTAGAGTCTAAGCGAGCACAGCTGCCATTTGCTCGATTATAGCGGGAAAGAGGTCTACTTCGTAGCCCTCTAGAATATCGAAAAGAGCTTCAAGATGCTTGGAGTTGGGGTTCTCCTTGCTAGAATGCTATGAGAAGAAGGTTCTCATCAACAAGAAACACAACGAAATGAGCTTACGCCTTTAGTTGGGTCGCAGAGAAGTTTTTGCGTGACCCACGGAATTCTTTAGCGTACTTCTCAAAGAAGTTATCAGCAACCTCGTTGAAAGGTATGGGGTTGTTATTCAAGAAAAGAGAGGATACTTTGAAAATTCGATGGAGGAGGGAAGTATTGATGCGAACGGTGACGTTACGAACGCGTGAGGTGAGGATACCCTCGGTGCTAGAAAGATGGGCGAAAAATTTAGAGACTAGTTCGGGGTAAATGAACTCGCTAAAGCAAAGAAAATTGTAGACCCCAGTGGATTGGATGTGAGGCAACCACGAAAATTTTGTGATTGGAAAGAATTTATCATGCGAGTGTGAGATGCTAGGTGATAAGAGGTTTAGAAGGATTTGAGGGGCGTTCCTGGCTTTTAGTACGAGGTTTCTTGGTTGCGGAACTAAGAAAATCGGGGTGAGAACCTCTTTTCGGCATTTTGATGAACAAAAGAGAAAGAAGATGAGCTTTTAAGAGAGATAGAGAGAGAAAGCTCGAGGAGAGTGAAAAAGAAAAGAGTAGAAGAAGAGAGAGCTGAGAGCAACAGAGCTTACTTGAGATTTTCTTCACTAAGCTTCGAGATCACCGAGCGTTGCTTTGATCGTAGAGAGCTTGTTCTCGAAGAATTAATTGTGAGAGTGAAAGTAAGTGAAGAGTAAAGTATCGAAATGAAAGAGAATACACACTATTTATAAAGAAGTAAGCGTCCTTCGCATCCGTTCGACTCGGCTCCTCGCGGTCACCTCGACCGGTGTAACTGTTCTCTTCTCCAATGGTTAGAATTCCAGCAGATTGTCTCCCAACAGCTAGTTGTCCGATCACAACGTGCGAGAGAGAAAAAGAAAAAGAAAGATTTTTAAGATAAATTCTGAAATTCTCCACTTGTCAAGAGATGATTTCAGTAGTTTTATGTCCATTTTTTCCAAATCCGAGTCGACTAAGCTAAGTTTCTAAGTCACTCGAAACCACGAACAAATAATAACTCTTAACAAAGTATCACTGGTTTAACTAAACTAATGGTTATTAAGAAAAGTAAGCACACAACAAAAATAAAAACTTATGCATTAATCATGCTAAGCTCATTCGTAATAAAACAAAACCGATCCTTACTAAGTGGCTTAGTAAAGATATCGGCTAATTGAAGATTGGTAGGAATGAATTCAAGGTCAATATCACCTTTCTCAGAATGGTCTCTTAAGAAATAATACCGACCTCAATATGTTTTGTCTTTGAGTGCTTGAACTGGATTCTTGGTGATGCTGATTGCACTCGATTATCACACTTGATTGGAATTAATTTGAATGTAAGTTCAAGATACCTCAAGTGTTGCTTTATCCATAAAATCTTAGCACACCATGCCCCAGCTGCGATATACTCGCTTCGGCAATTGATAGAGCTACTGAGTTTTGCTTCTTTAAGTGCCAAGATATCGTGGATTGACCCGAAACCGGCGGGCTCTCGAGGTGCTTTTCGTATCAACTTTATACCCAACATGATCACCATTTGAGTATCTAGTGAGAGTCGGTTCGAGTCTCCGGAGTACGATAGACCTAAATTCCGAGTACCTGTAAGATATTTGAATATTCTCTTCACCGCAGTTAGATGTGATTCTTTTGGATCAGCTTGAAATCTTGCACACAAGCACACACTAAACACTATGTCCGACTCTACTGGAAGTAAGATATAGCAAAGATCCAATCATACATTGATGGAGTTTCGATCCAATCAGCCGGCTAGAAGTAGTAGGGTAGACTGTGTTTAATCATCATAGTCCTTCCTATTTCTTCAAGAGTTCTGTTCTTTCCCTCCACCACTCCATTTTGTTGCGGAGTTCTTGGTGCTGAGAAGTTGTGAGACATGTCATTCTTATCACAAAACTCTGCAAACTACGAGTAAGTCGAACTCCCTTCCATGGTCGGTTCGAATTATCCGGATCCGAGTTTGAGACTCAACTTGGATTTTCCTGCGAGCTTGTTGAACTCTTTGAAAGCTTCATTTTTATAATTAAGAAAGCACACCTAGGTAAATCGTGAGTAATCATCAGCAATAACAAGCACATATGGTTTACCTCTAAGAATCTTGATAGGGATTTCACCACATAAATCCATATGCAACATTTCTAGCACCTTAGATGTGGAAATATTTTTCAGAGATTTGAAAGATGACCTTACTTGTTTCCCTTTTTGTGCATGCTTCACGATTTTATCTTTCTTAAATGCACAATTAAGCAATCCTCCGACTAAACCATGGGATGTAAGTTTTTAATGTTATGCATGCTAACCTAACCTAGTCTAAGATGCCATGCCCATGAATGATCATGAAAGATGCTTTTAAACATGATAAGTTCTAACTCGGGTCGAGATAGAGGAATAGTGTAAATGTTACCCGATCTCTTATCTAAGAGCTTGATCTCTTTGGTAGCGTCATTAAAAATATAGCAATTAGTTTGAGTGAATCTTACCTCTTGACCTTTATCACATAGTTGAGAGATGCTTAGCAAGTTTTACTTTAACCCTTTCATAAGGTATACTAGGCTGACCAGATTGATTCCTTTGCTAATCTTGCCAATCCTAATTATCTTGCCTTTGTTGTTATCCCCCAAACGTGACTTTTCCTCCTTTGTAGTCTCCTAACTCGGAAAAGTGTCGTGAATCTCCTGACATGTGGCGTGAGCATCCACTATGTAGGTACTAATGCCTTTTGTTCTTTTACGAGTCACCTACAATTCATAAAAAAACTAACCGTTCTCACTTCCTCTAATGAACCCAGTAACACCCTTTACTTGTGGTCCTTTTACGAGGAAGAAGACTTTTGGAACCCAGATTTGAATGACTTTGGGTTTGGTCCAATTCGAAGTCTTCCGTTCGAGAAGCTGAGTCTGTTTCTCTTTCTTTTGAAAAACTTTTCTTTTATAAACCAGATGGAGAATACTTTCTCCTATAAGCTGGTCGGGGCTCGGTCCTCCTTTCATTCTTATGAATGGGACCGTGCTCGACCTTCCTAAACTTCACGGTTACGGAATCTTTTTGAAAAGTTACGAGTAGGAATTGGATTCCTCCTCTTCGTTAAAACCAAGACCTTATTTTCTGAAGGAGACACATTAGGACCCTAAGAGCATGTCAAGGTTTTTCGACCTTGAGTAAACTTCAAAACAAGATCTTGAGACTCGTTGAGCTTTTGCTTTAGTTGCTCATTTTCCTTTACGAGTAACTCGGACTCGGTCTCATTGGATTGAGCACTAGTCTTAAGTTCTCTTAGAGTAAGTCTCAATTTTTCTAATTTATTTTTTAAAGAGATGCTCTCGAAGTGATTGACTCATGTTGTTCTTTAAAAAGGGAAGAGTCGAATTGGACTTCTCTTCCAAAGTAAAAATATACGTAGTTAAATCAACTTTGGAAAACTTGATGAAGACTCGAGACTTTACATATACATCATCGACTTCCATCAAAGAATCGGGTATAAGACTTCAGCTCTCATAAGGTTTTGATTTCAAGTCATTACGTGTGCCTTAGAAACTTTTCTAAGTGATAAATCATCTTTTCGAGTGTTATAGAAAGCATTACATATATTCTCACTTGATTCGACTGACTCGGAAAGCATACTGCTGTTCACACACTATTCCGAGTCACTCGGACAACACTAAGACATATTGCATGTTCAAACACTTGTTTTATTTTGCGGAACCGCGAGATCTGACTTCATTAATATTTCATTCTTCTAAGAAAGAATATTTTGTTTGAACTTTGCTTTGTTTAAAACAAGTCGATATTCTTTATTTGACTTGATTCTCTCTTAGACCGACTCGAGATGGACTTTGAGTGTCATGGATATTAGACTCGGAAAATTCCGTTCGTTTTTCGACTCATATAATTATGCACTTAATTATCTTAATTAATTTATTATCTATGTCTAATCGTGGACCAAAGTATTTTATACTCGAGAACCAAATTGATTTACTTTTGTAGGTTATTCAAACGAGGCTATCCTATTTTTGAATTACAAAAGTAGCTTAAGCCTCAAAACGTCAAATCACCGGCGAGACAAGGCTTTTTCCATCTACGACCTAGCCCCGGACATCTGTGTCAAGGTTGTTTGTTTCCAAAGCTGGAAATCTACAACGCTAAGCTTAACGGTGGTTTACACATTACTTTTCAAGACACCGCCGGTGGTTTTGGGACTTCCAAAGGAGTTAAGAGTCGTTGTCTAATGAACATACATCGGCGGATATTTTACGAGTGACTCGGAAAATCTGCTTCAATGGTCATAAAGGACTTCCACTCGAGAAGATAGTCACAACGGCTAGTACTGCTTGGTCATCTATAAATAGAAGCCAACTCTCAAGACTTGAAGATTGCTTGAACAAGCTGTCAATACACATACTTGAGGAAAAGTCTTTGTATTCATATTCAATCTTTTACTTACAACGCCAACTCGTAATTAATATTTTCCGAGTTGTAAGGTCTTATAATCGATCACAAACACTTATTCTTACTTTTTGAGTAAGGTTCCTTGACTGAGCTGTAAGGGTTATCTCAGCTCGGTTGTCCCTAGCTGTAAAGGTTATCTCGGTTAGGAAGTACTAGATCGAGATAAGAGAATTTCGAGTCTAGGAAAAACTCGTAAGGAGTTGCCTAAGGGAGCAACTTAGGTTGAGTCATTCTACTGTATTTTGTGGATTCAAAATAATGGATTTGACTTCGTGCTTAGATTAACTTGGTCCATGGTTTTCCGTCCCGGGAGGGTTTCCACGTAATTTCGCGAGTTGATACTATTCCGAGTCCAATCTAGACTCGAGGCAGTTTAAGGTTCTATCCAATCCGTATCTTCATCTTCCACTTATTTCGAGTTAGTGTTTTTCCGAGTTCATTCTTTACTAACACTCTCCTTAGAATCATATCAAGTGTTTAACTCGAGTGAATTTCCAAATCACCCTATTCACCCCCTCTAGGGTGACTTAGCTTGTCCGAGACCAAACCTTCAATTGGTATCGAGCCTCGCCTTTCAAAAGGATCTAACCATTCAAAGATCTAAAGATCAAATGGCTCAAAACAACAGAGAGTTCAATGAAGGAAGATCTTCCAGCAGACCACCAAAGTTCAAAGGATCTAAGTTCGTGCACTAGAAGAAGCTCATGAAATGTTTCCTGCTAGATCATGATGAGGATGTCCGGAACATCATACAAGTAGACAACTACATTCCCATTAAGACGGAAGAAACAAGACTCATGCCCAAGACAAAGGCCGAGTTCACTGTCTGAAGAAACGAAAAGTTCATAATGAACTTTAAGGCCATGAACACTCGGATGTGCGCCATCAGCTCGGAATAGTACAACCGAGTGTCTGCCTGCGACACGGCCAAAGAAGTATGGCACACACTGGTCAATACTTATGAAGGCACAAGCCAGGTCGGACAAGCAAAGATGAGCCAATATCTTCACAAGTATGAGTCTGTTTAAGATGGAGCTAGAAGAAAACATCACTTAGATGTTCATCCGCATCACCGAGATTACTAATAATCTCAAATCTCTAGGTAAAAATATTTCCCACGAGGAAATGTGCAGAAAGATACTCGAAGTCTACCCAAGAAAAGATGGGGTCCCAAGGTAAGCACTATCAAAGAGGCTCGGAACTTGTCTCTACCGAAGCCGGACGAACTCATTGGGAAGCTTCTCACCCATGAGATCCACCTAGAAGAGGAGGATGCAGAGGCCAGCACCAAAAACAACATTGCACTGAAGGCCTCGGAAACCGGAGAAGCAAATCCGAGTTCCTCTAACTCGGAAGAGGATCCTATGGCATTTATCGCTAGAGGCTTCAAGAGAATAATGAAGCACAAAAGATGGGATAAGAAGCCAAGAGAAGAGTTCTATAAGAAAGCGAGAAGGATAGAAAAGGTAAACAATCTTCCACTTTAAAGTTATCTTTGACTAAGTACTCGGTCTGTTTTGAATGTGGCAGCAAGGAACACATAGTCAAGAACCGCCCCAAGAGAAAGAGGGACGAGAAGAAAGAAAAAGGCTATAATTACCACATGGAGTGATGAATACGCATCGGAAGACGTTGAAGTCTCGAGATAACTCAAAATGTTTGATGGCACTCTCGACTCGAAGCTGAAACCGAGTCGATTCGGATCACTCGAGACAGTGAGGAAACAAATCCGAGGAGGTAACTCGAGAAAGAACAAAAGGGCATTGGTACCTAGACAGTGGATGGTCATGCCACATGTCGGAGATTCAAGACTCTTTTTGAGTTAGAGGACTACAAAGGAGGAAAAGTCACGTTTGGGGATTATAGCAAAGGCAAGATAATTGGGATTGGCAAGATTAGGAAAGCAAGCAATCTAGTCAGCCTAGTATACCTTGTCAAAGGGTTAAAGTATAACTTGTTAAGCATCTCTCAACTATGTGATAAAGGTCAAGAGGTAAGATTCACTCGGACCAATTGCTATATTTCGATGATCCTACCAAAGAGATCAAGCTCTCGGGTAAGAGATCGAGCAACACTTACACTATTCCCCTTTCGACCCGAGTTAGATTTTATCATGTTTAAAAGCATCTCTTCATGATGATTCATGCGCATGGCATCGTAGACTAGGTCATGTTAGCATGCACACCATTAAGAAACTTACATCTCATGGTTTAGTCGGAGGATTGCCTAATTGTGCATTTAAGAAAGATAAAATTTTGAAGCATGCGCAAAGGGAAACATCCTTCAAATCCCTAAAAACTCTTCTCTTGGCTTCTTATCCCATCTCTTGTGCTTCATTATTCTCTTGAAGCCTCTAGCGATAAGTGTCATGGGATCCTCTTCGAGTCGAAGAACTCAGATTTGCTTCTCCGGTTTCCGAGCCTTTTAGCGCAATGTTCTTTTTGGTGCTGACCTCTTCATCCTCCTCTTCCAAATGGATCTCATGGGTGAGAAGCTTCCCAATGAGTTCGCACGGCTTCGGTAGAGACAAGTTCCGAGCCTCTTCGATAGTTATTACCTTGGGACCCCATCTTCTCTTGGGTAGGCTTCGAGTATCTTTCCGCACATTTCTTCGTGGGAAATCTTTCTACCTAGAGATTTGAGATTGTTGGTAATCTCGGTGAAGCGGATGAACATCAAAGTGATGTTTTCTTCGGCTCCATCTTGAACAGCTCATACTTATGAAGATATTGGCTTATCTTCCTTTGTCCGACCTGGCTTGTGCCTTCATAAGTGTTAACAAGTGTGTCCCATACTTCTTTTGCTGTGTCACGAGGCAGACACTAGGTTGTACTCTTCTAAGCCGATGGTGCACATTAGAATGTTCCTTGCTTTGAAGTTCTTTACGAACATTTCTACTTCCTCAGCAATGAACTCAGCCTTTGTCTTGGGCACGAGTCTTATTTCTTCCGTCTTCATAGGAATGTAGTTGCCTACTTGTATGATGTGCCGGACATCCTCATCATGATCTAGTAGGAAACATTCCATGAGCTTCTTCTAGTGTACCAAATTAGATCCTTTGAACTTTGGTGGTCTACTCGGAAGATCTTCCTTCATCAAACTCTCCGTTGTTTTGAGCCATTGATCTTTAGACCTTTGGATGGTTAGATCCTTTTTGAAAGGCTAGGCTCGATACCAATTGAAGGTTTGCTCTCGGAGAAGTTAAGTCACCCTAGAGGGGGTGAATAGGGTGATGAGGAAATTCGCTCGAGTTAGGCACTATATATGAATCTAAGGAGAATGTGAGTCAAGGATGAAATCGGAAAAACACTAACTCGAGTTAAGAGGAAGATAAGGATACAGATTAGACAAAATTCTAAATGCTGTCCGAGTCTAGATTGGACTCGAGAAAAGTATCAACTAAAAATTACGTGGAAACCCTCCAGGGCGGAAAACCACGGTCCGTGCTAATCCGAGCATGAAGTCAAATCCACTATTTTGAATCCACAAAAATGCAGTAGAATGACTCAACCAGAGTTGCTCCCTTAGACAACTCCTTACAAGTTTTTCCTAGACTCGAAATTTCCTTATCTAGTCTAGTACTTCCTATCCGAGATAACCTTTATAGCTAGGGACAAGCGAGTTGAGTTAACCCTTACAGCTCGATCAAGGGACCTTACTCGGAAAGTAAGAATAAATGTTTGTAATAGATTACAAGACCTTACAACTCGAGAGAACATTAAGTACAGAGTTGGAGTTGTAAGTAGAAGATTGAATATGAATACAAAGACTTTTGCTTAAGTACGTGTATTGACAGTTGGTTCAGCAATCTTCAAGTCTTGAAAGTTGGCTTCTATTTATAGATAACCAAGCAGATTAGCCATTGTGACCATCTTCGACATGAAGTCCTTTATGACCGTTCTAATGGATTTTCCGAGTCACTTAGAAAATATCCGTTGAGGTGTGAACGTTGGGCAATGCCTCTTGACTCCTTTGCAAGTCCTAATTCACTGGTGGTGTCTTGAAAAGTAAAGTGGAAACCACCGTTAAGCTTAGCATTGCAGATTTCCGGTTTGGAAACAAACAACCTGACACAATGTCTTGGCCTTGCTCGAAGTGGAAAAAGCTTTGTCTGCTGGTGATTTGACGTTTTGAAGCTTGTTAGTTTTGTAATTCAAAAATAGGATAGCCTCGTTTGAATAACCTACAAAAGTAAATCAATTTGGTTCTCAAAATATAGAATACTTTGGTCCAAGATTAGACATAGATGATAAATTAATTAAGATAATTAAGTGCATAATTATCTAAGTCGGAAAATGAATGGAATTTTACTGAGTATCCATAAGACTCAAAATCCATCTGAGTCGAGTCTAAAAGAGAATCAAGTCAAATAAAGAATAACGAGTAGGCGGACTTGATTTAGACAAAGAAAAATTCAAACAAAATATGTTGACTTAGAAGAATGAATTATCATGGTAATTCTTGGAACACGAAGTCATATCCGAGTTTATGCACGTTAAAGTAAATGTTTGAACATGTAATATTTTTTAGTGTTGTCGGAGTGATTCGAAGCAGTGTGTACAACGACATGTAAGAGTATGTTTTCTAAGTCACTTAGAAGCGATTAAAACACATGCAATAGATTCCGTAACACTCGGAAAAGATGCTATATCACTCGGACCGATGAATATGTAAAGTCCGAGTCTTCAATCTCCCACTTATTAATAAAAGGCATTCCATACTTAGACAAAACTTTGTTAGTGATATAAATTTGATTTTTCAATCTTGCTCGGAAAATAAGTCGGTAAGATGTGATAAAATGGAGTTCTATCGAGCACATTTATCTATTAGAGAAAATAGACTGAGGTTGCATAGCAAGAGCTAAGGTATCGGGGCAAGAGAAAAAAATAAAATACTGATAGACACATCAATGATTGAACGCCGATAGTAGGATTATTAAAGAAGCTGTTGCTATAGAAACTCGGAAATAATTTTTTAAGCGAGTAAACCCGGAATGCGGATAGCAATTATTAATGAAATGCATGTATTCATTAAAGACAAGGAAATTACACAAGAGAGTGTGAGAGAAACTCCCCTAAACAAGACAACAAATTTTTCTAACTATTCTCCCCTTGCCTTTCAGCAAAAACAAAAAGAGGAAGAATGTATCGAGTAGATACAGATTGGATGTGTGGACAAAAGAAAACGAGAAAAACAAGAAAAGAAAACTAAGAGGGACAAGATGGAGCAGCCTGAGTGGAAGATGAAGGACGAGTAGTGCGCCTGCACCGATAAGATCTTGAAGATGTAGTTGAACGCGGCGGGCGGCAGACTGGGATTTCCGGCATTGGCTCGGTTCCGAGTGGCCGACCCGAACGAGGTCGTCCGGAGGCTCATCCTCCCGGAACTCGACTGCCTGGAGGGGTGTGCTCGGGCGACCATGGTCGGCGAGGTCTTCTAACCCATTCGGACTACCGTCCGAGCTTATCACTTTAGGTTACGTTTTCGAGCACCCCGACCCTCAACTTCTACTCCGTGCGCTGCCTCTTCTTTCTCCCCTTCCTCGGATGGAGCTACCTCAGCCACGAGGCTCCGCTTCTTCTCCTTCTTCTTCCTCTTCCGAGGATGAGTTGGCCGGACTCGAGGATTCTAAGGTGTCCGAGTTGACAAGATCCTGAGCCACCTTTGAGCGCCTCTCCGAGGGAGCTCGGTCGGCTCCCTCCGCTCCTTAACTAGAGCCTTCATTTCGAGTAGTACATCTTGCTTGCTCTCGGATTTGGGATTGGGCTGTTTTCTGGTTAATGGTCATACATCGAAGGGTAGTCTTGAATAACCGGAGGATGTCCTTGAACTCAGTGGACATTGAGGAGATCTTGTCCATGATAGTAGTGCACAAGGCGGAAGAGATGATTTGAGAAACATGTAAGGTGGAGGCACCACCAGGTAGAGGAGGTAGAGAGAGAGGGACTGAGTCCGAGTTTGAGGCGGAGACGGTGGCCTCGGTTATGAGCTATGGACCTAGACACTCGGTTGGGTTTCCTGGTATCCATACCCAAGAAGTTCCTTTTGCCAACGACTATGGCAGCTTTAGAAACCGCGTTGGGATCCGAGGGAAGAGGTACTTTTAACTGTTTGAAGATGAGGGTGAGAAGAGCCCCGAAAGGAAGAGGGGTTGTCTTCTTTTACGAGTCTAAGTCGGCACGACTGCCATTTGCTCGATTATGGTGGGAAAGCGGTCTACTTTGTAGCCTTCTAGAATATCGAAAAGAGCTTTAAGATGCTTGGAGTTGGGGTTCTCCTTGCTAGAATGCTGTGAGAAAAAGGTTCTCATCGGTAGGAAACACAGAAAACGAACTTCGACTTTAGTTGGGTCGTAGAGAAATTTTTGCTTGACGGAGGGAATTGTTTAGCGTACTTCTCAAAGAAGTCGTCAGCAACCTTGTTGAAAGGTATGGGGTTGCTATTCAAGAAAATAGAGGATACTTTGAAAAGCCGATTGAGGAGGGAAGTATTGATGCGAACGGTGACGTTACGAACGCGTGAGGTGAGGATACCCTCACTGCTACAATGATGGGTGAAAAATTCGGAGACTAGTTTGGGGTAAATGAACTCGCTAAAGCAAAGAAAATTGTAGACCCCGAGTGGATTGGATGTGAGGCAACCATAAAAATTTTGTGGTTGGAAAGAATTTATCATCTAGCGTGAGATCGTTGGGTGACATGAGGTTTGGAATGATTGGAGGGGCCTTCCCGGCTTTTAGTACGAGGTTTCTTGGTTGCAAAACTAAGAAAATTAGTGTGAGAACCTATTTTCGGCATTTTGATGAAGAAAAGAGAAAGAACATGAGGTTTTGAGAGAGATAGAGAGAAAGCTCGAGGATAGTGAAAAAGAAAAGAGTAGAAGAAGAGAGAGCTGAGAGCAACAGAGCTTACTTGAGATGTTCTTTATTAAGCTTGAGATCACCGAGCATTGCTTTGATCGTAGAGAGCTTGTTCTCGAAGAATTAATTGTGAGAGTGAAAGAAAGCGAAGAGTAAAGTATCGAAATGAAAGAGAATACACACTATTTATAGAGAAGTAAGCGTCCTTCTGCATCCGTTCGACTCGGCTCCTTAGGGGTCACCTCGACCGGTGTGACTGTTCTCTTCTCCAACGGTTAGAATTCCAGCAGTTTTCTCCCAACGGCTAGTTGTCCGATCATAGCGCGAGAGAGAAAAAGAAAAAGAAAGATTTTTAAGATAAATTCGAAATTCTCCACTTATCAAGAGATGATTTTAGAAGTTTGATGTCCATTTTTCTCAAAATCTTAGTCCGACTAAGCTAACATTCCGAGTGACTCGAAACCACAAACAAATAATAACTCTTAACTCAGTATCACTAGTTTAACTGAACTAATGGTTATTAAGAAAAGTAAGCACACAGCAAAAAAAAAAAAAAAAAAACTTATGCATTAATCATGGCAAGTTCATTCGTAATAAAACAAAACTGATCCTCACTAAGTGGCTTAGTAAAGATATCAGCTAATTGAAGATTGGTAGGAATGAATTCAAGTACAATATCACCTTTCTCCGAATGGTCTATTAAGAAATGACACCTAACCTCAATATGTTTTGTCTTTGATTGCTGAAGTGGATTCTTGGTGATGCTGGTTGCACTCGATTATCACACTTGATTGGAATTAATTTGAATGTAAGTCCAAGATCTCTCAAGTGTTGCTTTATACATAAAATCGTAGCATAGCATGCCCCGGTTGCGATATACTCAGCTTCGGCAGTTGATAGAGCTACTGAGTTTGCTTCTTTGAGTGCTAAGATATCGGGGATTGACCAAGAAACTGCCAGAGCTTCGAGGTGCTTTTCCTATCAACTTTGTACCCATCATAATCACCATCCGAGTATCTAGTGAGAGTCGGTTCGAGTCTCTGAGTACCATAGACCTAAATTCCGAGTCCCAAGCAAGATATCTCGAATATTCTCTCCACTGTAGTGAGATGTGATTCTTTTGAATCAGCTTGAAATCTTGCACATAGGCAGACACTCGAAGAGTATGTCCAACCTAGTGGATGTAAGATATAGCAAAGATCTAAGCATACCTCGATAGAGTTTCGATCCACTACTTTACCTTTTTCGTGTGAGTCCAGTTTTATACTGCTACTCCTGGGGTTGCTGCATGCTTTGCATCTTGAAGTTTGTACTTCTTTAGCAGCTCCATGGTGTACTTTGATTGATGGATATATATTCCTTCTCTGTCTTGCTTGATTTGTAAACCAAGGAAGAAATTCGGTTTCATCACGATCATCATCTCTGCTGAGCTTTAGGTCCGAGAATGATGACTCACTTGGTTTTTCCTGTTCAATCTTATCAAACACAACGTGGATGCTTTCTTCCACTTCATTAGTTCTTTTATTGAAAATGCGATAAGCTTTGCTATGAGATGAATAAACAAGAAAAATACCTTCCTTGCTATTTCGGGATGGGTCCGATCGGGCATCTGTTCAAAGTGTAGTTAGCTGTGTTGATCGCCTCGGCCCGGAAATAGTAGGGTAGCTGTGTTTAATCATCATAATCCTTGCTATTTCTTTAAGAGTTTTGTTCTTTCTCTCCACCACTCCATTTTGTTGCAGAGTTCTTGGTGCTGAGAAGTTGTGAGAGATGCCATTCTTATCATAAAACTCTGCAAACTCCGAGTAGTTGAACTCCCTTCCATGGTTAGTTCGAATTCTCCGGATCCGAGTTTGAGACTCAACTTGGATTTTCCTGTAGTGCTTGCTGAACTCTTTGAAAGCTTCATTTTTATAATTAAGAAAACACACCTAGGTAAATCGTGAGAAATGATAAAAAATAATAAGCACATATGATTTACCTCTCGAGACTATTGACGAGGATTTCACCACATAAATCCATATGTAAGATTTCTAGCACCTTGGATGTGGAAACAGTTTTCAGAGATTTGAAAGATGATCTTACTTGTTTCCCTTTTTGTGCATGCTTCACAGATTTTATCTTTCCTAAATGCACAATTAGGCAATCCTCTAACTAAATCATGGGATGTAAGTTTCTTAATGTTATGCATGCTAACATGACCTAGTCTACGATGCCATGCTCATGAATCATCATGAAGAGATGCTTCTAAACAAGATAAGTTCTAACTCGGGTCGAAAGAGGAATAGTGTAAGTGTTACTTGATCTCTTACCCGAGATCTTGATCTCTTTGGTTGCGTCATCGAAATATAGCAATTAGTCCGAGTGAATCTTACCTCTTGACCTTTATCACATAGTTGAGAGATGCGTAGCAAGTTGTACTTTAACCCTTTGACAAGGTATATTGGGTCGACGAGATTGCTTACTTCGCCAATCTTGCCAATCCCAATTACCTTGCCTTTGCTTGTCATCCCCAAACGTGACTTTTCCTCCTTTGTAGTCTTCTAACTCGGAAAAGAGTCTTGAATCTTCCGACATGAGGCGTGAGTATCCATTGTCCAGGTATCAATGCCTTTTTGTTCTTTTCTTAGTCACCTACAAATCGAAACAAACTAACCCTTCTCACTTCCTCTAACGAACCCAAGTAACACCCTTTACTTGTAGTGCTTTTCGAGGAAGAAGACTTTTCGGAACCCATATTTGAATGACTTTGGGTTTGGTCCGATTCCGGGTCTTCCGTTTAGAGAAGCTGAGTCCGTGTCTCTTTCTTTTCAAAAACTTTTCTTTTATAAACCAGTTGAGAATACTTTCTCCTGTAAGCTGGTCCGGGCTCGAGTCCTCCTTTCGTTCTTATGAATAGGACCGTGGTCAGCCTTCTTGAACTTCACGGTTTTGGAATCTATTTTGAAATGTTCTCAGTAGGAATTGGATTCCTCCTCTTCGTTAAAACTAAGACCTTCTTTTCGAAGGAGACACATTGGGACCCTAAGAGCACATCAAGGTTTTTCGACCTTGAGTAAACTTTAAAACAAGATCTTCGAGTCGTTGAGCTTTTGCTTTAGTTGCTCATTTTGCCTTCGAGTAACTCAGTCTCATTAGATTGAGCACTAGTCTTAAGTTCTCTTAGAGTAAGTCTCAATTTTTCCACTTCATTTTTTAAAGAGATGCTCACTGAAGTGATTGATCGAAGTTGTTCTTTAAAAAGGGAAGAGTCGGAATTGGACTTCTCTTCCAAAGTGAAAATATACTTAGCTAAATCAACTTTGGAAAACTTGATGAAGACTCGGACTTTACATATACATCATCCGACTTCCATCAAAGAATCGGGTATAAGACTTCAGCTCTCATAAGGTTTTGATTTCAAGTCATTACGTGTGCCTTAGAAACTTTTCGAGTGATAGATCATCTTTTCTAAGTGTTAGAGAAAGCATTGCATATATTCGCACTTGATTCCGACCGACTCGGAAAGCATACTCTGTTCACACAATGTTACGAGTCACTCGGACAACACTCGGACATATGGCATGTTCAAACACCTGTTCTATTTTGTAGAACCGCAGATCCGACTTCATTGATATTTCATTCTTCTAAGTCGGCATATTTTGTTTGAACTTTGTTTTATTTAAATCAAGTCCGATATTCTTTATTTGACATGATTCTATCTTAGACCGACTTAGATGGATTTTGAGTCTCGTAGATATTAGACTCGGAAAATTTCATTCAGTTTTTCTAACTCGGATAATTATGCACATAATTATCTTAATTAATTTATTATCTCGTGTCTAATCGTGGACCAAAGTATTTTATACTTTGAGAACCAAATTGATTTACTTTTCAAGACACCGCCACTAGTTTTGGGACTTCCAAAGGAGTTAAAAGCCGTTGCCCAAGGAATATACATCAACGGATATTTTCCGAGTGACTCGGAAAATCTACTACAACGGTCATAAAGGACTTCCAGTCGGAAGATGGTCACAACAGCTAGTCCGCTTGGTCATCTATAAATAGAAGCCAACTCTCAAGACTTGAAGATTACTGAACCAACTGTCAATACACATACTTGAGCAAAAGTCTTTGTATTCATATTCAATCTTTTACTTACAACTCCAACTCTGTAATTAATATTCTCCGAGTTGTAAGGACTTGTCATCGAGTCACAAACACTTATTCTTACTTTCCGAGTAAGGTCCCTTGACCGAGCTGTAAGGGTTATCTCGGCTCGGTTGTCCCTAGCTGTAAAGGTTATCTCGGTTAAGATGTACTTGGATCGGATAAGGGAATTTCGAGTCTAGGAAAAACTCGTAAGGAGTTGTCTAAGGGAGCAAATTAGGTTGAGTTATTCTACTGTATTTTGTGGATTCAAAATAGTGCATTTGACTTTGTGCTTGGATTAGCACGGTCCGTGGTTTTTGCCCCAGGAGGGTTTCCACGTAATTTCTAAGTTGATACTTTTCCGAGCCCAATTTAGACTCGGACAGATTTAAAGTTCTGTCCAATCTGTATCTTCATCTTCCACTTTTTCTGAGTTCATTCTTTATTCACACACTCCTCGGAATCATATCAAGTGTTTAACTCGAGCGAATTTCTAAATCACAATATTCACTCCCCTCAAGGGTGATTCAGCTTCTCCGAGACCAAACAGTCAATTGGTATCGAGCCTAGCCTTTCGAAAGGATCTAACCATCCAAAGGTCTAAAGATCAAATGGCTCGGAACAATGGAGAGTTCGATGAAGGAAGATCTTCCAG
Source organism: Talinum fruticosum (assembly GCA_021018815.1). Classification (NCBI taxonomy): domain Eukaryota; kingdom Viridiplantae; phylum Streptophyta; class Magnoliopsida; order Caryophyllales; family Talinaceae; genus Talinum; species Talinum fruticosum. The sequence continues at coordinate 644,769 of JAITYX010000138.1, forward strand.
CGAGACCACCAAAGTTCAAAGGATCTAACTTCGTGCACTCGGAAGAAGGTCATGGAATGTTTCCTGCTAGATCATGATGAGGATGTCCGGAACATCATACAAGTAGGCAACTACATTCCCATGAAGACGGAAGAAACAAGACTCGTGCCCAAGACAAAGGTCGAGTTCACTACTCGAAGAAAAAGAAAAGTTCGGAAACAACATTAAGGCCATGAACATTCTTATGTGCTCCATCAGCTCGGAATAGTACAACCTAGTGTCCGCTCGTGACACGGCCAAAGAAGTATGGGACACACTTGGTCAATACTTATGAAGGCACAAGCCGAGTCGGACATGTGAGACCCGTAATTTTGGGTTAGGTGGTTTACAAGTTAAGTTTATTATTTAGCCTTAATTAAATAGAGTAGGTCGATCGACCAAGTTTTATACGTGGTTAGATATTCGTAAATTTATCTAACGAATTAATACTAGTTCGCGTATTTATAATTGGTAGAGCGCACTAATTCTTTCCTCTGAATTTTCTGCCGGACTGGTTAAATAAAAACCCGAGAAGTGTACACTGCTTATTTGGGTCTAGTTAAGTTATTGCTTGGCGTAAGAAAAAGGAAAGAAGAGCAGGGGAAATAAAAGAAAGAAAACAAATGGCATTAGTATTATTCCTAAACTTAATGGATTAGAGAGGAAAATTGAGGTCCAATAAGGATGATAGACCGAGAGTCGGTCGGTGGAGAATGAGGGAAGCAAAGAAGAAGGCTCGGGAGCTCGAGTAGAGTAAAAGAAAGGAGAAAAGCGAGAGGGGAACAGGGAAAGAGAGGAAGAGCAGGCGGGAGCGGGAGCGGGAGCGAGAGGACGCCGAAAATCGGCAATCGGCGGGCTCGCCGTGCCCGAAGATAGACAGCGGATGAAGGAAAAGGAAAGAGGGAGCGAAAGGAAGGAGGAGCGGAACCGAACAGGGGAAAACGAGAGAAGGGAAATCGGGCGAGGGCGAAACACAGCGAGCGAGAGAACAGAGCAAAGAGAGTGCGAGCATGAGAGCTAACGAGGCGGTGGCCGCCTGAACGGCAAGAGCACCGCAGCCAGTGAGCGAAGGAAGGGAGAAGACCGCACCGAAACAGAGGAGAAAAGCAATGCACGAAGGACGAGAGGGCTCGAGGGTAGCGACCGGTGAGCGAAGAAAGGAGTGAGGGGTCGGGACAGAACGAGAGGCGAAGGACCCGGAGCAGAGACGAGAGCGCGGAGAGCGAGAGGAAGCAAGAAACGCCGAACCGGAAGCAATTATCCAAAACCCTAGAATTCGAGGTGGGTAGTCTTATACTCTAAACTATTAGTAATTTTGAAATCCAATGAGTTTTATTGTGATTGTTGAATGTTTATGTGATAGAATGAAGTGAGGAAGTGGTTAGGACTGTATTAAGTTATGAGAAAATCGAATTGAACCGTGAAGCCTGAATCGAAACGTGAAGGAGCTTAATAGTTGGTTAGGGCTGAAAGTTTAGGAGTTAGGTTTTGTAGGTACAAAGAGTATTGTGAAGGTCTCAATTAGCACTTAGAAATGAAGAAATGATGATTTGGGTCTAAACTATGAATTGATGCTTCAATTGAACCTTAGAGATTTCCTAAGTTCTTTGCGTTGGAAGGTAACGGCTTATATTAGTAAATAATGAGTTAAGTATAAAAGACGAGTGTGAGTTCACACCGAGTGATGCACAATTGAGGCATGGGAGTGAGAGGTGGGTGAGTATTAGGATAATTGAGTTCAAAAGATAATTAAATCCTTGAGGTTGAGCTAAATTCGAAGATAAGCGGAACTAGCGGAAGGGAGTGATGAAAAGAGATTAAGAGTCTGTATGATTGAGTTTGGACGAGAAAGAGCGATTAATGAAATAGAAACCTAAGATGAGAGAAAATTACACTTGGAGATGAAGGGAGCTAGAGGAATTTTAGTTATGAAGTAAGAATGAGAGCTATCTGACTAAATATGAGTAAGAAGAGATTGATTAGTAATGTGGAGGCGTAATCGGAAAACATTGAAGTAAAGATGGTAAATTATGAGAAGTTGGGACATGTGAGATTAAGGGTAACTACTTGTGGTTATTGTTGCTCGAAAAAGGAATTAATCTAACTAAATGGGAGAATTGAGAAAGGTTTAGTGAAGAGAAGTCGAGAATGATTATCCGTGTTTAATTGCGGCTATCTATGCAAGTGATTGTGTTAAACGTTGTTCAGAAGTTGGTTTTGAAAGAAGTTCTATGTTTTACGCGAAATGGTACTTGAATGTGACTTGTGTGATATATGCCTTTTAAACGTGAAAACGTACTTTTAAGAAGTGAAATTGATTTGAGAATGATGTTTGAAACAAGCTTGATAAGTGAACGTGTTAAAGGAACTGTTGTAAATCGACTTTGCTTGGATCGTTTAGCACAAGGAAGGATTCTAGCTAGGGCGGCTAGCTAAGGGTCCTGTGTAGCAGGATGCCGGTTGGAATCTTCCTAGATAGGTCCCGGAGCCTTTATTTGGGGTCGCGCCCAGAGAAACCAAAGAAATAAGAGAAACTATGAGAAATTGTGAAGTGCTAGTTCGAGTCCCAAACCTAGGAAGTGATTCACCGAAAGAGATTCATTGAAAATGATTTATGAGAAGTGATTCAGTAGAAGTGATACAATGTCTTATTGTAAGCATTTGAAAGAAAGTGCAGATGAATTCACCTTGTTTAAAGTGAGTCAATTCCCAAAATGATTGCAATTCGTGCTTTGAATGATTGAAAAGTTATGATCGTTACGTTGAAAACTATTTCAAGAGATTTCGTTGAAAAGTATATAGATTTGTATTATGTTATTATGCTTTTGCTGATTTCATTATTATGAGTATTATGTGTAAAGAATTTCCATTTTAAGGGTGTAAGACTCCGGTGAGCCCGTGGTTTATTGCTCACCCCCACAAATTTTGCCCCACTCCCGATGTGCACGTACGTTTCCGGAAAGTATGATCTACACCTAGCTTAGTTCGGACTCCACTTATTGTCGTTTGATGCGTGCTGAATGATTCGAGTCAAGAATATGCATTTCTTATATTTCCTAGTATTGTACTTTGTAATTCAGTTCATATAGTTTGTACCCAATGTACCATGGACCATTTAGATCGTTTTAAGTTTGTAGCATGATTGGTTGGACTCCGGCGTGTAGCCGTTGAGTTGTATACTCCGAGCGTGGGGCTCGTTGAGCTTTATTATGCGTTTTATGCAGGGTTTTAGGGCTTTAAGCCTATGGGATGGTCCACATTACAAACAGAACTCTGCCGAATTTTCTAGGAAATCTAAAATTCTTTTGGAGAACTACCTTTATTATCTTTAAGTTCAGTTTAGACAACCAAACCGACACCGAGAAAGAGCCTTGGGACTTCCTTTAAGGAACTTTGGCGATGTAATACTCCTAGAGGGTGTTTTGGGGTGTTACAAGACAAGCAAAGATAAGCCAATATCTTCACAAGTATGAGCTGTTCAAGATGGAGCCGAAGAGAACATCACATAGATGTTCATCCGCTTCACCGAGATTACCAACAATCTCAAATCTCTGGGTAAAAAGATTTCCCACGAGGAAATGTGCGTAAAGATACTCGAAGTCTACCTAAGAGAAGATGGGGTCCCAAGGTAACCGCTATCGAAGAGGCTCGAACTTGTCTCTACTAAAGCCGGACGAACTCATTGGGAAGCTTTTCACCCATGAGATCCACCTGGAAGAGGAGGATGCAGAGGTCGGCACCAAAAAGAACATTGCGCCGAAGGCCTCGGACACTCGGAGAAGCAAATATGAGTTCCTCCGACTCGAAGAGGATCCCATGGCATTTATCGCTAGAGGCTTCAAGAGAATAATGAAGCACAAAAGATGGGATAAGAAGCCAAGAGAAGAGTTCCATAAGAAAGACAAGAAGGATAGAAAAGGTAAATACTCTTCCCCTTCAAAGTTATCTTTGACTAAGAACTCTAGTCTGTTTTGAATGTGGCAGCAAGGAACACATAGTCAAGGACTGCCCCAAGAGAAAGAGGGACAGAAGAAAGAAAAAGGCTATGATGGTCACATGGAGTGATGAAGACTCATCGAAGACGATAAAGACTCGGATGACTCAAAATTTCTGATGGCACTCTCCGACTCGAAGCCGAAACCGAGTCGATTCGGATCACTCGGACAATGAGGAAACAAATCCTCGGGAGGTAACTTAGAAAAGAACAAAAGGGCATTGGTACCTAGAAAGTGGATGCTTACGCCACATGTCGGGAGATTCAAGACTCTTTTTCGAGTTAGAGGACTACATAGGAGGAAAAGTCATGTTTGGGGATGATAGCAAAAGCAAGATAGTTCGGATTGGCAAGATTGGGAAAGGAAGCAATCTGGTCAGCCCAAGTATACCTTGTCAAAGGGTTAAAGTATAACTTGCTAAGCATCTCTCAACTATTTGATAAAGGTCAAGACGTAAGATTCAGTCGGACCAATTGCTATATTTCGATGATGCTACCAAAGAGATCAAGCTCTCGGGTAAAAGATCAAGTAACACTTACACTATTCCCTTTCTAACTCAAGTCAGAACTTATCATGTTTAAAAGCATCTCTTCATGATGATTCATGGGCATGGTATCGTAGATTAGGTAATGTTAACATGCACACCATTAAGAAACTTGTATCCCATGGTTTAGTCGGAGGATTGCCTAATTGTGCATTTAAGAAAGATAAAATTTTTGAAGCATGCATAAAAGGAAAATAAGTCGATCATCCTTCAAATCCTCGAAAACTGTTTCCACATGCAAGATGCTTGAAATGTGGCATATGGATTTTTGTGGTGAAATCCCTGTCAAGAGTCTCGGAGGTAAATCATATGTGCTTGTTATTGTTGATGATTACCCACGATTTACCCGGGTATGTTTCCTCAAGCATAAAAATGAAGCCTGCAACGAGTTCAACAAGCTCTGCAGGAAAATCCAAGTTGAGTCTTAAACTCGGATCCGAGAGAATTCGAACCGACCATGGAAGAGAATTCGACTATTCGAAGTTTGCAGAGTTTTGTGATAAAAATGGCATCTCTCACAACTTCTCGAGCACCAAGAACTCCTCAACAAAATGGACTGGTGGAGAGAAAGAACAGAACTCTTGAAGAAATAGCAAGGACTATAATGATTGAACACAACCTACCCTACTATTTATGGGCTAAGGCAATCAACACAGACTATTGAACAAATGCCTCATCGGACCCATCCTGAAGAAAACCCCATACGGACTCTATAAAGGGAAGAAACCCAATATTTAATACTTGCGACCCTTTGGATGTAAGTGCTTTGTTCACAACAATGGTAAGAATCACCTGACCAAGTTTGATGCTCGGTCGGATGAAGGTATTTTTCATGGTTATTCATCTCATAGCAAAACATGTTTGATAAGATTGCATCACCTTTTCAATAAAAGAACTAACAAAGAGGAAGAAAGCATCCACATTGTGTTTGATAAGATTGAACAGGAAAGACTAAGTAAGTCATCATTCTCGGACCTAAAGCTCAGCAGAGATGATGATCGTGATGAAAATGAGCTCATCAAAAATCAAATCCATGACACTCACAATGAAGTCACTCGGAACGAAGTGACTCGGAATGAGACAACTCAAGAACCAGCTCGGAATGTTGAACGACAATCGATGAACAAGCTCACTCGCAACGGACTTCGTAGATCAACCAATTCAACCTACAAATCTGGTGAACCAAAGAACAAGTAGAGCTTTCAAGTATGCTTCTAGCCACCCACTAGAAAACATCATATCTGACATCAATAGTAGGGTAAGAACTCGTTCCTCTCTTCAAAATCTATGTGCATTCACCGTATTCATATCATTAACTCGAACCTAGAAAATGCACTAGAGGCCCTTAATGAACCTGAATGGGTAGAGGCCATGCAAGAGTGTAATACCCGAAATTTTAAAGAAAAGCAACTGGAACGCATAGAATTATTGAGTATTATTCCACGCAGCATGGGAGGTTGAGTGCCTGATTTTATTTACGGCCGGACATGTTACGTTAGAATCCCTTTGGAGGCTGGTGTTGAATTAATTAACTCAAGGAAATTGCCTCCCATTTGTGAGCTGAACCTTTGCACGATTAGGAATTATCGTGGCCGGCGTATTAAAATAAGTTAGGATGCAGCGTAAGAGGACGGAAGGGAGGAGCTATGGACTTGTCGTATATGGGTCAATGATTACTTTGGTTGAATTATGAAGAGATGAGAAAGATAAATTGTGGGTTTAATTGTTATTATTATGTTTAGCAAGAGAAAAAGGAAAGATGAACAAAAAGGAAATGAAGAGGTGGGCTTTGGTTTAAGTGGGGAAATGAGATAGAAATCAAATTGGGGTCCAATTAGGATCATTAACCGCCAATTAAGCGGTGGAGAGAGAGGCAGGTAAAGAAGGGAGGCTCGGAGGCCCGAGCGAGAGGAAATAGGAAAGGGAAACGCGAGAGGGAGGACCAAGAAAGAGAGAGAGAGGTGTGCGGGACCCGAAGCCGAGGTCGGAGGCCGGCAAGCCGAGCGACGAATGGAGGGAAGGCGGCCGGCGCACGCAAGGGAAACGAAGGAGCAGAGAAGGAGAGGGAAACCACCGTAAGAACGCACAGAGAGAGAGGAGGCGAGCGGTACGAGGGTCGAGGAGACCAAGGGTGGCCGCGACCACCGTAGACTCCGAAAGTGGCCGCCGGCGACGCGAGCGAAGGGAAGGGGAGCGAGAGACTGGGACAGAGCAAGGGAGAAAGAAGGACTTGAAACAGAGATAGGCATGAGAGAGAGTCCGAGGGTCGGGGACAGGGAAAAGCAACGACGCTAAGGGGGACCGAGGGCGGCCGGAAACCAGAACCACCGAACCGAAGCGAGAGGAAGCAAGAGTCCCCTGAAGCCTAACGCAACCGAACGCAGAGTAGAGACAGCAAGCAATTCGATCAATTCCAAACCCGAGAATCCGAGGTGAGTAGTCTTATACACTAAACTATTAGTATATTCGAAATCTAACTGAGTTTATCGTGATTGTTCAATGTGATTATGATATATTGAATATTTATGCTATTGAATGAGTTAGTAGTTGCTGGAAGTTGAATTAGGAGTTGTGAAGGGAATGGGAGTTGTTAAGGCCTCGAAGATGAAATTGGGAAATTCGGACGGAGTTGAGTTGCTTGGGTAAAATGAGTAGTGTCGGGAATCGGGTCGGTTGGGGATAAGTATGTATTATTTTGGCATAAGTTATGAATTGATATTCACATTGAGTCTTAGAGATGTACTGAATTTGCGGCGTTAAGAAACGAGTACTAATATCGAGAAATAACAAGGGTAGTGTAAAGAGGAATACGAGATTGTATTGAGTGGTGCACAATTGAGACATGCGAGTGAGAAGTGAGTGAGTATTGGGATAATTGAGTTCAAAAGATAATTAAATCCTTGACGTTGAACTAAGTGCGAAGAGGAGCGGAGCTAACAAAAGTGGAACGATGAAATAGGGATTAAGAAGTGTATGATTGAGTTGGTCCAGAAAGAATGATTAATGAGATAGAAACCTAAGATGAGAGCAAATTACACTTGGAGAAGAAAGGAATTAGAGGAGTTTAGCGAGTGAAGTAAGAATGAGAGCTATCTAACTAAGCATGAGTGAGAAGAGGTAGATTAGTAATGTGGAAGCATAATCGAAAAGTATTGAAACAAAGATGGTAAATGGGGAAGAGTTAAGTTATAAAGTAAAGACATAAAATGAGGAATTGAGGTGAAGGCAATGAAATGTGAAAAGTGAGAACGTTGAATTAGGTAATATCTACTTATGGTTATTGTGGCTCGTAAAATGGAATCAATCATATTAAACTAATCAATTGAGAAAGGCATAGTTGGAACAGAATTGAGAATGATTGCTTGGACTGAATGGTGATTATTTGTACTATGTGATTGCTTTACGTGATGCTCAAAAGTAGTTTCGAAAGGAGTTTTGTATTTTACGTGAAATGATTCTTGAATGCAACTTCTTGTGAACCGCCTTTCGAACGTGAATGTGTTTTAAAGAAGCAAAGCTGATTTGAGAAAGTGAATCTATAAGGGTGGCACGTGGTGTCATGCCTTCTTTGATACTAAATCGATTGAGAAATTTGTAAAGTGAATGTGATGAATGAGTATGTGCAAAGAGTTTTGAATCAACGAGGCTACGGATCGTTTAACATACCGAAGGGTTCGAACCGGGGACGCCTAGCTAGAGATTTCGAGGAAGGATTCTAACGAGGGTCCTGCAGTGGCGGGATGCCCGATCCGAGACTTCCTAGAAGATAGGTCCCGGGAGCCTTTTGTCCGGGGTCGCGCATCGGCGAAATAAGAGAAATCTAAGAAACTACGTGAAATTATGAGAAAAGAAGTGCTAGTTCGAATCCTCAAATGGCCCGAAAAGTTGATTCAACCCCAAAAGAATTGTTCATGAATGTGAAATTGTGCTTTTGAATGATTAAACAATCGTGATCTTTTTTATTGCAACGAGTTTTTGAATGATTGAAGAGTCATGATCTTTTTCATTGGAAGAGTTTTATGTTGTGAATGACTTCAAGAGATTACATTGAAAACTATCTAGATTTGTATTATATTAGTATGCTTTCACCGATTTCATTATTATGAGTATTATGTGTAAAGAATTTCCATTTTAAGGGTATAAGACTCCAGTGAGCCCGTGGTTTATTGCTCGCCCCATAAATTCCCCCTCCCAAGTGTTGTAGGTGCATTCTCAAGTGTGTGTGCTGCTTAGCTTATTCTGGACCCCGTTGATTGCCGTTTGCTAGTTGCTGCGCGATTTGAATTGTGGATGTGCATTCCTTATGTTTTTACGTATTGTACTTGTAATTTAGTTCATGTAGTTTGTACCATATGTATAGTAAACCCTTTTAGATTGTTTTCGATCATCGCATGATTGGTTGGACTCCGGCGTGTGGGCGTTGAGTTGTATACTACGAGTGTGTGGCTCGTTGAGTTATATTCTGCTTTTTATGCAGGGTTTTAAGGCTTTAAGCCTATGGGTTAGTTCATGTTATAAACAGAACTCGTCGAAATTTTCGAGAGAATCTCATATTCTTTTGGGAAAAACCACCGGTATTATCTTTAAGTTGAGTTTAGACAGCCAAACCAACACCGGAAAGAGCCTTGGGAGTTCCTTTAAGGAACTCGGCGATGTAATACTCCTGGGGGTGTTTTGGAGTGTTACAAAGAGGAACTCAATCAATTTGAAAGAACCCAAGTTTAGACTCCGACCAAACGACCTTCTGACCACCCAGTCATAGGAACCAAATGGGTTTTCGAGAACAAACTGGATGAAGGTGGATTGGTAGTCAGAAATAAGGCTAGACTTGTGGCTCAAGGTAACAATCAAGAAGGAGGGATTGATTGTGGGGAAACCTTTGCACCTGTAGCCGAATTGAAGCCATTAGAATTTTATTGGCATTTGCATCTAGCATGAATATCAAATTGTATCAAATGGATGTGAAATGTGCATTTCTCAATGGTTTTATTAAAGAGGAAATCTATGTTGAGTAACCCCTTGGATTTGAAAACTCGGAATTTCCAAATCATGTTTTCAAACTGGAAAAAGCTCTCTATGGTCTTAAAGAAGCTCCTAGAGCTTGGTATGAAAGATTGAGCAATTTCTTGGTTCAAAATGATTTTAGGAGAGGTCAGATTGACAACACATTCTTTATAAAAACCAAGGGAAAAGACTTTCCGATTGCTCGGATATATGTTGATGACATAATTTTTGGAGCTACTAATGACATTCACGTGTCGAAAATTTTCCGAGTTAATGAGACAGGAATTTCAAATGAGTATGATGGAAGAACTGAATTTCTTCATTTGCTTACAAATCAAGGAGTTGCTAAAGAAGTACAACTTCAAGATGCAAAGCATGCAGCAACCCCCATGAGTAGCGGCATAAAAATGGAATCGGACGAAAAAGGTAAAGCAGTAGATTAGAAAATCTATCGAGGTATGATTGGTTCTTTGGTATATCTTACTTCCAGTAGGCCGGACATAATGTTTAGTGTCTGTCTGTGCAAAAGATTTCAAGCTAATCCAAAAGAATCATATCTCAATACGATGAAGAGAATTTTTAGATATCTTGCAGGGACTCGGAATTTAGGTCTATGGTACTCCGGAGACTCATAACCGACTCTCACTGGATACTCGGATGCTGATTACACTGGGTACAAAGTTGATAGGAAAAGCATCTCGAGAGCCTGCCAATTTCGGGTCAATCCCGATATCTTGGCACTCAAAGAAGTAAAACCGAGTAGCTCTATCAACTGCCGAAGCTGAGTATATTGCAGCTGGGGCATGTTGTGCTCGGATTTTATGGATAATCTTGGACTAACATTCAAATCAATTCCAATCAAGTGTGATAATCGAGTGTAATCAGCATCACCAAGAATCCAGTTCAGCACTAAAAGACAAAACATATTGAGGTCAGGTATCATTTCTTAAGAGACCATTCCGATAAAGGTGATATTGAACTCGAATTCATTCCTACCAATCTTCAATTAGCTGATATCTTAACTAAGCCACTTAGTGAGGATTAGTTTTGCTTTATTAGGAATGAGCTAGGTATGTTAAACGCATGATTATATTTTTTTTTGAAAATTTTATGCATGATTATGTGTTGCGTGAATACTTTCTTTAATAAGTTATTAGTTCAGTTGAACCAGTGATACTAAACTAAGAGTTATTATTTGCTTGCTGTTTCGAGTCACTCGAAACTTAGCTGAAGTCAAACTCAGATTTTGAGAAAAACATGGACATCAAACTTCGGAATCATCTCTAGACAAGTGGAGAATTTTGGAATTTATTTTTCAAAATCTTTCTTTTCTCTCTCTCTCTCGCGCATCGAGATAAGACAACTAGCCGTTGGGAGACAAGCTGTTGGAATTCTAACCGTTGGAAGAGAGAACAATCACACCGGTCGAGTTTATAACATCACCGTTCATTTATCCGGAACTCGTCTCCGAGTTTTACACTAATCTTTCTAGCTTTGAGGGTATCGTCACCTCACGAGTTTATAACATCACCGTTCGCATCAATACTTCCCTCCTTCATCGACTTTTCAAAGTATCTTCTCTTTTCTTGAATAGCAACCCCATACCTTTCAACGAGGTTGGTGATGACTTCTTTGAGAAGTACGCTAAAGAATTCCTTAGGTCACGCAAAAACTTCTCTCGTGACCCAACTAAAGTCGAAGCTTGTCTTCGTGTTTCTTGCTGATGAGAACCTTCTTCTCACAGCATTCTAGCAAGGAGAACCTCAACTTCAAGCATCTCAAAGCTCTATTCGATATTCTAGAGGGCTACGAAGCGGACCTCTTCCCTGCTATCATTGAGCAAATGGCAGCTGTGCCGGCTCGGACTCGAACAAGAAGACCACCCCTCTTCCTTTTGGGGCTCTTCTCACCCTCGTTTTCAAACAATTCAAAGTTTCTCTTCCCTCATATCCTAACACGGTTTTGAGGCTGCCATAGTCGGTTGCAAAAAGGAACTTCTTGGGTATGGATACTTGGAACCCCAATCGGGTGTCCGGGTCCATAGCTCTAAACTCGAGCCACCTTCTCCGCCTTAGACTCGGACTAAAAATCATCTCTCTCTACCTCCTCCACCTGGTGATGCCTCCACCTCGGGTGTTTCTCAAGTTATCTCTTCGCCTTGTCCAATGCTTTCATGGACAAGCTCTCCTCGGTGTCCACCGAGTTCAAGGACACCCTCCGGTCATTCAAGACTGTCCTTTAGTCTATGACCATTAACCGAAAACAGCCTAATCCCAAATCCGAGAGTAGCAGGATATGCTACTCGAGATGAAGGCTCTGGTTAGGGAGCAGAGGGAGCCGATCGAGCTCCTTCACGAGAGGCGGTCCAAGGTGGCTCAGGAATCTGTCAACTCGGACCCTCCGAGGAATCCTCGTGTCCGACCAAATCTTCCTCACAAGAGGAAGAAGAACTAGAAGAAGAAGAAGCAGCGGAGCTCGCGGCTGAGGTAGCTCCATCCGAGGAAAGGGAGAAAGAAGAGGCAGAGCAAGGAGCAAAAGCCGAGGGTCCAAGTGCTCCGGAACCTCAACCGGAGATGATCGGCTCGGATAGTAGTCCGAGTGGGTCGAAAGACCCTCCCGACCATGGTCGGTTAGCAGCTGGTCGGACCGAGCACAGCCCTCCAGTAGTCGAGTTCCGGGAGGATTAGCCTCTAGACGACCTCGTTCCGGGTCAACCACTCGAACCGAGCCGATACCGGAAATCCCAGTGCTGGCCCCGCCGCGTTCAACTACATCTTCTCAATCTTATCAGCGCAGGCGCACTACTCGTCCATCATCTTCAACCTAGAATGCTCCATCTCCTCCCTCTTAGTTTTCCTCTTTTCGTTTTTCAATATTTTTTTTGTCCGGACATCAAATCTGTATCTACTTGATAGATTCTTCCTCTTTTTGTTTTTGCTGAATGGTAAGGGGAGAATAGCTAGAAAAATTTGTTGTCTTGTTTAGGGGAGTTTCTCTCACCCTCTCTTTTGTTTAATTTTCTTATCTTTAATGAATTAATGCATTTCATTAATAATTTTTGAGTTTAATGCTTAATGCAATTATTTCGAGTTTCCATTTCTTGCTCAAGTATGTCAACTATATCTATCATTGCTCTAATACTCAATTATTTTCTTATCTTTAATGAATTAATGCATTTCATTAATAGTCTTGCGATCAGTGGCCAATCATTGTTTTGTCTAAAAGTATTTTTTTCTTGCTCCGATACTTTAGTTCTTGTTGTGCAATCTCAATCTATTTGCAATAATAGATAAATATGCTCCGATAGGACTAAATTTTATCACATCTTACTCGACTTATTTTTTAGCAAGATTAAAACATCGGATCTTTGTCACTTGTCAAAGTTTTGTCTAAGTATGGAATGCCTTTCATCAAAAAAGGGAGATTGAAGACTCGGACTTTACATATACATCATCCGACTTCCATCAAAGAATCGGATATAAGACTTCAGCTCTCATAAGGTTTTGATTTCAAGTCATTCCGTGTGCCTTAGAAACTTTTCTGAGTGATAGATCATCTTTTCTTAGTGTTACGTGAAACCATTGCATATATTCTCACACACTATTCCGAGTCACTTAGACAACACTATGACGTATCGCATGTTCAAACACATGATTTGAAAATTTTCAGTTTTCAAATCTAGGGAATGCTCAACATAATCTTCGTCTTGAATATAACCATTGAGAAATTTATATTTGACATCCATTTGATAAAGCTTAATGTTCATGCTAGATACAAATGCTAAGAGAATACAGATTGCCTCATTCCCAGCAACAGGTGCAAAGGGTTCCCCACAATCAGTTCCCTCTTCTTGGTTATACTTGCTGAACAACTAGTCTAACCTTATTTCTTGCTACCAACCCGTCCTCATCCAGTTTGTTCTTGAAAACCCATTTCACTCCTATTACTTGGATGGTTAGAAGGTCATTTGGTTAGGGTCCGGACTTGATTTCTTTCAAATTGATTTAGCACTTATTACATGGCCTTGACCCATTAAAGTTCGGTTAAGGCTTCTAGTTCATTTTTAGATTCTATTAATGATAAGAATACAAAAAGTGCACATAGATTTTGCAAAGAAGATTGAATTCTTATCCCATTGCTCATATCAGAAAGTATATTATGAGGTGGGTTACTAGATGCATTCTTGTCACATAAATCTGCAAAATCTAAGTAATCTTATTCCCATCCATGATCGGTTCAAATCCTTCGATATGAGTCTAAGACACCAATTGAATTTTCCTACGGATGTTAGTGAACTCATTGAAGGCTTCATTCTTATTCATTAGAGAACACACCCAAGTAAATCGTGAATAGTCATCAACAATAACAAGCACATATGATTTATCTCCTAAGCTTTTCACATGAATTTCACCACACAAATGCATGTGACCTAATTCAAGCTCTTCGGATGTACACTCGAAGGTTTGCTCGGGGAGAGTCTAAGTCACCCTAGAGGGGGTGAATAGGGTGATAGGAAGTTCTTTGCAGAATCACACTCTTTTGTGTAGAAATAGAAAGGAAGATAGATTCTGAGTCTATTAACGAGGTCGAAAAGATTGAACTCAAAATGCGATTAACTAGGAGGAACAAGAGCAGAAGAAGCTATCCGAGTCTAGAATGAACTCAGAAAGATAACACTTAGATTTTACGTGGAAACCCTCCTGGGGCAGAAAACCACGGACCGTGTCAATCCGCACACGAAGTCAAATTCACTACTTTGAGTCCACAAAATACCGGAACCGACTCGAACCCGAGTTGCTCCCTTAGACAACTCTATACAAGTTTTCCTAGACTCGAAATTCCCTTATCTCGATCTAGTACTTCCTAGCTGAGATAACCCTTACAGCTTAGGGGCAACTAAGCTGAGTTAACCATTACAGCTTAGTCAAGGGACCTTACAAAGAATGTAAGAAAGAGTTTGTAATCGAGTACAAGACCTTAAAACTCATAAAGTAATAAATTACAGAGTGGGAGTTGTAAGTAGAAGATTGAAAGTAAATACAATGACTTTTCTCAAGTATGTGTATTAACAATAGATTCGACAATCTTCAAGTCTTGTGAAGTGGCTTCTATTTATAGGTAACCAGGCAGAGTAGCCGTTATCTTCATCTGCCGACCGAGAGTCTTCTGTGACTCGTTGATAAAGGCTTTCGAGTCACTCGTAAAGTGTCCGTTGTAATGTGAACGTTGGACAACGGTTTAACTCTCTTGGAAGTCCCAAAACCATTAGCGGTGTCTTGAAAGATACGGTCGAAACCACCGTTTGCTTTGCGTTCCAATTTTCCAGATTTGGAAACAGCATGCCGTCGACACAATCTTCTCGGGACTCGGAGCGAGGAAGGTGAAAAGCCATGTCTCGCTGGTGATTTTACGTTCAAGCTCGGTTACTTTTGTGGTTTGAAAAGGTGTATCCTTGATTGAATAACCTACAAAAGTAAAACACCTTTGGTTCTCAAAGTATAAAATACTTTGGTCCAAGGTTAGACACGGATAATAAAATAATTATGATAATTAAACAACCGATTATCCGAGTCGAAATGGAATGGAATTTTCTGAGTCCAATATCCATGATACTCGGAATTCCATCCGACTTAGTCTAAGCGAAGAATCAAGTTCAATAAGGAATATCGGAGAGAAATAACTTGATATAGACTAAGCATGAAATGAGCTAAGAATAATGACTCTACCAATATAGAACGTATAACCACAAGTCGATTCTCGAGGATATTCAAAACGTGATAAATCCGAGAGAAGATGAACTCGTAACAAAGAACCAGCTTTCGAGTCACTTACTGAAACGCAATAAATGCATTAAGTGAAAACCGTATTACTCGAGAAGATACTATTTTCCTCAAAGAAGTTTCTGCGATACCGAGAATGCCTTGGAATCAAAACCGTATATGTATGAAATTGTTATAGCCGATTCCTTTTACATAACTCGAAAAGTATTGAGAGTTGTCTCGAGTCTTCAAAGAGTATTTACCTTTTCTCGTCCTTCTTGTCTTTCTTATAGAATTCTTCTCTGGCTTCTTATCCCATCTCTTGTGCTTCATCATTCTCTTAAAGCCTCTAGCAATAAGTGCCATGGGATCCTCTTATGAGTCGAAGAACTCAGATCCGCTCTCTGGTTTCGAGGCTTTCACCAGCAACGTTCTTTTGGTGCCGACCTCCGTGTCCTCCTCTTCAAGGTGGATCTCATGGGTGAGAAGCTTTCCAATGAGTTCGTCCGGCTTCGCAGAGCCAAGTTCCGAGCCTCTTCGATAGCCGTCACCTTGGGACCCCATCTTTCTCGGGTAGGCTTCTGAGTCACAAAGGTAATACCC